>OX940975.1:15759474-16359474 GCA_954871275.1 Leptopterna dolabrata | reverse complement strand
TCAACCCCTATTTTGAACCCCTTAGAGATGACTCACAGTAACGTCGAGCTTCGAGGACCAACTAGACAGCGAACGGAACCTATAACCCGAATTTCATCAATTTTCTTTCATGGTAACTAAGAAAAGTGGCCCGTACGGCGTACGGCGTACGGCGGACAGACAGAAATATTTTTATTGCAGTTTTGGATTCTACATACCTTGAAACGAAAACCATCAAATTTTGAGGGGGTAAGAATTTTTTTTTTCATGCTCGATTCCAATGGTTCATTATTGAAAATAATAAACCAAAACTGTTCTATGGAATAGGCCGGTTAATCCAAGGACCGATTGATCCAAGGCCGGTTAAGAGGGGTCCTACTGTAATCTCAAATGAGGAAAATTATAAACAGGTACCTACGTAGAAGGTGCTCACATGTTGCCTAAAAAACATGAGAATGCCTATACTTCGGGACAGACTACTTTATAATTTCTCTTTTAAATTTATTTACATCGCTAATGGACTTAAGCTCGAGAGGTCGTTCATTGAATAACTTAGCTCCCTTGCAATCGTAAAGAGTCCTTGAGCAGTTTTGCGGAACCGGAGCTCAACAAGACATTTTCCTTGAGATCTTGTACAACCTTGACAAACTGCGTAGGGTCTCGAAGCATTACCTTGCGTACTTTTACTATGATATCAATTTGTTGACACACTGTTTGATTGTTATAACTTACTTTGTACCTACAGATTCCTACAGGAACCTACAGATAGAGGTTACTCCATTCATCAATTAGAAGTTGTCGGAAACCGCACAGTTCTGCCATACCCAACCTTTGCCATTTTTATTGTACCAATAAATTATTGCTTCATTATCACAATAGTTGTGGTTTTCCAACGACTTTGTTCATAAAACTTGTGAAGCGTCATTCAGAATTACCTTCAATCAATTATTAAATCTGGGTATCGTTAGATTTATGTACCTACCGCATTTATTGCCAATTAAATTGCTTTTTGAACCTTGGTAGGTCTGAACTTTTACTTTCTCGATTAAAAATAATCTCATATTGAATCTATCAATGCTGGCAATGAAATGGTTCTACGATATCTCGGTTTTTGTTTGTAAACTTGAAGACTGTTTGATATTAATAATACTTTTATTTCGCTATAGCTCATCGTACATACCTATGCACAGCAATGTAAAATATTGACAGGTAAGAAAAAAGGAAAAGGATTTGTAAAGCTATCAATGCAAATGGAATTCAGAGGCTCTGTGCAGTTCACAGAACATAAAATACTCTGAATCGATTTTCTGTGTTCTGTGATACAGTTCCTTGGCTATTAAATACTTTTGGTTTATTATTTTCAATAATGAACCATTGGAATCGAGCATGAAAAAAAAAATTCTAACCCCCCTCAAAATTTGATGGTTTACGTTTCAAGGTAATGTAGAATCCGAAAATGCAATAAAAATATTTCTGTCTGTCCGCCGTATTTCAAAGATATGAATGCAAATTTTCTCTAACTGCCTTTAATTTCCGCTTCTAGGATAGGAAATTTATCAGTAGCTCCCGAACTTCACTAATGAGGGCGCAAATTAGTGCAAAGTTTATTCTACAATTGAGAATAGTTTCTATTTTTTCTTTTCTTAATTTAATCATTTTGAGCATCCAGACTCCTATCGTTTATCCTCGCAAAAGCAAATCATCTTTCACTTTTGATGAGTTACCCCCACAATTTTTCCCCCTACATGGACCGCCGTCCCACATTTGCTAGGATGAAGCGCAAGTCATTTTCCACATTTTTTTGCTTTCATAGTCATGTAGGTACCTAAAAGGTTGGAGGCCCACTAATAATTTTTGTTGTCACTAAATATAACCAACTGTACCTATTAACCTGTAGCTATTAAATAACTTTTTTCAGCTGGTTTCTTGTGGGCCGAAATATAACGAATTATTGATAAATATTTATTAGTTTGGATGGTTTTACGCCTGGAACCTTGGCATAAGAGTATGAGGCTATTATTATTTGCAGGATATGAAGAGTAATTGATGAAGTACATTTATTCGAGATCAGTTGGACCATTTTTGGAAAAAACGCCTATAACTGCGCTAAAATCAAATTTTTTGTATCTATTGGTAGTTTCTCCTCAAATAACTGCTAAAAGCCCCTACTGCTAAAACTCCTACTAGAAGATGGATGATCTGTTTAAATATTATTAGTCCTCCATACTGAAGTACACCCGCAAAATCGTTTTTGATCGTTTCATGTGTGCAGTATTTAGGTTTATTGGTGATACAGACATCCGTACTTTAGTCTGAAACATCGATATAGGATCGTTGTATTGTAAAAAATTAATCCTGGCGTAGTTCCAGAAGTTGCCTTTCAGGCCGACTCCTTATCTTAACTCTTCTTCGGGTTGAGTAAGTCCAGTACGAGTAAAAAGGAGTATTATTGGTAGAGAGAGAGATGGGATGAGATACATAATAATATGATCGTAACCAAACAATCTCATATGAATCAGTTGTCATTTAGCGATCATCCTTCCGCACTGTGTTCATCTATCTAGATTTCCTCCAAAATTAGACTAATTGCAAGGGCGAGGATGGAAATGCTAACAGTAAATTACAGGTGGTGGAGAGAAGGGCAATCGAATAAGTGTTCAATGTGTAATTTGCAAACGAACGAGACCTCTCAAGCATTTCCTGGCAGAGTGCCCAGTTTTGAAGGAATTTAGAGTCACATGCTTAGGAAAAAGGACACTCTCAGAAAGCGAAACCATCGACATTTTGGACGGCAAATGTAATTTAGACAATCTAGCTAAATATATAAGAGAAGCAGGAAAATATAGGAAGTTCCTTATTACAGAATTTAATTACGAATAGTGTCATAGCAAAAACTACGAATAAGTTGAAATGATGTGAATACAAAAATAAGATGAATTTGTAAATAGGTATCCTACTAATATATACGGTGCTATAACCCCAAAATAAATAAACCCGAAACTGACAGAAAAACGCGCTCAAAACGAGCACCCCCTGCGACGGATTAGTATATCCAGCAGTACAAGCATGAAAAACAAATAAACTAACAATAATATACACATTAAGAACCAGAACCAGTGAAAATAAAGTAGGATAGTAACACAGAGATCTAGTCAAGTAATCAAGTTCAGTGAACAGCAGTCGGCAGAAATGTGATAAACTACTTATTAAAAAGAATTTGAGAACCTTGAATGAAATGTTGAATGAGTTAATTTATTTAAATCTAGATTTAGTGAATGAATTTAAATTTTGAATGGGTTTTGTTTACAGAAATAGAGATTGTGATTTATAATGCTGAAGGGCAGAGTGTAATTATCCATAAGTTGGACTCACACAAGTCAAGAAGTTGTTGTTACCTATTACAATTGTTTAATAAACGCTTTAACTCTCTCTCTCTCTCTCTCTCTCTCTCATCTATCTGAATTTCCTTGAAGATTCTGATGTGTATACGGATCTCCCGTTTCCACATCGGACAGCTTATTCATCCGATCGCCAAAACTCGAATCCCTTATTCGGAAACATCTTTGAAAACTTTCGAGAGAAAATCGAGATATTTACAGAAGTGCCATTTTGTTCTCTGCCATCCTACGATTTTGAAACGAGCACGTTCGCGCAGTTGTCAACCTTCGTTGAATGCCCGTGTAGTGAAGGTGGTTTTATTATCATCGCGAGGACAACGGGGATAAGAAACTCTCCCGATAACCAAGATAATGCTCCTTATCGGCAGGAAATAGACAGAAATTTTATCAGACCAAGATAACCGAAAGATTACAAGTCGTCCCACACCAGAGTGCAGTGGGTTTTCACTGAAGGTACGCGCTCGTGTTCGTGGCATTTTTCGTGACCTTTCAGAACGATTGGTGCGTTTTATCGGTCTTGTTAATAACGAAACTACTGCGGTGTCAGCTGATGATGGTGTCCAGGTTATCAAAACATCCTGGTAAGAAAGTCTGATAAATTTGATTGTGACCTCCAAAAACCTCGGTCCGTACACTGAATTAACAGAAACACGAGGATTGACTTTTATATTTCACACATTATTCAATCCCATCAATTTATTCAAAATCAGCTACCTCCGTGACAAGCTTTATCTGACCTTGAGTACATTGTTAGGTATGTGACTGTAAGCTGTTCTTCCCCTAACACGGGCAGCTAGCCCCATTTAGGGAATAATTTTATATTATTTGTAGTGAATTAGGTCTTGACTTTTAGTTTTTTTCTAATTTGTTGTCTGTATACTGTGACGGACATCAGACCTATGTACAATATTATAATAATTAATACGTGTTCTATTTTATTCTGTTCTAAACTCATAGGTATTAAAAAGCTAGAAACGCGTAGAGATAAAATTATTCTCTAGACTCCTCAATAAACGTTCTAAATTGCCTCTTAACAACAAAGTACTACTTAACAGTTCCATCATTAAACCCATACAGTGCGAGCACTGGCTTGCATCTTAGACGCCCCCTTTTACTTTTCATTTCAAACAGGACTAACCACCATGACCTCTCCATTCCTTTTTACCGGTGGCTGTATAAGAAACAAATACATAAAATTTCAATTTCATGTGTCCCTGGGAAATCATCCTAATATCCTGATAAATCAACTAGCCTCCATGGTAAACCTAATTTCCTTTATCCGGCACTTGAAACGACGTTGACCAAGAGATTGGCTTGCGATAAGTGACTGATATGTACTGTGTAACGTACCTGTATGGTGATCAAGTAACAAAAACGCTGCAAATTATTACACAAAGGTTTATTATTTACCTGTATAGATGCCCCTTCTGCGTATATCACTGTTTTCTGTGGTCAATACCCTCGAGCTCCCCCCTGGAAAGCCCTAAATCGCGTACTGGAGCCGGCCCGGGAATTAAAGTTTCATACAAACGCGCGGGATTCAATAGTTAAATGATTAACTATTTGTAGTTATTCATGAAGCATAAGGTAAATAATAAACCGTTGTGTAATAATTTACCTGTATAGATGCCCCTCCTGCGTAGATAGTACAATACACCGTTGTGTAATAATTTACTTCAAAGTTTGTTCAAGTTGCAAAAGTACCTATCAACAAAATCCAAAAGAGCCATCATTTTTCAAATGGAACAATATCACAGAACAGTCAACTCGACTTCATGCAGCCATCCGTGATTATTATCAGGTGCTCCCTAGCAATGATATCTTGGCTGAATGTTCAATTTTATTCACCCTCCTGTTGAAGAAGCCTGTCGGTGCAAACTTCGAGGCCTTACTGTGAACGAACGGCTGGACGTACAACGCTCCGGGCGGTCTCAAAAAACTCCGAAGTTCAAGAACTATTTTTTAAAAACGTAAAAAACTTCGAGGTAACGGCGTCCTGGAGATTTCAATCCCTATTTTTCACCCCTTAGAGATGACTGACGTTAACGCCGAGCTTCGGGGACCAACTAGACTCCAAATGGGACGTGCAAACCAAATTTCATCAATTTTTGTTCATGGTAACTAAGGAAAGTGCGAAGTACCGCGTAGCGCGTACGGCGGACAGATAGAAATTTTTTTATTGCATTTTCGGATTCTACACATATACCTTGAAACGGAAACCATCAAATTTTGATGGGGGGGGGGGGGGGGGTCAAAAAATTGTTTTGTTCGTGCTCGATTCCAAAGGCTCATTATTGAAGAAAATAAACCAAAATTTAGTGCCTCCTTATGTTGAAGCATTAAGTACTCAATTGTGTTAAATGAAGCCACTGAAGTGGTACCTACTGGTACCTGCCTTCATTCCAGGTACGTCTTACGACTGTAAAAACATCAAATCTCATTGTAATTTATCTGTAGGTACTATATTGTTGTAGGTAACAAACGAAGCTCAAAAATAACAAAATAGATAGCAAATTGTGTTTTTTTTAAACTTCGATTCAATTTGAAAATCTCATTTATTTTGAACTAGTAGACCTTCCATTTCAAATAGAAACGCTCAAATTTGTTATAGAAAACCTTGGATGGGTTTTAGAAAAGCTAATACCTATATTGTCATTGTTATCTAAATAATTGTATAAATAGTTCATTCAATAAACTATTACCATGGAACATGTTTTTCCTATGACTATCTAGCTAGAATACAGGTCCTTCAAGTGTGTTCAACTTAATACGAAAAGTAGCGCACGAACAGTAGCCTGCATAATGAGTGAACCCTATGGCGTATTTCTTTACTATTCAACCTTCGATAGTGAAATTAGAAGCGGAGGCTCACTGGGGCTACTTGGTTTGTATGTAAAGGTGTGCGTGGATTTCCCTCTTCTTCACATCGTCACGAGTTAGGTGGGTACTGTGTTCATGCCAGTGTCCGTCCACTGATAGAAACTCATAGATTAAGTCGAGAGACGATGGGACTGATGAGGGACAGATGCACCCGCATGTGCCCCGTGGCCTGGACGGATCTGACCTTCTAGTACATTACAGTATCATAAATATGCAAGCATTTCGCACTTTTTCGATTTTTATTTGTGGGGGGGGGGGATTCAAAGACTCCTCTTTTTTCCATAGGAAAGTAGGCTTAGACACACGGAATGGTATTGTTGATATGGGCAGTCTGTTGAGCAATTTTTAGGCTCGGCACTTTTATCAAAATGGTCAGAAAAAACAAAGTCAGTGCGGGTTAGTGTTCAGATTGTCCACTATCAATTTCATCCAAGCCGGCCAGTAACTTCCGTCTGCGCATGCGCTAGCGTTTTCTTCTCGAATCGCACATTACTACCAGTGCGTTATATTTATTTATTTATTAAAAGCACAATGTACAAAGGTACATGATAAATAACAAATTACAATATTCATGAATATATATATTGTATAGTATACATTTTTATATTTTCATGAATATTGACGTAAATTTAGCCGAAGATGCCATTGTTATGACGGAAAATTTTTTTTGTTCGTTGGGCCATTACTCCAATTCCAAATGTTCCTGCTGAGAGTAGTATGTACCGAGGCTTCCTGCCTAAGGGCTCCAGATAAACCCGTTTCACTTAGGGACCGTACCTACAATCCCTAGACGGGTACAGTAGTAATACCCTCGGAAACTATTTTTTGGATAACGAAACTTAAATAAAATGGGAGTGTCGGGAGATGAGGAAAGTAAGATGAGAAGTTTGTTGATTTTCAGTAATAATGATTCATTTCCCCCTGCTCCAATAGGGTGGCGTGTAGGTATCAGGTGAGGGAACTAAAGAGAAGGGCACTAGGTGGTTAAATGATATAAGTTGGGAATTTAACAAATCAGTGCTAGTGGGGCGGCGATATTTATCTGGTAATTTAAATTCTGTCGCCGTTCTAATCTGCTCCTGTGCCCGGGGTCGGGACGTCCCACAGCGCAGTGGCTCAAAGGGGCGAGGGAGGTTGGCGCGCAGGTAGCTCTGGAGGAAGGTGGCCGCTTATCACCGGAGAAAAGGACTTGAACGTGATTTGAATGCGCCAAAACTAAACTGTCTCTTTAAACTGTCTCTTCACCAGTGTCGCGAGTCTCAGATACCCACTAGCCTGCCCGGAAGCGGGTCACTCGGGCTCCACACCTGCGCCTTCCCGCTTTTCAAAAAAGTTGGAAGTACAATGAAAAGACCGGAAGAATCCATCGTCTTAAGCAAGTCGAGTACTGGATTCGTGTGATTTCGATGTACTGACATCATCTTCAGGCCGCATTGAGAAGACTCATCCAGTACTCGACTTGCTATAGTGACGAGCGATTCCTCCAGAAGTTATTATGTTGGTTGTACATCTATTACTAGCGGAAATAGCCCATTAGATTTAGTAGCAGATTCGTTGTCTGTGGCCTTTCAAAATACATTCATGGTTGTCATCCCAGGAAATATCACAATGAGCCACGTTTGAAAGCAATTAATGAGAATGACAGCAAATATTTGTCAGGCGATTTGGTGGCCATTGTATCCTCAAAGAGTACTACAATCTACTATATTTTGGGTTTCTAAAAAGCGTAACTTTTATTAGATACGTAAGTCGTTTGAGACTTGTTGATAATCATCATAACAATCAGCTAGTCCTAGTACCTACCAACCGTACGTTCTTATAAGCAGAATTAGTGAAGAGGGATAGAATTCGTATGAGTGACTAACAACAACAATAATTGAAATTAGCAACGTGAGCTGCCCTTCCAAGGGATCCCGATGGCCCAGGCATACCAAGATATCAGTTCACCATAGAGTATGAGGCTTTCTTATATCTCATTCATGGAAATTTCACCCACATCTTGAAAATTTCTGAGGGAAGACGTCAAAAATGTGCATAACGCGAATGATTATGACGTGATATCAAAACGCTGCGAAGTCCTTGTCACATGGGTTTATTATTCTATTGGATATACCTACAGAAATGTTGGCTGTTTTATTTTTTATTTCATGTGCAATTATTGAAATAGCTATTTTTTTATGGTTTCCACCAATTTTGGCTCCCAAAGACAAGTTAGGCTTCTATATTTTACAAATTGTCTTTGATCACTGATACCGCCATTTAACTAGGTATCTTAATTCACCTGTTGATGCTACTTCTAGAGTTATACCACTTTATGGTGATTTCAAACAATTTCCCAGGTTTCTGAGTCATAAAAAATGAATTCTGGAAGCTGAACCTTCGTTACAACCTCAATAATTCTCCACTCTTTGGTCAAAACCAACTTCATATTCGGTCTCCTCGTCCTGATAAACATGGAAAACGATACACACAAGCTCATGTGACTAGAACACCAAAACCCTCATTTTTTACACTCATTTTTCACTCATAACACCCCTGGGTATATTCCGATTGGGCTGAAAAGTTTTGGGGCACAACTAGAACCAAATGGAGCCTGTGTGCGAAACAACGAATTTTTTTTAGACCGAAAATACAGTGTGGATGATACGGTGGACGGCGGGTCGACATTGCATTTTTGGATTCCACACACCTTGAAACGTAAAAGACAACATTTCGAGGTGTTGTTATAAAAATTTTTGCTGAGCGAATACGTAGGTGTATTATTCACAGAATAATAAACCGAAATCCAACCGCTATGGAGGAACTTGTTCAAGTTACCGTTTTGCTCGGCCGTCCTTGAAAAGGATCTCATAAGTATTTAAATTTACGGCCTAACGGACTTGGCCGGACAGAGAAGGAAAATTGTATCTCCCACCCTTTTTCGGGGGAGTTTCGTCCGATTTTCTTTGCCTCAAAGTTGTATTTGCTCGGGACCTCAAAATTCGGCATTGGGATAACAGACTTTTGATTCGATTCTGTAATATTAAAACCCCTTTACATAGTTGAATTTTGCGAGATGCGGGATTCTTTAGGGCTGCAGTAAACTGTGCGGTTTGTACGCAGCTTTGTTGGAATTCGGTCGTTCCAATGCGTCCGGTGGGTTCACACAAGGCAGTTGAATCGAAATGAAAGGCTGATAATAAACCAATTATTTAACTTTACCCATACCTTGAGCTAATTTAATAATTTTTCGTTTCAGGTAAGACAAAGACCGGCCATCGACTTCCAGTTCACGTGCAGTACGTACAGTATTCGAATCCTCCCTTTACTTCTTAGCAATTTTTCGAGAGAAACATTCGATAGGTATTAATTGGTAAAAAAAAATTGGCAGTACTTACACTAGTTTTATCGCAGACCACGGGTATTTTAAGGCCGATTGTATGACTTCCTATTATCCACCTTCTCATATTGTTAGAACAGTAAAATAAACTCAGGCGTACGGCCTTAATGTAAGTGTTAACAGACTAACTAGTAAAGGCTGCTCATAAAATAGCCAATCATTCACCACATTGTTGCTACATACCGTTGATATCTCCCCAGCTAACGACGTCAGTCATTCCTTTTATGGCCCTGATTATTGACAAGGAACTGTAAAAATACAGCAAATTGATGAATGGGCTAATTATCTCGATAAAAATGCGCCTCATAAAACAACCTTTTTCACTGGACCAATCACTTCACTGCATGAATAAGAAGAAATAAATCAACACCGTTTTGCCTATTACTGACATAAATTTCGCTTCGTCGAAATAAGTCAGACACGTATGTATTGTTTCCAGCTAAAAGTACACGCTCAATCCTAATTAATAAGCTAGTTCAGTGACAACCAGCCCCTGGACGGGTCGTCAAGACCTTAGGGGCCCATTCATGAACTTGTTTTTCTCATGTTTCTGGACTTATATTCTTCATTATGTACTAAATATGTTATTGAATTGAATTGACGTAATATTCCTGATGATTCTCAATGAATTCAATTCGTTTGACCACTTCATTACAATACATATCATTTTGATGATTCTTGTTGCTGGAGGTCTTCCCGTCGTGCTCACGACGCAGTTTTTCCACCTGAACGAACGCTAAGTATAAGTGTAACTACATTCTGGTTTCACGAATAGTAACAATTTTTACTTTGCTGTCATGCGAAATGTTCAAGTTGAATCGAATAACATAAGTTAATTTCAATCACAAAAATGTCGAATAGTCCTTCGATTGCAAACCACGACATTTTTAGGAATGAAGAAGTTTTTGTCTTCCAAATCAAAACGAACTCGCATTCTGTAATTATTAATGCAGTCCTTGAATTTTGAACCTTACCTTTTTTCCTCAAATTCATATACATAGTTATATCGGGCCCTACTCAAGTACAATCAAGTACAGGAAAATGACAGGACGACTTTTTTAAATGCATGTATATAGAAGTTTTGCATTCATACGGGTTCGAATGAAGTGCAAATATACGATATCAGGGACAGATCCACTCAATTTTTCTGGGAGGGAACCCAAGGGAAAATATTAACTTCCCCTCTCATACGTCCCTCCTTCACAGTAATATTCTCAGAGAGGTACAACATAATGCATTCCTACTAATTACGCCTTATCTTGTTCACTGGTAGGTTGCTACTTACACTACCGTATTTTTCTCAGGCTGACTCATATAATATTTTGTTTAGAAGAGAGGAAGTCCGAAACCAGTTAAAAACCTAAAAATATTGAAGTTCCCTTCACGGTTTCCTACAATAAACAAATAACTTCGGATCTGGACGTACCTACTCCACTTTCAATAGTAATAAATTAAGTATGTACATAGCTGCTCCTGAAATAAGTTTCAAACAAATCTGAGCGTGACAATACGAATTCAAAGTCCATATGGTCTTCTACATCCGAAAGAAGGTTGATAACTAATTGACTTGCGTAAAACACTGTTCTCTTAGAAAAATTGATTATCTCCACTCGAAATTTTTCTTTTGATTTCTAAAAGATCTCCCGAGATGCTCTGCTTACGTTTGAAATTTTGACCATTATGGGTAGGAGAGACCCATGTTTTCAGTAAATTGACAATAAAATATTCCTGCACCGAGGAATTACATCTTGGGAGATGAAACAGCAGGCTACATAAACCTTACTTGTTTGAAGATGGATTTTGATTAGTGTAGTGAATGGGTATGGCTGCGATTCACTACGGGCGGCATGAGGTTGTGCCCGGAGGGTTCCACACTAATAGATGTCACCGGTAAAGGTTCCACACTAGCAGATGTCACCACTGTGACGGGATCTTTTAGGTTTTTAAGGAGAGAGGAGGAGTGAGGTGAGAGAGAGTAGTCAGCGACTAGAGGAGAGCGTAGAATGGCTAGAAAGGCTAAGGAGGCGAGTTTTTATAGCCCTTGAGGGCTGTCTCCCTCCATCCTCCAGCTAGTGGATGATGGTGGGGAACCCCACTGGGTTCCTCGGTGCTCCTACGTCTTTTGTCCCCACTTCTGCGAGTTTATTTGCAAGATCTAATATTTGCAGGTTTACAAGGAGTGGTTCTGGGAGGATACCACGACAATTAGTAACATACAGTAGCGGTGCGTGGGCTCTGAAAACGGTGGGGTATCAAACTAGAACACAAAACTAACAGATTTTTCTACAAAATACCTCTACGCAACAACACCCTTCCCTTTATTTACTGACTGAGTGATATTCAGCAAAGGATTACCTCTTCCTAAACATTTAATCAACATTCTATCGTCTTACGAAAACGTAGAAAATTTCGATTGTTAATTAGCCACCAAATTCATATACCACATGAGCTGCTGGTAGGCAGGTCACCTTGGTTTATTTACATCTTCCGAAATTTTGGTTCGGGGGGGGGGGGGTACTATCTCTTGGACCCGCCCATGTACATGAATACATAGTGGAACGAGAACATGCAAAATCAGGTATCAGTCATTTTTCCACAAATAAGATTTTCTGGATAAGGTGACGTTGTGAATCAACTGATTTATTTGTAAAATGTGGAACTCCTGTTGGTAGGTGATGTTTCCAAATCGATGGTGATGTTGCAAGTAATCAATTTAGACGTGGTAGGTACCTACACAATACGTCACCGTTGAAAACCACCTGGTTTAGATTTTCTGTCCGCTATTGAAGAAGATGTCTCTCCAAGATTGCGCCCGCTAACTGCATGGGAACTCCGGTCGTGCTCCGGGCCGGCGGTATTGAAGATTGCGGTTACCTACCGGTCGGAGGGGTAACAGAGTGAGGTTTATTGAGCAGATAATAATTAGGGCTGATGGGGGGGTCAGTTGTTGTCGATTCTTGTAGTTGTAGGTGTGAACCTGTGAGGTGTCGGGTATCTCCTCGTGTATCTCCCGCCCGCCGTATCGCCGCCGCCGATCGAACATCGTGCGGGCGGTGGGGCCTTCGACTTATCCCATCACATGCGTTCAATCGCGCCATCCCCTTCCCACCGGTCGAACTTCCTCCATTTTTCCGACCTTTGACTGCAGATTGTTGGTGGAGATGGTGGGACGGTGGGAGGAGGCGGAGCAGAATTCAAAAAAAAAGAACCTTTGGTACCTCGAGCGGTTTGATTTTACTTCAGATCGGTGTTCTGTTGAAAAGCTGCGGCCATGCGGCGGTTTGCAAGTTTTCAAGAAAATCGGATCTTCACGCCGCCGTTCCCTACTGTGGCTGGGTGGCCCGCATCACTGATTTAATGCCAAAAACGCTGCAAATCCCTGCACAACGGTTTATTATTTTGTACAGAATACCCTTCTGTTACAGATCACAGCTCTCTGTATAGATAACCCTTCATATAATATATGTACTATTCTATACATATTATGTAGATCGCAGACCCTCCGTAGGCTAGTACCTAACCCCGTACTCGCTACTAGGTACCTACTGAATCACGAGTTAAATGTTACTAAAATAATTCTGTCGATGACAAAAATTAACTAAAACGGCAAAAAGAAACGCAATAATGAAGTTCTAAACGAAAATTGGTGATGTAGAGTGAAATAGATGCCCCTTCTGCGTAGATCACTGTTTTCTGTGGTCAATACCTACCCTCGTGGTCAAGTATAATGAGCCGTTGTGTAATAACTTGCCCATCAATAATACTTCAACGGTTGGTCAAGTTGCAAAAGTACCGATCAACAAAATCCAGCCACTTCTCAGTAGATGAGCCGTTGTGTAATAATTTGCCGTTGTTCAATAATTTACCGTTGTGTAATAATTTGCCGTTGTGTAATAATTTGCCATTGTGTATTAATTTACCCATCAATAATACTTCAACGTTTTTTCAAGTTTCACAAGTACCTACCAACAAAATCCAATAGTCCATCACTTATCAAATGAAATAATATCGCAGAACAACCAACTCGACTTCATACAGCCATCCTTGATTATAATCATGTGCTCCCTAGTGATGATATCCCGGCCGGATTTATACCGTTTGATTCACGATCGTGTTGACGAAGCTTGTTGGTGCACACGAACGGCTGGACGGACAATGCTCCGGGTGGTCTCAAAAAATGGTTTAGCTCAAGAAAAATTTAAGAACGTAAAAAAACCATACCCTTCTATCGAAAGTTTTCGAGATACGGCGTTCTGAAAATTTCAACCCCTATTTTGAACCCCTTAGAGGTGACTGACAGTAACGTCGAGCTTCGAGGACCAACTAGGCCTTGAACGGAACCTATAACCCGAATTTCATCAATTTCGTTTCATGGTAACTAAGAAAAGTGGCCAGTACGGCGTACGGCGGACAGACAGAAATATTTTTATTGCATTTTCGGATTCTACATACCTTGAAACGAAACCATCAAATTTTGAGGGGGGTTAGAATTTTTTTCTTAATTTTTTTTTTTCATGCTAGATTCCAATGGTTCATTATTGAAAATAATAAAAATTTAAAAAAACTACCCGGTAAAAGTGTAATGATATTTTTGTGATGTAGATTAGTTAAATCTCCTTAATCTCAAGTACAAACCTAGTTTTTTATTGGTGAAGTATACAGGTATGGGAATATGCCGAATTTCTCTCTTCATGGGCTCAGAAAGGGTTTGAGTTTCGGGGGCAGATAGTGAAATATTAAAGAAATACGCTATTCTCCTTCGATTCAAACTCAAGAATGAACTTTATTATTTCCGTTACTCAGGTACTCATAGACAATTATAATAATGAAGTTCTCTCATATTACATTACTCCCTCCTCTTCTTCTTCTTTGCTTCTCCCTTCCGATCCTCTTGCACCCTCCATATCGTCCACTGCTCCTTCCCGTCTTCGTAGCTGGTCAGCATGTTTCCGCTTTAGGACCCCGGCTGTCCGTACCTCGTATGAGTACGGTCCGTTCCGTTTCTCCACTATTCCTGCTCTCCAGCCATGGTTGTTTTCGTTCCTAACCCATACTTCTTCCCCTTCTCCAAAAAATCTCCCTTTCTTTCGGCCATCACACTGTGCCTGCTGTTTCCACATCTTCCTTTCCAGCTGTTTCCTGACACCATGTTTTAGGTTGTCGAATATCGTCGAGAATCGTCGCCCAAAAATACCTCGGCTGGAGCTCTTCCTAGTGTTTTCTGGGGCCCATTCCGATAGCTAAATAACACGTTTTGCAGTGCTAACAAGGGGTCTCTCACTTCCTGTTTCGTGGCTTGATAACGTCTCTTTAGTGTCCGTATTAATCTTTCAACTAGCCCATTGCTCCTCGGATGGTAGGGTGTGGTCCTTATGTGACGAATTGCATTACGTTTGAAAAAATCCTCCATCTCCCCCGAAATGAACTGCGGTCCATTATCCGTCACAACTTCCGCCGGCATTCCGTATCTACTAAACCATGACCGTAGTCTTTGGATTAGCACAGCTGATGTTGTGGACCGGAGGCATTCAACTTCAGCCCACTTCGAATAGGCGTCAATCCCTACCAACCACATCATACCATCGACCGGTCCCGCCAAATCCAAATGGATCCGTTCCTATACCCTGTCCGGGACATTCCATGGATATAAGGGCACCTCTTCCACGTCATCCTGATTCTCTTGACAATGATGGCATCCCTTCACAAAACCATCTATATCTTTGTCGAAATGGGGCCACCATACATAGTACCTCGCGATTGACCTCATTGCGGCGATCCCTGGATGCCCACCATGCAAAATCCTCAACACCTGTCTCCTCATGTTCCCTGGTACCACAATACGCCCCAGAATTAACAGGATTCCATCTTCCACTGTGAACTCATCTTTCCGAAGCATATATAGCTTCAAGTCTTGGTTCGGTTGTTGTGGCCAGCCATTCTTGACGTATTCTCTTACCGCTTTGATTTCCTTATCCTGATCGCTTCCCTTCCTCAATTTTTCAACTGACATTAATGTTTCTATTTTAGTCAAATTTAAAAAGTTAATACCTCTGATTCCTGTATCTAGTGCATCGTCCTGTCCTGGTAGCCTTGATAGCGCGTCCGCACAAACATTTTCTTCCCCTTTCCTGTACTCAATCTCGTACTGGTACTGATTTAGTTCGACTGCCCATCTAACAAGTCTATTGTTGGCAACTTTTGGAAGATTTCGTTCCGTACCAAAAATTCGTTGGAGTGGCTTATGGTCCGTTACCAATACAAATTCTCGTCCATATATGTACTGATGGAATTTCCGCACGGCAAACACTATCGCCAAAGCTTCTCTATCAATATTTGCGTAGCTTTTTTCTGCTTCAGCTAGAGTCTTGCTAGCAAACGCAATAGGTTTTTCTGACCCGTCGGGAAACCTATGCATAAGGACACTTCCTAGGCCTTGTTCCGAAGCATCGCACACCAGCACCAAAGGCAGGGTTTCTTCATACGGCACAACGGTGTCTGAACATGACAGGATTGACTTGACTTTCCGGAATGTCTCGTCCTCTTCAGCTGTCCACTTCCATTTTGCCTTTGACCCCGTAAGTCTATGTAAGCCGGCGCACATTTCATGTAGCCGCCGAACAAATCTCTCATAGTAATTAATTGATCCCAAGAACGATCGCAGTTGCTTGACATTGACTGGGGCTGGCGCCTCTTGAATCGCCTTCACTTTTTCTTCCAAAGGATGAATACCGTGCTCATCAATGTTGTGACCGAGATACTTGACTGATTTCTGCATGAATTTACACTTCTCTTCTTTTGCCCTTACACCAGCTATCTTCAATCTCCTCATAACTGCTTCTAAGTTTCCTAAGTGTTCATCAACTGTTTTACCTGTTATGATTATGTCGTCCAATAGCACACCCACATTCGGTATCCCTTTTAGCAACCCCTCCATGAACCGTTGAAAAATTCCCGGCCTCGCCGATACGCCGAACGGTAACCGCCGGTACTTGAAGTAACCCTTGTGTGTGGCTATTGTCAAGTATTTCCTGTGCTCTTCGCATACTTCTAATTGCAAATATGCGTCCCTTAAATCGATGACAGAATAGAGTTTGCCATTTGCCAGTTTGCTCGTCAGTTCTTCAAACGTAGGCAAGAGTGCACTCTCCAGAATCATGTTTGGGTTAAGTGTTACCCGAAAATCCCCACAAATCCGGATGTCTCCATTTGGTTTCTCCACATTCACAGTCGGTGTTGCCCACTCAATTGGTGTGATCGTCGGATCCACTTCCTCAAGTATTCCCGCCCGCACTAGCCTTTCCAACTCTTGTTCTATTCTTTTCCTCATTGGAAATGGCACCCTGCGCGCAGGAAAACTTCTCGGGTTAGCCCCCTCCTTCATATGAATTCGAGCTTGGTATCCCCTGATAGTTCCCAGCTCATTTTTGAAGACTTCAGAGAATGTGTTTATCACTGCCCTGGCTCTCTTCAACGTCACATTATCAACTGTTTCCACTTCTGTCTTATGAACTCTCACCTCCGACGGTAAATCCATCTTGAATGCTAAGATCCAAGGTAATCCGAATAATGGTGTCTCCTCACCATTCACTACCGCAAGCTTAAGTGTCTTGATCTGATCGCCGACCGTGACTACAACCATGCACTCTCCCTTCACGTCCAACGTATTACTCCCATACGCAACAAATCTCGATTTGCTCTTTTCTAACTTCGGTGCTCCTATCTTCTTCCATAACGACAACCCGATCATAGAGGCTCTTGCGCCTGAGTCAAACTCCATCCGCACTTCCTGACCATTCAACTCAACCATAATTGTAGCCCGTGGTATCCGATTGGACCTCATCCCGTCGATTTGGGTCTTTTGAATACTTACTCCGTTGCTTACGTGTTCTTCATCATCTTCCTCCAACGTTCTCACCGTTGCAGCCGTGCATTGCCTTGCAAAATGGCCTATTTTGTTACAACGGAAGCACTTCGACTGACTAGCTGGACATTTACCGACATCATGATTCAACCCACATCGTCCACATTCTCTCCTTTGGTTGTTAGGTTGACTCCATTTCTTTGATGATTTGTTTCTCTCGCCCCGCTGTGTCAATTTCCCAATTAACTGTTCCTCCTTCCTCTCACATCCTAGTTCTTCCCTCGCCCTTGCCATAGTTTCGGCTAACTTCAATAGCTGCTCTAGCGTTAGCCGCGAGTTATTTTCATTTACCCCCTCCGGCCAACGTTGACGAATTTCCATCTCAAAAGCGTGGAAGTTGCAGCCTCCTGCCAATCTGTCTCTGACTCGTTCTTCCATATTATTCTCATATCCACAATAAGACGCTAATTCCTTCAGCCTAACCACAAAATCTGCAAACCCCTCATTTTCCGCTCTTGTGCACTGTTCGAAGTCTAATCTCGCTGCAAATACAGTCCTCTTCGGTTGATATATAGATTTAAAAGCGCGACTAACTTCACCCCAATCAGCCAAATATGCGGATCTAGGAAGTAGAAAATTTTTTACCTTTTTCAACGCTTTGGGTCCCACGTAAGCCAGCAGCAGATCTCTTCGAGCTTCCCCGGCATCATCACCTCCCAATCCCTTAACTCGACACCGGAGCAGAAACTGCGCTTCATACTCTTCCCATGGCTCAGTTTCTTGAAATGGCTCAATTGAGAAACGTTCCATCTTCCTCGTCAGGTCTTCCTTGTGGACCTCCTCCTCCCAGTCCTTAGTTTTACGCGTCTGGTTCTTTTTCATTTCGTCGCCAATGAAATATTAAAGAAATACGCTATTCTCCTTAGATTCAAGCTCAAGAATGAACTTTATTATTTCCGTTACTCAGGTACTCATAAACAATTATAATAATGAAGTTCTCTCATATTACAGATAGGACTTGGGCTTGGGTTGAAGAAAGGGCATGTACGAAATATGACTCCTGTCCGACAATTAGGGCGCGGTGGAGGGAAAATACCGTAACTGGCCACTAAGCGATGATCATAAGAAGACGTCAACTCGACACATATTACAATAAAAATAATCGAAAATATTACAATAAAACTGAATAACATAGTACGGAGCTTTAGCAGTGGTAGAATCTTGAATGAAGGTGGTACAAAACCAGATCACAACTCACAACCATTGATTGAGTTGGTAGGCAGGAACGAAATTTTCCGTTTCATTTGACCTGCCATAGTATTTTCCTGTTCATCTTCGTACAATTTCCAAATAATCATGAAAATGCACAGTTTGGAACTGCTTGTGCCACCAAAGTCGGATCTCCTGACTAGGATTCTCCAGTTTCACCTCCACATCCTACCATTTGCTATGGCTTAAACCTAGGAGAAAGTGCGTATCTCATCAGTTTGCAACAAGATAATAAATTAATAGCTATTTAGTTTTTAAAAAATGCACCTACCCCAGCGTTGCTATAAGTAGTTTTGCTACCTAAAATGTTTCATAATTACCTGTATGTTTAATGATGATTACCCTCGACTTTGTAGTTATGTAAAGAAATATTACTTACAATAAATCAAAATAACAAAGTCGCACGTACTACCTTTAGTAGTGTGTACAATCCGAGAATGAAGGTAGAATCCAGTTCGTAGCACTAACCGCATACACAACCACTGATCAACGCGGGCCAATCAGTGAACACACGTTATTCATCGGATTGCCCATACCACTTCGCGGTCAATCGGCGGATCATTCCGAGGCGATTCGAGAAAAAACACAAAAACACAATAATCTAGTCCAGGAATTATTGTTTAAAGATGAATTTTGACGAAAAACTACCACAAACCTACCATCCGTCGCGGGTGATCGGGGGACTGACTAATAGAGAGGAGCGGCAAGGTGGGGAAGGTGGTAGGGAGGGGAAAGTAGGCACTTAGGTACTTGTAACTTTAATTATTTTTCCCTTCATTTTACCCGACTTATTGTCTTTACCTGTTTTTACCCTTTTCCAAAAAAATCCACGAAATGATTGAAGTTACCAATCTACGTGGCACTGGGTCTGCCCGCCAGAGCTTAAACTCTCCAGATGTAGGTTAATACTTGGAATTTTCCATCTATTTTATTGGAATTGGTCATTAATGCGATCTTGAATTTCAATAAACCACCAATAGTTGTATAGTTGGTGTTTTAATCGTTCCAAGTAACTAAATCATGTTGTGAACTGATGCCCTCGTGGCACAACCAGTGCCACATAGATTAGTAACTTGTATATTATTTCTTCGATTGTTTGAAGCAGTTAGGAAAAGAAAAACACAATGAAAATTCAGGTAAAAAAATAAATGAATAAATAAATAAATAAATAAAAATCGAGTGAATACCTACCTACCCCACCACGCCCAGCCACATCACCTTCCCCACGCTGCCACCCCTCACTATGAGTCAGTCTGGCCCGATCACCCGCGACGGATGGTAGGTAAGTGGTAGTTTTTATTCCAAATTCATCATAGAAGAATAATTCCTGGACTAAATTTTACTGTGTTATTGTGAGTTTTCTCCTCGAATCGCTTCGGTATCCGCCGATTTAATCGGGAGAAGTGATATGGGCATTCGAAAACCAACGTGGGTGCATTGTCAGCCCGCGCCGATGATGATTGTGTTCAGTGCTGCGATTTGGATTCCACCACCTTCATTCTCCGACCGTCCAATACTAAAGGTACCGTAAAATTATGTTATTTAGGTTTACTCTAAGTAATATTTTCTTTATAATTTATCATGTCGAGGATAGTAATTATGAATTTAGGTACCTATCTACCTACTTGGAAGTTTCGAACTATTTGATTTGAATTTCCAAAAACCATCTATAAGAGTTTTTAGTGTTCTCATCGTTCCGAGTACTTACCTGTGTGAATCAGGAGAATCGTCGCTCTGGTGGCACAGCCCATGCCACGTAGACATACCTACCTACCTTACCTACACATTTCTTCAACTGTTTTGAGCAGTTCCACAAACAACAACACAAACAACAGACAAAATATTAAGTACATATACCTACCAAGGCCCACCCTGCTGATACTTTCTGAAGTCAGTCCGTTGATCACCCGCTACTGGTTGGTATGCGGTCGTCAAAATGCGTTTTTATTCCTGGATTACATTATATATAAATTATTTTTGGCGTGCTTTCTCCTGGAATCGTCTCGGTATTATCCGCCGAATAACCGCGAGAAGTGATATGGACACTCCGATACCTTACGTGAGTGCAGGTTGGCCCGTATTGATCAGTGTTTTTGATTATTAGTGATGCGATTTGGAATCTACCACCTTCATTCACGGATCATCCGCTACTAAAGGTAAGTACAACTCTGTTATTTCCCTTTATTTTAAGTCGTATTTCCCTGTAACTATGAACAGGAGAGTAGTAAAATCACGAATTTAGGTATCTACTTGGGAGGTTCTACATATTTTATTGAACTTCGTGGTTAACACGATCTTGAATTTCCAAAAACTACTGATAAGGGATCTAGACGGTGTTCTCATCGTTCGGAGTACTGTGTGAATCAGGAGAATCGATGCTCTGGTGGCACAGCCCACGCCACGTAGACATTCCTACCTACCTTACCTACTCATTTCTCTAATTGTCTGGATAAGTTACGAACCGAAAAATAAATTGAGAATTCAGATAAATGAAAGGGGAAAATATGAAGTAAAAACCTACCAAGGCCCACCATGCTGATACTTTCTGAAGTCAGTCCCTAGATCGCTCGCAACTGTTTGGTATGCAGTAGTTTTTCGTCAAAATTCATCTTTAAAAAATAATTCCTGGACTAGATTATAAATTTTGGTGTGTTTTCTCCTGGAATCGTCTCGGTATTATCCGCCGAATAACCGCGAGAAGAGATATATGGACACTCCGATACCTTACGTGCGTGCAGGGGGCCTATTCACTAAGCCAAAGAGACATCTCTTTCAGGTCCAACTCTCTCTTTTGGCAAAATGGATTTTTATAGTATCCATGACAGGGTTATTCAGTAACTTTTAAAAGAGAGAGTTGGCGGCCATCTTGGCATTCTCGATCTCTTTAAGAGAGACAGCTAATTAGGTGTATTTCCTCGAAAGAGAGAGTCTATTTCTCGTTTGTTTCACAGTGTTCGTGTAATATCCTCGTTCATCCGCAACCACATCGGTAATTTTGATCGTGTATTTTTTTCATTTCTTAAAGTTTTTCATTTCATAAAGATTAAATTTTTCATTTCAATTTTAATTAAAAATATATACATAATTATTGAGTCATGAGTAAAAACGTCCAAGTATGGGTTGAGGTAGGTAAGAGTGGCCGTTCATTAGGTGTAGATATAATACAAGCATTAAGCCCCCAAATTCGACTTTTTCTGTTTGAGACTTTTTTTCAATTTCATTTAAACTTTTATCCGATTCGTGAGTAAATACGTCCAAGTATGGATTAAGGTTGGTAGGTACCCATTGAATAGGTATTACTAAGGAATGCGTTCATTATTAAGGAATTGAACTCCCGGGGGCACAAACATCTCGCACTTCATGGATACTATGGCATTTTCGTGTATTAGGATCCATATCTCTTTCTCAAGGTCTCTGGAGCTATTCAGTAAAATAGACGAACCCGGGAGACATTGGAAGAGACTGTCTCCCAGGGGAGACTATCTCTCGCGTGAGATTTTCAAAATAGATAATCTCTTTCCACTATCTATTTTAGTGAATAGGCCCCCAGTGTTTTTGATTATTAGTGATGCGATTTGGGTTCTACCACCTTCATTCACGGATCATCCGCTACTAAAGGTAAGTACAACTTTGTTACTTCCCTTGATTGTAAGTAATATTTCCTTATAACTATAAACGTGAGTGTAGTAAAATCACGAATTTAGGTATCTGCTTGGCAGTTTCTACCTATTTGATTGAACTTCGTGATTAACACGATCTTGAATTTCCAAAAACTATTGATAAGGGATCTAGACGGTGCTCTCATCGTTCGGAGTACCTGTGTGAATCAGGAGAATCGATCCTCTGGTGGCACAGCCCATGCCACGTAGACATTCCTACCTACATTACCTACACATTTCTTTAATTGTCTGGATAAGTTACGAACCGAAAACATGGAAAATGATATCTCAGAAGCTCATGTTACTAATATATGTTACTAAAACGCAAAAACGCTGCAAAGTCCTTGTCACATGGGTTTATTATTCTATTATTTTATTGGTCTACAGAAATGCCGGCTGTTTATTTATTGTTTCTTTCATGTAAATTAATTCAAATGGCTATTTCTGGTGGTTTCCACAAATTTTGGCCCCCAGAACTTGAATTAGGTACTACGCTCCTTTTTTTTTTTTCAAATTACCCTTGATCATTGATTGTACCATTTAATCGAATTGATCCACGTTTTGACACTTTATCTAGTGTTATTATACAAATTGATGGTGATTTCAGACGATTTCGCAAGTTTTTGACTCATAAAAAATCAATTTTGGAAGCTGAACATCTGGTACAACCTCTATTTTCCACTCCTTGGTCAAAATCGACTTCATATTCGGTCTTCTCGTCCCCAAAAACATGGAATACTATACCTCAAAAGCTCATTTTACTAACATGTTACTAAAACACAAAAAGTACCTATTTTTATACACATTTTCACTCATAACTCCCCTGGATATATTCCGATCGGGCTGAAAAGTTTCGGGACACAACTAGGGCCCAAATAGAGCATGTGTGCGAAAGAACGACTTTTTTAGACCGAAAATGAAGCCTGTAGACGTGATACGGCGTACGGCGGACGGCGGACGGACATTGCATTTTTTGAATCTACGCACCTTGAAACGGAAAAGAAAAAAGTTTGAGGGGGTGTTATAAAAATTGTTTGATGAGCGAATACACAGGTGTATTATTCTCAGAATAATAAACCAAAAAACGCCTACAGGTCTCACAATGGCCGAATCAACCTACAGAGGGGACAATTTAATTTGACTTCAAAATCAAATTTTGGTTTACTATTGTCTGTAAAATGAACCTTAAGAACTGAAAATGAAAAAACGCTGCAAATCCCTGCACAACGGTTTTTTCATTTTGTACAGAATACCCTTCTGTTACAGATCACAGGTCTCTGTATAGATAACCCGTCTATATAATACCTATAATATGTACTATTCTATACATATTATGTAGATCGCAGACCCTCCGTAGGTTAGTACCTAACCCTGTACTCGTTACTAGGTACCTACCTAAATCACGAGTTGAATGTTGCTAAAATAATTCTGCCGATGACAAACAGTACCTAACAAAAAGAAACACACATAATGAAGTTCTGAAAAGAAATTGTTGATGAGGAGTGAAAAAAGTTGCAAAAGTACCTCCCAACAAACTCCAGCCCCTTCTACGTAGATGGTATAATGAACCGTTGTGTAATAATTTACCGTTGAGTAATGATTTACCATCGTGTAGTAATAATTTACCCAACGTTTGTTCAAGTTTCACTACCTATCAACAAACTCCAAAACAGCCATCATTTTGGTTTATTATTCTGTGAATAATACACCTATGTATTCGCTCAGCAAAAAATTTTTATAACACCCCCTCAAAATTTTTTCTTTTCCGTTTCAAGGTGCGTAGATTCCAAAAATGCAATGTCCGTCCGCCGTCCGCCGTCCGCCGTATCACGTGTACAGGCTTCATTTTCGGTCTAAAAAAATCGTTCTTTCGCACACATGCTCCATTTGAGCCCTATTTGTGTCCCGAAACTTTTCAGCCCGATCGGAATATACCCAGGGGTGTTATGAGTGAAAATGTGTGTAAAAATAGGTACTTTTTACGTTTTAGCAACATGTTGGTAACATGAGCTTTTAAGATATCGTTTTTCATGTTTTTGTGGACGAGAAGACCGAATATGAACTCGATTTTGACCAAAGAATAGAAAATTGAGGTTCTACCAGATGTTCAGCTCCCGAAATTGATTTTTTATTAGTCAAAAACCTGGGAAATCGTCTGAAATCACCATCAATTTGTAGAATAACACTGGAAAAAGTGTCAACAGGTGGATCAAGACGATAAAATGGTACTACCAATGATCAGAGATAATTTATTTTAAAAAAAAGAAAAAAAAGCGTAGGTACCTTATTCGTGTTTTGGGGGCCAAAATTGGTGGAAACCACCAGAGATAGCTATTTCAATTATTTTATATGAAAGAAACAATAAATAAACAGCCAACATCTCTGTAGGTATGTCCAATAGAATAATAAACCCATGTGAAAAGGACTTTGCAGCGTTTTTCAAATGAAATAATATCACAGAACAACCAACTCGACTTCATACACCGCCAATATAATCAGGTGGCCCCTAGCAATGATTTTATCTCCGGCAAATTTCCTATCGTCGGCGCGTCCCTGGTACCGAGATTTGGGTAATGTATACAATTTCATTCACACTGGAGTCGAAAATGCCTGTCGGTGCAAACTTCGGGGCCTTACTGTGAACGAACGGCAGGACGTACGATGCTCCGGGTGGTCTTAAAAAACTCGTAAGTTCAAGAACTATTTAAAACCGTAAAAAGATTCACCTAAAAAAAAGGTATAGGCGTTTTGAAAATTTCAACCCCTATTTTGAACCCCTTAGAGATGACTGACAGTAACGTCGAGCTTCGAGGACCAACTAGACCCCGAACGGAACCTATAACCCGAATTTCATGAATTTTGTTTCATGGTAACTAAGAAAAGTGGCCCGTACGGCGTACGGCGGACAGACAGAAATATTTTATTGCAGTTTTGGATTCTACATACCTTGAAACGTAAACCATCAAATTTTGAGGGGGGGTAAGAATTTTTTTTTCATGCTCGATTCCAATGGTTCATTATTGAAAATAATAAACCAAAAAATGATTTAATCCAACAAAACGCCTACATGAATCTCACAATGCCCGAATCAACCTACAGAGAGGACAATTTAATTTGACCAGTTTTGGTTTATTATTTTCAGTAATGAACCTTAAGAATTGAAAATGGAAACAAAAATCACTTTTTTCATTTAATCAGTGATTTTTTCCACTTTTTAATTCTTAAGGTTCATTACTGAAAATAATAAACCAAAATTGGTGTCAATTCAAATTAAATTATTGCCCCCTATGTAGTTTGATTCGGCCATTGTGAGACCTGTAGGCGTTTTGTTGCACTGAATCAGTGATTTTTTTCCATTTTCAGTTCTTAAGTTTCATTACTGAGAATAATAAACCAAAATTGGTGTCTGAAGTCAAATTAAATTATTGCCCCCTCTGTAGTTTGATTCGGCCATTGTGAGACCTGTAGGCGTTTTGTTGCACTGAATCAGTGATTTTTTTCCATTTTCAGTTCTTAAGTTTCATTACTGAGAATAATAAACCAAAATTGGTGTCTGAAGTCAAATTAAATTATTGCCCCCTCTGTAGTTTGATTCGGCCATTGTGAGACCTATAGGCGTTTTGTTGCACTGAATCAGTGATTTTTTTCCATTTTCAGTTCTTAAGTTTCATTACTGAGAATAATAAACCAAAATTGGTGTCTGAAGTCAAATTAAATTATTGCCCCCTCTGTAGTTTGATTCGGCCATTGTGAGACCTGTAGGCGTTTTGTTGCACTGAATCAGTGATTTTTTTCCATTTTCAGTTCTTAAGTTTCATTACTGAGAATAATAAACGAAAATTGGAGTTTGAAGTCAAATTGAATTGTCCCCTCTGTAGGTTGATTCGGCAATTTAATTTTTTTGACCAGTTTTGGTTTATTATTTTTAGTAGTGAACCTTAAGAATTGAAAATGGAAACAAAAATCACTTATTTAATACAACAAAACGCCTACAGGTCTCACAATGGCAGTTGTTTATTATATACCGTATGCTTCATGAATAACTACAGAAAATGGTGAATGATGAATGAGTGAATTATTGAAGCCCGCGCATTTGTATGAAACTTTAATTCCCGGTGCCGGCTCCAGTACTCGACTTAGGGCTTTCCTGGGGGAGCTCGAGGGTACTGACCACAGAAAACAGTGATCTACGCAGAAGGAGCATCTATACAGGTAAATAATAAACCGCTGTGTAATATTTTGCAGCGTTTTTAGGTCTATGAACATGCATGGGTTCAGAAGTGGAAGAGAAGTTAAAACGGACTGTCTTCATTCAACGCTTGACACAATCCGTGGAAGGTGGGAATTTCACTCCATTGCCGCAAACTGCGTATTGGAACTGAAATTTGTTGAGGGGAGAATGGTCGGGTGCACAGAGCAACTTACGTCCCTCTCAAGAGCGATAGGGGAGACCCGATAAAGTGGAGTTGGAGTTAGGTAGCTCCTCTATGTAACCACTGGACGTTGGGAGACGGAAAGATGAATCAACGCAACTTCTTGTCCAACGTGATAAAACAAAGGGCAAAACACACAGCACCCGACTACCCCCAGAGGCTGCGGGTCACAGAAAGATGCATACGCAAATTGGCGGCCCCTCCTAAGGCTATCGGACGCACAACATCGTCGGATAGGGCGAATAAATTACAAAGCGTACAATAGAGGGCAGTACCAATGTCCACCTTCTTCCCGCGGATTAACTGATTCAGAAGACAATGTACCCCCCTCCTCATCAGGGATTCAGCTACTGTTCGCCAGCAACTCTTGAGCCGCTCTTGGGATCCTCCACAATGTCGGATACGCCGGCCAATTTGGCTACCGAACCTTTGTAACTCAAGAGTAACAAGATGCGGCTCGGCGATGGGGGGAGATTCCCTTCTGGCTCACCGTCCTCCTCTTCGCCGTCCTATCAAACCCCCGAGTACCGTTCAAAACCGACATCCTCTCGACAAGATCAGTACCTGTTCCCAGGGCATCCCTGGTACCGAGATTTGATTTGAATGTATACAATTTCATTGACACTGGAGTCGAAAATGCCTGTCGGTGCAAACTTCGGGGCCTTACTGTGAACGAACGGAGGGACGTTAAATGCTCCAGGTGGTCTTAAAAAACTCGTAAGTTCAAGAACTATTTAAAACCGTAAAAAGATACACGTAAAAAAAAGGTATAGGCGTTTTGAAAATTTCAACCCCTATTTTGAACCCCTTAGAGATGACTGACGGTAACGTCGAGCTTCGAGGACCAACTAGATCCCGAACGGAACCTATAACCCGAATTTCATGAATTTTGTTTCATGGTAACTAAGAAAAGTGGCCCGTACGGCGTACGGCGGACAGACAGAAATATTTTTATTGCAGTTTTGGATTCTACATACCTTGAAACGTAAACCATCAAATTTTGAGGGGGGGGGTTAATTTTTTTTTTTCATGCTCGATTCCAATGGTTCATTATTGAAAATAATAAACCAAAACGTATAAAAACCATACTCTTCTATTGAATTTTTTCGAGCTACGGTGTTCTAAAAATTTCAATCCCTATTTTTCACCCCTTAATAATGACTGACAGAAACGCCGAGCTTCGCGGACCAACTAGACCCCAAACGGGGACCTACAAACCCAGAACCCAATATTTCAATAATTTTGGTTCACGGTAGCTAACAAAAGTGCGAAGTAAGGCGGATGGACAGAAATTTTTTTGGTTTATTATTTCCAGTAATGAACCTTTGGAATGGAGCATGCCCCCCCTCCCCTCAAAATTTGATGGTTTCTGTTCCAAGGTATGTAGAATCCGAAAATGGAGTAAAAAAAATTCTGTCCGTACGCTGCACTTGTACTGTATCCTTATAGGAACAGCCACCTACTAATCTGGGTATGTTGATGCCATTTCCAATTCGTTTACGGTTTAAATGAAAAATTGTACCGCAGTGACGTCATCCTGGATCCAGATTCCTGAGACTCAGCCGAAGTTGAGTCCGATGACAAGACTGAACGATTTATCTGCTGCTAAGAGTAAGAGCCCCCCCTTACGAAGTGAACCCCTCCGAAGCACATTTGCATACCTACCAGATCCTAATTAGAAAACTGTCGGGGCGACCTGTTAACCATTCTGGAAACCTTGTTTATCTTAACGGAGCGTGACCATCTTTATAAAGGTGAGGTCAAGCTGGAGTGATGGTGTGGGGGGGGGGGGGAATAAATAAGGGCAAATCTTGATCAATACGAGTATGTCGTCTTCGGCCACCAAAGTAATTGGGTTAGAGTTGTAATGATGTATATGACTGTTTAAATGTCAAACAAGGTCTGTCGTTGATTAATTATCAAAACCTGAGAATATATAACCGCCTATTGATTTTATCGCCACCTTAATGTACAAACCTCTGATGTTGATCCGTGGTTTCTTCGTCAATCTGGAACTTGATCGGGTCGGAATTATGCAATTTTGGATTCAAAATCGGATCCAACGAATGTAGATATAACTTCTTTATTTACGTTTTTTTGGTTCCTTTGATTGCATTTTCCAGGTTGACAGATTCTTTTTCTGACGCCGGTTATTCCTTAACCGCATAACATTATTAAAATATGTCGGACAGATACCTGTTCCAGTTCACCCTTCCCTCTTTAAAACTGACTGGATGACATTCTCCATCATTCTGCAAAGAAGCCGTTTCGTATTTCCTGATAAAGTCATATCAAGTTTTTATAGAACTGTCTAACAGTGTGGCTGTTCTCGATACGTTTTTTCTTCCGGTGGAGACGGGGTCGCTTGGGGAAGCCTAATCGATATCCGTTCTTAACCGGTGATAATCTCGTTGGTCTAGGAGGGGGACTCTCGAGGGTCCACCCCCACTGTTACATTTTGTCATATGATAGCAGAGCGTGGTTTGGCAGTATGCGCTGAGCACTTCACCATACTCCATCCACTTTTTGTGGGCTTACCTGAAGGATAAGCCCAAAGGTTTCCCAGAAGGATTCCTTTGCAAACATCCTGTCCCTTTGATAATACATACATCTATTGGCTTCCCCACCCACCCCCTTTCCCCCCTTTAGAGTGTCAGTATAATTAAAATGTATTGAGCTCATCAGAAGGCAATTGATGCCGTGTCCCAACTGACAAGCCCCAACAGCTGTTCCGTCCTAACGATGAAGGTTGATCACCCAATACTCAATACTCGTATGTAGGAGCTTTGTTCTCCACCAGTAAATATTATTGAGGTAGTACCATTACGATGGAGGTTAGTCACCTTCAAGTTGTTCAGATGTCGTTTCCTGAACCAGAACTTCACACTAATTTTCATTCCCCCTTTTCCCTCTCATACTTCTGCTACCCAGAAGTATGTCATGTGGGGAGGAGTGTAACAGTGTCTCGATACATTTTTTCTTCCGCTGGAGACGGGGTCGCTTGGGGAAGCCTAATCGATATCCCTTCTTAACCGGTAATAATCTCGCTGGTATAGGAGGGGGACTCTTGAGCGTCCACCCCCACTGTTACACTTTGTCACAACTGTCACAGTAAAAACATAATAGGTATAGCTGCTCCAGATTGAAATACGTAGACCCTGAACTACCATCAATACAGTGTTCTTAGAAGTATTTGCCGTAGTAAAGTGCATCAGATGAACTTAATTTAGTTAGATTCTTTCTCTCAATAGCTTCCCCAATAGATCTGATATAGTATTTTCCTATCGAATGAGCTTTCTTGTTTTTTGAGCAAATTGAACCTTTGATTGAAGTGAATTAAAACTTCAATCAAATTTTTATGCTAACTGAAAAATATTTATTTGCTTGATATAGGTTTCATTTGCTTACAATACGGTTTCATTTGGTATAAATAGTAATATAAGTAGTAATAAGCAGTAATAGTGGTCTAAGTAGTAATTTGGTATCTTGAAAGGAAAATGACTGGACTACCCTTTGGCTCACTGCTTTGGTTTGGGACGAGGATGTTGCCGGGATTCCAAGTACCACTCTCTCCGGTGTGTGGTAGTGGTTTGACTGTCTCGTCTTGGAGCAAATTGAAATAATTCTGTGATTGATGAACGTGTCAGTTACTCAACGCCAATCAATTCAACGAAACCATTTTTCGCGAGGAGGATATAACCCAAAGATCCGTGAAATGTAATGGGCATGGGTAGTATAGCATCTGTTTCGGACCATTTTACACCAGCACTGAGGAAGTACGAGTAATTATTGTACGAGTAATATGAGCGTGTCGGTTTTTACGAGACTGAACGTGGGTTTGATGCCCTGAGTGCAATTTCACACCAGTTCAGCTGATTCCCTTCTTCAATTTACTCGTCTTCTAATCTTAGTTTTGCCTACATTGGGAGTGATGAGAATACCCGTTTTCTTGGTGTCAATCATATCGTTATCCACTTCACAGAATTTTGGTTTCATCCAGTGGCCTGCAATAATAGTAATTGTAGTGCTGTAATTGTATATCATATTTCACTGTATTCAATAGGGAGAAAAACCCAGCTTTTTCGTCCTAATGTGTGTTTTGCAAAAGGTACCTCCACAAATCACCTTATCTCAAAGCCAGAGGGATGAGATAAGGAACATTAATTACTCCGCGTTAGGCCCTCATTGGTGAGGTAGTGTGACGGTAGTGGTAAGGAGGGGGAGGGTGTTTATAAAACTGTAGGGCTAAGACGGTGAAATAGATTTTTCCGGGCACGCTCGTCCGATACACATCTACGACCTGCGGTCGTAGAACCGGCGATATCTTCATCCTTATCAGATAACAAGCGAGAAAATGGAAAATAATTTGCATTTTAAAAATCCAATTTCTTGGCGAGGTCGGATGTCACTTTATACTTCATGTTAAACCAAAGAGAGTTTCCAGTGTAAATACAAATGATTAAGTCAGCTCTACATCGTAGCTCTGGAATGGTATTGCTCCAAAAACGCGTTATTCGATTTCTGAATCAACCTAGAAAATGTTACTGTCATTAATTCATCTCACACAGATGAATAGTACTCTGCACATTTATAGTTTTTCCGTCAACTCTAAATATAATATATAAATCTATAGATCTCAATCTCACTGATCTAAATATAGATTTGTTCATAAAGTTAGAGTGGATAAATCATCATCATCTCGAGCAAAAATCAATTCATTTCAATTGTGTTACTGGACGCTTCAACCTGGAGGTCAATGGCTTCAAACATATTCTATGAATATTTAGATGCTCGCGCGTGGTTGTTCAAAATTAAGTTTATTGTTCCAAGTTTGAACATTATCATCTTCTGAAAATGTAAGTCTAATACATTTATTTGTTGAAAGATATTTCTCGGTAAAGATCGGTGATTCAGGTTGAGCAACTAACAACCTGTTATGTACCGAGAAGATTCTTCGGGTCTATCATAATCAGAGCCCTTCAAATGCTATATTGCCATGGCGCCATACAAAAATTCCATATTCTGCAGTTTTTTGTAAAATGCCATATTTTGCCGATTTTTGGGAAAATGCCATGTTTGGGCTTTTTTTCGCCAAACTCCTTCAAAAAATTAAAAAAAAAATTTGAAGTGAAAACGAATGAATGACATGAGGTTTCTCGAACCCTGAGGCCATTATGTAGAGGGATTACTAATGCCTCTAACCCTTTTGGAATGGGGTGCAGAGGCCCCCCCTTCCACGGGTCGCCACTCTGTCTGGTGAGGAAGCCACTCTGAAGGAAGGCTGGGAACCTGCTGATGTCCTCTCTATGAAATACGCCCCGGCAACATCAGCTGATGTGGAGAGGACTTTCTCAAAAATGAAATACCTTCTGAGTGATCGACGGCTGGGATTTTCAATGGAAAGCGTTGCAACACACCTGATGTTGTTATTTAATAATAATAATAATAATAAATTATTTGTATAAAGCTTTGTAAATAAAATAAATCATTTAGTATAAATAACTTGTATGGTGTGATATTATCCTCTCAGAATAGCTGGGGTGGTCGGGAGGGTTGAAAAATAAGTGCCATATTGAGACAAATAAGTGCCATATTTGGGCCAAAATAAATGCCATATTGCCATATTTTTTAGGGCCCTATTTCACAAAAATAAGTGCCATATTTTGAAGGGCTCTGATCATAATGCATGAAACACCCGACACTTGGATGGAAGTTCAGTGATTCAGGTTGAACAACTAACAACCTGAATCTGATCTGTACCAAGAAGACTCTTCGGGTCTATCGTAATGCCCGAAACACACGGAACTTGATTGGAAATGTCACAAATTCACCATTGAGCCAGTCCTCAAGTCTATTTGGTAGATAAACGAAGTTGATACAGGTTATTCAGGTGCAGGGGGTTGAGGGGCGTACTTACTGTCGGATTTTGGTGTAGGTATTCCTCGAGTGGCCGACTAGGGACCAATCCACGCTTACATCGACTTTTTAGAGCGACCTCGAAAGAGCGGTTTATCTATACAGAAAATGATAACATATGGAATGATTTGCAACGTTTTTTCCCGAGTCTGCATAATTTTGTTTTCCGGAAACGAATCCGCGATGTATCTGCAGATCGCGCTGTTGAAAAAGGGGTGTCCTGTTACCCGCCAATCAATTCCAATAATGGAGAGAGTTAGAGATATCTCCGTCATCTGTTGCAAAATCGAAATCCTACCGCGAGATAAGCCGACAGTGTCGGTTCCGAGCGAACCTTCGGAGGCTATCGAGGTGAGCGAACCGATAGAGGGCGTTCAGAAAATCCGAGAAGCAAATGAACATAGCGATACTGCACTGATAGTCGAAGAGATAAGTTTAGAGTGATATGCTAAGTGATAGTTGACTTCTGATTGTTTAACTATAGAGAACGCTAGAAGATAGAGCACTCGCCGGCCGATATAGTGGTCATCAGTCTCATCTGATTTAGTAGTTGAGATTTGGGTGTTTCGAAATGGTTCTGAATGTTCGAAGTCAAAGGGAATTTTTAGAAATTTTGAACTATTACATAGGTAGGTATGTAAAATATGACTGTAACACACCCCAATCTCGATACTTTGCTGTTCACTCTTGATGTAATAATAGTTGTAATAATGATAATAATTCTAATATGGTTGCGGTGGCCTGATGGAGGTGCTTGGCTTGTCCATAACTGGAAGACGGCTGCACAAAACTGAGATGACTGTCGGAATTGAAGCCACAATAATTGAGTAGCCAAAGTGACTATTGCATTTTTTGTATATTACCTCCCAAGATATAGTGTATGCTGGGTTTTGATTGTTGTTTTGCTTCCTTGCAGCCGCAAGTAGAAGCTTTGTGCTCATGTTGGAACCGTAAAAATATTTAATCCTTCCAGATCAACGTTTCTACTCAAATTTTGCGTCTAAGGCATCTAGGAACAACTTCGTTTCCGTATCCGAATGAATGAAGAAGAACATGTTTTATTGTCTTTCAGAATATGTACTTATTAGCACGGTACATTCAAATCAACATGATAGGCTTTATGGCATTTTTATTGACATCCAGGGTTCACCTTATTTTGGAGACTAATCCTAAAATGATAATAAAATCTTTTGTTCTATTATTTTCATTACCTAATGAACCTTAGAAATCGAGCAAGAAAAGAAAGTCCCCTCTCCACAAAACGTGATAGTTCGCGTTTCAAATTCCGTGAAATCCGAATATGGACTAAAAAATTTCCTTAGTTACCGTGAACCAAAATTAATGAAATTTGGTTTGTTGGGCCATTTCAGTTGGTTGTTAATTGGTCCGCGAAGCTCGGCGTCACTGTCAGCCATCTTTAAGGGGTGAAAAATAGGGGTTGAAATGTTTGAAACGCCTTAGCCCGAGAACGTTCAATAGACGGGCCAGGTATGGTTTTTAAGACGTTTTTTAAATTGATTCCAAACTTGAAGATATTTGGGACTATGTCGAGAGTCCTACTTAGGTTCACCGACGATCAGCATTTCAAAAATAACCGCGTGGAGGGTTCGTGGGGTCGAAATGGCACTTTACAGGAGATGGGGGCGGTGGAAAAATTCATATTTATCCAACTGCAATCGCCGAACGTTAGAGAGGTTGCACTTCCACTCTGTTTTGTCGTGTGTGTGTATGCGTGCGTGGTAGGTAAGTATCTACCGCCTAAAACGAGCCTAGTGATTGAAGGTCTTACGCTAATAGGAATTCAGTAGTGTACGCAGCGTTTTTTCTTATAAATAACACCAATAACACAGCACTGTCAAGCTCTCTACATTATGCTATCATCTAGTTTTATTCCAGTTTTTTATTTACTGACTATACATATTTTGCCTTATTTTTTTGTCAGTTAGTTCATGCTATACAGGTACTTTATTTTCCTCCTAACAACTTGGATCACTATGAATATACATTATTTACTTATTTATAACACTTATTTTATTTACTTATACATTTATAATATATTCATTCACTTGTCCCAGTCTAATGTATATATTAATTCTATAATGAGCAATCTTCTGTACGACCATGCTGCTTTGGCCAACTTGTACAGTTTTTCCCAATGTATTCCATTCAATATATCGATTAAATCAATTCGGTTTAGGTTATTTGAGACAAGAAATTTTTACTATAAAATGGTCGGTGTCTTCTTACGCCTCAAATTACATAGGGAACATAGGTAGAGTCTATTGGCGATGCAGGGAATTTAGTTCAGGTACAGCAACTCGCTGCTGCACTTTATTATCATGCACGACGCCTTCTCGTGGCAGATCCCTGAGAGAACAAGTGTACAAGTGGTTCAACTCATTATACAAAGGATTTTTCCGCGTCCGTCTCTGTGTATTCAGTTCCTTTCAATATCCATTATTATTATCGTATCTATAAAATAAACTGCTTAATTTTCGGATTAGCGAGATGTTTGATGATGCTGAACGTCTCGTAATAGGGTGAGGGTTTTTATAGACAACAAACGCTCACCCCTTAATTCTCGACCCCCCCCCCCCCCCCGTGCAAATATTAAACTAGCACGCTAGTAAATCTTGGTATATTTGACTGGTTTCGCTGACATTTTCAGGTACGAGTAGATACGCCCCTAGTGATCCACTATGCATATCATTGCAATCAGAGTGGTAGTAGCACCTGCGTATGAGCAAACAACATGAAATTCGTACGTAACTCTCACACCTCCTGTGCTTCCAACTTAACTGAAACGTTCTGGGATCATTCTGGTTAATTTGATGAAAGCCCCCTTGAATTTCAATACGACCGCAATGAAAGTAGTCCTTCAAACAAAACTACCTGCCTGCTATGTATACATAATTATAAGCGGTAGCTGTCATAAATTTTTGCATACCTAGTAGGTACTAAAAAAGTCATGTTTATATGTTATACATACATTATACATATTACTATGTGATACACTGGCCTGTTTTACGAATATCCACCTACTGTGAATGCGCATTTTCGATCTACAGATAAGAGATCTAGTAAATATGGACTAGGTAGTATCACTTTCGGAATGTGAGGACAAATGAGTGTGTGAGGTCATGGAGGAGGTTGATGATTTATGACGAGCCGGTTGGCAAAGGTGACTCGAGAGATGCAGGTGGTTCCAGTGAAGTAGGATTGAGATCTGATAACCGGGAAACTTGTTGAGGGTGACGTCAAGATAGGATAGCACCGATCGGAGTAAGGTGCCTTTATAAATTGTACGAGTATGTGTTAAGTCTGGCGTGTATCTACAAGTATATAACATATTCAGTGTGCTGTGTAGAGTATGACAGGGAGTCCGGGGATCGAGTCGACAGGCAGTGATGCATCGTCACCTGTGGACGAGTAGACGCATTATGCATCACATCAGCCCTTTCTCGCGAATTTATTGTTCCTTCCTCCTACGGAAGATTTATCAACTACCTCCGCACCTTGTCTGAGCTCTTTCATCTCGATATGCTCTAACGATATCCAGCGACCAAAGGCACACGTTAATCAGAGATCGCACACGAACACACGTTTCCTCTTCAGCAACGTTCTTCATTCTTCATTATTATAAACATCTACCTACTTCAGAAAAAGATATATTACTTTTCCAGGCTTGAAGGGTGGTTTGTTATAGATCTTTTGTAATGGATGAGGGGTTTAACTACGCCGCCCATACAGCGTAATTTCCCCCTCTCCATCCTCTATAAAGGTAGGGAGGCAGTGTGACAGCTGCCCCCGGAGACAAATGGTTAGATTATAACGCGTTGCCTCCAGGAGTTGATGATTCGTTTCCGCGAATCAACCGCCCCTTCAGCCGCGTGTCAAAAAGATCGGGAAGAGCCCGCATCCAAGATGGACGGGATTCCCATATACGGTCACACTTTATAACTGGGAATAACGACTCGAATCCCACGAAGAAATGAAATTTTATTTTTAACTGTGCATCGTGTATTATTTTCATAATAGCATTTCCAAATCAGTTTTCCACACGTCTAAGATTTTTCTATTTTAAATGAAGTCCAATATTGTCCGAAACAAGTGGAAAAACCTTCAGTTTGAAATGGAAAACCTTGAATTTGAGTTTGATAACCTTTAACTTGTTTAGAATGATGCGTTTCAAACATGTAACAAAATTAATGAAATTTGGTTTATCGATCCCATTTGGGATCTAGTTTTTCCGGGAAACCCTTTAACGTATTTTTTGATATCTGCTGTACGAATCATCCAAATAGGCAAAAGTTTGGAAATGAGTCGAGGGTCTTACATTTCGTTTCAGCGACGATCAGGCTTAAATGACGCGTTATAGAAAATAGGAGCGGTGGAAAAATCCATATTTTTTAATGTAACTGTATACTTCGACTCTGGTGGCATTTACTCGATTTAGGGCTTTCCTCGTGGTGTAGGAATCGACCACAGAAGAGAGTGATCTACACCGAAGGGATACTTTTACTATAAGGGAAAGTAATGAACCGTTGTGTAATAATTGGGGTCACAAAAGCGGTTTATAGCTCTGTCCTACGATAAGTAGTTCTTTTTCTACGGGTTTTCAAACTTTCTACCAATATTATGACGTCACAGTGGGCAGGGGGTCCCACCTTGGCGAGAGAGTTACAATGAAATCAGAAATGGTTGAAAATTAGAAAAATCATAGAAAAAGAACTAATTACCTTAGCGCAGTGCGGTTGGTGTCAAAATTCTGAGGATGGAATCTGCTTTCATTTAAACAAACCAAATAAATAAGAGCACATTTGGAGCGCTTTTACTTGTGCCATCATTTTCATCTTGGAGGTTAGTCGACTGATCTAGTGATCTAGAACGTCGCTACGCATCCCAGCTGTGGGTTGGAAGGTGTAATCCGCTCTCACCCAAAAGTTTAGAGTAGGTACTTAAAAACGTATAATTTGGTCGGAGATGTTTGGTTGGACAGTTTGCTCCTCCGTGGTTTGAAGGATTCCTCCTGAATGAGTCGGGTAAACCACCTGGATGGCTAGGCTCCCGCATAATTATATAAATTACATGTACTTACCACTAGTAATTTCAAAGAATCATCCGATATGAATCGTTGAAAAATTGCAGTAAATTATTTCATTTGAAAATTTGCTTATTATACTCACTAGGTATAGGTACTCCACCTTGTGATTTCGATTTGGGGAAAACAGCGCAATTTCAATCTAGGGATTGAAGAGTGACCCAAAATAAATTAGGAGCAATATTGCAGTACAATTCACTGACAGCATATTTACCTATACATACAGGGTATAGCTGTAGCAGTTAGAAAGCAGTTCGAATTTGGTAAATCTGTAATTACACCTCCAACCAATTCCATTAGGTACCTACTGTTTATCACCACGGTACATACTATTATTTTTGTCAAGCATAACAGAGTACTGAGTTAACCACATTGCGCCTCCGCGACGTGCGCTGACCAGTTGTCTCTCTCCTTTTTAAGAACACTCACCACCGACGAAGCGAGGCTCAGCGGGCTTATCGCTCTTCATTATTCACCTTCACTTGGGAGACGTCGGATATTAATCCTCCCCTCATGGAAACTGATAGCCGACCTTAAATCGGCCTCTCAGGTATCTCCCGTTTCCAGCTAAGGACAAGCCTGCACTCAGCCACAATTATTATCCAGCGTGAAAGCCGCGCTAAATCAAAACACCTTAAACGACTGATTCCCAAGATATCAGTCCCAAGTTGCCACTCTGCTTGTAAATAGACTTGAAGAAATAAGAATTTCCTGTCTTGGCGGGTTTCTTTTCCATCTGGTACATCTGATGTACCTATAAGCGGCCGAGCACTCAAATTTAGGATCTCATACACAGACACAGTTATACGTAGTTTTATTACGGATTTAGTTTTTGATCCTTAGTCCGGAACGAGGCTTAAAAACCCGGTTGAAACCGGCAATCATGGTAAGACAGTTCCATTAGTCTAAAGATATAAGAAGACAGTTTCGTTATTCAAAAATATCTCTTCTCAAAAAAGAGGCTAGGATTATAGTTTTTGGTGGTCAAAAATAGCTAAAATTAGCTATACGTTGCCAAATTTAAATATTTGCTCGTACTCATGCTGCATGAGTGGAACTTTTACTCTCTGGGCTCAACCTGGGGGGGGGGGGGGGGGGGGGGTTGCCGTGCACACATAAGTACTGAAAACAATACAGGGCACCCCTCAGCTAGACGAATCTACGTAAGGGGTGTCCCTAAAAACCATTTTTGTGTGTGGAAAAGAGTTTCCTGCAAATTTAAGGGCCGGATAATGTCTTTCCTTTGTAGAGGTTCGTAACAATCAAGCTCCTCTGTATTTTTCTATAATTGAGTTAAGGTAGCTGAAGAAATCGACTGGTTTAGTAGGTCTGAAGGTTTATTCTAGAATAGAATTACATGGTTCTAGAAGGCCCTTTACCTGAAAGGTACCTACAAGAAGGCTCGTTATTCTTGTCAGCGAGAGAAGGGCATGGCTCAAAGGTAAGCCTACATTATGAATGTAAATAATTGATGTGTTTATCTATTCTGAGATGTACAGGTATCGCGACACGCCGACAACACTCTTTCTTGTGAGCAGTGTTGGCTGCTGATCAATAGTTGATCAATAGTTGGTGGTTGATCAATAGTCAATTTTCAATAGCCTAAACTGAGAGGCAGCTGTTGTGCAGTGGTTTGCATACCAGCCAGAAGATTGAAATGATTGCAGGAGGTCGTGGGTTCGACGCCAGCTTACATCATCATTTATGTTCGGACGTAGGTACATAAACGCCCGAAGTAGCGCGTCTGGTGTCCGCTCGAGCGCTAGCTGCGGCTAGCGGGTTCGATCAGATCATGCTGTTTTTTGGGTCTTAGAACGAACGAATATAATTGTGATTATATTAGTAAATTGCAGCAAGCATCGCGTCAGCCATAGGCGGTGCAATTTCGGTCTGTCGGTCCAGAGTTTTGAAATACGTTCTTTCATGTAGTTCTTTGGGTTTTGCAAACCTGAGCTCCTCTCGAACGGCAAGATGGCGTTCAACCTCCGAAAGGGAAAGTTGTAAGAAGTTTTTTAATTGTATAAATTGTTATCCAAATCGATCGTTCTATTTCGTTCGCACATTAAATTCGTTAAAGTGATTTTCATTTGAGTTTTTCGTTCCCGATCAATCACTTTTGGTGCCGAAACCCGGGACTTTTGCGGAATAGCTGAGTACCTACATTCCAGTATTTCGCGTTTGTTCCTTTCGTTCATTCGACGATGAGTTCCAACGCGGTCATCTCCGTTCGTGGAATGGAGATCTCAGCTGAAGTCGTCAAGAGTTTTAAGGCCAATCAAAAGGCGCTTTATAAAACACTCTGTTCATGGGCGACTAAAGCCCAGTCGTCGTTGAAGATGTCACAATGTTCCAAGGAGGCCCGATCACGTGCGGGCGATTTAGCGAAAGCTGCTGACGACCTGTTTTCGCGGATCGAATCCGCCGATTTCGATGGGGACGTAAGTGAATTGCTTTTATCCCAAGTAGCCGATCTGCAAGTGGCGTTAGAGATAGGACTACCCACACCGACTTTGAAGCCTTCAGGATGTTTTTCGGAAAGTTCTAATGATCGGAGCAAACTCACGTTCGATGCAGTAAAATACATGAATGTTATGCTGCCTACAGTTCCATTGTACGATGGGGACATTACGAATTTCGCCTTATTTCGTGGTTTATACGATCGAGCGGTTCACAATGTACCGTACCTACCGGACGAGATTAAATATCAGGCGCTCGTCGAGAAGCTGGTTGGTCAGGCTCGTTCGGCCCTTACTAGTCATCGTTCCGACGGATCGGACTATCAGGCTCTTTATAACTCCTTGATCGCGGAAAATTCCGGTCGGTATCGTCTCGCACGTCGATCCTTTTCGAACCTTAAATTCGTACCTACTATCAAAGAAAATGATGCGCAGCAGTTGGAAGCGTTCCTGAGTGCGGCCCGGTCTTGGATCCGTTCAATGGAAGAGGTTGAGACACACAACCTCGAGTCGTTCCTGCTGTTTGAGGCTCTCTTCGCTCGCATCGACACCACGCTGGGGGATAAATTTAATCGTCAAGAAATGGAGGTCGAGGATGTGGTTCCGACTCATCGGAAACTGCTGGAGTTCCTAGACAAGGAGCTCAAGATCGCTCAAATGGTCCCTTCGACCTTTCAGGGTTCATTTGATCGTGATAAAAAATCAAATTCGGCTCAAAGACAGGCCCGTCGATCATCCCCTACTCCTCATTTGTTGAGCATTCAGGAAGATACTCTTCGACTCCGGTGCCACTATTGCGAGGACCACCATTTCCTATATCGCTGCCCCAAGTTCTTCACCGTTCCCGTGGAAAAGAAGTGGGAATTCGTTCGCCTACACAAGCTCTGCGAGAACTGCTTTTCCTACCGACATGACAACGTTCAAGACTGTCCTTCTCGACGACGTTGCGGCTGTGGACGAAGACATCATGCCTGGCTTCATCGTTCAAAAAGGGAGGTAATGTCGAGGGGGGCTCAGGGTCTTTCTCCCCAATCTGATAGTTCAAAGGGGGGATCGTGCCAGAGGCGCAATTCGCCTGTCTTGGCACAGTCACCACCGGTTACGAGCACACCGGCCCTCTCTGAGATCAACTTGTGTGAGTGGGCCTCGGAGGAGGTCGGGGGCTCAGAGGTGGCTGACCCTCTGTTCCGTTCGGCTAGATCTTTTACCGATTGCGAATGAGGCTGCCCCACTGGATGGGATCGGGCCGATCCTCCGACCCGTTCTGTCCGGAGTGATTGGTCTGATCCCTCCAGGGGGAAAGATGCTATAATAATCGATCCTTGTTCAAGTCGCACTAAAATATTCGTTCGTTCCAATAGGGCCCATTGCATTGATCATAATAACCGATCCGGTCCCACAGGTAGGATGTTCGATCCTAAGTTCCCAGGCAGTAGCTCGGCTGCCGCTCTAGGTAGGCGCATGTTCGTACCTAGGACCACTGAGGAAGGGGGCCCCACTCCGTTGAAACCTTGCGGTGATATACCCAGGAGTGGAGCTTCCCATTGCACTACTCAGCTGGTTAGTTCTAAGTTAGTTCATAGAAGTCCCTCTTATTTGGTGCAGCCTTCCCCAGTAGGCGTTAGGTCAGGCGCACAAGACGAGCCTCGACCGTCGAACGTAGCGAGACACCTTCCGGAGTCTCATGCGTTCAGTAGTAGGGAAGTTAATTTCCGGGACCAAGTTAGTTCAGGCGCTCAGCTAGTGGCGGGAAGTTCTCTTCCAGCGCTAGGTTCATTATCTAGATCATGCATTAGGCGTCCACGATCAGGAGGCTTAATACCTACCGCACTGGTGCACGTGTCAAAAGGGGAAAAGGCTAGGGGCCTTGTGGGGCGCGCGCTCCTGGACACTGGGTCGGAGGTTAATATAATCACCTCTAAATTTTGTCGAGCGCTCAAATTGAAGGTTTTCCCCTCAGAACGACGCATAGTGGGAGTAGGGGGAAATTCGCACGCTGTTCCGGGATTTACTTCATTCGGACTGTTCACACGTTCAGGTAGGCACATTTCAGTCACCGCTTTCGTCTTAGACGAGGTGACTGCTCCTATCCCGTCAAGCAGTTTCTCTATCGATCGGTGGCCCCATATCTGGGAGTTAGGGTCTGAATTGGCTGATCCGACTTTTTATACTAGGGGTGAAGTTGACCTTTTACTAAGCGCCGATCTATTCATACAGCTCATAGAAGTGGAACGCGTACCTCCGGTGGGTAACTCACCATGGTTGTTACGTTCTGAAGTAGGCTGGTTGGTGCTAGGTCGAATCGAATCACAGAAGGGGCAGATAGTGAAGTTCGGGGATAAGAATCACCTTCAGTGGTTCATTCCTACCGAAGCCCCTTGTCAAGTTTTTCCCTTAAAGTCCGAAATTAGCGCTCGTTCCAATCCCGCTCTAGTGAGTACAACACAGCCGGCATGGAAGGACGTTCGGTCAGCTGAATATCGTAAGTGGGCCATTCAGGACATTATTAGAGCACTTCAACTAACCTTGGGTGGAGGCAGTGTACGAAAGGGAGAACATTCAAGGGAGGCCACTGCTCCACCTAAGGAACGTCGCTCCCCTCCTCCTCGTTCAGGAGTGCCACTTTTTCATTCCAAGGGTGCTCTGTTAGATCCGGTACGTAATTTATTCTCGGTAGTGCCCCCTGTGGAGTTCTCATCAGTTAGTCCACCATTGTTCAGTTTGGTTTCAAGGGGGGTAGTACCTAATAAGGTGAGTTTTGGATCCCTGAGTTCTGCACACATACAGGTTCAGAGTTCCGTTCACGAAACCGACGTACTTCTTAAGCGAATGTTCGAGATCGAGTCAGTCGAGGAGGTGGAGCCTTGGACACCTGCCGAGCGGGAGGCTGAGAACATTTTCTTAGATCAGGTGCGCAGGGACGGTTCAGGTAGGTACACCGTTCCATTGCCACTTGCCCAGGATCGGAATTCGCTAGGTCATTCTCGATCAATAGCCCTACGGCAACTTTACAGATTGGAAAGCAAATTTAGGCGAAATCCTGATCTCGTTCCACCGTATAAAAGGTTCATGAATGAGTATGCCGCTCAGGGTCACATGAGACCTGTCGATCCCCCGGTGCCGGGTCTAGCTCATTATTATATGCCTCATCATGCAGTTCGTCGCCTGGGGGACCCAGCAGATAAGATCCGTGTCGTTTTTAATGCGTCCCAGCGGACAGCAAATGGTCGATCACTGAACGAAATTTTACATGTGGGTCCGAAGTTACAACCGGACATTTGTGATATTCTCCTCCGATTCCGCTCGTTCCCCTATGTGTTCATTGGCGATCTTAAACAAATGTTCCGCCAAATTTTACACCCGAGAGAGGATCAAGATCTTCTCCGTATTGTCTGGAGAGATTCCCCGGATGACCCTGTTCAGGATTTTGCGCTCTGTACAGTCACTTATGGTACAGCTCCGGCTCCGTTCCTGGCGAACCGGACCTTGAAACATTTGGCAGAGACTCAGGCCAAAGACTACCCCAGGGCCTCTATAGTTCTACTCGAGCAAACCTATGTGGATGATGTTCATGGAGGAGGTGCCTCGATCAAAGAAGCACGTGAGGTTAGGGACGAACTTATTGCTCTGGTAGGCTCTGCAGGTTTTGAGATGCGAAAGTGGGCCGCTAATCACCCCGATCTGCTTCAGGGTATTCCCCAAGATCATTGCCTGATATCGGGCGAAACAGTGGACTTGGATCCCACAGAAGGCACGCCCCTTAGAATGCTAGGAGTGGCCTGGGACCCCCGTACTGATACGTTCTTCTTCAAGGTACCAACCACACCTGTAGTTCGAACCAAGAGGGAGCTGGCTAGTGAGGTCGGTAGGATTTATGACCCCGCGGGCTGGGTCATGCCGGTTTCGGTCTTCGCTCGAATGATCCAGCGTGAGGTGTGCCATGCACGTTTTGACTGGGACGATCCACTTCCCCTCTCCTTGGTTACTGATTGGTCGAACATTGCTAGATCCATCGATACGCTCTCAGAGCTGAAGATTCCCCGTCACGTTCAGGTTTCTAGTCCCATTCAGTGGCTAGTAGGATTTGCGGACGCCTCTGAAAAGGCATATGCAGCTGTGGTTTATCATGTTTGCGCACAAGGAGGTTCATTTGTGACCCGGCTAGTCACCGCTAGAGCTCGAATTGCCCCCATAAAGCAGGTTTCAATACCTAGGCTAGAACTGCTCGCTGCCGAATTGCTCGGAAAGACCATGAACAAGATTCGGCCACAATTCGCTCATGCTCAATTGGTTGCGTGCTCTGATAGCACAATCGTTCTGTCCTGGCTCACAGCCGACCCAGCGCCGTTATGGAAAGTATTTGTGGGAAACCGTGTAGCCAAAACTCTCTCTTGTTTGCCCCAGGAGCTTTGGTTCCACGTTCAGACGCAAGACAACCCCGCTGATATAGCATCTAGGGGAGCCCTGCCCAACAAACTGATCAAGAATGAGCTTTGGTGGAATGGTCCTCATTGGTTGCGCTCAGACCGGTCCTTGTGGCCTATTTGCAGAATTAGGCCCAACCTCAGTCAAACGAGTGTGGCTGAGGAGATCAGGATGGTGAGGTCGCATGCCACCGCTCTGGAGACAACTGACGAGTTGGAGAAAAAATTCAGCTCATTCGGTCGGCTTAGAAGAGTGGTTGCCTGGATCTTACGTTTCGGACGAAACTCCCGCGTTCGAAGAGTTAGGTGTGCAACAGTTCAGAGAACGCCGATCGAACCATTGGCAACTGAAGAGCTGCGGGCAGCTGATCTAGTTTTAGTACGACGCGCACAAAGTCGACACTTTCAGGACATTTATTCCGCCTTAGACCGTTCCACTCCCCGTACCAAGCTCATGAGACAACTCGCTATATTTCGATCACGAGAGGGCATCATTAGAGTGGGGGGCCGTTTGGAGCATAGCAGTAGCGCATTCGAGACTAGGCATCCAGCACTTTTACCAGCCAAGGATCCGCTCACCCAACTTATCATTCGTCAGGCTCATGAGAGCTGTTTGCATGTCGGTCCGAGGGCGACCCTAGCTCACCTGCGTACGAAGTTCTGGATTATAGATGGTCGGAATGCGGTCGCTAGAACTCTCGCAAAGTGCACCCGCTGCTTTTCGATCAAGCCCATAGCCTTTCAACCAGAAATGGGTCAGCTCCCATTAGGGCGGGTTCAGGGAACGTTCACATTCGATCAGGTCGGCATTGATTACGCCGGCCCATTTTCGGTCTCCGTAAGTGGTCTCCGTGGGGCACGAAAAGTAGAAATGTACTTGGCCGTGTTCGTTTGCTTTGCCACCAAGGCGGTGCACTTAGAAGTAGTTATGGATCTGAGCACCGACAGTTTTCTGCAGTGCCTGGAAAGATTTATCGCTCGAAGAGGGGTGCCCTCCGTCATTTGGTCGGACAACGGTCGCAATTTTTTGGGGGCAGCCAACCTCCTTAGGAACATTAGGATTGCGCTGGAGACAGGCGTATCGATCACGCTTGCCGAACGTTTGGCTGCTAGGGGGGTGAGCTGGAAGTTCATACCACCAAGGGCTCCTCATTTTGGGGGGTTATGGGAAGCTGCGGTCAAGTCAGCAAAGCGACTTATTAGGGTAAATTTGCGCGATCATACGGTCAATTTCCAAACGTTCAGCACTATAGTGGCTAAGGTCGAGGCCATCCTTAATAGTCGGCCTCTTGTGTTCCAATCCGCCTCGCCGGATGATATCCTCGTTCTTACACCAGGTCACTTCTTGATACAAAGACCACTTACTGCTCTCCCGGAATCTGAAGGCTGCCTGGACTCCAGCTCGCGCCTTATTCCCAAATGGCGGTTTGTGAACCAGACCGTACAGGGCTTCTGGAAGAAGTGGAGTAAGGAGTACCTGCTTGATCTGCAGGCACGGGCCAAATGGAATACTCCTGACCGACCCCCTGTTTTAGGAGATGTAGTGTTGATCATGGACGACAATCGTCCACCGCTCTCTTGGCCCATGGGCGTGATTACCGATCTTCATGCTGGGTCTGATGGTATTGTTCGGGTAGCCAAAGTTAGGTCCACCAATGGAGAGCTGACACGTCCATTGGTCAAGCTTTGTCCCTTGCCCAAGGAGCAGTCCGAATGACGGGCGTCATTGGGGGGGGAGGATGTTCGGACGTAGGTACATAAACGCCCGAAGTAGCGCGTCTGGTGTCCGCTCGAGCGCTAGCTGCGGCTAGCGGGTTCGATCAGATCATGCTGTTTTTTGGGTCTTAGAACGAACGAATATAATTGTGATTATATTAGTAAATTGCAGCAAGCATCGCGTCAGCCATAGGCGGTGCAATTTCGGTCTGTCGGTCCAGAGTTTTGAAATACGTTCTTTCATGTAGTTCTTTGGGTTTTGCAAACCTGAGCTCCTCTCGAACGGCAAGATGGCGTTCAACCTCCGAAAGGGAAAGTTGTAAGAAGTTTTTTAATTGTATAAATTGTTATCCAAATCGATCGTTCTATTTCGTTCGCACATTAAATTCGTTAAAGTGATTTTCATTTGAGTTTTTCGTTCCCGATCAATCAATTTATATCATAGTTCTTATCGATTTACTGTATCATCTTGATCTATTGATCAAACTAATCTATATTATTTTACTTGAAAAATTGATTGAAGGAATTTCTTGTCATCTAAGCAAAAGGTTGATTTAGACTGATCTATATTTTTTAGCTTCCGAGGTACCGGAAGCGTTGTTTTCCTTTTGTGAGGAAAATTATATTTTGTTTGTCCCCAAAACTGCCACACACGTTTCAAGTTGTAGAGCTTTCTGAACAAATTTGGTTCGATGTCTGTCCGTCCGTCTGTGTGTTGCGACACGCATAAGTTGCTCAATTCGAATCCGATTTTGCTGAAATTTTCAAGGATCATGTGGGTTGGGCACCCCTATTAATTTCACAGCAATAGGATCATGGATATGGCCGCTGCGCGAATTCGAGGTAGGCAATTTCTTACGAACCACCGACCCGGTTTTGATGAAATTTTCAGGAACAGTTTTTCAACTACGCAGAGGAATTTTTGTTCTACCTTTTTGGCCCGATTTTGCAAAATTTGGAGGGAATACGCAGGTCCCCTAGGCCTAGATAGTCCTAGGCCTAGGTAGTCCCCTATGAATTAGAACAATCGGATCTTTGGAATGGCCACTGCGTATGCGCAAACGCGACGTCCGCAGTAGCCAATTTTTTACGAACCATTGCCCGGTTTTGATGGAATTTTCAGGAAATTTTCTTCAAACTACGCGAAGAATATTTGTTCCTTTTTCAAAATACACGTTACTGCTTCATGCATAACATATATGTAGAATTTATAAATAGAATTCTTGAATCTACTCTGATCCGTACCTACTGAACTGGATATTTATCAAACGTTTATGATCTATACCTCAACCTTTTTAAACCTGTCGCCCCCTTTAGGAGTTGAACATTTTTCAACGCCCATCTAATGTGAAAATCCTTAAGTTTGGGTATGGAAAATGAGGGGGGGGGGGGGGGGGAGAGTTCCAAATAGTAAAATTCGAATTGAAGGAATAATGTAATTGAATAGACGACTAAAACAGAACGTAACTTACAAAAATAATAGTATTTGTTACGAATTTAATACACACAGCTGTGTGTGGGATTGTTGTAGTTCAGAGCCAGGTTCAATATTAGTGAGATGAAGGCGCAAGTCTCATTTACTAGATGTCGAGTCGATTTCTTTTAGCATGGACCTACCGGCCGAAAAACGTCACGACATGAAAAAGCGACCCAAGAAACGTTACTGAAGTAACTCATCAACTGTTTCGAATTTCTCTCGCGACGTTCTTCCTTTTCACCTTCGTTGCTCCATTGTTACCAGACATTCCGTGGAAATTTCGAAGAGGTATAAAAATGGGTTGTGGAAGGGAGGTTCCGACACAACTTTCAACCAGCACGGTTGTGAATTTTCTGTCATTTCCCGGAAAACGCGCGGGTACAAATGGATTCTAACATCAGGACCTCCCATTTAGGACCCCCTAGAACACGATGCTCCATCAAAATAGTTTAGAAGTTGGGCACAACTGACCTTTTACCTTTGCTCAGAATCGTCGCATTATAGGTATTTTGAGCAAGAGCGCCATGTTTCATAGTTTCATTCGAACGAACTAAATCACTCGCGGCGGAATCGTGGAAACCCATTTCAAAGAATAAAAACGCTGCAAAGTCCTTGTCACATGGGGTTTATTATTCTACAGAAATGTTGGCTGTACATTTATTGTTTGTTTCATGTGAAATAATTGAAATAACTATTTCTGATGGTTTCCACCAATTTTGGCCCCCAAAACACAAATTAGGTAGGTACGATCTTTTTTTTTTCAAATTAACTTTGATCATTGGTAGTGCCATTTAATCGTCTTGATCCACGTGTTGACACTTTTTCTAGTGTTATTCTACAAACTGATGGTGATTTCAGACGATTTCGCAGGTTTTTGACTCATACAAAATCAATTTTGGGAGCTGAACATCTGGTACAACCTCAATTTTCCACTCCTTGGCCAAAATCGACCTCATATTCGATCTTCTCGTCCCCAAAAACATGGAAAACGATACCTCAAAAGCTCATGTTACCAACATGTTGCTAAAACGCAAAAAGTACCTATTTTTACACACATTTGCGCTCACAACACCCCTGGGAATATTCCGATCGGGCTGAAAAGTTTCGGGACACAACTAGGGCCCAAATGGAGCATGCGTGCGAAAGAACGACTTTTTTAGACCGAAAATGAAGCCTGTACACGTGATACGGCGGACGGCGTACGGCGGACGGACATTGCATTTTTTGAATCTACGCACCTTGAAATGGAAAAGAAAAAAGTTTGAGGGGGGGTTATAAAAATTTTTTGCTGAGCGATTACATAGGTGTATTATTCAGAGAATAATAAACCAAAACGGAGTTATTGAAAGTTTGTCTGTTTTCACTAATACACGAAAAATACGCCGGTTTCAAGCTATACCGGCTTCGTAATAACTAATAACAACAACAGTAACAATAGTTATTGTTTGTTACTGAGGATGTTTGACGGTGTTACTAGCGATGGTATAACAGTGTATTTTTCGTGTATCAGTGGAAATAGACAACCTTTCAATAACTCCGTTTTTATTCTTTTTCATTCGAAGTAAGTACAGAGGCATTATCCGGGTTCAAGGATTGGAGCTTTTATTGTGGTTGTAATATTAAGTAAATCAGTCGCTGTAACGAACCCTTGATCGACGAGGTAGAAGAGGGAGGCAATTAACAGTTTTTTGACGACAGTCCGTACTATAGAGCAGAGGTAACTGATATCAGCTTGAAGCCAAAATTCCATGAGCCTACCACCATCCTGGAAACTGGCTACTACACCATATTTCCTGAATCTCAACCTCTGTTTTCTCAATGTGCACAGAGGATTCATGACCGATTGAGGACAGAATATCCTCAAACGTTCGGAAAAGGTCTTATGCAAAGACTCCAGGTGCTCCCAGTCAACTGTTTCATCAAAGGGATTTCAATATTCTTATGCGGGATTCACTATTCTTATCCGACACAATTGAAAACTGGCAAATCACTAAGTACTTCCTTGCGGCCAAAATTCTGCTTGCACAAAGTGGGATATTTTGCGTTTTTATTAAATTGAGTTCATCACCTTGAAATTGGCAATTGATTCCACTGAACTTGGCGAATTTATTGGTCAAGAAAGCAACATCGATTATAAATTGTAGCTATCGGCCTCTCAGATGTACCAAAATACATCTCAAGCACAGAATCGAAAAGATTCCTGAACCTGTTCAAGTGTTCAGGCAGGCGCCTTTGGACAGTCAATACCTATATAAACACGCTCACCGCCCCCCTACCGCCCAAAAACAAGTTCGCCGCCCCTCAGTATCCCTCTACCGCCCCCACGGGGGCGTTATCGCCCCCGTTGAGAACCACTGATCTATACGATCATGGTACGATATGAGGTCATGAGGGATGTGCCATTAAACTTGGCAGGCGTTTTTCTAAAACGATCGGTACGGAGGATCCTTGTCAGTAACATTCAGCTTCGTCGTACTTCACTTGCTACTCTAATGATTGCTTGACTAACAGTTTCGGTTCTGCTGGAGCTACGATATGAGGTCATTCGGATCGATTGGGGATCGTTATGTTGTGGCACGTATACTGCCTACAAGAGAAAGCGTATTGTTTCAAAGTAAGGGCTATTTCGCTATATTTTGCTGGTCGATAGCCAACATTTTTTTGTGCCCCCTTGAAAAAAGCTGTTCCCCGAAGATAACGCTCCCTAAGGCGCTGTTGGTATCTGCAATTCTTTCTTCCACCTTTGAATTCGATAGCCGTGAATTACCCCGAGTAACTGGATCTATTAATGTGGGCCCAACTCCCAAAGGAAATTGACAGGTGTAAATTAAGCTCATCTCACAAAGCGGAGAGCTTGAGAGGTTAGACATCTTATCTGAGTCTCAAAGTGTGTCTCCTGCCTTCCCCTCCTCTGCTCCATCTCGCCTGCCCAGAACTGATAACACTTAATATATTTTCTCGTTTCCTCCCATTGCTTCCCTTTTATCTTATGGATTTCCATTTTCGCGCCCCGTCCTCTTAGCCGGAGATTTTATATTGAAAAAGACCGACGAGCGTCAGGACGGAGGCGCACAGGGATCCATTACCGAGGGAATGCGATTCCTCTTCCAGTTTTGTCCTGTTCCCGACTCCAACTTTCGAGTCCGAGTGAGTTGAGGTGGATTCACTTACCGCAAGTAATTGGACGAGATAGCTGCGGAAAGAGTGTGACGACGATCACCTTCCCTACACTAATAGAACGCTCCGCTTCCCGCGTTCATTGGGCCCGACTGGTCACCCTGGCTCTCCTCTCTCCTTGTGAAATCATCAAAATGATTATACGATGATGAGAAGGTGAGAACAAACAGCAGAACAACGGGCTCATGTGTTGCCAATAAGATACACTTTGAACCAATTATTTTAATATCATAATACTGATAACGCAAAACATACTGATGAATTTCCATTTTGGTTGGCTCGAACTTTGAGTTGTGATTAGCCACACACTCGTAACTCAAACCCGATGTGCAATTCTCGTTTTTAGCGAATTTAAAAAAAAAAGCTCTGCAATGGGCTCTCCACCATTTTCAAGATTTGAATGGTTTGAAAAATGTATCTTTTTTTTCAATTTAGAGTATTCTGAATCCATATACGTGTCTAGGATTGTATATACAGTAGAAGTCGCTTAGTAGGATGGCGGTTAAAGGAATAAGTCGGATATGAGGATAGAAACAGTCAGGTCCCGATCGGCTGTATGTAAACACACAATGAATTGGCCTGTTATAGTGATCAAAAGGTCGGTTATAGTGATTAGTTTTTGAGTTGTTGGGTGTTAAAAGTCGGAAAAATAGGTAGAAATGGCTGAAATCTCCTAAAAATGGCATGTATTCACCAAAAGGACCTACCTATTGAACAATGATCCGAAACAGAAGATAACTAACTACCTATAGGTTTTAATGATGAGTCCTAAAAAAAAAAATATTCAAAATTAGTTCAGTTCGGGGTTGTCAAATTCGCCAATATTGGTAAAGATGGCTAAAATCACCACAAAGTATATTATACAGTAGAAGTCGCTTATAGAGATTGGTCGCGTATAGTGATTGTTTCCAGTCGGTCCCAATTCGATCACTATAAGCGACTTCTACTGTGCATGCATTTCATGCTTACATATACCTAATATTGTGTGTGTGTGTGTGTTTTTGCTGAATGGCTGTAAGTTGATAAGGTGAACGATTATAATTACCGAAATTCTGTAAATATTCACCGTAAGTAAGTGGTTATATAATGGTAACTCAAAACCCAAATCGACCATTTTTGGAACTTCCAACAAATATTTTCCAAAAAACAATTTATCAAAAGTAGGTCAATTTTGAGTTTTTGGGGGGTGAAAAGTTGCTTATAGGTGGTAAAAACCGCTTTAAAAAAAGCATTAATAAAATCCAAACAATTCACCAAAAATGTTGTGGCTGGTAGGTACCTCCAAAATGGGTCGAATATGGGTCATGCTGTGTTACGGGGAACTCTTTATTTTCATTCAACCCTTATGAGGGGCCATTACGGGAGTTTTCTTTGTTTCTCGTATGACCAGACACTAACTGCCCTTCCGACTGTAATAAAATTCATATGGGACCCTCTAAGAACCATTCCCCACATAATCGTGTATCCGAGCCGGTTTGTTAAAAATACTCTTTCGATAAGAAGTTGGTGGTTACTAGGAACAGACCGACCGACATAGAACCTAATCATTAGCGAATTTTCGTAAACCAAAATGTTTAGTACCTGCGTAGTTACATGGATCAACATAGGGGCGCGATGATGATGATAACACAGAAGTGTATGATTTATCACTTTTATCATAACCATAGAAGAAAGATAGACAAATTAGTTTATAATGGAGACAATGTTGCCAAAAATGTGAAATGACAGTGAATTTCCCTACATCTTCAGGGTTATCTTTGTCGCGGATGCGGCAGTTAATTTTGAGTTTTGAAGATTTGAGCCGCTTTCCAAATATAAAAGGTAATACAAGTAATAATATGTTGCTAGCGGCATTCAAACTTTCTCTTTCCAACGAGCCGTTTCGGGGTTTGGCTGTCTGAATTCAAATATTCTTTCTGCTTATATTTATAAATTATTTTAAATATATTATTTTGCGTGTTTGGAGGCATTTACTCGATTCAGGGCTTTCCTGGGGGTAGCACGAGGTAGGTATTGACCACAGACAACAGATCTATTATACAGGAAGGGTATCAATACAGGTAAATAATAAACCGTTGTGTAATAATTTTCAGTATTTTGGTTCGGCCTATGTATTCGATTCGGGAAAATTAGTTTGAAACATTCTCAAAATATCTACCTTCATTTAGGGTATTTAAAAAAATCGTTCTTTCGCGTTTCTAGGCAGCCCGATAGGAAAACACGCAGGGGTGTTATGGACGAAAAATAGTTCAAAATGAGGTATTTTTCAGGTTTTAGTGAACTTGGGCTTGCGAGGTATCGTTTTCTATGTTTTTTAGGGTGAGAACCAAATATGAAGTTGATTTTGACCACTGAGTGAAGGACTGAGGTTCTAACAAAGTGTTAACTCTCAAAATTCAATATTTATGGGTCAAAAACCTGTGAAAATCACCAGAAATATAACACAGGAGGTAGTATAATACAGTGTGTTATATAACACAGAGGTAATTGACAGGTGAAACAAGACAGTTTAATGACAAGTTCAATGATCGAAGATAATTTATCAAAAACAGGAGCTTAATCAGAGTTTTTGGGGCCAAAATTTGAAAACCGTCAAAAGTAGCTATTTTTAATATTATTACATATGAAAGAAACAATAAATGAACAGCCAATATTTTTGTATGTCCAATAGAATAATAAACCCATGTGACAAGGATTTCGCGGCGTTTTAAAATATTGATCAAAGCAGGCACGTTTTCTATGGAGGAATAATAACGGAATAATTTGCAGTTGGCTTTGGGTTGTCTTTCTATTGAAATCGAAAACAATAGGACGCCCTGCGTAAGCGGCTTCTAGGGGGCGCCCACGTGAAATAGCTGATGTCATGAATAGAGGGTCATGAATCATGAACAGTGGGTAAATATAATTTAGAAAACCAAAATAGTAGGCGAAAGCAGAAGGACGGAATGGCGGGAAGGGGGAGAGGAAGTGTGTTTAATTAATATTATTCACTTCTTATCGAGGTCTTTTATCTGCATCTTAACATAATTTCAGCATAACTGAAGGAGTCGGGACTTAAGTAATCCTCGTAAATAAATCAGTATTAATTTAAAGGTGAGGCGGCGTGGAGTACAATTACTGAAGGAGGAGGACGGAAGGAGGACGAGTGGAGGGCGGTAGACACTTACTCGAGGAGAGCTCTGAGAGGTAAGGAGGACTTTGGGGGGGCTTTATCTACCGATCGCAGGATCTTGATTTAATTTCAGACGGCGAGGAGGCTGTTGGTAAAGCGGTTGGTGGGTTGTGGGGGGGGGGGGGGGTGTTGGGAAAACGGTGGTAGGGCGATGATGAAGGGAGGGGGGGGTGAGGGGACATCTTGAGATAGGGCGGCTATCTACCGCCCCCCACGAGGCGCTCCCCGGACTTATCTGCACGCAGCAGCCCTTGGCTTATCGGGTCAAGCTCCCCGTAGGGCAGGGGAGGGGAAGGTGGTGTCGGGCGGTGTGGTGGGGAGGGGAGGGGAGTGGTTGAGATGGGCGAAGGAGGCTGGAAAGGAATATTTGAATATCCAGCGGGTCGTGAGGGACGGAAAACCCACGGGGCGGTGGCTGTGCCGTTTGGTGGGCGGTGGGTGGAGGGGGCTGAGGCTACTCACCAGAGATAACTGTTATATACATCACCTCCTACAGGACCCCCCCCCCCCTTCCACAACCCTTGCACCCTTTACCATCTTAGTAGCTCTCAACTATAACAACCCCCCCCCCCCCACCCACCCACAATCATCGACGTGAATTCGCTCCTCCCCACCCCCACAAACACATCGAATTTGTAGTCGTAATGACGCCGAGGGGCGGCGCCATTTCCGGTTTTCAAAAAACAGGTAATTTTGGGGCTTCTGAAAAATTGTAGTCAAATTGAATTCAACATTCTCAAATTTGAATGAGGAACTTGCACACTTCTTTCTGTGAATAATACACCTATGTATTCGCTCAGCAAAAAAAATTTATAACACCCCCTCAACATTTATTTATTTTTTGTTAACCATTGGAATCGAGCATGAAAAAAAAAAAAAATTCTAACCCCCCCTCAAAATTTTATGGTTTACGTTTCAAGGTAAGTATGTAGAATCCGAAAATGCAATAAAAATATTTCTGTCTGTCCGCCGTACTGGCCATTTTTCTTAGTTACCATGAAATAAAATTGATAAAATTCGGGTTATAGGTTCCGTTCGGGGTCTAATTGGTCCTCGAAGCTCGACGTTACTGTCAGTCTAGGGGGTTCAAAATAGGGGTTGAAATTTTCAGAACGCCGTAGCTCAAAAACTTTCGATGGAAGGGCATGGTTTTTTTACGTTATTAAATTTGTCTTGAGCTAAACAATTTTTTGAGACCACCTGAAGCATTGTACGTCCAGCCGTTCGTGTGCACCAAAAAGCTTCGTCAACACGATATAGTGAATCAAACGGTATAAATTCGGCACAGAGAATCATCACTCGGGAGCACCTGATTATAATCAAGGATGGCTGTATGAAGTCGAGTTGGTTGTTTTGCGATATTATTTCATTTGATAAGTGATAGACTATTGGATTTAGTTGGTAGATACTTCTGAAACTTGAACAAACGAAGTATTATTGATGGGTTAATTATTACACACTGGTAAATTATTACACAACGGCACATTATTACACAACGGTAAATTATTAGGTACACAACGGTAAATTATTTCATAATGGATCATCTACCAAGAAGGGGCTGGATTTTGTTGATCGGTACTTTTGTAACTTGAACAAACGTTGAAGTATTGTTGATGGGTAAATTATTACACAGTGGTAAATTATTACACAACGGCAAATTATTACACAACGGTAAATAATAATTTACCGTTGTGTAATAATTTGCCGTTGTGTAATAAACGGTAAATTATTACATAACGGTAAATTATTTCACAACGGTAAATTATTACACAACGGTTCATCAACCAAGAAGGGGCTGGATTTTGTTGATCGGACTTGAATAACCGTTGAAGTATTATTGATGGGCAAGTTATTACACAACGGTTCATTATACTTGACCACGAAGGTCGTAGGTATTGACCACAGAAAACAGTGATCTACGCAGAAGGGGCATCTATTTCACTCCACATCAACAATTTTCCTTCAGAACTTCATTATTTGCGTTTCTTTTTGTCGTTCTATGTTACTGCTTGTCATCGACAGAATTATTTGTGTGATGATCCAGCGGGAGCTAAAAGTAGAAATAAATACACGAGACTACTTGAGTCGGTTTGTGTGGTCAAATGACAATTTATTGGCAGTTCACAGCTTCTTTTATACCCCTTGATACATCCCCAGAGAGGGGTAGGGGAACCCCGCTCTGGGAAGCCGTTAGACGCGCCTTATAATGCAAGCGACGCTATTTACATAGTGTTAGGGAGCAGCCGATCACCACACTGCTCCCCCCAGAATTGAAGTTAAATACTGCAATTATGTAAATGACGATGAATCTTGTTGATGAGGCGTCGGTGTTGGTGAAAGAGGCTGCGTGTGAGCTCTATAGTTGCCGTGTAGGTGGGTGGCTTGAGGAGTTCGTGGTGTCTCGCCGTCGTGTGTTGCGGTGTGGGATGCGTGAACGTGCTCGGATGCGGTCCAGCTGGAAGCGTCGAGGGCGATGTCTCGGAGAGTGCTGGAACGGGCGGCTGGAAGAGGTGATCTTCCGAGGCGGCTTGAATGGCGAGGCAGGAGGTGCCGGAGCAGGTGACGTTGGCCGCGCCTGGAGTAACGGCTGTGCCTGGGTCCCAGTGAAGACGGTGTCGAGAGAGGCCTGTGTCCCAGGGTGTGATAGGCCGTGTTTGTGACGGAAGACCTGGCGCTGTAGAGCTGTAGGTAAGTACGGCCGGGGCGCTGAGTCGGTGCCAGTGTTACAGCTCTCTCGAGGACATGTTTCGTTGCTTCGAAGGCGGCTTCGGAGTCGTGAGAGCAGTGGAGTAGGCGTTTATGTCGCTTACGGGCGGGGAAACTTGGCGATGAGGGCCATTCGTTCGGGTAGAGGTGTAAGGCCGCTGGGTGATACGATGTGGCCGAGGCATTCGACAGAGGTGCGGGCTAGTTGACACTTCGACTTGTTGACTTGGAGGCCGTATTTTGTTAGAGTATCGAGTAGTAATTTTACGTGTGTAAAATGTTCCTCGATATCTCTCGAAGGTACTGGAAGGTCTTTGTAGACGGTGGTCCTATTGAGAGGCTGCCTTGAAGGCCGCGGTTGTCGGTGGTGCTGGATCACCTGCAACTCCTCGTTGACGGTAGCCACACGAGGAGGATGGAGAAGGGTATGAGGCGGTTCCGGTGTCTTTGTAGCTCTGGTCTCCATTTTCTTCTTTGATGTTCCTGAAGGTGTTAATCCGAGGAATGAATGCTCCGTTGATGGTCGCTCTCGTTAAGTAGGCAGCGGAAACGGCGAGATGTTCTCTGGTTGGTTCGCTGGAGAGACGATAGCTGGTTGGTCGTGGATCTGACGAGTGGTGGAGGGCGTAGGCGGTTCGCTGTCGATCGCAGGAGGGGAGAAGCCGGGGCGAGAGGTGTATTAACTTCGCCGGTGTTGCGTTCGCAGAAGGCCGGGGCGAATGAGCGTGTCTCACGCCGAGTTGTCGCCGTACGCTGAAGATCGCAGAGGGCGAGAAGCCGGGGCGGGAGGTGTATTAACATCGCCGGTGTTGCGTTCGCAGAAGGCCGGGGCGAATGTGAGTGTCTCACGTCGAGTTGTCACCGTAGGCTGAAGATCGCAGAGGGCGAGAAGCCGGGGCGAGAGGTGTATTAACATCGCCGGTGTTGCGTTCGCAGAAGGCCGGGGAGAAGAGACGGTCGCAGGAGGCGAGAAGGCGGTGTTGCATTCGCAGAAGGCCGGGGCGAAGGTGCGTGTTCTACGCCGAAGGTGAAGGTGCGTGTTCTAAGTCGGGGTGACCATTGTGATGATCCAGCGGGAGCTAAAAGTAGAAATAAATACACGATACTACTTGAGTCGGTTTGTGTGGTCAAATGACAATTTATTGGCAGTTCACAGCTTCTTTTATACCCCTTGATACATCCCCAGAGAGGGGTAGGGGAACCCCGCTCTGGGAAGCCGTTAGACGCGGCTTATAATGCAAGCGACGCTATTTACATAGTGTTAGGGAGCAGCCAATCACCACAATTTGATTAACACTTAACTCGTGATTTAGATAGGTACCTAGTAGTAGTATGTAAAATGGGGCTTCTGGCTCCCATCCCTGAACGTTGTTTGAACGTTATTTCTCGTTGTTGAGCGTTATTTCTCGTTGTTTGAACGATCCTTGAACGATAAATAACGTTCAACAACGAGAAATAACGTTCAAACAACGTTCAGAGATCGTCGGGCCAGAAGCCCCATTTTACATACTACTCCTAGTAACGAGTACGGGGTTAGGTACTAACCTACGGAGGGTCTGCGATCTACATAATATGTATAGAATAGTACGTATTATATTATATAGACGGGTTATCTGTACAGAGAGCTGTGATCTGTAACAGAAGGGTATTCTGTACAAAATAATAAACCGTTATGCACGGATTTGCAGCGTTTTTTTTTTTTTTTTTTGGTTGTTGGTTCCATCTTCTTCTTCTTCGAGTTATTTTATTTTTGTTATACAGTATGGTAATGCGTTGTTGTCACTTCTGCTGTGTAGAAGATGTTGAAGCATAGCGGCCATTTGAAATGAGCGGTGAACCCATCACTGGTTCACCGCCCGCCACCAGGGGCGGTCTGCACTATAGTCGCCCACTAGCCCGTATCACTCTACAGATCAAATAATGCCCATTATAACAATCAAATAACTATAGATTCATTTAATAGGTTCGCAAGTAACATAATTAGATCCAATGAACTGTACTAGTACAACCTTTCGTCTTGTTCTTGTGGCAGTACTGCTCTTGTGCGGTTCCCTCTCGCTCGATCAGGAGGTTATTATTATTGTTATACTCGTAGTCATTCTCCTTTTTGCGCTTGACGATATATTGTTTCATGTTCTGAGTTATAGTTAATTTTATCGTTGTTCATCCGAGTTGTACAAGTTCTAACTCAATAAAAGTCCGGTTCAGGTTATTTTATCTTCTGATCTACACCTAAAAAGAAACGATAAGCATGGAAATCGCCTTGTCCCCCGGGATTAGAGAACTGTGACGTCACACGCTCGTCAACCAATCACAGAGCGTCAACGAATCAGTTCGTTTTTCGTCATCGCACAGTGTGGATGAGGCCCTGTATCATGTTACAAAAGAACTTGTTGATGTCATGGATAACAGAAGGAGGAGAATTGCGGTGTGGCTAGACAAGGCTAAAGCCTTTGATGTTATTAATAGGAAGAAGTTGTTGAAAAGCCTAAATTGTTATGGTATAAAAGGTAAATTCATTAGAATGGTTCGCAAGCTATTTTGAAAGCAGATGGCGAATTGTGGAAGTTGAAAAATTCCACAGTGAAGAAATGCCCATTGAATTCTGAGTTGCCCATGGAAATTCCATTGGGCATTTCTTCACTGTGGACTTTTTCGACTTCCACAACTTGCCTCCTGCTTTCAAATACCTTGCGAACCATTCTAATTTTGGTTTATTATTCTCTGAATAATACACCTATGTATTCGCTCAGCAAAAAATTTTTATAACACCCTCAAAATTTTTTCTTTTCCGTTTCAAGGTGCGTAGATTCCAAAAATGCAATGTCCGTCCGCCGTCCACCGTCCGCCGTCCGCCGTCCACCGTCCGCCGTCCGCCGTCCACCGTCCGGCGTCCGCCGTCCGCCGTATCACGTGTACAGGCTTCATTTTCGGTCTAAAAAAATCGTTCTTTCGCACACATGCTCCATTTGGGTCCTAGTTGTGTCCCGAAACTTTTCAGCCTGATCAGAATATGCCCAGGGGTGTTATGAGTGAAAATGTGTGTAAAAATAGATACTTCTTGCGTTTTAGCAACATGTTGGTAACATGAGCTTTTAAGGTATCGTTTTTCATGTTTTTCGGGTTGAGAAGACCGAATATGAAGTCGATTTTGACCAAAGAATAGAAAATTGAGGCTCTACCAGATGTTCAGCTCTCGAAATTGATTTTTTATGATTCAAAAACCTGGGAAATCGTCTGAAATCACCATCAATTTGTAGAATAACACTGGAAAAGGTGTCAACAGGTGGATCAAGACAATTAAATGGTACTATCAATGATCGAAGATAATTTATTTAAAAAAAAAAGAGGAGCTTACCTTATTCGTGTTTTGGGGGCCACAATTGGTGGAAACCACCAGAGATAGCTATTTCAATTATTTTATATGAAAGAAACAGTAAATAAACAGCCAACATCTCTGTAGGTATGTCCAATAGAATAATAAACCCATGTGACAAGGACTTTGCAGCGTTTTTTACCTTTTTTACGGTATCTTCGATGTTATTTTTGATATTCATTAACTCTATGGCCTCCCTGCCTCTGAAAAGTGAACTATATATATGTTCGCCGACGATTGTGCCTTACTGATGTGAGGGTAGTTCATGGGAAGAGGTTATTGAGGATGCGAACCGCGATTCGAGTACTGTGTATAAATGGTTAATGGAAAATGACTTGACCGTAAATGTAAGTAAAACGAAATAATTGATGTTTTCTAAAACCAGAGATGAGGAGGAAGTTAGGAGTGAACTACGGTTGCACTTGGGCAACTGCGAGGGTCCATGCAACTGTGTTGTTTTTGAGTAGGGTGCGGTCTATCCGATACTTAGGGGTTATAATTGATGATGATCTTAGGTGGGAGGAACATATCAAGTTCAAGTACTTGGTAATGAAATTGAGAATGAAATTGATATATCTTTTATAGTCTGAGGAATGTGCTAAATCGAACTACCCTCTTAGCAATTTACAAGGCTTTGGTTCAGTCAGTTTTGATTTTCGTGATACTCCCCTGGGGTGGGGCGTGCAAGACTGTGCTTTATCCTCTGTTCGTGAGACAAAACGCCATTTTGAAGATAACAGCCAAGAAGAATCGTCGATTCTCTACTTCCGAGCTTTTCTCTGTACTCCCCGTTTTCTCTCTACACAAGCTGTACATAAAGAACATTCTAATGTTTTACCAGAAGCATTACGAATGGTTTAGCAGTGCGAGAGATATCCCTTATCAGGTAAGATTGAAGACACAAGCTTTGGTACCTGTTCCTTGTTTTAATTTGGAATGCTCCAAAAATTCGATCTCTTATAAAGTCCCTATTGCCTTGATAGGCGTTGATTGCCTAGATATGCTCCTGCTGTCCTTAGATGTCCTAACGTCCTTTCCAGAGGTAAATATTTTTAAAAAACCTATTTTCCTGGTTAATAGCAGCTAGTCATGAACGTGTACCTCCTTTCTGACGAATATTTATTCCTGATTTAATTTGCCATTGTTATATTTGTACGTGTAATCTTTAATTTAAATTTTCTTAATCGATATATTCTCTTTCTGTAATCACACAATCATTGTCATAATTATTTACTAATTATTATTAATATTACTAATTTTTATATATATTTGTATTGTAGTATTGTTATATTACTAATTATTTATTTATTTATCAACGACAAGCGGAGGAAATATACTAGTACTCTCACTTGTCCGTAGAATTAAGGAACAACTGCTGTGATGTATGGGTGTGCGTAAGTATTTCTTAGAATGTAGGGCCTAGACATTGTGATGTTAAGTTTATGAGTATGGCGTGTATGTAATTTATAATTATGTATGTTGTGTGCATGTTATCATGGGGTGTGGGCTGGGTGCTTGGGCCGGTCCGGGAGACCCCTTGGCGTTTTTCCCTGTAGAGAAGGTGCAGAGTTCATCTGCGTTCTTTCGGGCCTCCTGCCAGAAATTGGCAGGTGGCCCTGGGATCCGCCAATGGTGGGTGGGTCCGGGCCGGGCGGGGCCCCTAGCCCTGACCGGCCACACTAAGGTGTGAGTCAAGTGCCGTACTCATACTCGACCCCTCAGATAATAAACCCTGTACTGCTGGCATACAGAGAGTGACTCCCCTCCAGCAACACAAAGCCTAGCTTTAAAGTGGGAGGGTAATTTTCGATAACAGCAAATTGTTCTCGTAAATGCCTTGTTGTGGAAAATAAAATAAATCAATTAAAATCAATCAATGTTTTCTGTTCTTCATGTTTATCTTATCTGTTTGAGCGTAATCGGGCCATTTATTCGTGAGAAACTTAGTAGGTACCTTGGATTTTTGTTTGCGCATGCGCACTTTCCTTTCTTATGATTGTAACCACTCTCCAAATTTGAGCGTAATCGGGCCATTTATTCATGAGAAACTGACTAACTCGGATTCGCATTTGAACAAGCGCATTGGCCGTACCATTGATCCAATTATTGTTCTGTAATTCTTAGGTAACCATGTAGGAGCTACACCCCAACTACCCACTGATTTAAAGAAAAATTGTTTCATTTGAAGAAAGGTGGTTATTTTGGATTTTGCTGATAGGTATTTATGAGATTCGAACAATTTTGGTTCGCTGTCTGTGTGTCCGTACATCCTTACCATACGCATAACTTTCTCAATTCGAATCCGAATTTGCTGTTGTTTCCGGGATCATGCGGGTTAGGCCCCGATGGTCCCCTACAGAACAATCGTATCATTGGTTGGGTCACTGCGCATGTGCAAACATGAAATCCGAGTCGATTAATTTCTCACCAACCAATGGCACGATTTTCCTAAAATTCAGTGAGTATTTGGGGTGAAGTAGCGTCAAGATGGCCCATTGGCCCTATGAATTTCAAAACGCTCGGATCATTGGCGGCATTTGCTCTATTTAAGACTTTGCTGGGGGAAGCAAGTGAGCTCTGTTGACCACAGGCAAAGTGTCAAGAGGGGAAATAACCCGTTGTGAAATAATTTGCAGGTATGTATTTGGTATCTGTCACAACGGCGCGGCGCCCCAGAATCTTGCAACATCTAATTTTGAGTCGTCCGACTTGAATTGTTTATAGTAATACGAATTGAATCTACGGAAATTGCTGCAGCAATTTGGTGAAAAAACGGTTTATAGTGCCACTCCGCCAAAATAAATGTTGAAAAATGGACAATTTTGGGTATTTTGACTTGACGACTTCACGATTCTAGAGTAGGTATACCTACAGAAATCGTTTTATATATTTTGCTGTAACGATGGTGTTAACTTCAATAAGCAGTTCATTTCGGGTCTTGCGACTTGAAGCTAGAGACTGCACACATTGGACCGACAGCAATCCTGTAGATACAATATTTGGTATCACGACGGCTTAACCGAAGCTTTTGCGGCTTCGGTTTGACGCTGCAAAACCGAAAATATCTGTTAACGTTGAGTCTTACTATTTAAAATTTTGTGTATAGGTATACTGATTTCGTCGACTGACATTATCGTATATATTTTGGTGTCATGAAACATACAGTTTCGGCACTTACGAACCAACAGCGACCCTGCCTAACTTTCTGTATCAGGACGTCGCCACGACACCTGGGTAATGCCATCGAAAACCCCTTAAAACAGCTAATTTTTGGACTTCCGACTAGATCTTCTGAGACTACGCTCATTGGACCGTCAGCAGTCCTATCAAATTGTTATTTCCTTAACGGCTTATCAACAAAATCCCTGAAACAGCTCAGTTCGAATCTTACGATTTGAAATTTAGAGAGTACACGAATTGGACCGACAGCAATTATACGTGTTTGTAAATTTTTTATTTTAAAATTTTGGGTATAATATTGGGCAGACATTTTCATATATTTTGGTGTCAGGATGGTGCCATGGCGTCTAAAATTGAAATAAAAAACAGACCGTTTCGGGACTTAGATTACAGTCTTGTACACTTTTTTGCATGAGGATGGCGCCGAAGATCCCTATAACAATTTCCGGTCTTACGGTGAAAGTTTGAGAGTGTACTCATTGGACCGTCTGGGATTGCTGTATATCATAATAATTGGCAATTTCCGTGGGTAGGAATTTTTTATTTTTGATCTCAGAATCGGATTTAGCACCCTTTATAACCCTCCCACTACAATAATTGGCATTTTCATGTCTTTGGCACACAAACTCGACAAGTGTTACCAAAAAGCGACAGGAAAACGCGTTATGCACCATTTCTGATGATTTTCGCTTACAACCGATTCGTTTCTACGGAACTTCATGTTTGCCATTTTTCATAGTACAAAAATCGTTCACCACTCGTTGGAATCGTGTGATTTTATTGAATATTTTCTTGTTAACCGTACCCTCGCACCTTGCGCGGTATCTGAGCTGAGCTTGCATGGTGGGTAAACAAGGTAGTCAGCAACATTAGGTAATGAAGAAAGTCATTGTATACTAGTACGTAAATGATTCCGTAAATTATCCCTAAATTGTTGTATTTCCTTTCAAGTCCTGAATGAAGATTAAGAAGAGGTTCCTTTGTTAATTGCGATTACTTAGTGTACGATGGATTCGGAAGTTTCGTCAGTTCAATATCGATACTCCATTTTCGCCAGACACCACCGACAATGAAAAATATAAACGATTCCTACAAACGCGATCGACACCGAGAGGAAAAGGAAATTCCAAGCCGAAAGACAACGAGAATATCGTTACAATTTCTTTTCTGATGATGAAGAAAGAACGAGCGAGAATGATTCTTAGTTAACTACCTACTGTCAAGATAAAGCTTGTGGTACAACATGGAAATGTCTCACTGTGTTGCGGACTTATACGCAAGCGTTTCTTTGTCGTTGTTTCGTATGATTAGCAGGGCCGTTATCAAAACAATAGTAATTTTCATCCCAAAACTCCGTATAGCGTGGGCAAAAAACCAACAAACGGATAGAAAGAAAACGAAATGGCTTCATAAGTGTATGGTGCTCGGGTTCCTCCCAGGCGGACGAGTGGGTGAGGGGCCTTTTTACCCATGACGTCATTTCGTTTTCTTTCCACCGGTTTATCGCCCACTTCCGATCATCTGATACCCCTCATATTGCACCTTTTCGGAAAGCACTCGCCGAAATCTTTTACTTAATAAAAATAAAATAAAACCTGTGAAATTACATTATTATTATTATTATTACTGGGTGTCACAACGGCACCTGGTTTCTGTATTTTCTTGTTGAATTTTATAAATCAATTCATCAATTTTTTTCGTCATAAGTTTTATGACAAATTGTTGTTCGTCATAATACGTATGTTGATTGATGAATTGCTTTATAAAGCAATTCATCAATTTTTTTCATCATAAGTACTAGTTGATAAAAACCATAAATTTGCTTGTCAATATCGTTCGATTGTTATTGTCAACTATCTATAATGATAAATTGAAGAGTGGCACCAACCTTTTGCTTCAGTAATGAGGAAGTTTATCGATTTCAGTCATATGAATTAAGCAATTTTTTAAAATATTGATTCTGTTAATATTTTGGCTTGACTATTAGGATTAGATTTGCTTACCCTTTCTTCAAGGGTAATCAATCTATAAATTTGAGGGTTCGGGCCTGTTCTGATCAGAACACTGTTCTAATCGGCAGAAGGAGGACGTTCGAGTCAGAGTTTCAACTTCCCCTCACGGGCGACTCAGAAAGGAAAACTTTGCTCTACATCTCAGGATCTTATCGCCCTCCTCCGGCCCATTGTCCGAGGATGAATGAACTTTCAGATAACTGTAATTAATTAATTCCGTGCGAAACTGCGAGATGTTCTAAGAGGAAATACCAACTCCTAACGAGGAAGCGTATTTCGCTGCTTCTACCAGGCTCAGCCAATTTTATGTTCTGGCGTCGTCTTCGCTGCCTGTTCAATCAATCGCCAACATGTAGAATACTTTTTGAAAAATTTAGATTCTTGAAAAAAGTTAGGTATGACTCGTCATACCTTTCAGAAGCACCTATGACATCTCACCTTCTATGACTACGAGAAAAAAATTCGCAGTTTCGCCAAAATTATTGTTCGTTACTGACGATGGTTTGATCAACGAAACCGGTATAAAATTGTATTTTTGTGTACTAGTGGAAGTATACAACCTTTCAATAACTCCGTTTTTTAGTTTGAGTATTTGGTTCACAAATCGGTAGGAATCGCTTGAAAATTTGCTCATATGGTCATTCTGCATGACCGGGACTTTCCTGTTCTTGACAATACAAACTAGTTGCGTTGTTGTTTTTTATATTGAAAATACAAACAGACGTTTCTGCTTAGTGCAAAGCCGGAATGTACAGGAATGATCATATCCAGAAAGACCCCGAAAAAGACCATGAGACTAAATTCAGCTCTCGGTGTGAGTTGTATTTTCCTTACCCCACTCAACGTGTGATTGGAACTATTGTTGTCACACTGAACCAAAATTTCTGGGACTCACCCAGCATAGTCTGATATCATGTCTATGTGTGTGTGTGAGTGATTTTATGTACTTGTGTTTAGTGTATCCATGTACACGATTCCGGCTTCTGCAATAAACTTTTAAGCCCCATCCTTTGGTTTAGAAACTATCAAAATTATTATTCAAACTCGTGGTTTTGAGCACACTCTTGGCATTTTTCCTCATAATCCTCATTTAACTTTTTCCCTCATATATTTTCGAAATATTAATTAAATTACCTTGAATTCCATGAATGAGATAAGTGAGCCCTATCACCACTGGTGAATTGCTATTTTAGTATGCTGGGCCGTGGGGCATCCATTGATTAGGGCAACTCGTATTGTTAATTTTAATTATTGTTATTGTTGGTCACTCATAATGAATTGTATCAATCTTCACTGACTCATCTTTTGAAGAACTTATCAAGTCTCAAATAACTCACGAACCAGTGACAGCAACATTTATTGAACTCCCCCAGTATAATAGATAATAGGGTACTTGCTAAGTAGAAGAAGAAAACGCCGATGGGCTGTTCAGTATAATAGAAGTAAGTACTGGTATGTTAAAAATGCTCTGCTGTGTTAAAAATGGAGAAGTAAGGTGCATTAATCTTTGCTCTTAATTTGTTATAGGGTGAATTATTCTTGGCACTTAATCTTAGCTTGTAGTTGGTATGGTTGTAACTTGAATATGCATGCTGCTGATTGATTATAGCACGTACGCGACATTTTCAAAAAATATGTGATTCGGACATTTTGTATGTAATTAATTTTTTTATTTATATTAATAGGCTAGTGTTGGTAAATAGGTTCGGTTAGGAATTTTCTCATTTCTCCACCCTTAAAATTATTGGCTCTTGACGCCCTTGCATGACACCCAAATCGTTTCCTTCGACAACAATCGGCCCTAGCTCTGCCGGTCTGAGGTCAGGCCCCAGATGTGAGGACCTGGAAACGTCTTAATGAAGGGCGGGAAGGGCCATTCGTTCTCGACAGGGCAGATCAAGATACAACCACCGGCTAATTAACTGACGACTCACGCCAAACGGCTCTTAATTAATAAGCCCTGAACCGCTTCGACTTGCCATCGCCCCACCGGCTACTCGCACAATGCTCCACTTCGGGATTCAAACTCCAATCACCATGTTCCATTTTAGGTGACGTGATTGGTGTGATGGAATCGATTGCGCGCGAATCCCAAAAAATGCAATTGATTGCGCGTTGGGTTGTTTTACGTAAAAAAGGGAAAGTTGTTTCACACCTTTTCGATTGCACGCCACCAAGATTTTCGATTGCGCGTAGGTACCTAAATCAAATAAAATTACATATTTGGTTTACTTTTTTATTAAGAAATCATCCCATCCATCAATTCGTCAAGTTAATGGCTCAAAATAAAGGTGCCAAAATAATGCCACAAAATAAAGGTGCTTCTAACAGTAATTATTTCTTTTCATTTTGACTATAATGGAAATTGGCTTGAGACAAAAATTGAACTGTTGTCAGATCACCACGTTTCAGTTTTATTCAGTGACAGATTCCAATGTTTTTTTCCTCGAAGAGTACGATTGCGCAGCTTCTTGGCGTCTGATACGGAGTTGATCAAAATCGAAGTAGAAACTTGTTGATCAAGAAGTGCCTGGACGAATACAAATCTGTTGTGATGGGCGGTGTTGAAATTCTTCCCGAAAGACGCGTGAAATGACTCACAACTCTTCACTTGACATGCTGTCCATATTGACTGTCGACTGGAGAAGGATGGCATCGTTCCTCGATTCACTTGTTCTGAACACTTAAACTCAGTCTTAGTTTGGCGCGCAATCGAACGCGTATTTGCAAACAGCCGGCGCTCAATCGACAAACGCGTGGCACTCAATATTGATACGTTCTATTTGTAAATACCACAGGCCCCAGCGCAATCGACAAACTCCCGATCATCGTATTGGAACCGCATGTGTATCCGTGGTTATTGCAAGTTACGTAAAGCAATGGGTGACATTTTGATGGTTCGTATGGACACCAAAAAGGAATCATTTAAGTTAACGCTGCCTACTACGCATCATAATGTAATCTTCGTTGGTTATCCGTATAGATAATCAGTATTACTCTATTTGTAGGCACGCAAATGATTGTGTTTTCCCTACGACGAGCAATGGAGGGAGAATATTATGATTGATAAATAATCGTAGAACAAGTACCGAGATATCTCCGATAAGTTGATGTTACTATAGGATTTCGAATCTCCGCATTATTTCCTACAGAATCGGTCGAACAAAGATCTGCGATGTGGAAGTGACCAAGACTCGTCATCCAATAAAACGTAAGTATGTTAATGTGCTGCGCAATGCATGGGAGACGGTCTGATGCCCTACCTACATAACGTGACCCTTCAAAATTTCGTTAAAAACGTTCGCACGTGCAGACGCAACTATTGCTCCGACCTCTCTCGATGTAATTAAAACTATAATTATCATTAATATGTAGAATTAATACGGAATTATCGTGGACCCATCCTGCATGATCTCTGAAAAATTATCCGAAAATTGTAGGGCGAAACCGGAGTAACGGAATTGCACGATATTTGAAGCAAGATCTTTATTAAATTCATTATAATACCTACCATCTATGAACGAAATATTGCGCAGATACATCAACCAGTAGACAGACACAACCAAATTTGGTTCCGCGATGTCCGATATCGGAGTAAAAAATTTCAATCTTGTTAGGTTGAAAAATTTCTCTTTAATTCAACGCTTTCCTACCTTCGGCAGTGGGGAAGCAAACAATCAAAGTTGGAGAAAATTGAAGAGAAGTCCGTTAAAGTAAACTGTGTATATTTGAGTGCTGACTACGATGGAACAACCTTCACAAATTCTTCGACAATTCCTCACAAATGTGTTGTGGCGTAACCCCAAAAACTAGATTTTGAGAGACATTGAGATTCTGGTTGGGTTCAAGAAGTTTTGTAACGTCTTTTAGCGAGGACTGAGAGAACCGTCGTCCTTAGCAATCAGAGAACTGTAGGTATAACAAATCTAGTGAGCGCGTCTTCTTTTTGTGCACTGCTCATTTCAAATTTGTATTCAAACCAGAAATTTTAATTCAAGAATACTTTATAATGAACTTTGCATTTTCGGAGTACAGGCGGTGAGGGTTTTCTGAGGCACCTGTGTTAAAGGACTAATTACGTTTAACAAAGGAGATAATTGCACAAGACGTCTTCACGTTATCCGCAGGCAAATCTCATCTCTTTCCATCTCAGGACAACAACCGCCCAGTCTCAATAGCGCTCAGACCCTTATCGCCGGGATATGATGGAAAATGAATAGAGGAAAAATAATTAGGTATGCAAATCAAGATGATGCAATTAATTGCCAGCGTTCCTACGGATTTGACTTCGTACCGATCTCATGGTGCAGTACAGTGCTGTCGAAACAAGTGGCGGCACTTATGGCTGGAAGTCTTTTTCTCCTTGCAGTGTCCCTCCATCTTATTTGTACGCAAAGAATTGACTATGGAACTAGATATCTGACTTGACGGAAGAAGTCTACCTCCATAACCAGCTTTGAGTGTCTATTTAGTAATAGGGTCCTAAAGGAACGTCTGGTGTTGTGAGTGCTGAAAGTGAAACGTTTTGAAAAAATTTGCCAGTAGATTTGGCAGAAAAACAACTAGTAGCTCAGTAGTCGTTGCTAAAATGATTTTAGTAGACGCTGCTAAAGAAGGTCTACTATATTGTGTATCAATAGTTCATATCGATCGAGTAATTGAATTGGTACAGTATCGATACAGGTCAGTAATCGATTCGCTTGATGCGACCACTTCTGGTACCGTCGTACGTTGCATGTAGACCTCAGTGAAATATACCTCGTTTCTTATGACGTGTTCTCATCCCGACGTATCATACTGGTTTTCGGATGGGGTCGACTCTCCTGCTCCATTTATCAAGACACAACGTACGACAGAGGAACGAAAGTGAAGTAAAGAAGTGAGTTTCACGTGGCCACCGTGATTTTTTAGTAAGGATGAAGAATACCTTGCCGAGTAGGGATCAGTTGTGTACGGAACATTGAGTACTGGGTAAGTATCTCAGTGCATGGAGATAGTCGGGCGTGACGGTATCTGAATGAAGTGTTGATTCTGGGTTGTCCAGCTTACATGAACTGCTTCTGCTGTCCTCCTATAGACATAAGAATTCGCTCAACTTCAACCCAGTACAAGGTTGGTATTATAGCCCTCAGTTGGTACAAGCTGGGTGCTGTAGCAGTATTTTAGTACATGACGTGTAGTAGTGTTTGTACCTGAATGAAGGGTTGATTTTTGGATGCCCTGTGGTTGTGAACCACTATCCTGTTGACGTCAGAATTAGCCAAGTGCAAGATTAATATTACAGTGCTCGATAAACACATGGAGGGTAGCAAAGTATGACCTCATATAAGATTTATTCCATTTACGTATTAGATCTACAGTAGAGGACAGATATGACAGGGTGGTGTACAGGATAATAGGCATCTCATTGCGCAGTAAGTCGCTGTGCGAGTTAGTGTCTGAACGATTCGATTCTTGGTTGTCCGCAGCAGACGTGAACAGCTGTCTCCATATTGGCGTTCGGATTGTTATCTGTTCATTAGCCTTACAGTACGAGGGCCGTATTACAATCGCTATGCACCTATAGAGGTATCTATCTCAGTACAGCGAGTGTATCCGAATGAAGGGTCGATTCTTGGTGGTAGGTCGATAGACGGCCAGAGAAGGAACACTTCATTAGCCCAAAGAGTCCGAGAAGTCGGGGCGAGGAGAAGGACCTGAGTTCTTGTAAGAACAAACCATCAGACAAGCCATCAGATCGTCGCGTCGGTCAGGGGGACTCACGGACTAATGATCAGAGTCATCCTGAGCTCCCACGGGATTAGCAATGTTAACAGGGATCGTGTTCTTGTCAAAGTTAACGCCCCGACTTCCCTTCACCTTCTTCTTCATCGCCCCCCTCATTACCGCGGAGTCTCCTGGCAAAGATGTCTTTCTGTCCCTGCAACCTGTCATACGAGGAGGGTGCAGATGGAATCAAATTAAAGCATTTTACCTAAATTTCAACTAAGGACCTTCTTATCTTTCCTTTTACACAACCCAGAACTCATCTCTTCATTTTCGCATCAAAAGCCAGTTTCGCAAACCTGCTTGATGAAGTTTTACAAGCAAGTTTGATCGTAAATGTATGATGTTCATGAGGTTGTGGTGTTAATAATGACAGTTTGTGGGGAAAAACCCGAAAACACCCACACATTCTTGTGTCTAATTATTATGGGAAAATGGCAATTTGTAATGAGTAGTACCCATGTATTTAAAGTTAAAAATAATAAACCAAAACATGTATTTGAAAGTACAGATTGAGATTATTAAAACTTCCTTGTGTCACTGGTGGAGACTCGGCAGATATAATACCTACATGACTCAGTTGAGACATGACTATCAATGTTCACTTAGCGTTTTCTTGATATTGGTTCAAGTCCACCATTAAAGATAATCAGTTATGAGCGTGAGCGTTGTAACAAGGTGGATATCAATTTAAAACAGTTACAGAACAATAATTGAATGAAGAACGTTTGTTAAAACCAGCTGAAAGTCATGTTGTAATCAACACATAATCTGCGATATGAAGGAAGAACTTCGAAGTTTGTCGCCATGAGATGGCAGTTGTTTTGAAAACCTAATAAATATTTATTTCCCCTGACTAGTTGGAATTTGTTCTTTGGAACGCTGTAAACAACGTGGTTACTCCTCATCCGTTAAATGTTTTTACGTCGTGTAGTTGAATGTCCTAAACACTTATTCGCCAATAAATTTGCAAAAAACATTATTTATGTCTCGACAATAAATTTAGTTTCAAGTTGTTTCTAGTTATTTTTTGTTTTGTTTTTGTTTTTTAAACACAGTGGGTGGTCAGATACAGTTCAGCTGTGTTTTCAAGATATACCAATTTCTAGGTTGGGGGCCACAACGAATATTGTGTTGGGAACCACTGGTTCAAATCATGATGCTGGCGAAGTCGATAAGACCTGGTAATGATCTACAGTCCTATAGCAGAAGACCATAAAATTTCAGGTGACCAGTTTGAACCGATCAGTCCAGCTTGAGCAGAGTAAGGAAGGCTAACCTGTTGAGCGCAGAAGCAAATTACTCCGGTACATACGTTGATACCATCATAATACATAATGGCGGCAGATTTATGTCTTTCGCAATTTAGTTGCTCGAGAATTGGTTTTCAGAGGAGGTTGTTTGAAGCTGTGACCTCACGAGAGGGCCACTTTCTCACCGAAAGGTTATCGTTATTACATCTCGTCTCACATGATTCTCAGACTGGTATAGCACCATGCTGTGGTATACTACCTATAATATAATATTATTAGTATTATTACCCACTAGCTACATATCGCCTTCACAAACTCTACTCCTCAGGGTGAATCCCCTTCAATGTATTGAGTTTTCGATGCAACGCTTTAGGGATTGTTCCAAAAAGGCGCTTTAGAGATTGTTTGTTCCAAAAAAACGCGCTTTAGAGATTGTTTAAGCGAGTTTAAGCGATTTTAAGCGATTTTAAGAGCGCTTCCAAAAAAGGCACTTTAGAGATTGTTTGTTCCAAAAAAACACTTTAGAGATTGTTCCACGAAGGGAGTCTCACGCAGATATGCTCATTGGTATTGTGGTAATTCACTGCATTGTTCTACACACTATAGTTAGTTCCTTCATGTAGGAAACTCTTTAGTCACTTATACATGATTTTGATATCTACTTATGATTTCATGTATTGATTGTTTTTGTTCACTTTGCGCTTCACTTTTATTATGTTGTGTCAGTCATGTCCATGATGTGACGCGGTCGCACCAATCGCTGTACCTCCGGTCGTCTAAAGCCTTCCCTGACTAGTGGGTTGCTGTGGTCTTGATTTCGCTGGATGAATTTCGTCGTGTTGAAAGAGGATTTCAGAGGGTGAGTCCAGGCCAAAATCTCTGTAAACCGTTTCGTTTCTCACAAAATCCGGAGTATGGATTACCTATGCGTTTTTGTAGAATGCTGTTTTGTTGTTGTTCCATTCTTTTGAATTGTGAGCGAGAACGCAGCGCCCCAGATGCCTAAAGAGTAAGTCCAAATTAGTACAAGTGTCTTATATATTACGATTTTGTTCTGCACTGTTACATTCTTGCTGTCCAATAGTGCTCTCAAGCAACATACTCGATTGCGAACTTTTCTTATGAGTTCTGTAACATGATCTTTAGTTCGCAAGAAATACAGGTGTTATCAGATAAGGTCACGCTTCGGGGTTAAACTAATGGGAATTTGGAGCTCACTATCAGCTACAACGGGGGTTTTGAGAGTGCTAAATATGTTTTTGGGAAGAAAAACGTACTTCATGAATCCTAAATTTCAAGATATGCGGTTTCACTGTTATGCTGGATTCTAGAGATGGTGTCAATGTAAAGCGGGTGTGATGAAGCAACTGTTGAAGAGGTCCCAACAAGATTTGCAACGAATCCTGGGGAAATTTTTGAAAACCTTGCGTTTCTGAAGCTTGTATTCAGGTTTGATTGTAATAAGAAAATGTCCTCGAGGTAGCTGCGCTCCAACCCATGGCGTTTCGTGACGTCGCTTAACCTCCTGCAGTCGCCACTTTCTCGCCATCGCACCTTCCTCGATGGCTTAGCTACGTAATGTAGTCACATACCTAATACTGGGGTTAACGAGTAATTTTTTGTGTGGCTCTTGACGTATTACGATTAGTTTACGAACAGGGGGTCATGGATTAGGCATATAAGCAAAAGTAAGGTTTTTAGTTATTGTTTTTTTCATGGTGGTTTCAAGTGTAGATTTGACAATGTTTGATAGAATTAGTACCTACAATGGAAGACGCTACAACTGCCACCCATAAGAACACGTTTTTTTCTTGGAGGTAGTATTTAATTTTGGTTTATTATTTCCAGTAACGATTCAAGGTTTTAGTTTGCGATTCAAGGTACCTCCGTTGTCGTGAGCGCGATGTAGGGTTTGGTTTGGTAGGTTGCAGGAGAGAGGAGGATGTGCCCCTTATGAGTCTTTTTAGGATCGCTACCTCCCCGTGGTTTTCACCACAGCGAGTGTTAGAGGATGGCTACCACCCCGCGGTTTTCACCACAGTGAACGATGGTGGACGTGCCAGTACCCCGCAAGTTTCACCACAGCAAGTAATAGATTTTTTCAGGTAGCATATGCCGTGGTTTTCATCACAGCGAATATGTGAGGGAAAACTTTGAGAGAGGAGGTGCAAGGTAAAAGAGAGAGAAGTCCCTGGCAGGAGTCCGGTAGAATGATGAGCTGGGTGAGGTGGGCGCCTTATAAAGGTGCCCCCACCTCGTCCCGTGTCTACCAATAACCGTTGACGGCCTGTTGGGAGTCGTAGGGAGTTGATGGAGGGGGAACCTTCCCGGGCTTCCACCGAGGCTTCACACAGCTCGTCTTTCTCCTTGCGATTTATTGGGTAAATCTAACATATTTACATTGGAGGGGTGCCACGACATCCGTAGAATCCGGAAATGGAATTTAAAAATGTCTGTCAATCAGCAGTACAACATACTTGGCACTTTCCTTGGTTACCACCAACCAGAATGAATGAAATTCGGTTTGTAGGTCCCATTTGGGATCTAGTTGGTCCGCGAAGCTCGACGTTCAACGAAGTAGCTTGACAACTTCCAATAGAAGGGTATGGTTCTTATGACTTTTCAAATTGATTCCGAACTTCAGAATTTTTTGAGACCACCCGGAGCAGTGTACGTCCATCCGTTCGTTCACAGTAAGGTCCCGAAGTTCGCATCGAAAAGTTTTGTCAACATGAGCGTGAGTGAAACGGTATACATCCAGCCCAGATATCATTGCTAGGGAACACCTGATTTTTATTTATTTATTTTATTTATTTTATTTATTTTATTTATTTTATTTATTTTATTTATTTTATTTATTTTATTTATTTTATTTATTTTATTTGTTTTATTTATTTTATTTATTTTAGGTATTTTATTTATTTTTATTTATTTTATTGACTGACAAGGGCAAAGCCCAAATTACAAGGTAAAAAAGAGAAGAAGATAACATAGGTAATGTAAAGGAGAAATTTATAATAAACTTGGATAATTACCTACTTGATTAAGGAAAAACAGAAACTGAATGAAACCAATGGTGAGAATAAATAGCTAAAGGAAGAGACATACTTAAAATAATTTATACACAACATGCATATGAAGGTACCTTATTCAAATCAATTGAATAAAACTACATGCATGCCTTGATCCGATTTACAGACCAGCTGAAAAGATCTAGCTCTGGATTTAGATTCAGAAGGGAGTTAACTAGGCGGGGGAGGCGATTATAATCAAGCATAGGCTGTTATGTCATTTCATTTCATTTTAAGAATGATGGTTATTCCAACTAATTAATTCGCAGCGTTTTGCTTTTGCAATATTGACAAAATGTCTGTCAAATGAGTCTGATAGTAAAGTCGCGTTTCTTTGAATTTTACCAGTGGGTACTATTTATATCAACGGGACGGAGCCTGTACCCCAGACACCGAAGTCATTAGCTCCTACCGGGAATCGAACCCAGCCCGCCTGGTCACGAGACAGTGTAGAAAACAACGTGAGTAGTTGATGACATTGACCATTACACCACGAATGAGTTCGATAGATCTTTTGCATGGCCAGTATAAACTACTGAACGAATTTGAGTTTAAATTGAAAGTTTAAATTGAAATGAATTGATATTTGATGCAAAACCTTGAATCTGACTTGTACATATGCTATAATTTTTAACTGTCACAAACAAATTGATCCCGAACATTATAATTGGGACAAAATGTACCTACCATCCACTTTCTTTCTGTTCGCAGGTAAGAGAAAAAAAATCTTCTTCCTGATGGTGCTGATCTCTCTGTCCAAAGTAGGTACTGCATGTTTCTATCCATTATCCAGGTGTCCGTCTATTATCTCCTGATATCTACGATTTTTCTATATTCTATTTCTTACTACCTATTACAGTCGAGAACCGTGAAACTCGATTTAACTCAGATTTGAACGTTGCCGGAGATAAGGCCCGGGAAACGTTGAGTTAAATTAACGATGTGTTCAAGAGTCTCTTTCTACTACTACACCACATCTGTTCATTCCATGTTTATTCTGTGATCTTTTGCTATTTAAAAACCTGTCAAATAAAAACCGACTTGTTGAAACTTCATCTGTTTTCACTGATAACGAAATACGCTGTTAAGCCAGTTCCGGTGATCAAACCATCTTCATACATCATAACTAGTTACTGTTTGTTTCTGACGATGGTTTAATTGCCGAAACCGGTTCAACGCTGTATTTCGGTGTAATTCTTTCTACGGTAGTAATTCTATCTTAGTAAATGTATAGCGTTTTAATAACTCCATTTTCCACGATTCGGCAATCATAAGGTCATACTGTAGAATATGCACAACCCCCCACACAAATATGGAACTTACCGTGAAGAATATTAACCTAAGCGGAAAATTCCTGTTGCTGGCCGTTCTCATGGCTGATAATCAGGAGATATCGCATAATTAACGTTATCTGGTGCTAATGTCGGAGGCGATAAGGCCCCCAGGGACGCCGACCGGGGCACGTAAGCTCCTCAAAATCCCAGGCCAGCTCTCGCACTCGGCCGCCCTCGCCTCTTCCGACCTGATCAACCTGTCGATATTTTTGGTTTATTCGAATTTACCTATTGGGTAATACCAACTCGGCTGTGGTATCTCAGGGGGCATCTCCCTCCACTCACCTGTGTTCGCCGGTCCCACCATCTCCCCTGCTCCGATGGATGGAACAGGAGTTTTCATTGGTTATTAAATATTGTTGTAACAGTATTAACAAAATCGTGAACCTGCCCATTCGACTTCGATTAGAATCCCTGGCTGATCCCTGAGACATCGATCTCCCAATTTTTTCCTGCTTTATGCTTCTTGAAAACTTAGGTATATTTATTTTTGTTGTTGTCTGTATGTTTGTTCGCACCTCACGGCCATAAGAATCATCCGGATTGGCGAAACTTGGAGCATTTTTCAAGCCCAACTTGAAATCTGCGTCCATCGGAATTTCATAAAGTGGGCCTTTGCACAGGAGAGTGGGGTTGTGGAAAACTATTTTATATTAACATTGTCAAATTACATTTAATTTCACCATCAAACTATTAATGTAAATAATAAGGCATATTTTAAAACTTAATTTGAACATTCTAGATTCATTTTACAATAAATCTACTTTGTTACGACTTACCTCAATATACACTGAGAGCGACGGGCGATGTGTGCATAACTTAAAGCAAATATCAATACTGTTTTCTAAGAATATTTACTATCAAATCCAAATTCAAATATATTTCCATATTACATCCAAATATATTAATAATGTAACCCATCACTATTTTTTCTATATAGCTGAAACTTGAGCTAACATTAAGGTTAAAATACCACTTAGAAAATCAACCTTAAAAGGCATTCAATGATAAAGGTATATTTTAATATTTTTTTAAATTTAAATTAAATTAAAAATGAAAATTAATTAAAATTAAAATTAAAATTAAAATTAAATTTTTTTTAAATAAATATTTTAATAAATCACTGTGGATTATCAATGGGTGTGATTTATCGGCCCGGCAAAATAGAGGTTACTCCCTACATAAAAGGCGGGCATAACAGCTTTTAATTCAAACACACGTCCAAAAAATACTTCGCACATCAAAAAAGGGAATCGCACGGCTAATTTGGGAGTCGCACGGCTAATTTGGGAGACGCCCGTCTAATAAGGTGATTCAACGTTCAAATTTGTTATTGCCCTTCCAGAAATTGATTATAACGGCAGAAGAAGGATTCTCACTTGAAATAGCTGTGCAAAACCCCTTTTTTGCTGTGCCAACCCCTTTTCTGATGTGTGATTGAATAATACGCTGGTATTGATCACCTATTTAGCCGTGATTGGAGTCAATATTGACGTTTACTTTATACTGGGAGTTTTACTTTTTCTGAAGTGAAGATAATCTTTTTAGATGGAGATTCGCAGAAGGGAAAATACCTTTTTTTGCCGTGCAGTTAAATACATCCCATTATAAATCAATTAAAGAATAGGTTTCTCTTAAAAGCTAAATTACCGCCAAATCCGTTATTTAAAAATCTTATCTAATAGTACTTAAGTTTAAATTTTAAAGTCAAAATAATAGGGTTTCTAATCCTAGTTTGAAAAAGACCTTCATGTATAATATAAAATAGTTCAATCAAAATTAATATTTCTCCAAAAAATCAAGAATGTGACTATAAACATTAAGTTTAATATAAAACCAAAAATATTAAAAATCTTCAATTGTATAACCGCAACTGCTGGCACAATTTTTGATAAAGAAAACTATTATGTATATTAATATATTTATTAAGAATAAAAACTAAGAATAAATAATCTTTTTATTTAAAAATATTAATCAAGTCAAAACTTATATAGGTATAATATATTCCTTAATATCTATGCATGGATAAAACATGCTTCAAGTATAGCATAAATCATATTTTGGAACATACTCAAATATCCCAACTTGAAATCTGCGTCCATCGAAATTTCATAAAGCGGACCAGACACCAAGTTGGCCTTTGCAGAGGAGAGTGGGGTTGTGGAAAACTGCGTAACTGCCAACATTGAGAACTACTTAACAACAAATATCCGAAACTGGTCTCCTTTTGTTGGATCAACCAGTAGTGAAAATCAAAGACACAAAAAAGGAAAGTATGATCGCACACTGTAAACAGAATTGAGTTTTTGAGGTACCTACCGGTGGGGGTTTGAAAATTAATTTATACTCATATTTTCCCCCCTCCCTGTTAACCCGGGGTTATCAAAAATTTTTAGTATCAGACTCGGCTTCAATCGCATGCCAAACATCTAATTGGCGCAAGGAGAACCAAAGTTGTAACCGCTCAGTTCAAAACTGACGTTCAACAGAGAATGGAAAAACAGCAGGTCGCTGTGTAAAATTAGATGACATCGCTGCAGAAACAAAGTTAATTGATAGGTAAACAGCGAAAACTGAGAAAAGACAAGATATCAGCGACCATTGGAATGGACGTAACCGGCCGAGTTGTTCGGTCTGGTGGGGGGGGGGGGGGGGGTTGACTGTTGACATTTCTGGAAACGTCTGGACAGGTGACTTACTGAAGGCATCCACCAAGTATACTTGAAGGTACCTATACCTTCTCAGTGCTGATGTGATTGAAAGATAGAAACTGTCAGATAAAACCGCCTGCCGTCTATTTCCCCTATTTATCGGGCATAGTGTGTTCTGCTTTTCAACAGACGTTCCATCCCCCACCGCAACCTCCTTCCTCCACCTCCTGAGGTTGTTCAACGTGACAGTGATGAAATCCAGGGTCTACGTACATTCACGAGTCACTTGATAAGCAGATGATCGTATCAACGCGTACCGCACAAATTCTCTCGCTCTGTGTTGTCGAAAGACTGCTGTTCATGATAATTGTCGCTCTTCAACGAGAAAAGTGACCATTCCGAAATAGTTTCGAAACTCCCCATACTCTAAAACTCTTCATCATAATTTTGGTTTATTATTTTCAATAATGAACCATTGGAATCGAGCATGAAAAAAAAAATTCTTACCCCCCCTCAAAATTTGATGGTTTACGTTTCAAGGTATGTAGAATCCAAAACTGCAATAAAAATATTTCTGTCTGTCCGCCGTACGCCGTACGCCGTACGGGCCACTTTTCTTAGTTACCATGAAAAAAAATTGATGTAATTCGGGTTATAGGTTCCGTTCGGCGTCTAGTTGGTCCTCGAAGCTCGACGTTACTGTGAGTCATCTCTAAGGGGTTCAAAATAGGGGTTGAAATTTTCAAAACGCCTATACTATTTTTTTACGTAAATATTTTTACGGTTTTAAATAGTTCTTGAACTTGCGAGTTTTTTAAGACCATCCGGAGCATCGTACGTCCAGCCGTTCGTTCACAGTAAGGCCCCGAAGTTTGCACCGACAGGCATTTTCGACTCCAGTGTGAATGAAATTGTATACAATTCAAACCAAATCTCGTAACCAGAGACGCGCCCACAATAGGAATTTGTGAATACGGCCAATCATTGGTAGGGATCACCTGATTATATTGGCGGAGTATGAAGTCGAGTTGGTTGTTCTGTGATATTATTTCGCTTGAAAAATGATGGCTCTTTTGGAGTTTGTTGGTAGGTAGTGAAACTTGAACAAACGTTGAAGTATTATTGATGGGTAGATTATTACTACGGTAAATCATTACTCAACGGTAAATTATTACACAACGGTTCAGTATACCATCTACGTAGAAGGGGCTGGAGTTTGTTGGTAGGTACTTTTGCAACTTTTTTCACTCCTCATCAACAATTTCTTTTCAGAACTTCATTATGTGCGTTTCTTTTTGTTAGGTACTGTTTGTCATCGGCAGAATTATTTTAGCAACATTTAACTCGTGATTTAGGTAGGTACCTAGTAACGAGTACGGGGTTAGGTACTAACCTACGGAGGGTCTGCGATCTACATAATATGTATATAATAGAATAGTACATATCATATTATATAGAAGGGTTATCTATACATAGAGCTGTGATCTGTAACAGGAGGGTATTCTATACAAAATAATAAACCGTTGTGCAGGGATTTGCAGCGTTTTTTTTTATTTATGTCATCTCATGTTGGACGTATTTTTGGTAAGAGGGCTCCATAAAGAAACTATGGAGACCGATAACCATGATGGATAGTGTTATCTCCTTGGTTGCATTGGTGGGTAAGAAACGCTGCAAATTGTTACACAACGGTTTATTATTCACCTGTATAGATGCCCCTTCTGCGTAGATCACTACAGTGAAAATCGTTTATAGTGGAATCGGTTATAGAGGAAAAAACTACAGGATAAAAATAAAATAGTCTAATTTCCACGTAAAATAACAAAAACTGTAGACCGGTTTCGGTTGTTACACCATCGTCAGTACACTATAGAATTCTATAGTGTACTGACGATGGTGTAACAACCGAAACCGGTCTACAGTTTTTGTTATTTTACGTGGAAATTAGACTATTTTATTTTTATCCTGTAGTTTTTTGCTATGGATTTCCACTATTCCGCCGCGAGTGATTTAAGTTATATTGTTATAGAGGACTTTCGTATATAGTGGACAAAATTTCCGGTCCCACCAAGTGTTATGGTGTTAATGCACAGGAATCGTTTATAGTGGAACAATCACTTATAGTGGAATATCGGCTATAGTAGACGCGTTTATCGATCCGTTGGCCAGGATCTATCAGTTATAGTGGACAGTGGACATTCATGTCATTTCATTTGTTGTGGTACTCGTCTGATAGTCGTCTGATTCACCAGTGTGATTCACAATGTCGAAGACCACGCGTCGGCAGCTCACAGTCGAGGAGAATTCGCACTTATTTGTCGGTTCGAGTCGGGCGATTCAGCGGGAAGCCTCGCAAGTGAATTCAAAACCAGCCGTTCGGCTGTATACGCGATTGTGAAGTCCAAATCGAAGGTGGTGGAACAGTTTGACAAGTGTGAAAAAGTAAAGAAAGTTAGAAGCTTCACTCATACGGATTTGGATAGGGCCCTGTTGTCTTGGTTCAAGTTGCAAAGGTCGAATAATGTGCCAATAAATGGCCCACTTCTCCAAGAAAAAGCAAACCAACTGGCCTCTCTTCTCAAAAAAGAAAATTTTTCGTGCTCTGCATCATGGATTCAACGATTCCGTGCTCGTCACAACATCGTTTTTGGAAAAATTGCAGGTGAGTCTGTTGACCGTTCTATTACGACCGATTGGCCGATTGGCGATCACTTATAGTGGACATTCCACTATAAGTGATATATCGTTCGTAATGGAAATCGGCTATAGTAGACAAAAGTTCCCGGTCGCTTGAAGTCCACTATAAACGATTTTCACTGTATTTTCTTTGGTCACTACCTACTCCTGCCCCACCCAGGAAAGCCCTAAATGGAGAACTTGAGTCGGCCGGGCGATTACATTTAAAATATGCATTGGATTTAAGAACTCTATCATCAATTGTTATTTGTTGTTATTCGTGGAGCATAACGATTGTTCAAGTTAAAAAGGTCCTACCGTCTATCAACAAAATCCAAAATAAGCACCGTTCATCAAATGAAACAATATCAAGGAACAACCAACTCGATTTCATACATAACAGCCATGCGTGGTTATACTCAGGTGTTCCCTAGCAATATCTGGGTCGGATGTATACCGTTTCATTCACAATCATGTTGACGAAGGCTTTTCGGGGCAGATTTCAGGGTCTTACTATGAACGATCCAGCTGGGTCCAGTATTCGATTTAGGGCTTTCCTTTGGTGGGGGGGGGGGGGGGGAGCACGAGGGTAGGTATCTGTGTAGGGATCTCCACAGGAGGGTCATCTATACAGGTAAATAATGAACCGTTGTGTAATAATTTCCAGCTTTTGGTTTATTATTTTCAATAATGAACCATTGGAATCGAGCAAGAAAAAAACATTTTTTTTCAATTCCATTTTCGGACTCTACGTAGGTACCCAGAAACGGAAACAATCATATTTTTAGGTGGGGTAAAAATTTGTCATGCCCGATTCCACAGGTTCATTATTGAAAATAATAAACCAAAATGAGAAATGTGACACTTGTCATCAAATGTCAACACTTCTCGCGCATGGAACAGTTTTCTCAAAAAGGCACTCCGCCGGGCTAAGTCCAGGAACATGAATGTTCTTCATGTTCAACGTCATTTGATGTTTTGATCGATGTGGAACCCTTTGAACGAAATTCCATGATCCATTCCAATGAGGTGGGCAAATATCTAACTGTATAACATTTTGGAGTTCAGCCACAGTTCAAATTTTCAGCTGATCTTTTCGTCCAGTTAGGATTTAGAGTTTGATGACATTTTCATGAGATGACCTGTCAGCCTTCATCCGTATTCCGGAGCCTAATATAAACCCTTTATTAGAGCGATATTCATAACAATCAGTTGGATGGAATCGGAGTTGATCGTGTGGCGAACCATATAATACGACAGGTACCCAACCGTCTTTGTTAGAGAGATAGAGAGGTTATTACTGGTAAAGCACAGCATGAAATAGAAAATCTTGCCGTCAGCCAATATGTTTAGAACAAGCGACGTAAGATTGAAATCACAATAATTGATAATTATACTAATATATAAAGGAAATGCATGGAATCGGGCTGTACTGTGCGCCGGTATGCCTTTGGTTTAACCTAGGCAGCATTCAACAGTACTCCCACAGCAACACAGACCTCAGTCTAGCGCTGTGGGGTAGGTACTTGACGCTGCGAACGAGTATACCCGTATAATAATATGAACAATAAGTTAACATGAATATCTAGTTTTTATTTATGGACGGATTTACCAGGGCAAAATACATGTGGAGATTTTTAGTTTGAGGAACAGGAATCTACCACTCTCTAAAGCAGTAAATTGCACGTTTCATGGCCAAATAGTTAAATACGAACCTTTGAGTTGGTGTATCACACCAAAATTCCCAAGAGAGAAGAAGGCTCGAGTATGGCCATTCTTGTTTTTCTACCTTAATACTATGTAACAACTCACCAAAGGTTGTTCCGAGCTGCAAGATTCCTTGTATAACATTTTTGAGCCTGGGGAGATCCTTAATAGGCGATACGACACCGCTTTTAAGGCAAACGAGATCCGGATCAACAACTCCGACACCGCCCATCTTAAAATCTTCGGAGTGTTTCAGCATCGTTCACAAAATAAACCTTCGAATTGAATAGCCGCGCTTCATTTACTAATAATCTCGCCAGGTTTGGTGTTGGGTGGGTGAGAACACTCGTACTGGAGTGCTGGCGCTACCAGAAGTGATGTACCTACGTAAGAGAGTAGGTGAGAGTAGGAACATAAGGTACGTTTTTGGTTTTTGCTTCCTCGCTACCGAAGGTAATTTATATTCGTGAAAGAAGTAAATTTAAAAAATAAATAAAATTAAAAATTAAAATGAAAATCCTCCAACATTTCAAAGCTTTCTGAACAATTTCTGTTCCTTGTGTCTGTCTGTGGTAAATTCCTTGTCCCGGGCAAAACAATGTGAAATAATGGTAAGATTTTAATGAAATTTTCAGGGATTGTGCGTTTGTGCCCCAGACTGTCCCAATGAATTTAATCGCCACTGGACCAATGGTAGCATATCCGCATGCGTAAACGTGAATTTTATGAATCCTGAGTTCTTAATGGACCGATTTCGCAGGGTAGTTGGGGGGCTGGTTCCAAGATGATTGCCTATGAATTAGGTAGCAATTCGATCTGTAATAACCACTGCGCATGCGCAAACGTGAATATAATGAAACAATGATCTCTCAGTTCCTTATGGACCCATTTCGCTTAAATTCGAAGGGTAGTTGGGGCCGAAAGTCAGGGAGGCTCTTACTTAGAGTCGAGCGACATTTTCGGGTGATTCTAACATGGATATGTAGAAATGTATGTTGTATGTATGTATATTGACTTCGTTTCATGTTTTAAAGAATATGATTTATATATTTTGAGATTTATTGTAACACTAGCTGTGTACCCGCGCTTCGCAACGGTAGAACATACACCCCCTTTAGGACAGGCCCCACTCATAACAGTTTTATGATATATTATACTATTTGAACCGACGCGTGTTGCTGCGATTTAAATAAATGGAGCCAACGGTCATGTATTTTAATATGCCTGTGTCCCCCCCTCCTCAACTGATCAGAAACCTTCCCCAATGCCAACCCTAACTGCCTTTAACCCCCCCCCCCCCGTATCCTATGAACCCTCCCTACCTGGTTAGAAACATTCCTCAATGTTCACACAACAAATTCCCAAAGTTGCACTCCAATTGGTCAAGTAGTTTTGAAATTTCTGTAGACCCCCCCCCCCCCCCTATCATAACCTGTACCCCCCTCCCACTAACATCCTGATTGAAGTACCACTTGAATGTACTCGTCGAGCTGAATCCAGAATCTAATTACAATCGGATTTACGTCCAACCGTTCAAAGTTATTATAAGCATAAACGTCCTCATAGAAGTGATTATAACACGTTTTTTAGTAGTATTTCGTTCATAGCGTTTCAACGGATGGACAGATTCAAATGCGGATTTTTCATAAACCTTCCCAGATAAATTCTGCGTCAAATGGTACCATCCGCAACTTTCTACGTTCAGCCGTTCTCAATTGATGCCGAGACAAACAAACAAACAAACAGACACTGTTTTATCTATACATATACATATAATAAAACAGTGTCTGTTTGTTTGTCTGTTTGTTTGTTTGTCTCGGCATCAATTGAGAACGGCTGAACGTAGAAAGTTGCGGCTGGTACCATTTGACGCAGAATTTATCTGGGAAGGTTTATGAAAAATCCGCATTTGAATCTGTCCATCCGTTGAAACGCTATGAATGAAATACTACTAAAAAACGTGTTATAATCACTTCTATGAGGACGTTTATGCTTATAAAATAACTTTGAACGGTTGGACGTAAATCCGATTGTAATTAGATTCTGGATTCAGCTCGACGAGTACATTCAAGTGGTACTTCAATCAGGATGTTAGTGGGAGGGGGGTACAGGTTATGAGAGGGGGGGGGGTCTACAGAAATTTCAAAACTACTTGACCAATTGGAGTGCAACTTTGGGAATTTGTTGTGTGAACATTGAGGAATGTTTCTAACCAGGTAGGGAGGGTTCATAGGATACGGGGGGGGGGGGGGTTAAAGGCAGTTAGGGTTGGCATTGGGGAAGGTTTCTGATCAGTTGAGGAGGGGGGGATACAGGGGGTGTCTGTTCTACCGTTGCGAAGCGCGGGTACACAGCTAGTTATATGTATAGATAAATAAATAAATATATGTATGTATGTATGTATGTATGTAACGCGCTAAACGCCGCAATTTCGGGTATTTTGACTTGAAATTTTGAAGGTTAGGTCCCAGAATTTGCTCTGTAGTTTTTGGTGCCACCATGGTGCCGAGCCAGGAAACGGCGCCACGCAGTGGTGTCATCTGTCAGAAAAATGTGTGGTATGGTTTTCCACGTTTTTCACCACGCTCAATCGAATGGAATAGCGTTCAAATTTCTATCAATCATCCTTTCAGCGATTGATTAATATTTAGCCATAAAATGTTACGAAAACTAGCTATTATTCAGCGTGGTACAAAGGCGAATTAGAGCCAATTTTCTAGTAGTAACCATTTGTTTAATATGGTAGGTACTAATTTGTTGAAATCCTCATTTTGTTCTGATTAATTTATATTTGAATGTAATGGTCTGGAAATAGTGTGGATCATTGACCTGCCTAATAGTGGAGGAGATGTGCGGGGGAAGTGCAGCAACCTGTCGTTGGTCTTCACTGCACGCCGCTGATACACATTAAATCGCCTCACCAGATCTGAAATCATCGTTCCATAAATTAATGTATCTCGAACTTCATAGTGGATGTCGTGATTCCCTCTCAGAATCCACTCTCGTAATGCTGTGAGATTTTACCAAATAAACGTGGAGAACGTCGAGCTGGTAAACAACCCGGGGTTTCCCCAACCGCCATACGCCTCAACCGACTTCTCTCCCGAACCTCACTCTCTCTCTCTCTCACTATCACTATCTCTCGACCGTCTCTCTCGTCCTCTCTCCCATATCCTAAAAAGATCTCCTGCTGTTGGTGAAAACCGCGGGGAGCACGCCCTCAAAAGATCTCCTGCTGTTGGTGAGAACCGCGGGGAGCACGTCCTCAAAAGATCTCCTGCTGTTGGTGAGAACCGCGGGGAGCATACCCTAAAAGATCTTCTGCTGTTGGTGAAAACCGCGGGGAGCGTACTAACTCCTGCTGTTGGTGAAAACCGCGGGGGGTTAGCCTAAAGATCCCATCCTACCACATCCATCTTCTCTCTCCCTCCCATCTCTCTCCTGCTCCTATCCGTTCGTGACTAACTCACGACTTTCTGGTGACCCCTACTCTCTAACCTACTGTCGTGAAAACCCGCCGTTCACGACTAGTGGTGAACACACCTATCCGTTCACCACAGTGGGCATAATCCAAAAACCTGAGGAAAAGTCGGAATTATCTTCGTCGATACTCGCATCCATACGGTGCAGATACTGTCTGTATTTTAAACTGTTTCAGCGCAGGGCTGCAGTTCCAACTTCACCTTTGTCTGTTACCACACCTTCCGGAGGAGTCCGTCGTCACCAGCTGGTTGAGTACTGGAGGCGAGCGCTTTCGACGTTAGGACACCATCATCAGGCCTTCGAGAGAATCCCAGCCAGTGACGACGGACTCCTCCGGAAAGTATGGTAATATTACTTCTTACACCAGCGGATCTAACCCTTTAGATTCACCTTTGCCTGTCCCCGTGGAAGACCTGGTAACCGTTCAAGACCACAGGTACGACAAAGTCGCACGTTGGGGGATTAGTCAGCTCCACGTTGATTCGTAAGCTCGCAACACCCACAAGGTGAGTCACCCACAGGAATAATCGGAGTTCGGTCAAGGTATTTTCATATGCGAGCGTTTCCATTGGGTATCTGGAAGGTGAAATGGCCAAGCAGATATCGCGTTATGAACGGAAGGTTCAGGCGCAGATAACTATGCAAATCAGTTGTTTGTTGAAGGTTGATCGCTCCGAACGCCGCTTCCTCGCTCCGTCACGACACGCACACAAACGAGCGCGCACACTCACACGTAGTCCGATAATGGTAGCACTTCTTCTCTTAACGTTTTGATAAGATTGTTAAAAGCTTGCTTGAGACGGTTGGCGGTGTGGGGAGGGTGGAGAAGATCTTAGAATCCTTTCCTCCACAGATAATAATATTTTAATGTGATCGAAACTCGTATGTTATGTTGGGGGACCAGTCCTCAGCATCGGAGGAATCCAAACGAGTTTTGAAGAGTTTCAACATTACGGGATTTTCGTTTGATGAGACGGCGCCGCCGCAGTGTTTGACTGTAGTGTGCCACGGGACCGAATATCATTTGTGGGGCATTCAACATCAAAAACACATTGTCCCTAATTCAGGATTTGAAATTTACACTCACTCGTCTCATAGAGAATGTAAATCACTAAGTATGTGACAAAATGAAATAACATTTTGAATGTATAAATGTGAATTTGCTCTCAACGATTAAATTTTATTAAATATCACATTCTAATGCAACCAAGGTTGAATTCGTACAAAAAAAGTTCCAGTTAAGCAGCATGGCCATATGAGCAAATTTACCGGTTACCCACCACTTTGACCCAAGTTGACCCACTTTATTTAATTTTTTTTAAATGTATTTCTGACTACCTAAACTACCTCATTTTGTCGTACCATTAACCGTTATTGGTGCACTCATATCATTTTCCGATGATGTTAGAAATTTTACACATCTCAGGTAATTTTTGACCCCCCCCCCCCCCCCCCCCCAGAAACTCCGATATGAGCCACTTTTTGTTTCCGAGAATAGACCATTTTTCAACTCATCATGCAGCATGGCCATATGAGCAAAACTACCGTTCGCCCACAAATTTGACCCAAGTTGACCGACTTTATTTTTAGAAAATGTATTTCTGACTACTAAAACTGTCACATTTTGTCTTGAGTTACCATTCCATACCGTTATTGGTGTACTCATCTCATTTTCCGATGATCTTAGCAATTTTTCCATAGCTCAGGTAATTTTTGACCCCAGAAACTCCGATATAACCCTATTTTTGTTTCACATCATTTTTCAACTGATCATGCAGCATTGGCATATGAGAAAATTTACCGTTTGCCCACAAATTTGACACAAGTTGACCGACTTTATTTTTAGAAAATGTATTTCTGACTACTCAAACTGTCTCATTTTGTCTTGAATTACCACCGTTGTTGGTATACTCACGTCATTTTCCGGCGATTTTAGCAATTTTTCCTCATCTCAAGTAATTTTTGACCCCCCAGAAACTCAAATGTGAACCACTTTGTTTCCGAGAATAGATCATTTTCCAACTCATCATTTTGTTTGCCATTACAAACATTTTGGAGGAATTTTGGGATTTTTTGTTTGGTTGTTTGTTGACACGAGTAAAATCCAAGTTCTCTACCTGATCTCCCAACTCAACCTTTGGTTTGCCATTAAAAACTTGAGCACATTTTCGAATTTGTTCGTCTCGCAGCCAAAGTTTTATAAATCCCTTGGACTGACATTTGTACATTTTTGCTCAAATCCAGGGTTTGATACAAAACGGAAAATAATCGAAGTTTTCCGAAAATTCGCGTAGTGGGTTGGTAATCATTTTGTACCGATTGGGCAAATTTTCTCCGCGAAAGTTCGCTGATGAATGACGCATCGGATGCTGGTAAGGTTTTGCGGTGGGGTGGGTGGGGGGGGGGGGGGGGGGTGCGTGTAAGTGTGCGTGAAGAAGGCGACTCCCCCGGGTCCCCTGACGAGGAGCCGAACGGCTGTGGGCGCGGTGCCGAACGGCACATAAATCTGGCTAATTAAGTGGTAGCCGAGATGTGAATTGGCCCGTGTTAGATCACCCCCTCCCACCCGCCACCCACCACCCACCACCCACCTGTTCGGTGCCGCACTACGTTGTGGCGTGGAGGGGGGGAGGACTCCCGTAGCTTCTCCCTCACTACGAACCGTCACCTTATCGGAAGGTCCGGATCTCGACAAGTGTCACAACCCTTTTTTTTCGGTGTCCACCAACCCCTCCCCCCCTCCCCCTCACCACACCCTCGCGTCATGACCACCTCCCCTCCCTCCACGCACACAGGTGGCTGCAAAAAGTGATTGGTGGCCCCCCGTCATGAGCCCTGCAGGCAGCGACTCAAAGACGCCTCATTTATAACAATAACAAAGATTTTGGAAGACGAACAAAAAAAATATAGCAAGCATAAAATTGTTTAAATGTCAACTTCGACAACAATAACGAAAATAAATAAAATAGCGATAACAAGTTACACGTTTTACGAATGTCAATAACGATAATAACAATAAAATTGTTATTATACGAAAAATATAATAAAAATAACAAGAATAAACCAAAAACTTAAAGGGGAGGGAGGAGGGGTTAAAATGACAATAACCATAACAAAAATAAATACCTAACTGACATCAATCTCATCTTTCTCCCCTGATAGCTTCCTGTACTTCCTGCCTGTCGGCCAGCGTATTACCAATACTGTTGAGAATAATTCGACGGCATGAGATCAGAAATGTCGGTTTACCTTGTTGGAAAAAGTCCAACTATTTGGTATAATGAACCTGGATATCCACTAACTCCCCAGACCCCTGGTTCTAGAAAACTTCCCCAGGACCCCCGGAGTCCCTGGTAGACTCTCACCAGGTGGAAGTAGAAGTGCAACGTCGCACCAGCAGGGGTGGGAGCCCCCCAGAGGATTAGAGGGCTAACAACAGGCCCCTACTGTTATAGTGATTTTCCCAAATGCCGTTCGATCTAATGATCAAATTTTCAATCTGAAAACGGATTTGGATTCTTCAATTTTTTTGCTACAAAAGTACTGGTTGCTTTTTCCAAAAAAAATTGAAATTAAGTAAAATAACTTTGGCAGCTCCATGAAAAAAATTTTAAAATTCAAAACTGAATGTCGCCACTTGAGGTTGTTTATAACGATTACAGAACATTTTACAGATTGAAAATCGGTTGACCCGTTCAAGAGATAAACCGAATATTGGATTGCCCCCGACTGTGCAGCCATCTATTGAAAATATTTCTTACTAAAATCCGTGACATTCTACCCTTAACGAATTTCCTTGTTATAACACCCAAAGTCCGAGTGGAAATGGAGTGGCTCACTTTCTTGGTTCTACAAGTAACAGAACTTTAAAGAAAAAAATTACACAATTCGTATTTTGTACGACTCACAAGTTATAGACAGAACTTGGATCTCACACAAACTTGATTCTTACAGAAGTTGGATTTTTACAGAACTTGGATCTCACACTAACTTGTGATTCTTACAGAAGATAGATTTTCTATTGCATGGTTCTAGAAGAGCTTGAAATTACAGAATTTGGATCTCCCAGAACTTCCATATTTACAGAAGTTGGATTTTTACTGGACTTTTATCTTTTACTACACAATTTAGATGTTACAGAACTTGGATCTCACACATACTTGATTCTTACAGCAGTTGGATTTTTACAGAACTTGGATCTCACACTAACTTGATTCTTACAGAAGTTAGATTTTCTATTGCATGGTTCTAGAAGAGCTTGAAATTACAGACTTTGGATCTTCCAGAACTTCCATATTTACAGAAGTTGGATTTTTACAGGACATGTATCTTTTACTACACAATTTAGATGTTACAGAACTTAGATCTCACTGGCTTGAATCTTACAGAAGTTGGACTGGCGTGGAAAAACCGTGGTTCAGATGTTCTTTCCTGAACCAGAACTTCATACTACTTTTCGACCCGTCCTTTTCCCGCTCATACTTCTGCTACCCAGAAGTATGCCATGTGGGGAGGAGTGTGGCAGTGGCAGTTCTCGAGTCGTTTGTTGTTCCGGTGAAGGTGGGGTCGTTTTGGCTGAAACCTAATCGATATCCCTTCTTAACCAGTGATAATATCGCTGGTCTACAGCGGGGACTCTCGAGGGCCCACTGTCACACTCTGTCACATGGTAGCACAACGTGGTTTGGTAGTATGTGCTGAGTTTCACCATACTCCATCCACATTTTGTGGGCTTTCCAGAAGGACAAGCCCAAAGGTTTCCAGAAGGTTTGCATAGGAATCCTATGCAAAAATCCTGTCCATTTTCACCACCATTAGAGCTCAATATAACTAAAATACATTGAGCTCATTTAAAGGCGATTAATGCCGTGTCCCAATTTACAAGTCCCAATAGTTGTTCCGTCCTAACGATGGAGGTTGATCACCTAGAGGTTGCCCAGATGAGCACAATTCAATGGACAACAACCTCTGACAAAATTTTTTTCACCGCCAGTACTCGTATGTAGGAGCTTTGTTCTCAACCAGTAAATATTATTGAGGTAGTACCATTACGATGAAGGTTAGTCACCTTCAGTACTTCATAATACTTTTCAACACCCCTTTTCCCTCTCATACTTCTGCTACCCAGACGTATGCCATGTGGGGAGGAGTGTGGCAGTGGCAGTTCTCGAGTCGTTTGTTGTTCCGGTGAAGGTGGGGTCGTTTTGGCTGAAACCCAATGGCTATCCCTTCTTAACCGGCGATAATATCGCTGGTCCAGAGGTGGGATTCTCGAGGGTCCACTGTCACAATCTGTCACAAACTACCATTTTTCCTTTCCAGTTCTGAATATATTGTTTCAAAGAAGAAAAAAAACTTTCGTTTTTAACGAAATTCCCCGTTTTGTAACATTTTCGCGAATAGTTTGAGGCTAAAGTAGGATCCCTGATGAAACCAAAGGAGTTTTCTGTGGAATCACTCAGATTCTTTTTGTATGGGTTGGGTTGTGATGCGATTCGTTTGTTTTTATATGAGATTATCATATCCTGTAATCAAATCATAGCTTCAGGTAGCTTGCAGGTTAAACCAAAAAAAATCCTTCTTTTCGGACTAGCGAGTCGAACCTCAGGGGGCCTCCGTTTCAATTGAAAACGGTTGGAAGATATCAAGTTGGGGAAGAGGGCGAAGTATCTTGATAAGGTGAGTGGAAACACCGTCGTCCGAGTAAATTAACATTCCCAACTGGTTAGTGCATGATTCAAATCTCCTCACGATGTCCCCACTTGGAAGGTCCAAGCTATCTCTTCATTTATCAGACCCTGGATACCACCACCACCACTCTTTGTGGTTGGTATCTCCTCAACCCTGAGCCCCCCTCCCCTCAATCTATTCTTCACCTGTTTATAACCCTCATTACAATACCCTATCTAACGCTATCTATCCTCAACTAATGAACCAATGTCTCTTCACTCCGCCTTTTCAACCCGATTCCGTAAAACTCTTCGTGAGGTTGTCGAAATGAGGCGAGATCCTCCGGAGATACCTCTGCCCAGCTCTGAGGCGGATCGTGAGCCTCGGCCCTCCAGACAAACCCATCTTCCACTCTCTTCGTCTCTCGTTCTGCTAATGATCACTTTCAACGCTTTTAAAATTTAACTCCGGTGCCCGGCGGACTTGAAATACACTTGCAAGAGAAGAGAAAGACACCTCAAGTGTCCCTCATGGCGGTTTGAATTGTCTTAACGTCAAATTATTTGGGTGAAACCATACATCAATAGAGAGTTTTCGCAAAAGTTTGGTCACTAGGTCGTTGACGGACTAATCTCCGGTAGGGGTGTCCCAAAAGTATCGATACTTTTTTTCTCTGATATATATCGTAGTATCGATACTTTTTTCCCAGTATCGGAGCCGATACTTTTTTTTATCCCTCACATTTCATCAGTTTTAACACCTACCACGTGTAGGTACTATTAACAGTACCTCTAACTAGATTGATGGGGGGCCAACCACTTCAGCAAATTAAAGAAAGTTAATGCACCACCTCCTCCAGCTCTCAGTAAGAATCAGCTGTCCTCCATCTAGTAGGAAGGAAAAAATGAAACCCAACCAAGCAACCAACCAACCTAACTCAATAGCTCTTTGATTGGATTTTCTTTGTTCATTCTTGTTTCTGATGTGATTGCGCCGAATTAACGAAATAATGTCATGCCTTGTCTTGTCATGTAAATAATTTTGAAAAACAAGCGCCCAACCAAAAAAAGGTTTCAAATAAAAAAGGAAGTGATTTATTGTTTCGTTCATTTTATAATATTATCCTGAAATAATTCTTCGATAGGCTGATGATAGTATTTTATCTTATGTAAAAACGGGGGATGTGATATAATATTTATTGTCACGCTGACGGAGAGAGAACAGAACCGACGTTTCCACCAATTTTTGAGAAAGTATCGAAAAGTATCGATACTTCAAAATATCGATACTTTCTGGAAGTATCGTATCGATACTTTTTGATACTTTCAGATGTATCGATACGATATATATATCGATACTTTTGAAGTATCGGACATCCCTACGTCCGGGCTAACGATCTAGGGGGAAAAAACCGGATGTTAACCTCTTAGATCGTGAAAGATAGGTCGTTAAACGACCTAAGCTGATTCGCTGGGTGACACTAACGTTAACGTGAACTGTTATCATATTCTCATCACTTGAAGATTTCAGTTCAAAAAGCCGTTTTAGTTTTCATCTTCGCTAGTACAATTATTATACAGTTGTTCATAGACTAGCCAGGTTCAGTTAATTAAGATTTTCCAGTCTTCGTATTACCGACACACACATTTCGTATTACTATTTTCAAATGGAAAATAATGTAGGGCTGTCCATAGACACGAGAAAAATTAGCCAAAAAAACTAAAGGTTTGGCTAATTAAAGTTATTTGGCAAAAATTAGTGGCTAATAGTAGACATTATTAGCCAAAAAACTGTAAGGTTGTCCATAGACATAGAGACAAAAATTAGCCAGGTACAATTTATTGACATTTTCCTGCCTTCAAGGGTCACAGAAATATTTCCTAATACTGTTTAAAAAAAAAAAGAAATGTAGGGTTTTTATGTAGCAGAAAAACGGAAAATCGAGAGAAAAAAGACGCACGCTATCAGGTACACGTACACAACACAAACAAATAATCACAAATGCCATGGAAGAAGGCAATCCATGCGATGAGGTTTCCTTGGTGGAAGGTTAGTACGGGAAACGGCCCATACGACGTAGTGCTAGGTCGTTTACCTAGACCGGTGGCATCCAACGTTGACGAGCTAAGTTAGCTAAGGTCGTTCCCACCCAAACGTGCGCATGCGCAGTTCGCACTTTCCTTCGTACGTAGGCCTTAGCCCGTCAACGGGCTGGTAGCCAAACCTTTGCGAAAACTCTCTAATGTGTCCCCCAACCAAGCACAACATAATTAATTTTAATGATACAATGTGCTGGTGGTTGACAAGAACTGGCCTTTCATTGTACCTATCTTCTCTTTTAGCGAATTTTTGAAAGAAAATGAAGCTATTGAAATTGGTCCATTATTTTCAGAACATGAATTTTCGTTCATCAATTCATCCAATTTCTTTTTGCACCTTATGTGGTAAGCCATCTTGCAATGTGGAATAAACAAAAAACAAACCTTTCGCTTACCACCAATTTATTCAGTACAGTGCTTTTCACTCAACTTCTGAGCATCATCAGGTAGGTACTCACATAAACACACATCTGTGTGTTTGAGTGAAAAGCTTTGTACTGAATAAATTGGTGGTAAGCAAAAGGTTTGTTGTTTGTTTATTCCACATTGCATGAGTTTTTGTTATATTTTAATAGGCAAATCCGTTTCAGAGCATCCTGAATTCATCCCTAGACTTCAACAAAAATTGATATGTGTGTGTGTTACTCCAGCCGATATTTGACCTCGGGTACATGATACAAATTCCAAATTTCGCCAAAATGTTCGTATTGCCAAACAGCAGAATGAGTTTGATGATGAGAAATTTTCAAAATTCCGTGGGGTCAAATTTGAGGTTTTAGGGGGTCAAAACCGGTAAAAACTGCTTAAATCGCAAACAACTGATACAAAAATTACTGAAAGTGGTATGGAAGGGTGAGCAAAGACAGAAAAATATACAATTTTAATCTTTTTATTACAGAATAGGGGTCAAATTTGACTTTATAAGGCTCAGAAATCGGCTAAAACTGCTAAAATCGCGAAAAAATTATGTAATTTTACGAAAAGTGGTACGGTTTTTTGCTATATCATCTTTTTACACTATAGCACGAATATTTCTTTGAAAATTCGCTCTTATAGCCATGCTACAAGACTGGAACTTCGCTTAGTCCACAAGTCAGCACTGAGTTGCCGATAAGCCCCCCCCCCCCCCCCCCACCAACCGAGTCAACGCCATTCTCATCATGTTCGGGTCGATCAGTTTCAGTTTATTGGTTAAGCTTCATTACTGTATTTCATGGAAAATCAATATACATCATCCATTTTACTCATTTATGTCTGTTTCAAAGTTACGGAATGTGGCATGAGAATGTGGCTTATCATCCATATCTACTTTATTTTCGGTCTACAAAATTCGTTCTTTCGCACACAGGCTCCATTTGGGCCGTAGTTTTGTCCCGAAACTTTGCAGCCCTATCGGAATATACCCAGGGGTGCTATGGGTGAAAATTGGGTTTTTTGGTGTTTTAGTAACATGAGCTTGTGAGGTATTTCCATATTTTTTAGAGCGAGAAGACGGAATATGAAGTTGATTTTGACCAAGGAGTGAATAATTGAGGTTGTAACGAACGTTCAGCTCCCAAAATTCTTTTTTTTTTTTTTAATGAGTCAAAAACCTTGGAAATTGTCTGAAATAACCACAAATTTGTATAATAACACTAGAAGTAGTATCAACAGGTGAATCAAAACAATTAAATGATCAAAGATTGTAAATATCAATGATCAAAGATAATTTGTAAAAATTTTAAATCTAATTCGTGTTTTTGGGGGCCAAAATTGGTGGAAACCATCAGAAAAAGCTATTTCAGTTATTGCACATGCAAGAAACAATAAATGAACAGCCAACATTTCTGTAAGTATGTCCTGCAGAATAATAAACCCATGTGACAAGGACTTCGCAGCGTTTTGGTTTATTATTTTCAATAATGAACCATTGGAATCGAGCATGAAAAAAAAATTCTACCCCCCCCCCCCCCCCCTCAAAATTTGATGGTTTACGTTTCAAGGTGTGTAGAATCCAAAACTGCAATAAAAAAATTATTGTCTGTCCGCCGTACGCCGCACTTGCCACTTTTCTTAGTTACCATGAAACAAAATTGATGAAATTCGGGTTATGGGTTCCGTTCGGGGTCTAGTTGGTCCTCGAAGCTCGACGTTACTGTCAGTCATCTCTAAGGGGTTCAAAATAGGGGTTGAAATTTTCAGAACGCCGTATCTCGAAAACTTTCGATAGAAGGGTATAGTTTTTTTTACTTTATTAAGTTTGTCTTGAGCTAAACAATTTTTTGGGACCACCCGGAGCATCGTACGTCCAGCCGTTCGTGTGCACCAAAAAGCTTCGTCAACACGATCGTGAATCAAACGGTATAAATCCGGCCCAGATATCATCACTAGGGAGCACCTGATTATAATCAAGGATGGCTGTATGAAGTCGAGTTGTTTGTTCTGCGATATTATTTCATTTGACAAGTGATGGACTATTGGATTTTGTTGGTAGGTACTTGTGAAACTTGAAGAAACGTTGAAGTATTATTGATGGGTAAATTATTACACAACGGTTCATCAACCAAGAAGGGGCTGGATTTTGTTGATAGGTACTTTTGCAACTTGAACAACCGTTGAAGTATTATTGATGAGCAAGTTATTACACAACGGTTAATTATACTTGACCATGAGGGAAGGTATTGACCACAGAAAAGAGTGATCTACGCAGAAGGAGCATCTATTTCACTCCACATCAACAATTTTCCTTCAGCACTTCATTTGTTGCGTTTCTTTTTGCCGTTTTAGTTACTGTTTGTCATTGGCTGTATTATTTTAGCAACATTTAACTCGTAATTTAGGTAGGTACCTCGTAACGAGTATTTGAAGTCGGTTTTGTTTGTTGTTTAAATAAGTGTTTCCTCTCAACGTTTGTAGAAGTCTCTGTTAATACTCAAAGGTTACAACGCCCCTAAATCGATTGCCTTTGATAATATTGGCGTCAATTGGCTGTCGAATTATCGAAATATCGTTTTTGATTAAAAAGGTGGACGAAGGGCGGGAGGCTGGCGAAGGCGAGGTCGAGGTGAACTGCTAATTAACAGAGCTGACTCCCAACCGACGACCTTTTATTATTAGCGGTCACCGATGGGGTCGAAGGGGAGTCCCGCGCCCAGGTGACTCCGTGGTGGAATGGGCGGTGTGACGCGGGATGGTGGTGTGTGGGGGCGGTGACGGCGGTGGTGCGGGGCGGTGGTGGCGCTGTGTTTGGTGGGGGGGGGGGGGAGGAGGTGCTTTATACCCGAAAATTGAAGTATTAACGTTGTTAGTTGGGTCATCGGAAAACGCCGGCTGACGATCGCGGCGAGGGGGTGACGCGGATGATTCGGTTTTCGGTTGATACGAACCGACGGGGAGGCGGTGGAGGAGGCGGTGGAGGCGGAGTAGGCGGAGGCGGGGGGGTATTAGCTCCGCCCTATCGCTGTTTGTTCATGTACTTCATAATTCGAGACGGTATCGGTAGAACCTTCCGCCGTCACAACGCACAGCCGCCAATCTTTCTCTCTCTCTTTCTCTCCCCCTCCCCTCACCGCCCCACCACTCCCCTCCACTCCACCCTGCCTCGTAGGATTACCCGACAAATTTAGAATCACAATCACCCCCTCCCTCCCCTCCACACCCCCACCACACCGGTAACCCCTTAATCTATATTCAATTATCTAATAACCTCCCCCCCACCCCCTCCGAGTGCGTAGCGCTCCAAACCTCATTAATAAAATACTGTTTAAACAATCCCCTATCGCGCACCCCCCCCCCTCCCCCTCATCCCCCCACCACAATCCTCTTCTCCTACTGCGCATTATCATCAACAACATGGACAAAATGTTGCTGACAAAAACGAACACAACGAAAAACCTTCATAATCTACCGAGTTTGTGAGCTACTTGTTTCGTGAAACCCGATATCGACATTTTTGAAAATTTGGAAACGATCGCCCAGAGCCCTGATTTGTAAACATCGCAACTTTTCATGCAAATCCCCCCCCCCCCCCCCCCAAACAAAGGAGTTCTACGCCTAGAAACAGGCTGGAAAAAACGCTGCAAATTATTACACGAAGGTTCATTAAATGCCCCCTCTGTGTAGATCAATGACTTCCAGTTACAACAAGCGGTGTCTTCTCGCACTAAAAAACATGGAAAACGATACCTTGCAAGCTCATGTTCACTAAAACCTAAAAAAAAACCACCTCAAAAACCTCTATTTTTACACCCATTTCCCCCCCCCCCCCCCATAACACCCCTCGGTGTGATCTGTAACAGAAGGCTGTTCTTTACAAAATAATAAACCGTTGTGCAGGGATTTGCAGCGCTATGGTTTATTATTTTCAATAATGAACCTTTAGAATCGAGCATGAAAAAAAAAAAATTAACCCACCTCAAAATTTGATGGTTTACGTTTCAAGGTACGTAGAATCCGAAAATGCAATTAAACTGTGGCCAGTACCCTCGAACCCCCCCCCCCCCCAACCAGGAAACCCCTAAATCGAGTACTGGAGCCGGCCCGGGAATTCTAATTTCATAAAAATGCGCGGGGAAGTTTGTGAATAAATTGATTGATTGAAATTCATTGCTGACCATCTTCTTCCAATGATCTTATGCCAATTTATTGCATTGAATTGCGTGCAATCCATTGAAAACCCTTGAATTCCAACTGAATTCCAATAAATTGATTGCATGATTGAAATCCAATTCCAATTAAAATCCAGTTCCAATTGAAATATCCACTGAAAACCACTGGAAACAATCACTAAGGGAAATTTGTGTATAAATTGATTGATTGAAACTATGAGCAACCCCCCAATATTGGGTGCAAGATTGTTACGGCGTTCCTATCAATGATTTTCATCCCCCCCCCCCCACTGTTAAGAAGCCTGTCGGTGCACACTTCTGGACCTTACTGTGACCGAACGGCTGGACGTACTTGGGGTCTCAAAAACTCCCAAGTTCAAGAACTATTTAAAACTGTAAAAACGTTTAAAAAAACCATACCCTTCTATTGAATGTTTTCGAGCTACGGCGTCCTGGGTATTTCAACCCCTATTTTGAACCCCTTAGAGATGACTGACAGTAACGTCGAGCTTCGCGGGCCAACTAGACCCAAATGGGACCTACTACCCAAATTTCATTAATTTTGGTTCATGTTAAATGAGGAAAGTTAGAAGTGTGGCGTACGGTGGACAGACAGAAATTTTTTTATTGCATTTTCGGATTCTGCGTACCTTGAAACGTAAACCATCAAATTTTGAGGGGGGTTAATTTTTTTTTTTTTTTTTTTCATGCTCGATTCCAAAGGTTCATTATTGAAAATAATAAACCAAAATTTCTGTTCGTTCGCCGTGGGCCGTACTTCGCACTTTTCTTGGTTACCATGGAAATTTGGTTTGTAGGTCCCGTTCGGGGTCTAGTTGGTCCTCGAAGCTCGACGTTACTGTCAGTCATTTCTAAGGGGTTCAAAATAGGGGTTGAAATTTTCAGAACGCCGTAGCTCGAAAACTTTCAATAGAAGAGTATAGTGTTTTCACGTTTTTAAATTTATTGATCTTGAACTAAAGAGTTTTTTGAAACCACCCGGTTCGTGTGCAACGAAAACCTTCGCCAACATCTTCGTGAATCAAACGGTATAAATCCAAATCCGGCCCGGATATCATCGCTAGGGAACACCTGATTATAATCAAGGATGGCTGTATGAAATCGAGTTGGTTGTTCTGAGATATTATTTCATTTGAAAAATGATAGATCTTTTGGATTTTGTTGGAAGGTACTTTTGCAACGGTAAATTATTAGGCAACGGTAAATTATTACATAACGGTTCATTATACTAGTTACGCAGAAGGGGCACCTATACAGGTAAATAATTATCACACAAACAGTTTATTATTTGCCTTATGAATAACCATTCATGAAGCATTTATTGTTTATTATTTGCCGTATGCTTCGTGAATAGCTATAAATAATTAATTATTGAATTATTGAAATGATCGATTTAGGGCTTTCATGAAGGGAGCTCGATATCACAGAAATCAGTGATCTACGCAGAAGGGGCATCTATACAGGTAAACAATAAACCTTTGTGTAATAATTTCTAGCGTTTTTTAAATGAAAGTAGATTGTATCCTGAGAATGTTATCACCATCCGCACTGTCCTATGATGAATAGTTCTTTTCCTATGATTTTTCAAAGTTTCAACAGTTCTGACGTCATTGCACCCCTCGCCTGTGTGGGGGTTTTCTCCGTCACTTCTTTGAAGTAGGTGTACGTACCGTTGAGCTCCGTCATTTGATGCCAGAGTTTATTTGGGTTGCCATAGAACAAACCGTGAACATATTAATATTACTACTTCGCTGCCTAATCCACATGCAACTGTGGAAGAGGAGTTTGGTTCTTTCATGATGATATTAAGACAGGAAGAGAAGAAGTCAACTTGACCATTAATGTCTGATATTGCACAAAAACTCGGTTGGAATTATGGAAAGAGTTGGATGAAAACTAGAATTAACGAGAGATAGGAAATTTAAAAACATAAAATTGAAACGAAACCTACATCTTAATATTGAACACACAAAATAAAGGTAAACCCATTTAGTTTTAATGAAACGAGATTTTTGAAAAACCGTAATTATTTTATAGTGGAGGCTGTCGTAATGTGAAACGGAAAATGTCGAATTAACGAGAGGAGGAAGCCAATGAATTTGAATGATAGGGTGGCGTGCCGTCGAAAAAGTTCGAATTACCGAATTTATTGAAACGTATTATGATTTACATAAAATGTGGCACAACTGTTGGAAATTCTGAAAATTCATAGAAAAAGAATTAATTATCGTAGTACAGTGCAGTTGGTGTCAATGTTCTGAGTGTGTCGTGAGCCAGCGTGTTAAGTTCACGACACCGCGGGTGAGTGGAATGAGGATGAAGTTGAGAGGTGGGATGAAGGCGGATGAGGACGGATGAGGAAGGACGTGCTCCGTAGGAGTCTTTTTTATTAACGCCCCGCGGTTTTCACCCCAGCAGGTGTTAGAGGAGAAGGAGGTGTCCCGCGGTTTTCACCACAGCAGACGCCTGGAAGGTGTAGGGTAGCACCCCGCGGTTTTCACCACAGCAGACGCCTGGAAGGTGTAGGGTAGCATCCCGCGGTTTTCACCACAGCAGGTGCCAGAGGAGAAGGAGGTATCCCATGGTTTTCACCACAGCAGGTGTTAGAGGAGAAGGAGGTGTCCCATGGTTTTCACCCCAGCAGGTGTTAGAGGAGAAGGAGGTGTCCCGCGGTTTTCACCCCAGCAGGTGTTAGAGGAGAAGGAGGTGTCCCGCGGTTTTCACCCCAGCAGGTGTTAGAGGAGAAGGAGGTGTCCCGCGGTTTTCACCACAGCAGACGCCTGGAAGGTGTAGGGTAGCACCCCGCGGTTTTCACCACAGCAGGTGCCAGAGGAGAAGGAGGTATCCCATGGTTTTCACCACAGCAGACTCCAGGAAGGAGGAGAGCACCCCGACGGTCGTTCAGTTGAATGACGAGCTGAGCCAAAAATTCTGCTTATATAGGCCCGTCCCCCGTCCACAGTCGGCCGTTATGACCGTTGAGGAGCGATGGCGGTTGATGGAACGAACCCTTCTCCCTAGGCGCTACCCGTCTCGTCGTTCCCTTCGCTAATTTGGTTAAATCTTCCAATATTATAATATAGGAGTGGTTAGAGTAGAGATTTGAGGGGAACCACGACAGAGTCGGATCTAGCTTCGTAAAAAAAATAATATAAACCGCTTTTGTGACCCATGCACTCCACATACCACATTGGACAAGTCATTCGAATGAAAAAACTCTGCCACCGCCCAGTTCGTTCTTACTCACATGAGGCCATCTGAGGCCTGCGTTTGGTTATGAAAGCGGGGCATAATTCCGTGAAAGGAAGGGGAAAGCAGAAGAAAATCTTGGAGGACTCTTGATAAGTTTTTCTGCCGGTTAACCTACTCGACTAGCTGGTGAGGTCACACGCTACTGCTCGTACTTCATGCATATGCGGGTTTGATTTCGCATACATATTAATGTCTGTCATTGATTTCTTTCGAGAATTCCTCGTCTCCTGTATGTTATCGCCCACTACAAAGGGTCTGCGGGTTAATATGGCATCACCAGTACCCTACGAATCGCTATGAAAGGGTTTCATATTTGAATAGGGAACAAGGTAGGTAAGTTATGCTCGGATTGATGTATAGCTCTTGTGGTTGGCGGAATAGCGGAATTATTCCAACGATAGTAGCCAAATTATTATAGTTTCAACGTTTCACTGTAGGTAATTTTTCATTCATAAGTAACCAACTTGCATAAACCCAGTGAATTCAATAAAAAACTGCAATCAAAACCAACAAAAAAATTCAACAATCATCTTACATAAGTTTATTCAGTAACACGAATGTGAAATTCAATAATCTTGATCAATCACAATTTTGGTTTATTATTTTCAATAATGAACCATTGGAATCGAGCATGAAAAAAAAAATTCTTACCCCCCCTCAAAATTTGATGGTTTACGTTTCAAGGTATGTAGAATCCAAAACTGCAATAAAAATATTTCTGTCTGTCCGCCGTACGCCGTACGCCGTACGCCGTACGCCGTACGGGCCACTTTTCTTAGTTACCATGAAAAAAAATTGATGAAATTCGGGTTATAGGTTCCGTTCGGCGTCTAGTTGGTCCTCGAAGCTCGACGTTACTGTGAGTCATCTCTAAGGGGTTCAAAATAGGGGTTGAAATTTTCAAAACGCCTATACCATTTTTTTACGTAAATATTTTTACGGTTTTAAATAGTTCTTGAACTTGCGAGTTTTTTAAGACCATCCGGAGCATCGTACGTCCAGCCGTTCGTTCACAGTAAGGCCCCGAAGTTTGCACCGACAGGCATTTTCGACTCCAGTCTGAATGAAATTGTATACAATTCAAACCAAATCTCGTAACCAGAGACGCGCCCACAATAGGAATTTGTGAATACGGCCAATCATTGGTAGGGATCACCTGATTATATTGGCGCAGTATGAAGTCGAGTTGGTTGTTCTGTGATATTATTCAATTTGAAAAATGATGGCTCTTTTGGAGTTTGTTGGTAGGTAGTGAAACTTGAACAAACGTTGAAGTATTATTGATGGGTAAATTATTACTACGGTAAATCATTACTCAACGGTAAATTATTACACAACGGTTCATTATACCATCTACGTAGAAGGGGCTGGAGTTTGTTGGTAGGTACTTTTGCAACTTTTTTCACTCCTCATCAACAATTTCTTTTCAGAACTTCATTATGTGTGTTTCTTTTTGTTAGGTACTGTTTGTCATCGGCAGAATTATTTTAGCAACATTTAACTCGTGATTTAGGTAGGTACCTAGTAACGAGTACGGGGTTAGGTACCAACCTACGGAGGGTCTGCGATCTACATAATTATGCATAGAATAGTACATATTATATTATATAGACGGGTTATCTATACATAGAGCTGTGATCTGTAACAGAAGGGTATTCTATACAAAATAATAAACCGTTGTGCAGGGATTTGCAGCGTTTTTTTGTGGGGAAATTTAAATTATTGGCACCTGAAGTGCTCGTTAAATTTCCTTCCACCTGAAATTATGGGGCAGTTTTGCGTATCCATCATTTCCGAAATTGACGATTCTCATAAATTTAAAAAAACTTTCAGGCTGAAAAATTTTTTTATCGTACAAGCTATAATTGCGATGACCTACCAGTCGGAAAACGACAAAAAATAATGTCGTGATGAAATTTCCTCGCGCTCATTTCCAGTGGACTTACAACCAATCCGTAGTCTGGGGCATGTAACTCCGTCAGTTGTGAACCCTTGAGTACAATTCACCACTCGTTGAAAAGCTCTCAGTTTGTCACACATCACATGCTGTAAAATTTCCCTCACGTTTTCTCCAAATTAAGAGCCAAACGCCTGAATTGCCCGGGAATTCAAATTGTCACAGAGCGGTAAGCTGGGACCACTAGAAAACAAACGTTTAAATGAGATGACCCAAAGAATTCATATACTAGCGATATATACTGTTGTAAGGTTGTTGGTAGTCTTACGACGGGCTTGGGTGAATGGTTAGGTGTGTGGTAGGTTTGGGTAGGAGGGAAACTAATACTAATACCGGTTATCACCACAGCGGGTATTAGGTGCTCCTTGGGAGTCTTTTGCTAGCACCCCGCGGTTACCACCACAGTGAGTATAAAATACCCCGCAGTTACCACCACAGCAGGTGCTAGATGAAAGAGAGGGAGGCACCCCGCGGTTACCACCACAGCGAGTATAAAATACCCCGCGGTTACCACCACAGCGAGTATAAAATACCCCGCGGTTACCACCACAGCAGGCGAGGGGAGGGGTAGGAGAGAGAGGTTTGAGAGAGAAGTCGTAAGTCATGGGTTGGTCGGTTGAATGAGGAGCTGGGCTAGCAGGGCTGCTTATAAAGGCCCCTTTCCACCCGTCCTCCGTCCATCAACGGCCGTTATGACCGTTGAGGGGCGATGGCCTATGGAGGGGACCCTTCCCCTACATTCCCCAGAGCGTCACTGAGCTCGTCGTTCTCCTTGTTTATTTGGTTAAATCTTCACCTATAGGAGTGGTAAATCTACAATTTTGGGGTACCACGACATATACATATTTGAAGGAATCAGTTACCTAATACATAAAATGTAGAAATCGTAGAAGATCCCGTACTGGTCAAACTTATACCTAAAGAAAACAGCGAAAACTACGTTTCACAAAGCATCTTAACTTTTCCTCTCCTTACGTCGGATTGGGATCAAAGTCGCCAAATTTTTTTATGTTTTTATTTTATTTTGGCGCTCAGTCATTTTGCAAGAAAACGAAAAACCCAATGTTCATTCGCACTTGCATGCATTGTAGGTTGTAGTTCCTTGCTCGAAGCTATTCCAACGACAAGTCCAGCTTCACTGGCCTCAGAACAGACGAATGCTCCGCATTTCACGAGGAGGCATGAAAAATCCCTGGTGAAACCAAAGGGAACATTAGGCCGTGCAATGCGCGAAAAATCAAAAAGCTGGTCATGTGCTATGATATATCCGAGCCCCTGCTCCCAGGCACCTTTTACTTATCAAGATCAACTGGGGTTTACGAGTCTCGGGAAGGGTTAGGTCTCACCACCGCCCAGATATTAATTGTTATTACCGACCTCTCGGGCCTCGTGCGAGCCTTCCTGAGTTATTGGCTTTGAGATCTCCCCGAGTTCACGTCAACAGCCTTTTTCTCTCTCCTTGAAGAGAAAACGGAGATGGGAATTGGAAGGAGTTCCTGAGGGGCGGTTGATTCTGTAATGAGATACCCCCCTCAGGTTCCGCGGCTTAGGAGGTTGAAAGGTGAACCGTGAGCAAGTGGGACCTCAACGGCACTTTTGTGGGGAATGAAAAAAAAAAAAAACGAAAAAAAAAAAAAATTAACGCGTTTATTTCTCACTTTCCATTAATTGAGGTGTTCGCTTATTATCAACCGAAACTCGGATGATATCGACTCTGCCCAGCGCAGTTGTCGTAACCCACAAAATCCAAATTTTACAGGAGAGCCAAAAAACTAAAAATCACCTCCAGCTGGACCTCTTGTCGTAACCCACCTGCAGCGCGATTCTGCAACTCGGTATGGCATCAAAACGACGATAAAATATCGTTAGCATAACGAAAAATATCGATGTCACTAAATACCGACGACTGGTATTCTGTAAGCGCTCAACAGCGTCAGTTATCGCTAAATCGTCGATAACTTGTAGTTACTGGGTCGCTATCATTCCCATGGCTCTAGACCCCCCGTTATCCGTACCATAACCTCGTTGCACCAAAAAAACTTTTACACCCGTAAAAAAAGTTTTGCGGAAAGTGTTTAACGTAACGGCAAGTGTATATACCTACGTACTTTTCTTTTCCATATTTTTTTCAATTTTATTTAACGTAATAAGCCCAATGCAGATAATTACCGTAGGTAAGCCGTAGGTTAAGGTAAGGTAAATTAGTTACTTAATCATTTATAGCGGTGATGTCATAAAAACATCGTAATAAATAACTTGAACCTTAAAATTACATTATTCATAGGTAGGTAGTTACAAAGTGATATAGAAACTTCTAACTGATGTACTAGTCGGTTTTATTTCACTTTGGATAGTAACCTACGTTTTAAAATCGCATTTCACCATGCAGGTAGTTACCTACCTTCTACCTACTGCATTTTTTCGTGCGCTTATGAATTTTGGATAATGTCAGGCATTCGAATTCCTTGCTTGGGAACTGGAAAGTTTGAAAGATTAGATATGGACAAAATCCTTATTCCCTGCATATTTAGAAAAACCTTTAAGATAAGTCGACACTTGGCCATGAACCTAACGAACGAAATTCGTCCACTGCTCCTACTCTGTAGATTGAATAGATAATAGATTATCCCCTGAAATCCAGGTACCTGTCTGCCTAATTTTGCTGGAGATACCTATCCCCTGCGTTATCTAATTCAAGTGGCCTTAGCAGATTATGCTAATTAATTACAAAATATAGGATACACCAATGTCAAAGGCAATCTATAATAATATGTAAACGTAGCTAGGTATTCACTCACATATTTATCAAAATTTCCGAGTAATACCCATTATACAAAATAAGTTTAAACAATATCACGCGCTAATTTATACAAATAAATTTGGCATTATACAAAAATAAATGATACATGTAAGCTAAAAACGGTAGAAACTTTATTAATATCACGAGACGATGCAAGAAATTGAAATGAAAATCTATCCCAAGTGTCAAGTGATCTCGAACTGCAATTTTTGACTTCCAAGGTATAAGCATTTATTTTGACTTCACTTCGTTACTTCTTGTCACCATGGAAACGGTGATAACGGAAGGAGTTCCAGTCGACTGCTTGCCCTAGACTCAGATTTCGTGAGCCAAGCTAAAGACGTCGGTATCTCATTCTGCAACGACAACTCGCCGTTCATGTTCGGTATCATAAGTTCCTGAATACCGGTTTCGCTATCCGGGTGTCGTTACACGAGAGGGATAGCGACACCGACTCCATACCGTCAAAAAGGTAACGAGTTCCAGAATCGCACTACATGGGCGTTACGTCCATAAGGCCACTTGGGCTACTGCCCCGGCACCCAAAAACAGTAGAGTAAAAAAGACCGACCATTGCTCAGTTGGCATCTGAATTTCCCTCCATACACTGTAGCTACCTAGCACTTTTCGCAAAGTTCAACAGCGGCTTGCCAGATTTCTCTGGCTATGGATAGTCAATATTCTAGTAGTAGATCCATGGTGGTTCCTTAATGTTAGCTCCATAGACCAAGCATGTTATCGGAATAAAGTGACAGTAATCAATGTCCTGCAATCGACATCGAAACCTAGCCTCCTGAAACTGGAAGGTAGGTCCTGGGACCTTGTCTTCCCATGGCAACCGAGAAAAGTGGCCCGTCCGCGCATGTTCAGTCGAGTAAAAATGTTGTTCCCCACGCCCACTTTGGGCCTAGCCCCAGAATCTGATTTCAACCCCAAAATCGTTCATTTCAAAATCGATTCGATCCCTTCAATTCAATTTGTCATCTCGACACGAGATGCTTCTTCTTCTTATTTGTTTTTGTTGTCTTTGAATCACATTCGCTTTCTCTGTGGAGTCTGTCAGTTTTCAAATATTTTTTTTTTCGTTTTGCTTTCGCGTTTTGCTTTTGGTCAGGTTCCGATGACAGATTTGTATTCTTGGTACGTAAGTGCGTTTTGTCCTGTTTGCTGTTTGTGGTTTGTGGACTGATCGGCGTCAACACACTGATAACTACCTACCTATCTTCTAGTCAATAGCTTATCCATTCAAGTACTTACCCAGCCGGCGGGTCATTGTTTTGTGGTATTTTAGTTTACTATATTTTTGTAACACATGAATTCTGTGGCTAATTTGCAGTAGAAATTTTCGACGTTTTCGTACGACGATAGTGTTGATTAAAAGAGATAACCTTGGCTGAATACCACTATCAGTAAATAAGGGAAGGGTGTTGTTGCCTTGGGGTATTCTGTAGATAAATCTGTTCGTTTTGTGTTCTGGTCTGGAGCCCCACCGTTTTCAGACCCCACGCACCGCTACTGTAACCCACACAAGACAACAACAAAATTGTTAGCGAGATATTTTGAAACAAAAAAAGCCCATTTTATTCAAAACCCAATTTGACAGAAAAACAAATTTCAAATCAGCAGGCAAATCCATTCCTTAGAGATTAAAGTTTGAATGAATCATGCCATTGATCTGGAACGTCCACACTGAACTGAAATCAGAAAAAAGGAAGGCGCTAACATGGATGTCGTGAGTCCCTCCCGGAACTCCAACTCAAGTAGATTTAAGTTCTCGCTAAAAACAACCTGTAGAAATAAGGCTCTGGGAATAAACGGCAAGAGTGGGGCAACCGACGCAGGATCCGGTACACAACCTGAGGCCCCACCACCAGGGTGGTGGCTTCAGGGTCTATATAACCCCGGATCCTGCGCCATTTTCGCCATTCTACGTCTCCTCTAGCTGCTGGCTACTCTCTCTCTCTCCTCAAACCTCTTCTCTTAAAATTGACTTCTCAAATGCTCTCATAGTAAATTCACACACACAGTAAATTCACACTCACCCATTTCATCAGAGTTAGGTGGAGGTCTCGCCCTAAACCAACCCTGATGAAACACACTACACGCTCGGTGGAGGTCCGCCCTTAACCGCACACACTCGCTACACAAATTTCACTACTAAATTCGCTCATACACATTTCATCAGGATCAGGTGGAGGTCTCGCCCTTAACCGATCCGGATGACATACACTACACGCTCGGTGGACCAACACCAACACTCACTTAAATTCAACACACACATAAATTTAGTCAGGTATGGTGGAGGTCTCGCCCTTAACCAACCTGACGAAATTTACCACACGCTCGGTGGAGGTCCGCCCTTAACCGCACACACACACACACACACCTAAATTCCACGCACTTCATGCATTTACATTTACTAACTTAAACTAACTTCAACCTTTTCAACACACGCTCGGTGGAGGTTCGCCCTTAACCGCAAACACACCTAAAATTCACACACACCAATTTTAGCCTTAAATTCACTCCTATCCTACATCCAACTACCTCCACCTCTCATGGTGAATTTTACATCAACCTAAATTCACCATAATGGAATTCGAAAACTTCTATTTACATTCGGTTATTAATAAAAATTGTTGTTTTAAACATTTGAAGCATTTGGTTGTTTTCCTCATTTCTAGTACCTAAGTACTTCAAGTGATTATTAAATCACCTCATCCATCTTCCTTGGCCTTCACTGGCGTGAATCGTGGTGTCGAGTTGTGGAAATTGGAGTGCGATAGTTTGGCAATGTCGTACAAGTTGATGGTTTTCTTCGGGCGTTTCGTATTATTGTATTCCATTCAGATGGCGCCCACAGGTGCTGTTTTGCCATGTGAGGCCCTCTCATTTAAGCAGTGGCGTATATATAAAATATATTTGGGGGGGGGGGGGGCCTAGATCAATCTTGTGTTAAGTAATTTGGGTAATAAAGTATAGTTATACTCTATCTTTTACGCTGGGTTTTAAGGCTGATTTCAGAGGGTAAATTACAACTAGATTATAAGAATATTGGTTTTAAAAGGGTATAACAAAGCAATTGACAGCTCAAAAATGGTATATAATAAAAATTAGAAAATTAACAGCCGCGGGCAGAGGCCCAGACGACGTTGAATTCTTCTACCAACCAAACTGTTTACCGCTCACTGTTGACCCTAACTTCTATTAGATCTGGTAAATTATGCATTATGATTCCTATTAATATTTGCCTAAATCATGAAGATGGTAAACACTTATTCTTTAGCTTTTATGGCATGCTCATCTTCACAATAAAAACAAAACTGATTGTTCAAAAAAATTTAGAACAAAATTTGAACTATAATGTAGTCCTAAAATCAAAATCACAACACAAAAACAAAATCTGAAGAATAAACTCACAACAGTTAAATTTGCCTTAAATTTTCTCCTCATTCCGGGGGGGGGGGGGGGCCGGGCCCCCTGGGCCCCCCCCCCCCCTTATATTCGCCCCTGCATTTAAGGCATATACCGAATCGGCTGGCATGTACTGAAATCAAGGAAATAACCATACCTAAACGCATGTATTATTATATTATACTTACCTACAAACGAGCATTTGTCGTAATCCACAACGCTACAGACATTCCATTGTGGTTACTACAATTAGGAGATTCGTTACATTTGTCGGATGCCTCTCTAGAGGGTGAAGTATATGTTGGTTACGACAAATGTACCTAAGAAAAGAAAAGTATTCAAGTAGGTAGTAACCAACAGTCCAAGTAGAGTTTCCTCGTTGGTTACGACAAAAGTTCGTCGCTCATTTGAATTTTCGGAAATTCTGGATTTAAGGGAAAGTGGAGGGGGGAAATGGATTTGAAGGTACTTAACGTAGTCGGATCAGGCTGAAATTCAAAGGTGATCCACTCAAAACTCTTTAGTACACATTTGTTTATTATTGCAAAATTTCCCGCGTTTTTGCGGGTCACGACAGGTGCGCTCGGGAGAGTCGATATCAGCTGTTGCTAACGTGGAAGAAAATTTCCCTTGGTTAGATCGCATGGAGTTGAATCATGAAAGTGGTGCTGTAAAGTCTGGTTCACATGGTACGGGAAAGCGTTTCTCCGAAATTCACTCATCAGTTGGAATAGTCAATTATCAATGAATTCTGTTCGCATTTTTTCTCAATAGCCTATGATGTGAGATAGACGACAATAGGGCTGAATCGGGAAAATGTTTCTCCTTCGTGTTTTAAGGAACTTTCAAACTTTGAGATTTCAAAAAGGAGGCGGTGAAAGAGGCCCTACTGTTACATGTCACATTTCACGGATATGGGTTCTGATTTGCTGGCCGGTGGCAGCAGACTGGAGATGGCGACGCGTTATAGCAGTGTGACATAAGCGAGCGGTGAATCGCCTTTTTTGGGGACAAGAAGACCGAATATGAAGTCGATTTTGACCAAAGAGTGGAAAATTGAGGTTCTACCAAAGGTTCAGCTCCCAAAATTGATTTTTTATGAGTCAAAAACCTGGGAAATCGTCTGAAATCACCATCAATATGTATAACAACAGTAGAAAAAGTGTCAACACGTGGATCAAGACGATTAAATGGCACTACCAATGATTAAAGATAATTTGAAAAAAAAGGAGCGTACCTAATTTGTGTTTTGGGGGCCAAAATTGGTGGAAACCATCAGAAATAGCTATTTTAATTATTTCACATAAAAGAAACAATAAATGAACAGCCAAAATTTCTGCAGGTATGTCCACTAGAATAATAAACCCATGTGACAAGGACTTTGCTTCTTTTACGTGTTTTTCTTCGTCCATAAAATAACTTTTCCATCAAATTTTCAACTGTTTCAATTGCATATAGGAAGATGATTATAAAATCAGTATCAAAAGTGTCCTTTGGGGATAAGTTATAATTGAAGACCGCGGCCGCAAAACCGTCTTTGTTACATTTTTTCGAAAATGAGTTACTGGCATCAAACGATTCGTTAGGACCTCCTCTATCAATTAGGAAAACAAAAACCCTTTTTTTGTCACATGTGGTGGACGTCATGACGACGAAAATAGCAAGAATCGTATTTTTATTTTTCTATGATATTTTTCTAGCTTTGCATTGCTGGGAAGAAAATAATACAGTTACATACCTATAAAAAAAACTATTCTTATACAGCACGGCTAGGTATCTATAATAAGCCGTTGCGTAATAATTTGCAGCACAGATTTCCATAAGCCATAGTGTAATAATATCCAATGTGGTTACTATCAAGAACAGCTCTGTAATGATATTTGCAGAATATTTCACCGTTTTGGTTGGATTGGAATTTAAATGGCGAAAAGAAGTCTATTGTTACATTAGAGCCACCGATTCTCGGATCAAAAGGTTTCTCATTCGTTTTTTGGCTCTTCTGTAAAATTTCAAAAATGTAACATAGACGATTTTTCGGCCGCGGTCTTCAATTGCCCATTGCACAACAATATTGTGGGGGGGGGGGGGGGGGGGTCAATCATGCAGCATGACCATGTGAGCGAATATTCTAATTAATTTACGCACATTATTTCAGGCTTCTACCTGGTTCTCACTTCCTTCCTCCCTCCTTGGGGAGGGAAGTAGGCGAGGGCGGTTCATTGGTATATATATGTACCACTTTCGGTGAATCACATCAATTTTTGACAGTTCTGACCGATTTTTGAACAACAAAAAAACTCAGCTTTAACCCACTTTTGAATTAAAACCTCATTAGGCGCGTCACGTCACGCTCAGATGCTCCCTACCCTTCATATACAGTGGGGAGGAGAGAGATCCACCATTTTGATCACTTGGCCGATGTTTATTGAACAAACCTATTTATTTTACCTGTTTATTGAACTCCACTATCAACAGAGGGACTCAGCATTATTACAGCTCAGCAGGCGCGAGTTGGAATCCCCACCGGGACCTGAATAGTTTTTGGCCCCGTCACACTCAGATCCTCCCACCCCTACCCAAAAAGGGTTAGGGGCGCTTAGTTGCCAAAGAAGTTCAAACTTTGCCGCCCGACCAATGACAGTTCGTTTGGTTTTTGGTTAATTATTCCCTGAATAACACACTAGGTATGTATTCGGTTCGAAAATTTATTTTCGAACACCCCCCTCAAAATTTTTTTTTTTAACTTTTCAAGGTGTGTGGATTCAAAATATGCAACGTCCGTCCGCCGTATCATCCATATCTACCTTAATTTTCGGTCTACAAAAAATTGTTCTTCCGCACACAGGCTCCATTTGGGCCCGTTGTGTCCCCTATTTCGGCAGCCCGATCGGAAAACACCTAGGGGTGTGAAAAATAGGTGCAAAATGAGGTATTTTTGAGATTTTAGTAAACTTGGGCTTGTGAGTTATCAGTTTCCATGGTTTTTTGGGTTAGGATACCAAGTATGAAGTTGATTTTGACCACTGAGTGAAGGATTGAGTATCTAACGAAGTTTTAACTCTCAAAATTCAATATTTATGAGTCAAAAACCTGTGAAAATTGTGAAAAATATCTATTTCAATATTATTACCCATGAAAGAAACAATAAATGAACAGCCAACATTTTAATGTCCAATAGAATAATAAACCCATGTGACAAGGATTTTGCAGCGTTTTGTTTATGAAAATTGTTCATCTTCTAACTTATCATTTCATTTGCCATTACGTAATAACATTTTGGCGAAATTGGAAATTGTTCATATTGTAGCCAAGGTCGATACCAGCCGCAATGATATAATAAAACTCACGCACTATAAATATTGGACCAGTTGTTCGCATTTTCTTCAAATTTCACTATGACCTAACTAAATGTCACAGCTTCACCTAGGATTTTCAACGTGAAATATCAAGCTGACGTCGGGCATGCGATAGGAAGGAGAGTTTTTGAGATAGTAATGAACTTTTTTCTCCCCCCTTTCATTCCAAACCCAAGTGAGATGCTCCAGGTGAGATAAAGGGCTGGTGATGTGCTGGCCTGGCACGGCGGGGCTTCACAGATAAGGTTTCTGATGGGACCTGGAGATAACTGCAGATCGGCCCGCGGAGATAACAGGACCGTAACCTCGTCTCGTCTCTTCTACTTCCAATTCCTATTTTTATCTTCCGCCTTTTATCATGCCCCCCCCCCCCTCTCCCACCACGCCCTTCCAACCGCACCTTCCTCCGTATCTTATCAGGACTCCCTTTGTCTATCAATCCCCACCCCTCCCCCATTCCTTTTATCTTCTCATCTCTCTTCCTCCGGAGCTTCGGTCTGTGTTTTTTCTTTCCGAAGTTATAAATTCCGCCTTCGAGTTATTGGACTCGGAGATTGCACGTTCTGTGATAGGTATTCCCAGTCCTCAATAACCAGTTGCCGCGCGTTGTTTGTTATGTTCCACTCCGAGTGGTAAAACACGTCTTTTGTCCTCAAAGAGACTGGAAAGATATGTAGAGAAGTGGGAACGCCATGTTCAAGGAAGCGGCTGACTGCCATGGCGCATGATGTTCCGAACTTCCGATGTCACTGCTCAGCTGTCGATACGACGCCAATCGATTTCCTCGTGTCGATCTATTGAATCGAACCCTCGTTTTTCGATAATACCCGTTTTTCCCGCAAATTTGACTTTCTCTCTTACCCAACGAGCCTACTTTTTTTCGTGTCTACTTCATTTTCGGATTAGTAACGATAACAATAATAAAACGAGATGGGCTAAGTGTGAAGGTTAGAGACAAATTTTCGTTCGGCAAATGCGCGGGCTGGTATGAGGCCCGTACAGGTTGAATCGGGTCCATTTAGAAGTGAGTTATCTACGTGTTTTTGACTGCAGCTCCTTTTGCTTCCGAGTCTGCGAAGCAGCGGAAGCCTTGTGTTCACTTTCGTGAGCCAAAAAATTTTTGTCTTCAGAAATCAAAATTTCCACTTGCATTTTGCGTTTCAAAGCCTACTGAACAAATTTTGGTTCCGTGTCTGTCGGTCTATGGGTCTGTGAGTCTGTGAGTCTGTCTGTCCGCATTTCCTTGTTACAGCCATAACTTCCACGATTTTGAATTGATTCAGATCAAATTTTGAGGATGGTGCGGATAAGGCCCCTTGAGGTCCCATACAAATTTAACATGATTGATCCAGCGGTACGCCCTGCGCATGCGCTAACGTTAAATTCAACAAACACGCATAACTTTCACAATTTTGATTCAATTTCGCTCAAATTTCAAAGGATGTTTGGGACTAGGCCTAGTGAGTTCCAGTATGAATTTCAGCATGATCGGACCCTCGGTACGCTCTGCGCATGCTCTGGCGTGAAATAGATTCAATTTCCTTGTTACAGCCGTAGTAACCAGATTTCACCCAATTTCAATGTAATTCTCAGGGATTAAGCGGGTAGAGCCCATTGAGGTCCCATATAAATTTCAACGTGATAGAGCCAGCGGTTCGTCCTGCGCATGCGCTAACGTGAAATTCTTCAAACACGCATAACTTTCGCAATTATGTATAATGGACGTAATGTAATATGCATATTTCATGTAACGTAATGTAATGTTATGTTATGTAATGTAATGTGATGTTATGTAATGTAATGTTATGTAATATGTATATTTCACGTTATGTAATATGTATATTTCACGTTATGTAATGTTATGTAATGTTATGTAATGTTATGTAATGTTATGTAATGTTATGTAATGTAATGTTATGTTATTTTGCTTCCGAGTCTGTTCTATTTTATAATGGGTCACTCTGATTGTGACGAGGAAGCTCCTGTGCCATCACCTTGGCAGTATATTTTATTTGTCACACCAAAATCAATAGTTACACTATTCCTTCACAAGTGGCACGCGTTCGACTTCCGGGAGTAATTTTCTCAGGGAGAGGGTGTAACAGTGTGGGCTGTTCTCGATACATTTTTTCTTCCTGTGGAGATGGATCGCTTGGGAAGCCTAATCGATATCCCTTCTTAACCGGTGATAATCTCGCTGGTCTGGGAGGAGGACTCTCGAGGGTCCACCCCTACTGTTTCACTCTGTCACTGGGTTAAGCATTTTCTAGTTAATTAGTAAATATTGTGAATTGAGATACCGTAAAGTTAACGAATTCGATAATTATATTTATTTTATTTAGTATTTATTTACTTTTTTTTAAAGCTCTAGTTCTTAAATTTTCTCAATCCAATGAAATAGAGTAAATCGTTGATCACACCCCTCTACAAGATCCGGTCATGCAGCATGACCACAAACATGAGCAATTTTTGAAATGTAAAACCTTGAACTCTCGAACATTTGCATGGTTTCGTCGACATATTATGCGAACGCTATGAGTTCTCTGACACAAAGCAGATGAGCCTAGAAAGAAAAAAACCCGTACCCGTTTTGACAACTTTCCATTTAGCAGAACATTTAAGCGCAGTTAGATCAACCCCGAAATAATAAAGAAGGGAAGGATTTGATAACTTAGGGAAGGAAATGAAGGAGTTTAAAACTGTGCCAAGAAGTTATCGGGTGGGGAGATGTGAAGATGCGAAAAAGGTCTGTCCACATATCTCGATATTCATGCAAATTCCCTCCCTCCCTTTGAAGCGAGTGGACGTGCAGGAGCGGGATATTTGCATTCGATAGAACTCTTGGCAGCGGGCGCGGGCCATGTGGCCCCATCCCATCTCCGCCACCGCTGAATTAATATTCCGATTGATCAAACCGCATCTCTATGGGAAAATTTATTTGCTCCGACCGATAAATTCGTCTTTCTTTACAGTCGCATTCGCTCCAGTTACATTTATGTCCCGTTCGGCATCTCGGAATTGATGGTTTCATCCTCACAAAACATACGGGGTGACAGGATGAGAGGTCTGTAATGAAACCGGCATTTTCGCCAATCCAGTACCTAATTACGTTTGTGTACGACATTGTAGGTACAATTGGAAAGCTGATTCAAAAATCGGACAAGGCATGGGGTTGCTAGGCGGTACAAGGTACAGGGGGGGGGGGGGGGCGCAAATTATTACACGTTTTATTTTATTTATCTGTATAGGTTTCTCGAAGCACGCACCTTTTGTGGTAGGTATTATTAAATACAAGGTGTAGGTACCCACATGCAAGTAAGAACCGACACTCTCGGAGGTGTTGACGATGTCCTCGAGTCGTATTTAGTCTCAAGATTTTCAACAGCCCAGCGCAGATGGTTATTCCGCTTATTTTTGGTTATATTGATCTTGTCGTAAGAGGCAGAGCTACTTCGTATAATAGTGCTCACAGGTGAACTATTGAATACTGCTTTTCATGGGGAGATTGTCTTGAGGGAGACGAAGGATTATTTTTTTAAATTCAAATTTCCTATGGAGAGAAATATTTACCTAGTTCATATTTCAGTCTTCTGGCACTATGTTGGCCACAGCGAGGACAGGCTATCTGATGCGAATACTCTTACCACAAACACGTAACTGCAAAGGATATCCCAAATACAGGCGACAAAATCGTAGCAAATTCTATCAGAGAGCGTAGAGATCAGAGAAAATACCTACCTATTATTTCATCACCATAATACTCGAACTCTGCTATAATACTTGGCATGAAATGAAGACGGTAATGATTTTCTCAGAACAATATTTGCTACCTAGTGATTTAATTTCGTTTCTGTAGTACCGTCTACCTTATTTCATAGTTTGTTTCATATTTTGGTTTATTATTCCGTGAATAATACACCTATGTATTCGCTCAGCAAAAAATTGTTATAACACCCCCTCAAAATTTTTTCTTTTACGTTTCAAGGTGCATAGATTCCAAAACGCTGCAAAGTCCTTGTCACATGGGTTTATTATTCTATCGGACATACCTACAGAAACGTTGGCAGTTTATTTATTGTTCTTTCATATAAAATAATTGAAATAGCTATTTCTGGTGGTTTCCACCAATTTTGGCCCCAAAACACGAATTAGGTACGCTCCTTTTTTTTTCAAATTATCTTTGATCATTGATAGTACCGTTAATCGTCTTGATCCACCTGTTGATACTTTTTCTAGTGTTATTCTACAAATTGATGGTGATTCAGACGGTTTCCTAGGTTTTTGACTCATAAAAAATCAATTTTGGGAGCTGAACATCTGATACAACCTCAATAAATTTTCCACTCGTCGGTCAAAATCGACTTCATATTCGTACCGGCTTCATTTTCGATCTAAAAAATTCGTTCTTTCGCACACATGCTCCATTTGGGCCCTATTTGTGTCCCGAAACTTTTCAGCCCGATCGGAATATACCCAGGGATGTTATTAGTGAAATTGTGTGTAAAAATAGGTACTTTTTGCGTTGCGTCTTTTTGCGCTCCTAATTCGTGTTTTAGAGGCCAAAAATGGTGAAAACCATCAGAAATAGCTATTTCAATTATTTCACGTGAAATAATAAATGAACAGCCGGTATGTCCAGTAGAATAATATACCCATGTGACAAGGACTTTGTAGCGTTTTTCATTTGTTGTTCATTGTATCGCTGCAACTGCTATGAAAAACTGCAGTATTAATTAGATTATTGTTTTTCCTTTGTTTTATAATAACATGTAATAGCAAGTACCTACTAATTTTACTTGAAGGGATGATGTACCTATACATCCCAAGAGTACGTAATAAACGATTTTTTCTTTTTTATTCATTCAAATTTTTCTCCCGTACAAAATAATATAATTAGCAAAAGCGAAGGCATATGGGATAGATTTATAGAAATAGAGAGAGAAATCTATAGAAGGTTTGTTCACAATGGGATTTACGGAGATTCGAACACAAGCTAGTCGGTTTATGAACCGCCTAGTGAGCTTGCGCGACTGATACCAACTTAAAAACGCTGCTAATTATTACACAACGGTTTATTATTTGCCTTTATAGACCTACATGTATGCCTCTTCTGCGCGGATAGATCACGGTTTCCTGTGATCAATACCTACACCCACCCCCCCCCCCCCCCCCCCCCCCCCCCCCCCCCCCCCCAGGAAAGCCCTAAATCTAGTCCTGGAGCCGGCCCAGGAAGATTCAATAATTCTATCATTTAATTATTTGTTGTTATTTATGAAGCATAACGTTTTTTCAAGTTACAGAAGTATTATCAACAAAATCCAAAAGAGCCATCATTCTTCAAATGAAATAATATCACGGAACAGCCAACTCGATTTCATGCAGCCATCCGTGATTATAATCACGTGTTCACTAGCAGTGATATTTGGGTCGGATTTATAATACCGTTTGATTCACGATCACGTTGACGAAGCTGTTAGGTGCACGAATGGCTGGACGTACAATGCTCCGGGTGGTCTCAAACTTTTGTTCGAGATCAACGTAATAAAGTACAAAAAAAGCCTTACCCTTCTACTGCAAGTTTCCGAGCTGCGGTGAGAGGTTGAAATTTGGTCGAAATTTCTATCCCTATTTTTCACCCCTCAGAGATGACTGACGGTAACGCCGGAGCTTCGACCCCAACTAGACCCAAAATGGGACCTTCAAACCAAATTTCATTAATTTATTTTGGTTCATGATAACTAAGGAAACTGGCCAGTACGGCGGGAATTCTGCGTACCTACCTTGAAACGGAAACTGTCAAATTTTGAGGGAAATCACTTTTTTTTAAGCATCAAGCATTTTTTAATGAATCTAGTATTAATGCTTGATTCATTGTTTTAATGTAGATTGTTCATTATAGAAAATAATAAACCAAAACTACTTGAACGTCACGGGCACTACCGGTTTGGTCGGAACTTCAGAACATGTACGAGGAGGCTTCTAAAATGCGCACACAAACATGAGTCCGAAGCTAGAAATCAAATTATTTTATTGGCTATTGCTGGGGGCAGAGCGATTATTTCTAACAGAAAGTGTCGGACAGAATTGAAGAGAACCTTCAATTCCGGAGTATTTCATCGTTCATACTGATTATGGGTAGGCAGTTCAGTGAAATTTATCCGACCGAAACCAAATATTTGCTTTCAGGAGTCGTTGCTAAGAAACTATCATTCATAATGATCATGCTATTCAGTAAATAATTCAAAATAATTCGCCGTTTTCAATCATTCTCTGTTCCAATGTTCACTAAAGCATGCTTTGACATTCATATATGTGGTTTGATGTTCATTTTACATTAATCATTATGAACGATCCCGAGGTTCTGTAAGACAGCCGCGTTTTTGGTTTATTATTCTGTGAATAATACACCTATGTATTCGCTCAGCAAAAAATTTCCTTGCCACATGGGGTTTATTATTCTACAGAAATGTTGGCTGTACATTTATTGTTTGTTTCATGTGAAATAATTGAAATAACTATTTCTGATGGTTTCCACCAATTTTGGCCCCCAAAACACAAATTAGGTAGGTACGATCTTTTTTTTTTTCAAATTAACTTTGATCATTGGTAGTGCCATTTAATCGTCTTGATCCACGTGTTGACACTTTTTCTAGTGTTATTCTACAAACTGATGGTGATTTCAGACGATTTCGCAGGTTTTTGACTCATACAAAATCAATTTTGGGAGCTGAACATCTGGTACAACCTCAATTTTCCACTCCTTGGCCAAAATCGACCTCATATTCGATCTTCTCGTCCCCAAAAACATGGAAAACGATACCTCAAAAGCTCATGTTACCAACATGTTGCTAAAACGCAAAAAGTACCTATTTTTACACACATTTTCACTCACAACACCCCTGGGAATATTCCGATCTGGCTGAAAAGTTTCGGGACACAACTAGGGCCCAAATGGAGCATGTGCGCGAAAGAACGACTTTTTTAGACCGAAAATGAAGCCTGTACACGTGATACGGCGGACGGCGGACGGCGTACGGCGGACGGCGGACGGACATTGCATTTTTTGAATCTACGCACCTTGAAATGGAAAAGAAAAAAGTTTGAGGGGGTGTTATAAAAATTTTTTGCTGAGCGATTACATAGGTGTATTATTCAGAGAATAATAAACCAAAATGCAATGTCCGTCCGCCGTACGCCGTCCGCCGTATCACGTGTACAGGCTTCATTTTTGGTCTAAAAAATTCGTTCTTTCGCACACATGCTCCATTTGGGCCCTAGTTGTGTCTCGAAACTTTTCAGCCCGATCGGAATATACCCAGGGGTGTTATGAGTGAAAATGTGTGTAAAAATAGGTACTTTTTACGTTTTAGCAACATGTTAGTAAAATGAGCTTTTGAGGTATCGTTTTTCATGTCTTTGGGGACGAGAAGACCGAATATGAAGTCGATTTTGACCAAAGAGTGGAAAATTGAGGTTGTACCAGATGTTCAGCTCCCACAATTGATTTTTTATCAGTCAAAAACCTGGAAAATCGTCTGAAATCACCATCAATTTGTAGAATAACACTAGAAAAAGTATCAAGAGGTGGATCAAGACGATTAAATGGTACTATCAATGATCAATGATAATTTGAAAAAAAAAAAAAAGGAGCGTACCTAATTCGTGTTTTGGGGGCCAAAATTGGTGGAAACCACCAGACATAGCTAGGTATTTAAATTATTTTATATGAAAGAAACAATAAATAAACAGCCAACGTTTCTGTAGGTATGTCCAATAGAATAATAAACCCATGTGACAAGGACTTTGCAGCGTTTTAATTTGAAGTTGCCAAATCAGAATCGCTTCTTTATTTTGCGTTGGTAGGTTCAACATGTTTCCTCATATTTATGATGGCTATTTTCGACTACCTACTCACTTCTTCATGAGTATGATCAAAAAGTGCCTTCATTTTGGTTGTTCTAGATCTCTATAAAAATAAATAATATCTCCAAAGTTATGTCGGAGTTCGTAACAGTGGCGGCCTTGAAGGGGCCTGAGTAATGGACGCCCGCCCGTTTGCTGGCAAAGGGAGATGGGAAAATCAGATTGCCGCTCCGTCTCTCCCTCGACAGATAAGAGATAAGCTGATAAGCGACCTAATGCCGGGTCAGATAAGATACCGGATAAAACACCCATCGGGAAGGGATTCTGTATGGTAGGGGGCCTCTAAAAGCACTTTCCTTCCAAATGGAACTCGGGGGGGAAAAAAACAGATTACGCAAGAGTTTTTGTGAGCCTCTCTGATAGATTACGAAGCCTGGAAGATAAAACTGCACAGAATCGCCAAACTTCATCTTTATCCCGTCTTTTCTCGAGTTACGGCCTCTCCGCCGTCTTAAAAATTAGGTACTGTGGAAAAATTGTTGTTTGTTATTTCACCTTAATCATTTTGATGGGCGATCTTTTATGCTCCTGGGTCGTATGGGTTTCTAAAATTGGTACCCTAATCGATCATCACTGCGTCGTTCGAAAAATAACGTATTTTCGGTGTGGGAAAACGCTCGTTGAGACGACTGAATTGTTAATAATATCACCTACAGAGAGCTAACTTTATGAAGGTTTGTTCTTTGTTGCTTTGCTAGTTAACCGTATCGCTTTTAATTATTATATATTATGAATTGCAGAATGAGTTCAAAATATGTGTAATATTAATCTTTGTCAATGAAGTCGTTGTTCACTGCCTGATTCTAACAAGAAATTTCATGTTTCTTTTCCTTTTCATGCTTTTGAAGACGATTGCCACCTGTATCTCAAATTTTCTCAATCTATGTTAGGTATATGTTTGATTGAAAATTCGGTTGAATAAATTCCTATTTGATTTATACATGAAAATTGGGGATATGTCGGGTGTAGTTAAATTTAATCGAAAGCGCAAATGCCTACCTATCGGACCAGGACATGTTGGGGCAATTATCATGAATTCTGTCTGCATTTTTCCTCAATAGTCTGTGATGTTAGATAGATAGGGCTGAATCGGGAAAATATGCCTCCATCTTTTTTTTTTTGAGAGAGAGAGACTTCAAACTTTGAGTTTAAAGTCTAACTTTGACTTTAAAACTTATAGTTTTTGTGGGTTCATTATTTTTATTTCTTGCTCACTGATTCATTCTTTGACGAGAAATGAACGTTTGTAGGTAATATACCAACAAAAAAAACCTTTTCATCGTTTTTCGAATGCGTAGCGAAAGATGATAATAAAATCAGTACCAAAAGTGCTCTTTGTGGATTACATTATAATTACCTATATTAATTCTTACCTACCTATCCGTTCAACTAGTTAGGTAGCTACTACCTACAACTACAGGTAAGAGGTTGACCATGGCATGCTGGACCTGCTGAGAGACTTTTTCGATGATAATAAATTCATATTTGTACCTATACTTAAATATAAGTAATTATGAAATCGACTTTACAGTCGAAGTATAGTAGCTAAGATCTTAGTTAATGTGATGACTTACCGAAGTCGCGGTGGTGTAGTGGCAAGCACACCCAACTGATTTTATCAAATGGGGGACTCGGGTTCGATTCCCGGCCGTGACGGTAAAATATTTTTGTATTTCGTTAGTTTTACCTTCTCTTCCTTCAATGGTTCCACCGTTTAAAAAATACTCATTAAAAATATCTTCAATTCAGAGCATTTTGAATCCATCCCTAGATTTTTAACAATTTTTGTATGTAGGTACCAAGGTGATATATAATTATGTAATAATATTATGTTACTGTAGAAAGCTTTACGTGCGGTAAAACCTCTGATTTACTAGGTATTGCTACTGGTAAATGCCTGGTCAGAAACTCGAACATCGGAGATTTACCAGTAAGTGCCTTGGTAAAATTTAGAACATTGAACCGAAAGAAAGACTTCGGTCTATTACTACGACCCGTACCTTTTCGTATTTAATTTGTGATTCAGGCCATCCCTCGTTGAATTTCAAACATGATCTCCTCAATTTTAGAGTACGTACCTGTTACTCCGATTCAGGTTAAATGCATTATTTCATAACCCAAAATGTCCGGGAGACACGCATGTACGATTATTTCTTCTATAAAACGTTGTCAACAACAACTAATAAGGAATACGTAATATGGTTTATAAGGAATCGGCGCATTACACTCATGCTATCTATCATTAGAATCAGTCGTCAACAAATGTTGACTAGGGTACCACCGTCCGTATAATAGTGATTGATTAAACTTGGTTCTAAAATAGATAGAAGTGGACTCGGATGGCTTTAGAACAAATTTCTCCTAGTCATTCTGAACCGTTGGATGACTTATCTCGTAGATTATAGTAAATGGATAGTAACGGAGCTTTGAACATCTACCAAAACGATTTAGTGGAAGCTTGACGTTCGAGATTTCCACGCGGCATTTTTGGAGTCTCACCAAAAAATTTATTGTCTGGAAAAATCCCATGCAAGACTTATCAAATCTAGTTCGATAATATCCCGAATCTCATCAGGTTTTCGGACATTTACCGATAACTCTGAGAGTTGGGGGTGTAAAATACCTAAATAGGTGATGGTCTCATTTGAATGGCACATTGTGAATATGTCAGGAGGGCAATTCAGGTTGAAATCTAAGATCGTCAGTAACTACTGGAGGGAAAATGAGGTTTTGTATAAACAGGGTGGAGGGTTCCAAAAATGGAAGTGCAGTTCTGGAGTTGGCAAATTAACGATTTCACTCTTCGAGGCAATAGTTTTTTACGCTGTTCTGGTGAGGAAAATTTGGAGAAGAAAAAGGTTATTTTTCCGCTTCTTATAAAAATTACCTACTGGCATCCAGTGACGTCACACTGGGATCCCTTTGGATACCGCCTGAATCGTGATTTTCATCTGGCTTTTCTCTTCTTTGAAACTACTTAGTTTACTGAAAATTCAAATTCACACATTCAAACTTTAGTTCCAATTGGAAATATGTGCTGTTAGTTTTGTATAGAAGAATTTTTGTTTAGTATAGAAGTAGTTGATAGTAGTAGTAATTACTTCGAATAATATAGGTCTTCGCGCATGGCCTAACAGTCGAAAAATTTACCTTGTGAACCAAAACTCACTGGAGTTCCAACTTTGGCTTTTATTCGATCTGACAGTTGAACTGGAATTGTAAGGAGACTATTCTATTTAACGGGTGTTTTTCGAGAGACTGCGCAATCAGTTTATATTATCAATAGATTCTAATCGTCACGAGTCGACTGTATAATCGCATGATGTTATTTCGAACGTCAGTACTTATATTTAATGACAAACTTTTGACAGTAAAACATTGGCTTTTCTGTATCCACGAAAAAAACATAAAACCGGCGATTTCTTAAACTAAACAATACCAGTAATGACACAATACATATAATTTTCAGATATGATAACAACATAACAGAAATCAACTATTTTTATTGGAGTCTGTTTCTCTTCTGTCGCTCTTCTTGCTTTGATTTCTTTAGCTCATAGAAAACTGAAGATTCCAGAAACAGAAAATAATATAGAATAATTTAAAAAATTTAATTATAAAAACATAATAATAACAACAATGATTAGGTACTTAATGACTCTATAGTTGACATTGAACTAAGTATTTAAAATGAGCTCCTTACGCCTTCAGGTTATCAATATCGAGGAATGGATCATTATACAAGGTAAATCCAAGGTAAATTATCTACCTATTTTGGTAAACGTTATGTAACTAAATTATTGAACACTGGCAAATGAAATGAGCTTTTCCCCCTCCGTTTTCTCTCTTTGCATTTTTCTATCACTTGCCACCACTTTTCTCCTCCTTTCCCGACCCTTTCTCGTTTTCCACACCAGTCAGTGTTGCTGGGGTGTTTTAGCTCACCAGGCCTACGGTAGTAACTCGTTCCACTGTTATTTCAGAGTGGCGTCAAGAACTCCATTTACATGGCATAAGAAAAATTCGAGGTTTTTAAGAAAAATTCAAGGTTTCCCATTTCAAATTCGAAGTTCTCCGTTTACAATGGGGTGTGCGCATGGATGACAAAAGCGGTTTGTATTATTTTTAAATGAAAGTAGGTTCCATTCGAGTTTTGAGACAACCGCATTCTCCTACGATGAATAGTTCCTTTTCTATGATTTTTCAAAGATTCCAGCACTTCCAACTCCATTGTACCGCTCTCGCAAGGGCGGGAACCCCCTGCACACTGTGACGTAGGAAATTCATCTTAGGAGAGTACGGTTGGTCTCAAAATTCTTAAAATGAACTTACTTTTGTTAATTTTATTAAATAAACACGTGCGCATAGCCCATTGAATGTTACCAGTCCCTTAAGTATGGAAACACTATCGAGAAGTCCCTATACTCCATCACTATGTTGTTCTTAGTCGCGGACAATTTTTTTCGAGTTCTAGTTCTAGTTCCATTCCTTTGATGCTCAGTCCCGTTGTGTAATAATTTGCAGCGTTTTTAAATTTGCAAACACGTCCAAAAGGGTCGGTATTGTTTTTGCCAAGTTTCCAAAACAAAATTATTTTTGCGTCACCAGTAACTAGGGTTGTTCAGTTTACAGTAGGTACATATCAAAAATAAATACCTATATAATTGGTTCTGACCCATAGATACGAGTACCTACAAATCACTGGAGGGAAATCTCATATTGCTTCCTCACTACCGGAAGTTAGGGAAGCCTTGGATTCGTGATTGAGTAAAAAAAAATGCATGTCCTCCAAAATTAAAATTTCCACTACCATTTTGCGTTTCAGGCATCAAGCAACGTTTTGGTTGCGTGTCTGTCTGTCTGTGGTAATTCCTTTTAACGCCCATAACTACCCGAAATAATGGTCGAAATGGACTGAAGTTTGGAGGGTAGGTGCAGGTTTGGTCACAGATGGTCCCACACCAAAATCATTGGAAAAGTACCGTAACTTTCGACTGCGCATGCGCAAACGTGAAATACTTGGAACGCCCATAACTACTCTAAATAGGTATCGTTGAAATGAGTTCAGATTTGGAGGGTCGATCAGGAATAATACTTTGATAGTTCCGCATGAATTTCATTGGAATCTTACTGTAACTTTCGTCTGCGCTTGCGCGAACATGAAATGTTGACCGTTTCCTTGTAACGCTTCTAACTACACGAAAAATAGTCGTAGAGAGCTAAAATTTTGAGGGTACACGCGGCTTGGATCGCAGATGGTCCCGTATCAAAACGAAAATACCCAACTATTCTATACGTTCATGTGATTCAAGTGAGGAAGCTATAGTGCCTACTCGGATTGGCAGACGTTTTTTCCTGGCGCATCTCACGCATCTCCATTAGCCTTGGCTAATTCCAACACAAATGTTTTCAACAACCTGCCAGTCTTCCATGTACGATCAAGCAAGACAGACAAACTTAATTGCATAACCAATTTTGACTAATAATTAGTGACTGTTGGCTGAGCGGGTTTCCGTCTGCGGTGGAAAGTGAGTTTGAAGCTTGATGGCTCTAACAAGCTTGTTTCACCAGTTATTCATTATCATCCCTGCAGATATGTACCTGCCCAGTCAAATACCCCAAATTTAATACGAACAGAGGAACGGGACGAAGACCGCAGGAGCGGTGCATCTTTTTGAGGGAAGACAAGATCATGTTTGGGCAACTTTTACCATCAAACTTGCCTCACAAACTGCTTGATTATGTACCAGCTATTCTACAAATTACAGTTGAAAGTCTGAATTGAAATTCGTGCTTGAAATGAAAAGCATTTTGCTTGCCGTAAATATTAAAGGTTGATTTGGGGAACCTTTAATTTGTTAAAATCTTGAATTTGACTTGGAAAACCATGGATTTGTTTTAGAAACCTCGAAAGAATTTGTTTTGGAAAATCTCGAATTTTATTTGCAAATGTTGTATAAAGGTAATCAAGGTACTCTGCACGTCGTTTTCTGTTCTCTTGCACTGATCTATTGTCGGTTTTTCTACGGTTCTCATAGTGTTGGTAGGCGGAATCGGGTATTGATTTTCGCTGGCCCTGCCTACAGCGTAATTTAAATAAGAGACAGCGGGGCCCGGGCTCGGAGCCCGTCTAGATATGAATCGGCCAGTAAAAATGCGATAGGACGGAATGATAAGCGGTGGCAGAAGGAGGATAAGCGCCGATATAATGCCACTGTCCCGATAGGCCCTTATCTCACGTTCAACAACCCCTCCCCATACCCCACATGTCTCTCATCATCCCCCCCCTCCGCACCCTCTCATCACCCCTTTTCGACTATCGGCTGATAACGTACAATGTAGACGTTGCCAGGAAATTTCTTCAATCGCTCGTTCCTGGCACAGAGCTAGTGGACTACCTATTCGTGTTAGGTACCTACCTACTTTACGACAAGTAAACTTTATTTTGATATAACTTAAATCACTTGCGGCGGAGTAGTGGGAATCCATAGCAAAAACTACAGGATAAAAATAAAAATAGTCTATTTCCACGTAAACTAGCAAACTGTAGACCGGTTTCGGTTGTTACACCATCGTCAGTACACAATAGAATGAAACTACTGGCACTTGAGCTCCTATTTATACAAATGGTGGTGCAATCTCATTGGCTGTTGAGGCCAAGGAAGTGAAAGGGAGTCCACCTCCAGCCTGAATGGCTGGAATACAATACTGGTGAAGGGTGGTACATTCTGATTGCAAAGGAGGTAGGACAAAAGGAAAAGGAAACAAACGCCATGAGGTGATACTAACCAAGCTTACAGCAATAAATCGATCAAAGGTACGGTTCCAGATTTTGGAAATTTATTTCATTTGCAGAAGAGCCTAACTTATGAATTTTCAGTATTTCCAATTGTTCCAATGCATCCAGTTTCGAACCTTTATTACAAAGATGAACTATCTCAACTGATGAATTGTTCCTATCAATATTGAAGTTAAATCCATGACCCTCCTCCCTTAAATGATTAGCAAAAGCCGAATTACCAGAACCATCCCTAAAACATCGTTGGTGTTCCCTTAATCTTTCCCTGAATTTACGTCCCGTTTGACCACAATATTTAACTCCACAATCACATTTCAAAAGATAAACCCCACTCCTATCCTCTAACGGATTTTTATCGGTGTAACAACCGAAACCGGTCTACAGTTTGCTAGTTTACGTGTAAATAGACTATTTTTATTTTTATCCTGTAGTTTTGGTTTATTATTTTCAATAATGAACCATTGGAATCGAGCATGAAAAAAAAAATTCTTACCCCCCCTCAAAATTTGATGGTTTACGTTTCAAGGTAAGTATGTAGAATCCAAAACTGCAATAAAAATATTTCTGTCTGTCCGCCGTACGCCGTACGCCGTACGGGCCACTTTTTTTAGTTACCATGAAAAAAAATTGATGAAATTCGGGTTATAGGTTCCGTTCGGCGTCTAGTTGGTCGTCGAAGCTCGACGTTACTGTGAGTCATCTCTAAGGGGTTCAAAATAGGGGTTGAAATTTTCAAAACGCCTATACCATTTTTTTTACGTGAATATTTTTACGGTTTTAAATAGTTCTTGAACTTGCGAGTTTTTTAAGACCATCCGGAGCATCGTACGTCCAGCCGTTCGTTCACAGTAAGGCCCCGAAGTTTGCACCGACAGGAATTTTCGACTCCAGTGTGAATGAAATTGTATACAATTCAAACCAAATCTCGTAACCAGAGACGCGCCCACAATAGGAAATTTGGCGGAGATAAAATCATTGGTAGGGATCACCTGATTATATTGGCGGAGTATGAAGTCGAGTTGGTTGTTCTGTGATATTATTTAATTTGAAAAATGATGGCTCTTTTGTAGTTTGTTGGTAGGTAGTGAAACTTGAACAAACGTTGAAGTATTATTGATGGGTAAATTATTACTACGGTAAATCATTACTCAACGGTGAATTATTACACAACGGTTCATTATACCATCTACGTAGAAGGGAATGGAGTTTGTTGGTAGGTACTTTTGCAACTTTTTTCACTCCTCATCAACAATTTCTTTTCAGAACTTCATTATGTGTGTTTCTTTTTGTTAGGTACTGTTTGTCATCGGCAGAATTATTTTAGCAACATTTAACTCGTGATTTAGGTAGGTACCTAGTAACGAGTACGGGGTTAGGTACTAACCTACGGAGGGTCTGCGATCTACATAATATGTATAGAATAGTACATATCATATTATATAGACGGGTTACCATACATAGAGCTGTGATCTGTAACAGAAGGGTATTCTATACAAAATAATAAACCGTTGTGCAGGGATTTGCAGCGTTTTTTCCTTATTTTGACCTACAGATGTAATATAGGTTATAATCAACACTGTTTTGATGTATAGGTACAATAATGTGAACTACACCAACTATGCCTTCCTTACTGTCGTATCCCCTTTAAGGGTACACTCCCAACTTACAATAAAATGCACCAACTCTGTCCACCTGAACTCGGAATTTACAGACCCCGTGTGCAAAATACAAGTAAGAGTATTCATCGTCCCTTCCCGACTATCGACTGATAACGTACAATGTAGACGTTGCCAGGAAATGTCTTCGATCGCTCGTTCCTGGCACAGCTAGTGGGCTACATATTCGGGTAAGGTACTTTACGACAAGTAAACTTTATTTGGACCTACAGATGTAATATAGGTTATAATCAACATTGTTTTGGTGTATAGGTACAATAATGTGAACTACACCAACTATGCCTTCCTTACTGTCGTGGGCAGGGGGAATCTCCCTCACAACTTACAATAAAATGCACCAACTCTATCCATCCACAACCTGAACTCGGAATTTAATATGACAGACCCCGTGTACAAAATACAAGTGAGAGTATTAAATGACTTTAGGTGTATAAACCCCCCCCCCCCCCCCCCCCCCCCACCTCATCCTTATTAGTGCTATCCTCCATGAATTAAACAATACTTATAAGACACAGCCATTTCTATCCTAACTCATCCATAACATCATCATATTGAGTGATGGAGGGACCATTTTGGCACAAGCTGCATGATTAATGAACAGTTGAACCGAATTGGCTGAAAAATGTCAGGAGTTTATGAATGAATGTAGGAGAGTGCGGTTGGTCTCAAAATGCTTAGAATGGAACCTACTTTCATTCGAAAATGTTAGCAGAAGTCATGGTTACTCCTCATTATTTATCAATATGATTACGATTGGGACTATTAACAATGTTTTCACGATAGCGCTGAGGCTGTTGTGTTCATTCCTATTAGAAAACAGTTTTACACAGAAAGTTCTTAAATTGAAAAAAAAAATTAAATTATTTGGGATTGGATCATGATTTGAGACTGTACACTCAAACAAGTAAAAAACGCTGCAAAGTCCTTGTGCCACGGGTTTGTTATTCTATTGGACATGTTGGCTGTTAATTTATTGATCCTTTCGTTCCAATAATTGAAATAGTTATTTTTGATGAATTCCACCAATTTTGGCCCCCCAAAAACACGACTTAGGCTCCTATTATGACAAATTATCTTTGATCACTAACAGCGCCTGTTTTTATACAAATGTGTGGTGGCATTTTGACTCATAAAAAATGAACTTTGGGAGCTGAACTTCCGTTACAACCTCAATTCTTCACTGTTTGGTCAAAACCATCTTATATTCGGTCTTCTCGCACTGAAAAACATGGAAAACTATATACCTCACAAGCTCATGTTCACTAAAACCTCTAAAAGCTAAAACCATGAGCGCAACTAGGCAGGACTTGAATGAGCCTGTGTGCGAAAGAAAGAATTTTATAGACCGAAAATAGATTTATTTTGCTGAGTTATGGAAGTGTGAACATATCAATTTTTGTAGTTTTTCTATTTGTTGTTCTCGTTGCTCTTTGATAGGGCTACTTAAGGTCCTCACACACTAGGCAGGAACAGGACAGGAACAGGACGGGAAACAGCCGCGGGACGCGGGTCGTATTTTTTCGCTTCTGTGTATTTGAACGGAGATACGCATACTAGGCGGGACGCGGCGGTCACGGCATGTGGCAGGAACAGGACGGGTCGCGGTGCGATCGCTCTCAAAGCGAAAAACGCTGCAAAGTCCTTGTCACATGGGTTTATTATTCTATTGGACATACCTACAGAAAGGTTGGCTGTTCATTAATTGTTTCTTTCATGCGTAATAATCGAAATAGCTACTTCTGATGGTTTCCATTAATTTTGGCCCCCCAAACACCAATTAGGTACGCTCTTTTTTTTCTTTTTTTTTTTTAAACTATCTTTGATCATTGGTAGTGCCATTTAATCGTCCTGAACCACGTCTTGACACTTTTTCCAGTGTTATTATACAAACTGATGGTGATTTCAGACGATTTCCCAGGTTTTTCACTCATAAAAAATCAATTCTGGGAGCTGAACATTTGGTAGAACTCAATTTTCCACTCTTTGGTCAAAATCGACTTCATATTCGGTCTTCTCGTCCCCAAAAACATAGAAAACGATATCTCAGAAGCTCATGTTACCAATATGTTGCTAAAACGTAAAAAGTACCTATTTTTACATACATTTTCACTCACAACACCCCTGGGTATATTCTGATCGGGCTGAAAAGTTTCGGGACACAACTAGGGCCCAAATGGAGCATGTGTGCGAAAGAACGATTTTTTTAGACCGAAAATGAAGCCTGTACACGTGATACGGCGGACGGCGGACGGCGGACGGCGTACGGCGGACGGACATTGCATTTTTGGAATCTATGCACCTTGAAACGTAAAAGAAAAAAGTTTGAGGGGGTGTTATAAAAATTTTTTGCTGAGCGAATACATAGGTGTATTATTCACAGAATAATAAACCAAAACGGCGTTTCCTGGCACGGGACGTTCTCCCTCCACCGTCCAAATTTTCCCCACGCTCGCCTTCAACACGCTCGCCTTCCCCACTTCCAGTGCCTTACTTTCTGATTCCCTCCCCCGACATTTTTCATAGGTCATTCGGTAGTATGTCAAAAATTTATGAGGATAGTTTTTGAGGTCCTCAAAATCGTACTGAATGAACCCACATATCCTTTTATTAGGTTCCGTGAGCAGAATAGCCGCAACTAGAGCTTCTTCCTCAGAAGAAGATGATGATGAATCACTCATTAATTACACTTGTATGCCACACGAGCACAATAAAATGAAACCACTCTCACTCTGAGAAGCAAATGGGACAAAAATGTTGTTTGAGAACAGGAGATCTTGAAACGAGGGGAGTATGGCGAGCGGTGGGGGAAAGAGAGCTGAGGAACGTCCTGCCTAATGTGGGTATACGCGCAGGACGGGACAGCGGCAGCCGGCCGGCATCCCGCGTCCTATCCACGGCGTTTCCTGTCCTGTTCCTGTCCTGTTCCCGCATAGTGTGCGAGAACCTTTACAGCCTCACAGACGTAATAGTCCGGGAGCTAGCAATTTTTCAACTACCTCATGAGCATCAGAAGGTTTTACTAACAGTTTTAGAAGATCTTACCATTTAGGCCCGAAAATATTTGCCTAGCAGGTTCTCAGGTGGCTATAGCCTACATAAATTTTCAACATTTAAAAAATTTGGCAAAATTACGTCATAAGCGTCAAGCCTCATAAATGCGTTTGTTAATTCTTCACACTAGCCTGAAGAGTCCCACGCTGAACCTGAAAAAATATCTTGGTTTTGGTCAACCAGACTAATTTAAAATTCGAAAAACTGGAGAAAAAAAAATATATTCATGGGCAGATGGAAAAATTTCTACGTCAAAATGTTACTTCGCCAGACAAATAAATTGGGTTATTTACCTAAATCTGTGATAGCAGGCTTTGAAAGTTTTGGCAAACATGTAATTTTAGAAGCAAGATTTAAATACGTTTTTTCGTTCTTCAGAGTAGCCTGGGGTATTCACTAAGCCAAAGAGACATCTCTTTCAGGTCCGACTCTCTCTTTTGACAAAATAGATGTTTATAGTATCCATGATAGGGTTTTCAGTAACTTCTAAATGAGAGAGTTGGCGGCCATCTTGGCATTTTCGATCACCTAATTAGGTGTCTTTTCACGAAAGAGAGAGTCCCTTTCTCATTTCCCGTTTGTTTGTTAGTTATCCTGAATCATCGTTCGTTCATCGGCTGCCATATTGGACATTTTGATGTACGTTTTTTCATCTCTTAAGGTAAGTCGATTGTTCATTAAAAATATGTACATATTATCGATTCATGAGTAAAAACGTCCAAGTAGGTACGGGTTGAGAGCTATTCAGCAAAATAGACGAACCTGGGGGCCTATTCACTAAGACATCTCTTTTCGGTCCGACTCTCTCTTTTGGCAAAATAGATTTTTATAGTATCCATGACAGGGTTATTCAGTCACTTCTAAAAGAGAGTTGGCGGCCGTCTTGGCATTTTCGATCTCTTTCAGAGAGACAGCTAATTAGGTGTCTTTCCTCGAAAGAGAGAGTCTGTTTCTCATTTGTTTGACAGTGATAAATCGTGCAATATCCTCGTTCATCCGCAACCACGTCGGTGGTAATTTTGAACGTGTTTTTTTTTTTCATTTCATAAAGGTAAGTCAATTTTCATTGAAAATATATACATATTATTGATTCATGTGTAAAGTAGTACGGGTTGAGGTAGGTACCTACCTACCTAAGAGTGGCCGTTCATTAGGTGTAGATATAATACAAGCATTAAACCCCCCAATTCCACTTTTTCTGTTTAATTGAGAATTTTTTTTCAATTTCATTTAAACTCATCCGATTCATGAGTAAAAACGTCCAAGTATGGATTGAGGTAGGTAGGTACCCACTGAATAGGTAACTAAGAAATGCGTTCATTATTAAGGAATTGGACTCCCCCGGGCACAAACATCTCGCACTTCATGGATACTATGGGATTTTCATGTATTAGGATCCATATCTCTTTGTCAAGGTCACTGGAGCTATTCTGTAAAATGAACCCCAGAGTAGAGATGGGATATCAAAAGGAAATATCGATATTGATATCAATTGATTATATCAAATGAAAAAATCTATATCGATACAAAATCGGATGAAAAATATCGATATCCGATATTATCGAAAGAAATAGGTATCGAAAACAATTGAAATACCGAATTGAATAACTTGAAAAAAGTAAGCCACACATTATTATATTAAAATTAGGTTGACATTTTGTAAGCCGAAGTCAGTAAACGGAGAAACCAAGCAGAAACAGACTTACTGGAGAGACATTGAACGAACTTCTGTTCCTTCCTTCAGTGGGGGAAGAATTCTTTTTTAACTTTTATACAATTTGTTTTTTCCTTTTAAAGTTATTTGTGGACTTTGTTCAAATTGTATTCAATTTGTTTTTTATCATACCTATACATAATATAGAAATAAAATAATTTGTTCAAATTGTGGTAGGTATTCAATTTGCTTTGTACCTACATACAATCATGTAAAAATGAAGTAGGTACCTAGTTTGAAGTTTTCTTCAAATAATATTAATTTGTTTTGTATCTAAACATGTTGTGAAAATGAAATATCTCCACATTTGGGTTCATTCCTTACGTCTTCAAAAGCTTAAAACCAAATTTGAGGATTTTTTCGTTATTAAAAAAAACGATATCTGAGGTAAATATCGATATTCCGATATTATCGAAGTGAAAATATCGATATAAAAATATCGTATATCGGAAGGGAAATATCGATATCGACAATCCATCCCTACCCCAGAGACATCTGGAAGAGACTGACTCTCTCCCGGGAGATTTTCAAAATAGATAATCTCTTTCCACTATCTATTTTAGTGAATAGGCCCCCTGAAGTTTCACGTTAAACCTGACACAAAATGTCAGGTATCAAAATTTGAATGTTTTCTGTATGAGTAAATAATATTACAATCTCTCGTCTCTCCCCCCGAACTTCTGTATCCGCCACCGTCCACGTCTCGATCAAGCACCTCCGGATACCAGCCGGACGTATCGAATGCCGGACATCGAGAATCTGCAAGAGGAGCTTCCACCGCCTCCCGTCCTCGCTCCCTGCCGCGGCGCTCCTGGGGAGGAAGTCAACCGAGAGGGGAAGTGAGATGGAGGGGGAACCCCCCCCCCACCACACCAATCACCTCCATCCCCCTCTCTACCACTTCTCCAGTCAGTACCGTTTCAGACGTCTTCGAGTGTGCGTGTGTTGTGTTTTCCGCTCCCGTCCGCCCGACCAAACATTTGTTGACAGCTCAACCGCTTTCTGCATGGGAATTTATGTTGCTCCAGGTACCCAAATCCTACTACCGCTTGTTACGTTGTACAGTTAGCAACCTGCTACCTTGTGCTACAGCCAATATATCACTGTTACCTTTCAACATCTAAACAGATTCAATTCAACCTGTATCCAAAGTAGTAATTGGATTGCAGCTCACAAAATGCATTTCCTTCGAGCATAATAAATGTGTGTGCAAAATTTCAGCTCGATCCGTTATTTCTGTGAGGCCAGACGTGCTATAATTTATAGTAGACGCTATATTTTTGGTTTATTTTTCTGTGAATAATACACCTATGTATTCGCTCAGCAAAAAATTTTTATAACACCCCCTCAAAAATTTTTCTTTTCCGTTTCAAGGTGAGCAGATTCCAAAAAACCACAGTCATGCAGCATGGCTATAAGAGCGAATTTTCGAAGTTTTCGGCATCTTCCTCCTCCGCCTAAAATTTTCTGAAAATTAATTTTCGGCCAATGTTTTCCCAACTTGATACCATACAAAATTAAAACAGGAGTAGTTTTACGCAAAGTAAAATTTGGGGTGGAAGGAGGGGGAGGGGGAAATCAAAAATGTTTTGAATACCAGAAGAGTAGGTATTGGGTACCTACGTAACAAATTTTTTGTTCCATTTTTTGCCGAGTAACACCTCGGTTTGTAGATTTTCCAACGCTGAACACGATGGTGAAGTCAGAATTGCGATATCCCATTCCGTTATCAGATTAGAGCAGACGAACCAGGAAGAACATCTCAAGAAATAACCACGTTCCTTCATCTTCAAAGTGCTCCAGTTTGAGAATGGAATGAGATATCGCAATTCTGATTTCACCATCGTGTTCAGCGTACAAAAACCTTTAAAATGAGGTGTCACTTGTCAGACTTTTTCATTTTGGGAATTTATGGGTAATTTTCTCCCCCTAAAACTCCCCAAAACTCCCCCTTAGGGTGACCCGATTCTGCCCATCTTCGAACTTAGCCTGTCGATTGCCAAGACAGATTTTTCGTGCAAATTTGAACTTTTTATCTCAATTCTTTCGAGAGTTATCGTCTGGAATGACATATATATATATATATATATATATATATATATATATATATATATATATATATATATATATATATACATATAATTTTTGGTGTCTTTCGGCAGGGAATTCAGGATGGTCTGAAACGGATTTTGGTATAAAAATCTTTCGGAAATTCGAGTTTTAAAAATTTTGGACCGAGAACAATAGCTTCCTTTTCTTCGAAAATTCGCTAAATGCAATGTCCGTATGCCATACGCCGTCCGCCGTATCATGTGTACAGGCTTCATTTTCGGTCTAAAAAATTCGTTCTTTCGCGCACATGCTCCATTTGGGCCCTAGTTGTGTCCCGAAACTTTTCAGCCCGATCGGAATGTACCCAGGGGAGTTAGAGTGAAAATGTGTATAACAATAGGTACTTTTTGTGTTTTAGTAACATGTTAGTAAAATGAGCTTTTGAGGTATCGTTTTTCATGTTTTTGGGGACGAAAAGACCGAATATGAAGTCGATTTTGACCGAAGAGTGGAGAGTGGAAAATTGAGGTTCAGGTTTTACCAAAGGTTCAGCTCCCAAAATTGATTTTTTATGAGTCAAAAACCTGGGAAACCGTCTGAAATCACCATCAATTTGCAGAATAACACTAGAAAAAGTGTCAGCACGTGGATCAAGACGATTAAATGGTACTACCAATGATCAAAGATAATTTGAAAAAAAAGGAGCGTACCTATACCTAATTTGTGTTTTGGGGGCCAAAATTGGTGGAAACCACCAGAAATAGCTATTTCAATTATTTTATATGAATGAAACAATAAATAAACAGCCAACATTTTTTGTGTAGGTATGTCCAATAGAATAATAAACCCATGTGACAAGGACTTTGCAGCGTTTTTTCTTAACCCTTTCAACCCGGTTGAGAATCAAGCTTCACTGCAGTGCCTAACCGGGAATGATTATTTTCGTCGGCACAAGTCCCACTCGTTTTTTCAGCGCGTTTTAGGTGGGAATCTACACTGACACTGTTCCACAGTAATTTCCGACCTACCATGTTGGAAGAAGGAAGAAGCATGATGAATTCATACTCACTGTAGTGTTCCAGGATTGTAGTGTTCAATAGGCCCTAAAACGATTGGAAAATTGAAGCAGTAGGTAATTCAGTTCCTGGGACATGAGTGCCTCAGCAGGTTTATGAGTGCAAAAACATGGTGGGAAACCTACTATATGCTAGCCAAAACTACTCTATTTTTGAGCCCATGAGAAATTATACTGGCGTCACTCAATTTGTATGCTTCCTACTTGCAAAACTTTGAAAAATGGGAATCACAGAGTAAGGGACCTCCATGTGGTGGAGGTCCGTCCGTCCTCCATGACTAGACACTAGAATACTACAGTTCACCTTGCTGATGTCCGCTACGAAAATCCATGATCATCAGAACAAGATACCTACTACCTATTTGTAATTTATTGTTCTGAGATACCTGTACCTACCAGACTATTCTAGTCAATTCTAGATTATTGAATTGAATTGAATTTTTTTTTTTAATTGAATTATTTTATTTTTTCATAACAAGACATTTACCAGAACAATTTGCTTTTCTCAGGAAAATTACCCTCCCACTTTAAAGCTAGGCTTTGTGTTGCGGGAGGTTACTAGTTACCTTATTGGTTCATTATTCTGTGTATTCGCTCAACAAAAATTTTTATAAAACCCCCTCACAGTTTTTTCTTTTACGTTTCAAGGTGCGTAGATTCCAAAAATGCAATGTCCATCCACCGTCCGTATCTACTTTATTTTCGGTCTAAAATTTAGGGCGAGGAGACCGAATACGAAGTCCACTTTGACCAAAGAGTGGAAAATTGAGATTCTAACGAAGTTTCAACCTTACATTTACAGTGTAACACCTCAGACATGAGTGAATCATTGGAAGGGTATCATTATATAATATTCAAAATTAGAAATAATATGCTTGAATGGGTCGTGAATAAAATGAAGGAAACGAATGAAATAGGTGTTTTGTAACATTCGGAACTTGAAAAGCGATTTGAGTGTGTTCCAAGCACTTTATTGTTCGGAAAGAAGTCAAGCAAAGAGCTGTTCAAGTGAAAAGGTCCCTATGTTATTTTACCTATGTAGTAGATTTAGGTAAAGCGCATCACTTTCACATATACATACCAATTTCATGAGATTTTCTTTATTTAGAGAAGGATTTTGAGTCAAAAACCATCGAGGTGGCTTTGTATCGGTTGGTTTTCGAGAGGCAAGTACGTTCTAGATGTTTTTTTGAACCTGTATCTCTGAGGAATAAATATATAAATCGGGTATTCACCCCGAGAAATAAATACCCGGATATTTTACATCTCCGGGTAAGTAGGGTTGCTTCCTAGGTATATAGTGAAACTGTAACTTCCTTTGAGTGCGTGCAAATGTGAATTTGGAAATGGACTGAAATTCGGAGGGTAGGTGCGAGTTAAATCACAGATAGTCCCGTACCAAAATCATTGAAAAATTACGGTAACTTTCGTCTGCGCATGCGCAAACGTGAAATACTTGGAACGCCCATAACTACGCTAAATATCGTTGAAATGAAATCAAACTTGGAGGGTCGATCAGAAATAATACTTTGATAGTTCCAAATGAATTTCATTGGAATCGTAATGTAACTTTGATCTGCGCATGCGCGAACATAAAATTTTGACCATTTCCTTGTAACGCTTCCGACTACGCGAAAAATAGTCTTAGAGAGCTGAAATGTCGAGGGTACACGCGGGTTGGATCGCAGATGATCACGTTTCAAAATGATGGAAATCGTTTCGTCTGCGCATGCGCAAACATGAATTACTTGGAACGCCCATAACTACCCTAAATATCGTTGAAATGAGTTCAGATTTGGAGGGTCGCTCAGGAATAATACTTTGATTGATCCAAATGAATTTCATTGGAGTCGTGCTATGACTTCCGTCTGCGTATGCGCGAACATGAAATGCTGACCGTTTCCTTGTAGCGCTGTTAACTACGCGAAATATAGCCGTAGAGAGCTGAAATTTTGAGGGTATACGCGGCTTGGACCGCAGATGGTCCCGTATCAAAACGAACCTACCCAACTATTCTATACGTTCATGTGATTCAAGTGAGGAAGCTATACTGCCTACGCGAATTGGCAGACGTTTTTTCGGTGTTTTTATACGGTTGCACTAAGCGAATTATTCATGTTAACTATTCATGTTCGGATGGAAAAGCTATGTCGTGGATCCTCCCAGACCCACAACTTTGTATTAGCAAACATTAGATCTCGCAAATAAACACGCAACAGTGGGGACGAAAGACGCAGGGGTTGGAAGCCCAGCCTGATTCCCCACCATCCCCTACAAACTAGGGGATGGAGGGAGACAGCCACCGGGTCAACAAATACCTGCCTCTTTTTCCTCATTCTACGCTTCCTCTAGCCGCTGGCTACTCTCTCTCTTCCTAACCCTGCCTCTCTCTCCAATCCTCTAAAAGATGCTGTGCATGGTGGTGGTCCGCCCATAACCAACAGCCAAACCTCCTAAAAGATCCCAGGAAAGGGTGGTGATTCGCTCATAACCCGCCTGGGCATATCCAAAAAGATCCGGGTGTTGGTGGTGGTCAGCCCATAACCTTACCCGGCAACATCCTCCAAAAGATGCTGTGCATGGTGGTGGTCCGCCCATAACCAACAGCCAAACATCCAAAAAGATCCCAGGAAAGGGTGGTGATCCGCTCATAACCCGCCTGGGCATATCCTCACATCACCGTGATGAAATACGCCAATTTAAATTCATCACAAGCTAGATTGCTGATTCTTAGCTAAAAATGTCCCTTCAGTTTGTACCTGTTCATCTTTGTAGTAAAGCGGATGGGGTCGTCCACTTGGATACTTATTAGGTGTGTGTTACTATTAATTGTGGTGTGGCGTGGCGTGGATGTGGCGCGCCAGGAGTGGATCGTGTGAATGGGGCCTAAGGACACACCGCGGTCCAGTTGCTTACAAAATATTATAGATCGTCTGTTCAGCCCAGTTGAGTAAACCTCCTTCATTATAGTCGTACGCTATGTTACCCACATTTGAGGATCAGCTTCAACACGAATCCGAGGATCGGCCATCCGTAACACAGACAATAGAGTAGATGTGATTGCATGTTTTTCCTAGTCGTAACTTCTGCGTTTCTCGACAATAATGTAGGGTGAGTATCACCTTCTTACTCGCGATGTTTCGAAAAGTTATCACATATTTATTTAAAAAAAAAAAAAGAAAATCTGTACCCACCACGGTATCAATATATCTTGTTGATCAGTCTAACAGACTACCCATATGGCGACCCCTTTTAGCGTATACTCACACCCCTAGGTACCTATGGGTTTCTTTCTCATAGAACAAGTCAAGATCAGCATCAAACAGTAGATGTACGCTTCATGAAATAAGGAACCCATAATGGACTCAGTTACCACATGATCGACCAGTGAAACGGCTGTGATTCTAATAAATTGTTAGGTATCTATATTAAAGTATTTTATAGATATAGTTATTTCTGCGTGCGAAGAGAATTGATATTAATGGAGAAATAGGTAGTACGTGGCATCTGTACAAATACTACAGGAAAAATCTGGAAGACTATTGAAATATATATATGACCGCTCGATGGTTTGAACGCACACTTGTTCATATATAACAACTGTTCATACGCACACTTCAGTTGTATCTGTCACAGTTGTATCGCTATCATCGACTTTTTGAGGCAGGGATGAATCCTTCTTAAGAATTCATTCAAGGGTCCCTCTTCATAGCGGAACCCGTTTCTTCGTTGTTTTTCACTGAATGAGGTGAGAAGCTTCAGTGGTGGTCCAGTAATCCAGTAACCAAGAAGAATCGTATAAACCTCCTATCTGATTATTACAGTCATATTACCATTATCACTGATTGGTGATACGTTGGCCAAGGCTTTTCGAGCGATTTCCAAACGGATGAAAAGTTAGTGAGATATCGGCCATTAGTTTTGTGCAATTGACATAGTTCAACAAAGAACTTGGGCGTAACACTTTCAACCGAAATTATTACTGCTGAAGTAAGTGCCAAGCAATGATAGTGTCGCCAAGTCTTCATCATTAGATTTTCTTTCATTAAATCCGACCCCGAAAAGCCCAGATTTCAGAAATTCAGTTAAATAGTTGAAAATTCAGTTATTATAAGGTTGAAAAGATTATTTAAGTGTGTAGAATTCCTATAATTTCTAGCATACTTTCAGGTCTTGAACCAGTTTTTCTCCGAATGCAGTAATTTTTATTCGAAATGAACGTCACGTTCGGTTCTCATACCTCCGAATTGATTGGAAGTGGCTGGTTTTGAATTTTTAAACTTCACTTCTTCTCCTGAAATTTGTTTTCCCACCTGTCTACCTAATTTCAAAGGTGATGATTTGGTGAACTAATTGAAGGTGGTGGGACCATAGATATATAGAGGTGTATATCTATGGGTGGGACTATCGGGGGTCTTTGAGACTGAAGCGGCCCAAAATTACTGTTTGAATCAATAAAGGTATTGAAGGAATAAAGCGACTAGAATAACATGTTTCCAGTATTCCAGTGTCTTTATGAAAGAAGCATTGGACTCGTAATAATGGTCTTGCAGTAATCATTGGGTAACCTGGTCGATATTTCACGGTTAAATTCAGCTGTGAAACGTGGAATTATGAAACGATATACCTACCGAAATTGTGATGCTGCCGATAATAATTATGATGGTCCCGTGGAAGTAGATTGAACCCTTTATTTTTAAATGGTGATATCACCCAAGAAGACCTCAGGTAGCGGAGGTGACCAATATCACCGATGAGTTCCCTATCGTGAAATCCTTCCGTGGCACTAATGACTGGGCCATGTGACAAAGATAAACCAATCCTCACCTCGTAATAATGTGACTGATGAAACCTTATTCGTGAGAGCCCCAGTTTGGACGAAAACCCCAGATTCATCTCATGAGTCAGATTCAAGATAAATGAGATACATCAGGTGAGTCAAGCGGTGATAGTGAAGATAACTCGGAAAGTATTAGAAGATAACGAACCTAAAAGTTAATGACTTGTGGGTCTAATGCGGTATGGTAATATTGGGCCTCGTTTAGATGGTACCAAGCTACTATTTAAATCAAAATTCCTGTGGAGCTCTTGTCCTCACAGTAAACAATAACAAAAACTAAATTCAGCTGTAATTTCTAGTTGAAAGTTGTAGGATATACATACATCTAAATATGAATAAATGTTCAGCCAAGACGTGGCACAGCTTCCTCGTACCCAGTACCATCCAACTTCCATAATCGCAATAACTATCTTAGTGCAACTGAGGACAGCTAAACAATGTTCCAACCAGTGGGATAATCATAATGTATGTACCTATCGAGCGAATCAGTGTTTATAATAGGCGATAGAGTTTATGCTATGATCCATCGGCGGACGATGTTTAAAGTCCCAACTTGAACATTTAAATTGGACCGTCTATGTCATATTCTGTTAGAATCGGAGTTATGCATGTCGCAAGGATTTCTTTTTTGTCATGCTCACTCGGAAGTTACCTTCCAGATTTAATGAACGTAATATTGGGTCATCTGAAAGCCACGTGAACCTGGTAGACTCGGAAGCAATTTCGTGATTACACTCCTACCTACCTACAGCGGTGATTGGTAGCTAAAAAACTGTTACAATACTTAATAACCTATCCGAACATTTAACCAACTACTCGTACCTACTACCAGTACTACTTACTCATAGGTACCTAACACAAAGAGTGTCGTTAGATTGCTAGCTTAATGTTTTTCATCTCATCCCGAACCCACTAACCAATGTTGCGACGTAGAAGTTTCAAATGATCTTACTTAGGTATTTATCCGTATGCCGAAGGTCCTTCAGTTTGTGGCTGAATGAGATGATTAGTGCATTCCAGGTTCCAGCACAGGGGCGTTGCATCCATAAGGCCACTTGGGCCACTGCCCCGGCACCCAAAAACACTAGAGTAAAAAATACCAACCATTGTTCAGTTGGCATCTGAATTTCCCTCTGTACACTGTACCTACTACCTAGCATTTTTCACAAGTTCAACAGCCACACGCCAGAGTTCTCTGGCTATGGATATTCAATATTCTAGTAGAGCATCCATGGTGGTTCCTTAATGTTAGCTCCATATATACCAAGCATGTTATCAGAATAAAGCGACAGTAATCGATGTCCTGCATTCGAAATCGAAACCTAGGCTCCTGAAACTGGAAGGTAGGTTCTGGGTCCTGGACCTAGTGTCGCCATGGCAACTGTGAAAAGTGGCCCATCCGCACATACTCAGTCAGGTAAAAATGTTGATCGCCACGCCTACTTTGAGCTCCGGTCCCATAATCTGATTTCAACCACAAAGTCGTTCATTTCACAATCGATTCGATCCCTTCGATTCAATTTGTCATCTCAATACGAGATGCTTCTTCTTCTGATTTGTTTTTTGTTGTCTCTGAATCACATGTCCGACATCGGCTCATGTCCTACATCTACAGATGACAACTAAGCTGAGAACTTCACTTCACTGAATCACATTTGCTTTCTCTGTCTGTCAGTTCTCAATTTTTTTTGCGTCAAATTTTGCGTGTTTTGCGTTTGGTCCGGTTCCGATGACAGATTTGTATTTGTGGTACCTACGTGCGTTTTGTCCTGTTAGCTGTTTGTGGATTGATCGGCGTCAAAGCACAGATAACTATCTACATCTAGTCAATAGCTTCTCCATTACTATATTTTTGTAACACACTAATTCAGTGGCTAATTTGCTGTAGAATATTGTCGATGTTGTCATACGACGATAGAGTGTTGATTAAAAGAGTTAGGCTTTGCTGAATATCACTTAATCAGTAAATAAGGGAAGGGTGTTGTTGCCTTGGGGTATTTTGTAGATATATCTGTTGGTTTTGTGTTCTGGTCTGGTGCCCCACCGTTTTCAGACCCCACGCACCGCTACTGTTCCAGCATGTACTAGAACGAAACTAACGCAACAAAAACTAAATTCATCTAAATTCAGCTGTAATACAGCCTACCAACTTCTTGATAAAATTAGGGGGACATTTGCAACCTTCAGCTGGAAAAACGTCCTACATACCCTCACATGATCGCCTTGGAACATCTCAACGTTCACAACAGGGTAACTACTGGAAGTTCTATCTGTACTGGTCGTATTAAACGATTCAGTGTTTATGGACGATAGGAACCCGCTCCAGCCCTACCAGTTTCTATCTCCCAGGCGTTCTGTACCATTACCATGGCTTCTGGAATAAGAGTTTCCTATTTTGTTCCATGAGCGTGGCAAGGACTCAAGTTCGCACATGAGCAGACAAATTTTACTGTAAGATTTTGATGATATTCTTATGAGACCGCCTAGGACCTACCCCGCACTACCCACAAACGCTGCCCCACCTGCAGCCATCTAATAGGTACCTACCTCTTTTCGTAAAGTTATGGCGTGTGGCAAGGACAGAAACAAACTTGAAAATTGTCGTTTGGATGTAACATGGATGCCAACTCAGTATTTTTATTTTTAGTTTATAGGAAACAGAATCTATATATTTATTGTTTACAGTTGCGAGAACATGGCACGAACTAATATAAGTATATACCTACTACCTACATGTAGGTGACTATAATATAAGCTACACTTAGCCCAAAATAACAATATTACCTACATATAACAGCGAACTCATGTTGGTGAGCTGTAACGTGGACGTGATAAGGCATGCCGAGATATAGAAATCCCTATCTAACCAGTTATCGATTTTATCTACGGGTCTAGATAAGGAAGAGGAATGGTAACCTACTCGATAAGGGTATTCGAGAGCATGAATCACATGGCTCACTATCTTGTATTTATTGGATGTTGCAACAATTCATCATTCGTTCTCCTTTCATGATATGCCATAACCCAGCAGGCCTAAAAATCATTTAGAAGTTTTATTTCCCACATTTTGTCAGAAAGGCGTTCTCTTTTCACCATATCCTTCGGTAGACATTCTTCTACATCTAATAATACATTTCCTGTTTGGTGGAATGAGCTCTGAATCAGGATCATTAGCGTTTTGTTTAAGAACTATTTCCGAAGTGTGAGAGGATCTTTTATTAACCAATCTAATGAACATTACACGAATGAAATGAACATGTCATTTGTCAGGTACTTAATTTAATATAGTCTCTTTTTCATATTTTCAGTTGTAAAATCATACAGAATAACAAAACCTGCTTGACAAAAGAAAATACACAATATAAGTTATACAGCCAGTTATACAGTGTACACGTAAGTTATAAAATCCCTGCACAACGGTTTATTATTTTGTATAGAATACCCTTCTGTTACAGATCACAGCTCTATGTATAGATAACCCGTCTATATAATATAATATGTACTATTCTATGCATATTATGTAGATCGCAGACCCTCCGTAGGTTAGTACCTAACCCCGTACTCGTTACTAGGTACCTACCTAAATCACGAGTTAAATGTTGCTAAAATAATTCTGCCGATGACAAACAGTACCTATCAAAAAGAAACACACAAAATGAAGTTCTGAAAAGAAATTGTTGATGAGGAGTGAAAAAAGTTGCAAAAGTACCTACCAACAAACTCCAGCCCCTTCTACGTAGATGGTATAATGAACCGTTGTGTAATAATTTACCGTTGAGTAATGATTTACCGTAGTAATAATTTACCCATCAATAATACTTCAACGTTTGTTCAAGTTTCACTACCTACCAACAAACTCCAAAAGAGCCATCATTTTTCAAATTAAATAATATCACAGAACAACCAACTCGACTTCATACTCCGCCAATATAATCAGGTGATCCCTACCAATGATTGGCCGTATTCACAAATTCCTATTGTGGGCGCGTCTCTGGTTACGAGATTTGGTTTGAATTGTATACAATTTCATTCACACTGGAGTCGAAAATGCCTGTCGGTGCAAACTTCGGGGCCTTACTGTGAACGAACGGCTGGACGTACGATGCTCCGGATGGTCTTAAAAAACTCGCAAGTTCAAGAACTATTTAAAACCGTAAAAATATTTACGTAAAAAAATGGTATAGGCGTTTTGAAAATTTCAACCCCTATTTTGAACCCCTTAGAGATGACTCACAGTAACGTCGAGCTTCGAGGACCAACTAGACGCCGAACGGAACCTATAACCCGAATTTCATCAATTTTTTTTTCATGGTAACTAAGAAAAGTGGCCCGTACGGCGTACGGCGTACGGCGGACAGACAGAAATATTTTTATTGCAGTTTTGGATTCTACATACCTTGAAACGTAAACCATCAAATTTTGAGGGGGGGTAAGAATTTTTTTTTTCATGCTCGATTCCAATGGTTCATTATTGAAAATAATAAACCAAAATATACACATATAAGTTTATACAACCTTATGAAAGCTAATTGAAACTGTGAAACCGAGGCTGCCGGATCCTGGGCTCTTGCATTCATGTTAGTTCAACTGTTTCAAAGCAAGTGATATTTTGACTTTCGGTGCCATTTTTGGAGGCCCTCAGCCCCACTACAGTACTGGATGATCCCAGGACTATGGTTCAGACCACGGTACACACGAAAGATTTTGTGTTCCGTGGTTCAGACTGAGGTGAGAAGGGACAGACATAGTGTCGTCTTGCTTTAGTGCCCAGTCCACTATAATCACGACGGTTTTTTAAAATTAATTTTATTAACGAGGGCAACAGCGGTAAAATCTTGAAAAAGACTGTAGCTTTGGAGAGTGCACACTCCTCAGCAGTGTGGGGGTTTCGCCCACTAAAAACCCACTAACCCTTATCCTTGACCTAATCCACACCGGAATCACTTGTTCACCATTACTTCGGGATGGGGTCGATCACTAGGCGATGTCACGCCCCCACCGCCACCGCCACCGTCTTCTTGCGGCCTCCGATTTCTCTTTGAGATCGGGTCGTCGTCTCGAATTGAGGATTCGGACTATGTACGACGCAATCCTATCCCAAGTTTCATGGCTAGCGGTGCAGGACAAAAGCGCCGTTGAAGAAAGATAAATGGACGAATGCGCTTTGACCCATGGACAGAAGCGCTTTTACTGTAGGACAAGAGCGCCATGAAAACAGTGTCATAAGCGCCGAGGTTCAGAAAATGCGTTTTCGCCATGTTTTATTCGTGTTTATTTGAGTAGGTATTGTTTACAAAATCGTCAAAAATCATTCAAATTCAAAATTGTCAATACAAACATAATTTTTTCCCATGTGTTTCTTGCTGAATGCTTGCTTTAAATAGCCGACTTGCTTCATATACTGCAAAGTAGGTATTTGGTTGGTGGAGTAGTGTTGCCAAAGAATGACCAGCTTGTCCTCCTTCAATTGCTGCTTCTTCCTTCTTGTCCGAGCAGCGGATAATTCGTTCATTTTCGCGTAAGTTTCGCTTTGGAGTTTCTTCAGGACGTCTACCACAAGGCATTTAACACCTTTATTTGTTTCACTCAAACGAATCGCACTCATATCCGAACATAGAGACAACCAGATCGATACTGAACTGATAAACGATGAAGTGACGAACATGCCAGCGATAATGTCAACAGTCAACCACCGAACAGGCATCATTGAACAATGCCCCTCAAATAACGAATTTAACAAACCAAAGAACACAACGTAGATACCTGCACCTACACCGGCGCTTCTAGGAGTTTTGCCTTTATTGTTCTCTCATCCCGCTCAGGCGCTTTCGGGGTTACGCTGCGGCGCTTTCGGGCACTTAGAAATTCAAATCGGCGCTTATGGGTAGTAGCCATGGCTAGAGATCAACTTATCAATCACGTTGTTTGATGTGATTTCAGCCGCCTCTTCTTCCAGCACCTTCCTTTCTCTGATCCATCTGGGCAACTAATCATAATCGTAGACCTGTAAAACATTTTCGGACCGTACCAGTTCCAATACCCACACTTGTTATTATGCAAGCCTCGTCTCAGTACTCAATAGGTATGCCTAGGGATGGTGACGTACCAATAATATAACATAGACGCAATGACACAAAGTAGTTAGCTGGCTTTACTTCCTAAGTTGATGATGTTGAAACTGCCCGTTCCTACTACCCGACGTCTGGTGGCCCGCCTTAACCGCCGGTGAGTTGGTATGCTGAGTCTTCAGGGCATTGCATTTAAGTTGGACGGATTGCATTGTTGATTTTTATGAAGTTTTTGTAGTCGACAGACTACGATAAGCGAGGTTAGAAGTATAAAGGTGTCACAAAAGTTGCGTTACGAATTTATTGTAGGTTCTACTGTACATAAATATGAGGTGTAAAAAGTATAAATATGTCCCAAAAATGCGTTACAAAATTTTACGATAAGCGAGTTATTCATTGTCTATCAACTTCGTCCGAGACAAACATTTTGCCCAAGGCCCAGTATTTTTACTCTCATACGAATTTGTTGTCGCTTACGATACAATCTACATCGATCTGCAACTGATTTCTTCGGTTTATCTACTTCGAGAGTTGTTGCTACTTTTTCCAATTTCTTCCTTTCTCGATATTTCTTCATGCTTCCTGATTGATTTCTTTATGTTTCTTTATTTTCGTCTTGAAAATAAAATTTGTACTTTGTAATGTTGATGTTTCGTTTTGTCTGTCGACTTTCCACGTTTTCGCGCAGATTGCGAGGTCTTTGGATTTTTTTTTTTTTTTTTCATAAAACGTGGCAACCTCTATAGTTGATCGTTGAAAACTATTCTTTGGTGTGATAGACTATTTTCAACAGTAATTTTTTGCCACTGCTCCCCTTGGTGGACTAGGAGTCGCCCGAAACTGTTCAATACTGCGATGCTATGTTTCATGAAACTTCTCAAAAAGGTTTCAGATCCCTCCGCATTGGACCGGCCCCATTTATCTAGATCTCTCGAATCAATAGTTGTTGTGGCCCCAGAAACGGGGATTGCAGATGGAGGGGCGGTGAGGGGAGGACTGCGATAAGAATCTCGCGCGCTGTTACTCCAGCGCCTTATCACTTGATACTTTGTAATTGATTTTCTAGATGTTGTGAGAGCGATAAGCGGTCTTTGGTAGGTTGAGGGAGGGGAGGGGGTGCGATAAGGCACTCCGGCATCCCACCCTTATCGCTCGCCTCCAACTCGCCCGCCTCTTCGGCCATTATATTCAGATCCAATTGGTCGGACCGTATCTCTGCCGTGTGATCTCCAACTTCTTAATGAGTTCTACAGAAGAGAAGAGCCGGTAGGTGGGCGAGGAGGGGTTTTGTTGCTGAGGAAGGTTATGAGGGGAGGGGGGGTTATTCTGATAAAACAACTAATTGCGCCCTAAACCTTTACCAGGCTCCTCCCTACCAATCACATCATTCCCTCAGTCTTCACTACGTACCAACCTTACCTAACACAAAAATGTACCGGGCATATACCCTCCACCACTTGATGTGGTAAGCTGAGTTGAAAATTCAATGCCGATTTTGAGTGAAATCTGAAGCTTGGTTCTCAACCTGGTACGTTGGTGAATGGAATCTGGCGAGGGGAGCGACCTAGCAGATGACGAAAAAACGCTGCAAAGTCCTTGTCACATTGGTTTATTATTCTATTGGACATACCTACAGAAATGCTGGAAATAATACATTTATTGTTGCTTTCATGTGCAATTATTGAAATAGCTATTGTTGATGGTTTCCACAAATTTTGGCCCTCAAAAACACGATATAAGCTCCTATTTTTGACAAATTATCTTTGATCATTGATCGTGCCATTTAATTGTCTTGATTCATCTGTTGAAACTACTTCTAGTGGTATTATACAAGTTTATGGTGATTTCAAACAATTTCCCAGGTTTTTGGATCATACAAAATGAATTTTGGGAGCTGAACCTTCGTTACAACCTCAATTCTTCACTCTTTGGTCAAAATCAACTTCATATTCGGTCTTCTAGCCCTAAAAACGGAAAACGATACCTCGCAAGCTCATTTTCACTAAAACCTCAAAAAAAAACTCGAAAAACCCTATTTTACACCCATTTTTCACCCGTAACACCACTGGGTGTGTTCCGATCGGGCTGCCGAGCTTCGGAGCACAACTAGGAGTCAAATGTGTTCCCAAATGGGGACCCAAACTGTGTGCGGAAGAACGACGATTTAGGCCAAATGTTAACATAAATTTGAGGTTGAACTTCTTTAGAACCTCAATTTTCCACTCTTCGGTCAACTTCGTATTCGGTCTCCTCGTCCTAAAAAACATGGAAAACGATACCTCACAAGGTCATGTTACTAAAACACCAAAAAACCCCATTTTTACCCCCATTTTTCATCCATAACACCCCAGGCTCCAAAGTTTTGGGACACAACTAGGGCCAAAATGGAGCCTGTGTGCGAAAGAACGAATTTTTTAGACTGAAACTGAAGTACGAGTATATGTTTGATATGGCGGACGGACATTGCATTTTTGGAATCTTCGCACCTTGAAACGTAAAAGAAAACTCGGCGCTGCGCGCCTCGGCGGGGGCTTCGCCCCCTGCACCCCCGGATGACTTCCGCTTAAAGCCTGACGGCTAAAATGTGGTGTACCTGACCCTTCAGGTTTTTGTCCCCCTCGCTGTATTATATAAGCTTTAGCCACGCTTATACACATCGAAACAACCAAGTGACAACCAAACAAGCGTCATTGTTTACTATCGATTTATAGCATCCATTTATATAGTTATATTATGAAACTAGGAAATAAATACCAAGAACAAATACGAAATAAATGCGTGATAAATCAAGAGCTTTCCAACGAATGGAAATCGATTTTTGTCCGATGAAAATGAAGGAAGTTTCATTTCCCTAGCAACTACTCGGTTGTACGTGAAAATCATAAGAAAATTTCGCGCTACTTTTATCTAACTATTTGGTCTAACTATTTGGTCTCACTATTTGGTCAAACAAGCGTCATTGTTTACTATCGATTTATAACATCCATTTATATAGTTATATTATGAAACTAGGAAATAAATACCAAGAACAAATACGAAATAAATGCGTGATAAATCAAGAGCTTTCCAACGAATGGAAATCGATTTTTGTGCGATGAAAATGAAAGAAGTTTCATTTCCCTAGCAACTACTCGGTTGTACGTGGAAATCATAAGAAAATTTCTCGGTACTTTTATCTCACTATTTGGTCTCACTATTTTTGGTCTCACTTTTTCCTGTCGTTTTTCGGCGGGGGGTCCCATCGCAAAAACCTGGAGGGTCAGGTTAAAATTTTGAGTGGGTGTTATAAACAATTTTTGCTGAGCGAATACATAGGTGTATTCTTCGCAGAATAATAAACCTAAATAGACTACCTAATCCATATTTCGGATGTTGATGTCAACACTTCGACATTTTCTATTTTCCATCAGATCGACAACATCTACAAGGAACCTCTCAATCTTTCTCATCAATTTCATCCTTCAACGTTTAGTTCTAATGACGTCACATCTCATTGGGAAAAAACCTTCGCAATTTTATCAGCAAATCCATCAAAATCAAGGGAATCCTTTGGAATTTTCCTTCGATCTGATGGCGCTGTACTGGTGTTTCTAAATCTGTGTTGTGTTTCATATAATAGGTGAAATCACCGATTCCCCGAGAGTGGCTACATCGTTAGTAATAGATCCCTAGAATCGATTAAAGGTAGAGGTATCAAAGTGAAGTAATAAGCCAGTCTGAAAAAAGCTAAGAAGTACCGAATTCTCCCAACCTTTTGCTGCACAAATTATTGGTTGGATGATCATTGTTTATAAAATGTTTGTATGGGGAAGTTAAATCATCTTCAAACCTTATTGCTTACACAATTTTACTTTTACAAATTTTCCAAAAAAAAAATAAAGATTCATTAATTATTGCGGAAAGTTTGAATTTGTTTTCCCCAGATAGTTTTACTATTTATACACTTGGGTTAGTTTACTTTCATTTTTCGGGGGGTTCATTGCAGGACTCATTGTTCTACTCGTATATGTTTTCGTGAGAATGTTTTGCCCGGAGTGTACCCCCTACTGTGTCGTTGATGTGGGTCTCAGCTGAAAAATATCAAGAACCCCTTGGGGCCTATTCACCAAAAGATATTATCTATTTTGGAAACCTCCCTCCCGGGAGAGACTGCCTTCCTGAGGCAGTCTCTTCCAGATGTCTCCCGAGTTCGCCTATTTTACTGAATAGCTCCCGTGTATATATTTATAATGACCCAATCCACTTACGTATATGAAATGAAAAAAGATGCTCGATCAAAATGAACGATGTGACCTAACTTAGGTGTCTCTTCTGAAAGAGATAGAAAATGTCAAGGTGGCCACCAACTATCTTTTTGAGAATTAACTGAATAACCTTGTCATGGATACTTTAAAAAGAGATTTTACCTATTTTCGGTCCAACCCTGGGGGCCTATTCACTAAAATAGATAGTGGAAAGAGATTATCTATTTTGAAAATCTCCCGCGAGAGAGTCAGTCTCTTCCAGATGTCTCTGGGGTAGGGATGGATTGTCGATATCGATATTTCCCTTCCGATATACGATATTTTTATATCGATATTTTCACTTCGATAATATCGGAATATCGATATTTACCTCAGATATCGTTTTTTTTTAATAACGAAAAAATCCTCAAATTTGGTTTTAAGCTTTTGAAGACGTAAGGAATGAACCCAAATGTGGAGATATTTCATTTTCACAACATGTTTAGATACAAAACAAATTAATATTATTTGAAGAAAACTTCAAACTAGGTACCTACTTCATCAGTCCCTTCCAGTGTCTCCCAGGTTCGTCTATTTTACTGAATAGCTCCAGAGACCTTGAGAAAGAGATGTGGATCCTAATACATGAAAATGCCATAGTATCCATGAAGTGCGAGATGTTTGTGCCCCCGGGAGTTCAATTCCTTAATAATGTTCAATTCCTTTCCTTAATCATTTCTTAGTAATACCTATCCATTGGGTACCTACCTACCTCAGTCCATACTTGGACGTTTTTACTCACGAATCGGATAAAAGTTTAAATGGAATTGAAAAAAGTCTCAATTATAAACAGAAAAAGTCGAATTAGGGGGCTTAATGCTTGTATTATATCTACACCTAATGAACGGCCACTCTTAGGTAGGTAGGTACCAACCTTAACCCGTACTTGGACGTTTTTTCTTATGAATCAATAATTATGTATATATTTTTAATTAAAATTGAAATGAAAAATTTAATCTTTATGAAATGAAAAACTTTATGGAATGAAAAAAATACACGATCAAAATTACGGATGTGGTTGCGGATGAATGAGGATATTACACGATCACTGTGAAACAAACGAGAAATAGACCCTCTCTTTCGAGGAAAGACACCTAATTAGCTGTCTCTCTGAAAGAGATCGAGAATGCCAAGATGGCCGCCAACTCTCTCTTTTAAGGCCCGGTTTTTCAAACCTCAACAGATCACGCTGTCAGCTAGCGACCGTCAAAATCCTTTTGACGAGCGTCAACTTGACGAGTCCACAGAATCGTAGTCAAGGCGTTGTTAGCTAACGACGCCGTTAACCTCGCCTGTTCTCTCACAGCATCCAAATATTTTCCCCAGATGATATTCTGGCAATCATTGCGGGTTATTAGCCTCTTCCGCCTGCGTGTTTCCTGCTTTTCCGATCATGAAAGTTTCATGTTTCAGTGTTTGGTGTTTGGTAGGTAGGTAGTTGTTGTGATTTGATTTTGATTTCAATTTACGTTTGTTTTTGCCTTCAATCTCGAGTTGTGTTGGTTTATTATTCCGTGAATAATACACCTATGTATTCGCTCAGCAAAAAATTTTTATAACACCCCGTCAAACTTTTTTCTTTTCCGTTTCAAGGTGCGTAGATTCCAAAAATGCAATGTCCGTCCGCCGTACGCCGTCCACCGTATCACGTGTACAGGCTTCATTTACGGTCAAAAAAATTCGTTCTTTCGCACACATGCTCCATTTGGGCCCTAGTTGTGTCCCGAAACTTTTCAGCCCGATCGGAATGTACCCAGGGGTGTTGTAAGTGGAGATGTGTGTAAAAATAGGTACTTTTTGCGTTTTAGCAACATGTTAGTAACATGAGCTTCTGAGATATCGTTTTCCATGTTTTTGGGGACGAAAAGACCGAATATGAAGTCGATTTTGACCAGAGTGGAAAATTGAGTTCTACCAAATGTTCAGCTCCCAAAATTGATTTTTTATGAGTGAAAAACCTGGGAAATCGTCTGAAATCACAATCAGTTTGTATAATAACACTGGAAAAAGTGTCAACACGTGGATCAAGACGATGGCACTAGGACCAATGATCAAAGATGATTTGAAAAAAAAAAAAACGCTGCAAAGTCCTTGTCACATGGGTTTATTATTCTATTGGAGTTCTAGAGATTCTTGTTGGCAGTTAAATTTATTGTTTCTTTCATGTGGAATGATTGAATTAGCTATTCCTGATGATTTCCACCAATTTTGGCCCCCAAAACATGAAATAGGTACACTTTTTTTTTCATTGGTAGTGCGATTTAATGGTCTTGATTCAGCTGTTTACACTTTTTCTAATGTTAGTATACACATTGATGGTGATTTCAGACAGTTTTCCAGGTTTTTGACTTAAAAAACCCAATTTTGGGAGCTGAACCAATGGTAAAACCTCAATTTCCGCGTCTTTGGTCAAAATCGACTTCATATTCGGTATTCTCGTCCCCAAAAACATGGAAAACGATACCTCAAAAGCTCATCTTACTAACATGTTGCTAAAACGCAAAAAGTACCTATTTTTACACACATTTTCACTCATAACAACCCTGGGTATATTCCGATCGGGCTGAAAAGTTTCGGGACACAACTAGGGCCCAAATGGAGCATGTGTGCGAAAGAACGACTTTTTTAGACCAAAAATGAAGCCTGTACACGTGATACGGCGTACGGCGGACGGACATTGCATTTTTGGAATCTACGCACCTTGAAACGGAAAAGAAAAAAGTTTGAGGGGGTGTTATAAAAATTTTTTGCTGAGCGAATACATAGGTGTATTATTCACAGAACAATAAACCAAAAGGAGCCTACCTAATTCGTGTTTTGGGGGCCCAAATTGTTGGAAACCATCAGAAATAGCTATTTCAATTATTTCAAATGACAGAAACAATAAATGAACAGCCCACATTTCTGTAGGTATGTCCAATAGAATAATAAACCCATGTGACAAGTACTTTGTATTGTTTTGGTTATTTCTGACCAAACCCATTGGGCTATCATTCAAATGTTTTTTCTTCAATTATATTTAACCCAGTTTTCCAGATTATTGGCCTATTCATTGTAACCCACAAGTTTTAACGTGTGTGAATGGTAATTTGAATAATGAGGTACACCATGGTACCAAGAGGTATTGTACCTACTCCACATTGAACCACCAGGTCCAGAGGATATTAGAAATTATATTGCACAACCGAGGAAATGCAGGGTTCAAAAAATATATTTCAACTCCTAGTTTCAATTACAAAATCGATTACCTATACTAATTATACGAGGCAGAAGAAAAATTGAAAACTGTCGCAAATTCGTCGTCGCTCCACTGGCTGAAATGTTCGTATCGGGGAACCAACCGGCGTTCCCGCTGAAGCCCGTGAGCTATAAAATCAAGGAACTCCTCATCGTCCGTAGGGATCATCAATTACTGTGAGCAGATTCATCTGAAGATTATACGAAATACACCTATTACACAGATAATACATTTTATGGAATCAAGCAGGCATATTAGACACGATGGGGAAACTAACGATTTCATACCTTTTTAATTAATAAAAAGTCCAAACAGAATTCGTAACTTTTTCTTACCTTGATGGTAAGAAGCAGCAGAAGAGTCGTGTCCGATATTAATGTAGATAAAATCAGTAGACAACACAGTTGATAGGTAAGTAGGTAGGTAATTAAATAAATAATTATGATCAGGTAAGTAAATATGATTAAATAAAGGTAGGGAAGTATGATATAAATAAAGACAGTTGAATGATGAAGGTAGGTAGGTAAATATGATTAAAGACAGTCACGTGTTGAATGATAATTTCGACTTTCATGTCCTGTTTGTCTACGGAAAACAGTGGTTGACAGTTGACGGCGTAGTTAACCTTACTTCGACGCGCGGTTGTGGTTACGTCAAACTGACGGAGCGTCAACTCGTAACCATGGTTTGAAAAACGACATTTCGCGGCGTTAACGATCGTCAAAGTTAACTGAGGTTTGAAAAACCGGGCCTAAAAGTTACTGAATAACCCTGTCATGGATACTATAAAAATCTATTTTGCCAAAAGAGTCGGACCTGCAAGGTCTCTTTGGCTTAGTGAAACAGATTTTTCATAGTATCCATGACAGGTTTATTCAGTAACTTCTAAAAGAGATTGTTGGCGGCCATCTTGGCATGGTCATCTCTTTCAGAAGAGGCATGTAATTAGAGACATTCTTTCTCATTTCTCGTTCATTTGATAGAGATATTGTGTATCATCCTTCGTTCATCCACTACCACATCTGTCATTTTGATCATTCATCGTTCGTTTTTATCCAGTATTGTTTTTTCGTATCATCATAAAGATAAGTCGCTGTTCATTAAACATATGTACATATTATCGAGTCATGAGTAAAAACGTCCAAGTACGGGTTGAGGGAGGTCACGGGAGCTAATCAGTAAAACAGACGAAACCGGGAGACATCTGGAAGAGACTGACTGTCTCTCCTGGGAGATTTTCAAAATAGATAATCTCTTTTAGTGAATAGGCCCGAAGGCCTACAGGATGAGCCTTTAGGCTTTCTAGAGAGTTAGGCAACCTTGGATTACCCAATCAATCCTTCACTACCTAATCAATCAGTTTCATAGTATGTATTATTATTATAACAGAACATCCTATACTTTATTTTGCTTCGTGATTCGTGATTGAGTAAAAAAAAATGTATGTCTTCCAAAATGAAAATGTCCACTTCCATTTTGCGTTTCAGACATCGAGGAACATTTTTGGTCCCGTGTCTGTCTGTCTGCGGTAATTCCTTGTAACGCCCATAACTACTCGAAATAATTATTGTCGAAATGGGCTGGAATTTGTATGGTAGATGCGGGTTGGGTCACAGACGGCCTCATACCAAAATCATTGAAAAAGTACCGTAACTTTCGGTTGCGCATGCGCAAACGTATAATACTTGAAAAAGCTCATAACTACCCTAAATATCGTTGAAATGAGTTCTAACTTAGACGGTCGATCAAGAATAATACTTTGATAGATCCAAATGAATTTCATTGGAATCGTACTGTAACTTTCGTCTGCACATGCGCGAACATGAAATGTTGCCCGTTTCCTTGTAACGCTTCCAACTACGCGAAAAATAGTCGTGAAGAGCTGAAATTTTGAGGGTACACGCGGGTTGGATCGCAGATGGCCCCGTATCAAAATGAACCTACCCAACTATTCTATACGTTCATGTGATTCAAGTGAGGAAGCTGCACTGCCTACTCGAATTGGCAGACGTTTTTATTTCTTTATCGCAACTCGTTGCAGTGTGAGCCATTTTGCAAATAAACAAACAAAAAATCATGATTGTAATGTAATCAGTCAGTTTGAAGTTTTATGGACGTTATACTGTTATTAATGTGGTGGATGCTTTGCACATGTTTCAGCGGGTGAAGAGGAGGAGTGGAAGGAGAGCAATGGTGGATGTGGTGAAGTCAAAAAGGAGGAAGACAGAGACAACGCTTCGCCTGTCCCGCTCCTGAGGGTCAACCCCGCCCTCGCCACGGACCCCGCCACCAGAGGCCCTCAAGAGCCTGAACAAGCTTCTGTCAGCTCTGGTAAGTTACTTACCTGAACAAGTACTTACGTAAACCCGTAGTTTGCGTTAAGCAGAATTTCATTGGAGCAGATATCGAACATGAATTTTCGCCTACCCAGTTAAAGTGGTCGCTGTTGAGTGGATCTTATAGTTTAGAAACCGCGATATTATATTTCCCCATGAAAACACGTGTCCAGATATTTTGGATAGAAAAAATCAAGGAAAACGCTGCGAAGTCCTTGTCACATGGGTTTATTATTCTCCTGGACAAACCTACAGAAATTTTGGCTGTTCATTTATTGTTTCTTTCGTGTGAAATAATTTAAATAGGTATTTCTGATTGTTTCCACCAATTTTGGACCCAAAACACGAATTAGGTACGCCTTTTTTTCTCCCTCAAATTATCTTTGATCACTGTAGTGCCATTTAATTGCCTTGACTCACCTGTTGACACTTTTTCTAGTGTTATTATACAAATTGATGGTGATTTCAGACAATTTCCCAGGTTTTTGGCTAATAAAAAATCAATTTTGAGAGCAGAACCGTTGGTAGAACCTCTATTTTCCACTCTTTGGTCAAAATTGACTTCATATTCGGTATTCTTGTCCCAAAAACGTGGAAAACGATACCTCAAACGCTCATGTTACTACAACACAAAAAGTACCTATTTGTATACCCATTTTCACTCATAACACCTTCGGTATATTCCGATCGGGCTGCAAAGTTTCGGGACACAACTAGGGCCGAAATGGAGCTTGTGTGCGAAAGAACGAATTTTTTAGATCGAAAATGAAGCCGATACACGTGACACGGCGGACGGACATTGAATTTCGGAATCTACTCACCTTGAAACGTAAAAGAACAAATTTTGAAGGGGTGTTACAAAAACGTTTGCTGAGCGATTACATAGTGTATTATTCACAGAATAATAAACCAAAACGTGCTCACGCATTTGTGCGTACACCTCCAAGTATTTTCTTGTGTGAAATGAGACTAACTTCTCACAACCCTGTCCTAAGTAGGTAATTTAGAGTAGAAGTCGCTTAGTAGAAAGGCGGTTAAAGGAATAAGTCGGATATAAGGATACAAACAGTCCGGTCCCGATCGGCTCTATGTAAACACACAGGGAATTGGCCTGTTATGGTGATCAAAAGGACGGTTATGGTGATCAGTTTTTGAGTTTCTGGGTTGCAAAATAGGTAAAAATGGCTGAAATCTCTCAAAATTTGTATATATTCACCAAAACTGGTACCTATTGAATGATGTTCCGAAACAGAAGGTAACTAACTACCTACACGTTTTAATAGATTTCCTCAAAAAAAAAAAAAATAATAATAATAATAATCAAAATTAGGTCAATTCGGGGGGGGGGGGTCACAATTCGCCAATATCACTAAAAATGGCTAAAATCACCACAAAGTATATTATAGAGTAGAAGTCGCTTATAGAGATTGGTCACGTATACTGATTGTTTCCAGTCCAATATTACTTTATTGGCGAAAGAAAGTTCCAGCCACGCCGCATGACCATTTATGAGCTAATTTTTAACGTTAGTGACTTACCGAAATAGTCTTTTTCTGTATCGGTTCTCGATTCTCTAGCATATTTGGTGATTAAATATAGGTCCTTGGTTGCTTAGCTATTTTTTTTTAACCTACGTTTGACCCACAGAAACTTGAAATTGTCATCCTTTCATTTGTCATTACTGACGTTTTGGTGAAATTTGAACGGTAATTATAATATACAATTCACTTGTCACCCACTGTTGTATTAATATTGATATATTTTGTTCAGAATGCAATTCTGAAGATAAAGAAAGACGAATAAAAAGTCGGAAACCCCAGGTATTCGTAGATAACCGACATCAAGCAGAAAGGACTTGAAGCGAAGTGCAGGGAACAATTCCACGTTACGGCAACCGAAAACACCATCTGGTTCGGCATCTGGCTGAATTTATATTTCTCGGAAATACCCCGAATATAATTCGCGCATACGTTCTTTGTTTAGAGCGATTGGACGTTTGTATAGCCCCGAAAACGTGCCAGCGCCACAGCTTCCAAATGACGATCCACCACCATTTGACAACAGCTATTCTGAGGTCTACGACTTCTAAGGGTGGAATCTCCAAATTGTTTACACTTATACTCATTCCGACCTTCAATTTGCATTTAATTTTTCTTTAAATTGTATTTCTAGTAAAATATCTCAATATTAACAAAATCGTGACAAGTGTATTGTATATAATTACCATAATATATTTTGGAGCAGTTTTATCGAAGGTTGATATTCAGAGACCTAGTATGGTTATCGTGGTTCGGTCAGTGAAGCAGGATGTTTATTCCATCATTTCAACGCTTTATTTCGTCATTTTCAAGAAATGTGAGCTGACAGAATGGTTGGACACGCACGTATAGGTAACTTAAATACAGAAAAAATTCTGTTACTGCTATAACAAGAAAATAACGTATGGGCACTTGTACCCATACATAGGTACTTGTAATATATAGGTATGTATCCAATAACTTACTATCTTTTCGATAAGGCTATTCGGATCTGAGTATTTACTATCATGTTCCGATCACCACACGGCTCTCCACCACAGTGACAGGGTACAGTGAGTCGGACACCTATAATTGGTGTAGGTAGTTGATCATTTACTCTGCTACGGAGTTATACCTACCTGCCTCAATGGATTGACGGATGTAACAGTCGTACTGCAATAAAGTTGATTGGAGTCATTCTCTAATCAGTACCTATCATCTCCATATTGTATCGGAGTGTATAGGTCCCAGCAATTATCTCTCGCGCTACAGATGCGAAGCTTAAAAATTCGCATCGCTCCGAGCGCGTTTTCATCACCTATAAACCAGTCTGTGCTCGTAAATAAATTTAACAAAAAACTGCAGATACAACATGATACCCATGCAGATCGCAGACTTCATGAATTTGAAAAAATAAAAGAAAAAAGTGTCAAGCCTTCTCTGTGTTTTAAAAACCAATCTATGTGATCCGGTTTCAGGTTGACAGCTGAGAGATTAAAAACCACACTTATCATTGGAATATGACTTGATTTTGGTTTATTATTTTCAATAATGAACCATTGGAATCGAGCATGAACAAAAGAATTCTTACCCCCCCTCAAAATTTGGTGGTTTACGTTTCAAGGTATGTAGAATCCAAAACTGCAATAAAACTATTTCTGTCTGTCCGCCGTACGGGCCACTTTTCTTAGTTACCATGAAAAAAAAAATTGATGAAATTCGGGTTATAGGTTCCGTTCGGGGTCTAGTTGGTCCTCGAAGCTCAACGTTACTGTCAGTCATCTCTAAGGGGTTCAAAATAGGGGTTGAAATTTTCAGAACGCCGTAGCTCGAAAACTTCCGATCGAAGGGTATGGTTTTTTTTACGTTATTAAATTTGTCTTGAGCTAAAATATTTTTTGAGACCACCCGGAGCATCGTACGCCCAGCCGTTCGTGAGCACCAAAAAGCTTCGTCAACACGATCGTGAATCAAACGGTATAAATCCGGCCCGGATATCATCACTAAGGAGCATCTGATTATAATCAAGGATGGCTGTATGAAGTCGAGTTGTTTGTTCTGCGATATTATTTCATTTGGCAAGTGATGGACTGGATTTTGTTGGTAGGTACTTCTGAATCTTGAACAAAAGTTGAAGTATTATTGATGGGTAAATTATTACACAATGGCAAATTATTACACACCGGCAAATTATTACACAACGGTAAATTATTATACAACCGTAAATTATTACACCACGGTAAATTATTATACAACCGTAAATTATTACACCACGGTAAATTATTACACAACGGCTCATCTACCCAGAAGGGGCTGGATTTTGTTGGTAGGTACTTTTGCAACTTGAACAACCGTTGAATTATTATTGATGGGTAAATCATTACACAATGGCAAATTATTACACAACGGTAAATTATTACACAACGGCTCATCTACCAAGAAGGGGCTCTGGATTTTGTTGTTGTTTTGTTGGTACTTTTGCAACTTGAACACCCGTTGAAGTATTATTGATGGGTAAATTATTACACAATGGCAAATTATTACACAACGGCAAATTATTACACAACAGTAAATTATTACACAATGGCTCATCTACCAAGAATGATTGATGGGCAAATTATTACACAGCGGTTCATTATTCTATCTCCGTAGAAGGGGAACCTATACAGGTAAATTATTACACAACGGTTTAGGTAGGTACCTAGTAACGAGTACGGGGTTAGGTACTAACATACGGAGGGTCCGCGATCTACATAATATGTGTAGCATAGCACATATTGTATAGAAGGGTTATCTATACGAAGACCTGTGATCTGTAACAGGAGGGTATTCTGTACAAAATAATAAACCGTTGTGCAGGGATTTGCGGCGTTTTATTATATTACTCCATAAATCTTTTGATCTAACGCTGCGTTTGGTCTTGCAACCTATTGAAATTTATTTAGCACATTTTAAACATAAATATGCTTCATTTCTTGGAGAAAATTGTCATTATGAAGAAGTTTAATTTAAATCATCAAGGTGACATTTGGGAATTTTCGGGGTAATATTCTACTGTGTGGTATGATTGTGTCTAAATTTGTTCAGAACGGTCTAAAAACGCAAAAATCGATATTTTGGTTTTGGAGAACAAAAATTGGTTTCCCGTTTCCCTCCAAAAGTTATCACAAGAGTTCCGTTACTCTGTATGTATAATGACCAAAAAATCTGTAATAGGTACGACGATGTGTGTCCAGTACCAAGAAAAATCGTTGGTGTTCATGAATGGCCTGGAACTTAGTTGGGGAACTGTGTACCTAGACAGGAAGGTTAACTCTACAGCAAATCATAAACCTTAGTGGAGGGGATTATCAGCGGTTTTTCACTAACGTATATCATCGTTTATTACGAGCGATGACTGATAAACCAAAATGTCTATCTGGAATCACTTCGCGAAAAAATTAATGAACTAGCAAAAAGTTTGTAGAAGAACAATAATTACAATGGCCGAGGCTGTCGTTAGTCCCCTGCCGTCTTATCGGATGAAGATAATCTGAAAGGCCGGCTATGTCCCAACACTATCTTCGCACTCGTTAAAAAACGAAACAAAATTATTCTCGTTCTTTTTATGGCTCACGAAATAAAAAAGTTGCGCAGTAGTTTGTTCGCCTAGAACCTAGATGGTTTCCTTTCTGTGGACAACAGCAAAATTAAGACCAAAGTGGTATTAAATTTTTCAACCTTCAGTTTCTGCCAAGAATCGCTCAGATCGAAAAACAATGTTCTCACAAGATTATTTCTGTTCCTTATACCTCACTGAAAACATCGAGGTTCTCGCATACATACATATACGCATACATACGTACATATTGCTCGGAAAAAATCTGGCCAAAACTATTTGATGAGTTCTATTTATCGGAAATTTCGCTGATGCCTAATGTGGCACAAATATGTTGCTATACCCACCAAACTTGTATGCGTGTTCAGAAGACGAATTCATAGTGACCTTGAGCACTGCCAAAAAATATGTGCTGTTCAGCAAAAAAATGCTCGAGCTCTTCAGATGAGTGAGTAACCATGATTTCAACCGAGACCCGTTAAGAAGGTCCGGGTATCAAAAAATCTTCCTTGGTTGTACTGATTGAGTAGGTATCTACAATCTGCTACATAAGTAAGATTTTAACTACCGAATTAGCACCTACAAGTATTAGCAGCAAAACTTGGATTACCTTTTTTTTAAATTATAAATGTTTTTTATTGCACCAATTAATACAACTTATTAGCGACCTTTTCTTTGACACATGGATTTTTTTATATTTGGAATGAGACTGTGATACATAAAACAGCTCTTTATTGTTTCGACTGTTAGTCCAGTTTGATGCGCTTAGGTAAACTGAGAGAGTACAGGACTTACTGAACAGGTTTTCACGGAAACATTCAAAACATTCAAAACACTGTTGCCAAAGATCATGAGGTCTTATCTTCGTTGATATGATCTTGAAGCCTCTTTTACTTGAGTCCTGATGACTTCATTTATTGTTGGAATTTGGAGATCGTTATGAATGTCGTAATTCGCTGGGTACCGGTATGGGTTATCTCATGAACGTAATACGTTGTTCTGGAATCCCTGAATGGTTGCTTTGGTCGGTATAGCCCCACAATAAATTGTGCACCACAGGTTCAGACTGGTTTGAGGACCTGATTGGATTAAATAAATGAACTTCTTCAGTATTTTACTCAGAATTTGGACCAATTATTAAACTATAATTGACTCCAGGCTTCATGTCGTTTAGCAAAATTTCATTTTTTCGCTGATTCTTGCTCTCGAAAGGGCTTACGTTGATGTTGTTGATTCATACTGGAGGATGCCGCACACGTCTGTATGAGATGTGCATAAATATAACTGGAAAATAGCAGGTTGGAGGCCAAAACACTGTTTGCGCTGATTGTCGATGGATCGGATCTTGAGGCCTGGAGACGTCGAGGATAAAAACTCTATCAATATATAAACAAGCAAACAAAATTGCCCTTCTGCGCACTGTGGTTAATGCCGCCTGCCTCTAACGTTAGGAAATGATTGTAAAATCACGTTGTTTATGCCCAGTCCGCTTAGTAGGTACATAAATTATACGTATCGCTCTTCCACTTTCGTGATGTTGAATGTTTTTATTCAAATTATTGAAAATAATCAACTTTATTACCTAAAATAAGTGCGCCCTCTACAGTGCAACGGAGGGTACAGCCTGCTTGCATTACACAATCCGTTTGCACTGCACTCGTCCTATCTTTCGAGTTTGTTGAGAGATAAAAGGAACAGTTTTCTTCAGCCGGGTTACCTATTAGTTGTTATGACTGATCTCGGGTGATAACGAAATATCGCACAAGGTTGCTCTTTTGTGGATATAAAATAGAATCTATACATGCAGAGTATGATATTATGCGTCCGTTGTTCCGTTATAATGAAAATACCACCGCAACACGTGGAGATATGGATCTCTCAGCAATTATGACACTTGAGAAATGAAATACATCGAGCAAACCCAAGATAATCTTTCATCTCGCCCAACGATGCACGGAGGTTTTTTCCAAACAATTATGATTTAATTGTCTCGAGACCGCTCATTTGCTAGTTTTATGTCTCGAATGGGATGTGCGATATACGAACTTGATGACTCCATAGAATAACTCGTGTGCGAATGTGGATATATCGAGAAATCGCAAACTTTTCGTACGTATTTGATCTTTTCTGTAAGAACTTACAGGATACTTAAGGATACTTAAGTCACTCCGGAGATAAAAATATCTGATCTCCAATTTTATAGGTATATCACTTGATGACCGACTCGAGCAATTTTTGAATACATAATGGAGGAATCAATTTCAGCCAATTTTAAATACTACTGTGATTCCTGCTTATTTTAAGCAGTTTGGTAGGTCCCCACTTTGTCGAATTATATTTTGCGATGCATTGATGGGAGAAAATGAATGGTTTTGTACGAATATCCATTATAATAATTATACCTAGTTTCCAAAATTACCCACCTTCAAATTTGTGATGTCGCACTATGAAAATCGGCTCGAAGGGAACGCTTTGCTCGCTCACCTTACAACTCCATTGTTCGCTACCTACTGTACATAGATGCCAGTAAGTATCCATTCGCTTGAACGAAGGTTTTCCTCGAAGGTAGGAAACTCGAGCCGCCCTCAGCTCAGTGATCGCATCTTTCGCAGGTCTCGTTCAAAAGCAAAATACGTAAATCTCTACTTTCAAATAAAAACATTTTAAAAATACGTGGGTACAGCCCATTAGCAGGCCATATTATTCATATTATGACGTGCTAATTGCTGCATATTATACAGCATTTTCCGTTCAAACAAACCCTTTTAAAATAACAGTGCAAATAGCATAGCACTTCCTTTCAAGCTGATGCACCTTTTTCAGCGCCGATAAAACCGAAAGATGAGTTCGAAGATGAGCAAATTTCAAAAGTTCTAAGGGTTCAAATTTGAGTTTTTAAGGGTCAAAAATCTGTATAAACGGCTAAAATCGCGAAAAATTGATATACAAATCACTGAAAGTGGTATGGAAGAGTTAGTAAAGACAGAAAAATACCATTTCAAATGTTTTAGCGAATTTTCAAAGACGCTATTGCAAAGGGTCCACAATTTTCAGAAGATGAATATTTGAATTGTTTTTATAGGCAAATCCGTTTCAGAGAATCCTGAATTGGTCCGTAGATTTAAACAAAAATGTATATGTGTTTATATATTTATTTGTTTATTTATGGGTGTCACTGTCACTCCAGACGATGTCTGTCCTAAGTACATGATAAAAATCCAAAATTTCGCCAAAACGTTTGTATTGCCAAATAAGGATGAGCTCGAAGAGAGAAATTTTCAAACATTTTAAGGGGGTCACATTTGAGTTTTTGGTGGTCAGAAATCGGTAAAAACTGTTAAAATCGCGAGTAATCGATATAAAATCACTAAAAGTGGTTTGGAAGGGTGAGTAAATACAGAAAAATACCATTTCAGTTGTTTTTCACACAGAATAGAGGTCAGATTTAGATGGTGGGTGGGGGTCAAAAATTTGTATAAAGGGCTAAAGTCAATATCAATTCACCTGACGTTGTGTGGGATGGTGATCTACAACGGAGGGACTATTTATATGATGAAAATTTTTTTTCTCAAAAAAGTGCCCCCTTAGTTATGCTTGACTGTGTAAGGGTCAAGAATTGTAAAAATTGCTAAAATCACGAACAAATTATATAATTTTACGAAAAGTGTTTCTTGCTATATCATCTTTTCAGTGAATAGCACAAATATTTATTTGAAAATTCGCTCTTATAGCCATGCTGCATGACTGGAACTTTCTTTAAAATACGAAGGGAACTATTTTGGAAATGAGTAATGGAAAAATTCGCTGCAATTCTGCTAGGTATGAAGGCTTTCACAACTTCTTCGACTTTGGGATAAATATACAGATTTATCGGCCAAGCACTGTTTTAAGTAGCCATCATATCTCTTCGTAAGGCATACAAACGCATTATTAATGCTCGATCTCTAACGAGTTGGTGATGCAGAAATACCGTTCTTCCCTCTCGACATCAAACAATATGGCCTTGTAGACTCAAACACGGTCTTACTGCAGAACCGCTATCGCACCGATCTCAGAAATTTCTCTTCCTTTTCTCTTTTTCTCTTTATATTAAAAAAAGAAAAAAAATGAAATAAAACCGAAAGAAAAAATCTCGATGAGTGAAGAGCCTTTAGAGATTATGGGGACGGGGATATTCTCGAAAGATGGGGCTAAGGAGATAGTTGAATTCCGCGTTGTCTGTCTGTCCGTCGTATCTGCACAATTAATCACCTCATCCCGCTTCTATCAAGATGGTCAATTCTTATCCTTGATCCCTTGGTTTTTGCTCGCGTCTCTGATCGTTATTTTACACATATTCACGCACTCAAATCCTGTTTTCTCCTCTACCATAACTTTGTATACCTTGTAAGTGCGAGATGTACAGAGGGATAGAAATACAGGGCTATGTGATGAAACCAATGTTTGATGTCTTGTAAATTTGATGGTTGAATGTATGCCCTAGCGTGTTTGACAAATTGAGTCCCTCAAATTAGTTTATATAAACTTGCTGTATTGTGTATGGCCAGTAGCAACTGTTCGACGATTTTCAGTTGTAGTTAGACGTGTAAATTGAAATCAGTTTTATATTTTAAATTGAAAACCTTGAATCTGACTTGAAAATGATATGCTATGGTATGGCCAAGGGTCATTCTACTAAGGGCCTGATGATGAGGCAGAAAGACATTGCGTCGTGGATGTTTTTACTTCCAAGACAGCTGTAGTATTGACCTGATAATTAACAGTCTTAGACGTATAAGTGAACTTATGAAAAAAATAATTCTGGCACACGATTACGATCACGACCCTTGATCCAAGCGTCATGGAACAATTTAGAATCATCTGGAACATTCAAGAATCATCAATTGCGAGGCAGCACCCTTACCAAAATTTAGGGGATATGATGGCCGAGTGGGTACTATGGGTCGTCATCTGATAAAGTGTGTAGGTTGGTATTAGTAGGTAAGCAAGTTATTTGTCATTGAATATAAAAGCAAATGGCTGCTTCAGAAGTTCACTTACTTAACATCACAAGTGATTTTAGTGTCATTTGCCAGTAAAATTTGTGAAATAGGAGTAACTCACGTATAAACTAAAGCGAGGCAATGAAAATATTGCGGGGGGGGGGGGGGGGGGGGGGTAAAAAATTATGCTACATACGACAATAGTCACAGCTGTTATTTTTCTTGTAGATAACCATTCTGTTCGCAGTGGGCTATGCTCGTGTTTTATGTGGTTTTTTTTTGTGTTTTTTTAAAATGAAAGTAGGTTCCATTCCAATAATTTTGAGACCAACCGCTTTCTACTACGATCAATAGTTTTTGTTCTATGATTTTTCAAAGCTTCCAGCACGGAGGGGTCCCACCCAGGCGAGAGGGGTGCAGTGACGTAGGAAGTGTTGGAATCTTTGAAAAATCTTAGAAAAATAACTATTTATTTAGCCAACTGTTTAGTTAGCAATTAACTAACTATTTATTCATATGTAGCATGTAATTGAAAAAAGTTAGTAAAATCCAAAAAGCACCCTTAAAATACTGTTGGGCAAGCGTAGACTTTATGCAGCCAAAACATTATTTAAGGAACTAAGCCACTTTTCACCATCTTTATTCAAAAAATATGCTAATCTTAGTTTAAAAAATAAATAAATAAAGGTATATTTTACACCGTAAGACAACACAGGTCTAACGCATACAGGCTAAAACTTCCGACAGCCCATAATAAATACGCGCAGACGACCACTTAGTAGAGGCCTGCAAATAATAATAAATAAAGAATTCGGCAACATAAATGTTTTATTAAAAATAAAAAATAATAAGAAACTGAAGAAAGGTACAGCAGAATTCATAATGAATTACAAAAATGAACAAAAAAATTCATATCAATTATTACCTACTAAATTAGCAGTGCTATGGATACTTTATTAAAAACAACTCCGTGCTGGACCATAGTGTCACACTTTCCAGCACGTTCGTCGGACCTGTAACCAAGAACTGAGAAATAACAACTACCTAATATGTCCTATTTTATATTAATATATTGTATTATTTGTATCGAGGCATGATGACAACAAATTCATTCATTCATTCATTCCAGCTTTCATTTAAAAATAATATAAACCGCTTTTGTCACCCATTCCTTGCTTTGCCCCATAACTGTACTATGTATATAGGCATTTATGGGGAGAAAGTTTGAGAATAAGTGCGGGTTTACCACATGAAAACTCTTCATCCGAAATTAAGTTTCGTCTGGGCATGGGATCAAATATAAAGGGTAGTTGAGGATGGTGGGTTCAAGATTCTTCAACAAAGTTCCCTCAAATATTCACCTTGGTACTGGACACCGCGTAGCTACTACCGACACTATAAGTTTGTTTTCGTCAAATATCTCTCTCCTTGGGCTCAAAGAGCATGCCAGAACAACAAATTCGATTTCATAAAACGGTGAGTCTGTTCCCTGCCACTGATAACTAGGCTGAAGTTGGATACAGCTCCATTAACACTCATGTTGGTGTTTTTTTCGGTTCGAACTTCAGGACGTCACTGGGAACGAAAGCCTGTCATATATTATGCTCCGGATTCTAGAAAAATCCTAAAAATCTGAATCTATTCAAATCCGCGAAGAAAGCGTCCGTCTATTGAGAGTTTTGGAGCTAAGGCGTTATGAAAATTGTCAACGCCTATTTTTCTTCCTATGGGTAGTGGTGTAACACCACGCTTCGAGGACCGACTGGTCCTCCAAATGATCATGCCTAGTTTCATCGATTATTTTGTTCCATGGTCACAGGTGGCCCTGTAACTTTGTCCGAACACTTGAGCGACTCTCTCGTCGCATGTTGCTGACTAGAAATTGTAAAATTTTCTAAGGAACGTTGGGTGCGTAAAGAGGCAGGATGGCTTCTCGTGACCACCCTCCACTACAATCAGTGGAAAGAGTGGAGGGGTATTGATGCCTTCAGGCTGATTCCGTCTCAGCTATCGCATTTGAGGCCAACACATCTGCACGACCTTTATATGTAAACTATGGCATTTTTGCTTTTTTCTCCCGCAAAAACGCAAATTTGACTCCTTCTTTTTCGTACTTTTTTAAAATATTTGAAATAGCCTTTTTCTGTCTTGATTCACAATTTTTTACACCACTATTGGCGAACTTAGTTATATAAAATATTTCGCGGTTAACACCGATTTTCACTTATATATTTTCACTCCCCAAAAACTCCAAATTCGACCCAATTTTTATTTTTGAAAATTTCTCATCTTCTGCTAACTATGAATACTCAGAGTAACAGCAATAACACACCTAGGTAGGTACCCTAATGCAAGATTAAAAGTGTTGTATTGTACTCGTATAATACTGTCGTCTGTTCTGAATAACAGCTCAGGAAGAAGAAGAAGAAGGTGGGAGCGGGAGTGGAGATGGTGGTCTGAAGAGACGGCTAGAGCCGCCGACGAGCCCCGCACCGCCTCCGACCGGTCGCCTCCGCCAAGAGACTCCCACCCCCGGCGCCTCGTCCGGCGCCCCAAGCGGATCACCGGCAGCCCCCGGCGCCTCATCCGTCGCACCCTCCGCATCCAGGGCTCATGAGGACCTCCCTTCGCCGCCCCCTCCGATCCCTTCAGGTAAAATTAACAAATCAGTGAGAGGAAAAAAAAAATTTTTAAAGAAAAAGTACTTGCTTATGCAGAACTTTCGGAAAAATGGTAGATTGAAGCCCGTTTTCAAAAATATGCGTTGTTTTGGTTTATTATTTTCAATAATGAACCATTGGAATCGAGCATGAAAAAAAAAATTCTTACCCCCCCTCAAAATTTGATGGTTTACGTTTCAAGGTATGTAGAATCCAAAACTGCAATAAAAACGCTGCAAATCCCTGCACAACGGTTTATTATTATGTATAGAATACCCTTCTGTTACAGATCACAGCTCTATGTATAGATAACCCGTCTATATAATATAATATGTACTATTCTATGCATATTTATGTAGATCGCAGACCCTCCGTAGGTTAGTACCTAACCCCGTACTCGTTACTAGGTACCTACCTAAATCACGAGTTAAATGTTGCTAAAATAACTCTGCCGATGACAAACAGTACCTAACAAAAAGAAACACACATAATGAAGTTCTGAAAAGAAATTGTTGATTAGGAGTGAAAAAACGCTGCAAATCCCTGCACAACGGTTTATTATTTTGTATAGAATACCCTTCTGTTACAGATCACAGCTCTATGTATAGATAACCCGTCTATATAATATAATATGCACTACTCTATACATATTATGTGAATCGCAGACAGCGTTGGCCAATAGAATTGCAGAACGCGTAGCCGTGGCCGGCCCTTGTGATTGGAATGGCCTAGGCCAGTCATAATGAATTTATTGAAAAAACAAAAGAAAACGATTGATTGAACCATTTCGGACCATGCCACTGCGCACCATGCCAATTAGAAAATTCTAAATGAATTCCAAATGAAAGTCCAATTCAGACTGATGGTATACCAATTTTTACAATTCTAAGTGAATTCCTAAGTGCACTAACAATTACAATCCTAAGTGCAATCTTAGAGGATTACAATTACAATCCTAAGTGAATTAAAGTGCAATTGAAATTGTAATCCAATTGCAATTTCAATATTTTATTAACACAACTTTGCCAATTTTGGCGAATGTGGAGTGTATGTTTATAGGATTAGTATGTCGGGAATGAGGATGGGGATTTTAGGTAGAGTGGTGAGCAGTGGCCAATTGCAGTTGAAAAAAATTGTTGATGAGGAGTGAAAACGTTGGCCAATAGAATTGCAGAACCATTTCGAACAATGCCAATGCGCACCATGCCAATTAGACAATTCGAAATGAATTCCAATTCAAATTGAATTGAATTCAAATTAATTTGAATTCAAATTAATGAATTCCAATTCAATTAATGAATTCCAATTCAAATTAATGAATTCCAATTCGAAATCGATTGAATAAATTGATTGATTGATGGAATCGAGCGCTTCCCCGGTGACGAGCGCAATGCCAATTAGGCAATTCGAAAAAAATTCCAATTCGAATTAAAGTCCAATTCAGTAAACCAATATTTACAATTCTAAGTGAATTCCAATTGCAATTGAAAAATTGATTGATTGATTGTTCGATTGATTGAATAAATTGATTGATTGATTGAATATAGCGCGTCCCTGGTGACGAGAGTGTATACAATTTCATTCACCCTGGTGTCGAAAATGCCTGTCGGTGAAAACTTCGGGGCCTTACTGTGAACGAACGGCTGGACGTACGGTGCTGCGGGTGGTCTTAAACGACTCCCAAGTTCGAGAACTATTTAAAACCGTAAAAAAATTCACGTAAAACAAAGGTATAGGCTTTCTGAAAATTTCAACCCCTATTTTGAACCCCTTAGAGATGACTCACAGTAACGTCGAGCTTCGAGGACCAACTAGACGCCGAACGGAACCTATAACCCGAATTTCATCAATTTTTATTCATGGTAACTAAGCAAAGTGGCCCGTACGGCGTACGGCGTACGGCGGACAGACAGAAATATTTTTATTGCAGTTTTGGATTCTACATACCTTGAAACGTAAACCATCAAATTTTGAGGGGGGGTAAGAATTTTTTTTTTCATGCTCGATTCCAATGGTTCATTATTGAAAATAATAAACCAAAAGTTGCAAAAGTACCTACCAACAAACTCCAGCCCCTTCTACGTAGATGGTATAATGAACCGTTGTGTAATAATTTACCGCAGTAATAATTTACCCATCAATAATACTTCAACGTTTGTTCAAGTTTCACTACCTACCAACAAACTCCAAAAGAGCCATCATTTTTCAAATTAAATAATATCACAGAACAACCAACTCGACTTCATACTCCGCCAATATAATCAGGTGATCCCTACCAATGATTGGCCGTATTCACAAATTCCTATTGTGGGCGCGTCTCTGGTTACGAGATTTGGTTTGAATTGTATACAATTTCATTCACACTGGAGTCGAAAATGCCTGTCGGTGCAAACTTCGGGGCCTTACTGTGAACGAACGGCTGGACGTACGATGCTCCGGATGGTCTTAAAAAACTCGCAAGTTCAAGAACTATTTAAAACCGTAAAAATATTTACGTAAAAAAATTGTATAGGCGTTTTGAAAATTTCAACCCCTATTTTGAACCCCTTAGAGATGACTCACAGTAACGTCGAGCTTCGAGGACCAACTAGACGCCGAACGGAACCTATAACCCGAATTTCATCAATTTTTTTTCATGGTAACTAAGAAAAGTGGCCCGTACGGCGTACGGCGTACGGCGGACAGACAGAAATATTTTTATTGCAGTTTTGGATTCTACATACCTTGAAACGTAAACCATCAAATTTTGAGGGGGGGTAAGAATTTTTTTTTTCATGCTCGATTCCAATGGTTCATTATTGAAAATAATAAACCAAAATATTTCTGTCTGTCCGCCGTACGCCGTACGGGCCACTTTTCTTAGTTACCATGAAAAAAAATTGATGAAATTCGGGTTATAGGTTCCGTTCGGGGTCTAGTTGGTCCTCGAAGCTCGACGTTACTGTGAGTCATCTCTAAGGGGTTCAAAATAGGGGTTGAAATTTTCAAAACGCCTATACTATTTTTTTACGTAAATATTTTTACGGTTTTAAATAGTTCTTGAACTTGCGAGTTTTTTAAGACCATCCGGAGCATCGTACGTCCAGCCGTTCGTTCACAGTAAGGCCCCGAAGTTTGCACCGACAGGCATTTTCGACTCCAGTGTGAATGAAATTGTATACCATTCAAACCGAATCTCGTAACCAGAGACGCGCCCACAATAGGAATTTGTGAATACGGCCAATCATTGGTAGGGATCACCTGATTATATTGGCGGAGTATGAAGTCGAGTTGGTTGTTCTGTGATATTATTTAATTTGAAAAATGGCTCTTTTGGAGTTTGTTGGTAGGTAGTGAAACTTGAACAAACGTTGAAGTATTATTGATGGGTAAATTATTACTACGGTAAATTATTACACAACGGTTCATTATACCATCTACGTAGAAGGGGCTGGAGTTTGTTGGTAGGTACTTTTGCAACTTTTTTCACTCCTAATCAACAATTTCTTTTCAGAACTTCATTATGTGTGTTTCTTTTTGTTAGGTACTGTTTGTCATCGGCAGAGTTATTTTAGCAACATTTAACTCGTGATTTAGGTAGGTACCTAGTAACGAGTACGGGGTTAGGTACTAACCTACGGAGGGTCTGCGATCTACATAAATATGCATAGAATAGTACATATTATATTATATAGACGGGTTATCTATACATAGAGCTGTGATCTGTAACAGAAGGGTATTCTATACAAAATAATAAACCGTTGTGCAGGGATTTGCAGCGTTTTTTGAATTAGTGTTAAAATTGAAAATGCGGCAAAAAATGACGTATGAGGTCTGTTGACATCTGATTGGCTGTTGACTTAAGGGTAAATGTCATGGGTTTAGTTCCAAGAACCGCCACCACGTCGCGCTTCAAAATGAATTTCCTTGGTTCAACACAGTCAATAAGTATATAATATGTTAATAACAATTTAATAGTAATGTTACCTAAACATAAATACCAATTTGTAGGTGAGAAATAACGAAAAAGAGGAATATATCAGATGTCCTAGCAAGAACTAGAAATTTGCCCAAAATCTTAAAATTGCTGTATTTTTTGAACGGAAGAAGATAAAATGGTAAAATTGTATGTATTCTTAAAGGAAATTTAAGGCCCTTCAACTTTCTTTCTTGTGATATTTTCGTAGGATGGACGTATGAAGAGTTACCTCGACAAGGAGAGCAAAAAACCTGGGGAGAAATTGCGTTTCTCAAAAATCAGCGATTTTTGACCGCGGATATCTCTGAAACTATGCGCGGTAGCGAAAAAAATTTATGGAGTCAATCTTTTAGCAAATGTTGTCAGCTTTAATTTTGTGTAGAGTGGTCATATCGCTGGGACGCATAGTTTCGGAGATACGAGCGGAAAACCTTAAGTGGGACCTTTGCCCCCCCCCCCCCCCTTATTCATCCTAAACGTCAGGGTTAAACATGCCAAACAATGTTCTGAGGTGTGATCATTGTTCACCCTCACATGAACACCCCCTTTTGGGGTGTTCATTAGACAGTTTTTTTAATTCCCGTCATCTTTACACGTTCAACCGTGGAAACGCTAGACTGCTTTTGTTCTTCCCGTGATCTTTACACGTTCAACAGTGGGACTGATATAAGCCAAGATTATACGGGAAGACGGACCAATGAGCTTCAAGCATTCTCTACACGTATATACTCGTAGTTCTTCCCGTGTACGAGAAGAAGTAGACTGTTTTTGTTCTTCCCTTGATCTTTACACATACAACAGTGGGACTGATACGCCTAGGATTATATGGGAAGGCGGGCCAATGAGCTTCAAGCATTCTCTACACGTATATACTCGTAGTTCTTCCCGTGTACGAGAAGAAGTAGACTGTTTTTGTTCTTCCCTTGATCTTTACACATACAACAGTGGGACTGATACGCCTAGGATTATATGGGAAGGCGGGCCAATGAGCTTCAAGCATTCTCTACACGTATAAGCGTAGTTCTTCCTGTGTACGAGAAGAAGTAGACTGTTTTTGTTCTTCCCATGATCTTTACACATTCAACAGTGGGTCTGATTCGCCAAGATTATAGGGGAAGACGGGCCAATGAGCTTCAAGCATTCTCTAAACGTATAAGCGTAGTTCTTCCCGTGTACGAGAAGAAGTAGGCTGCTTTTGTTCTTCCCTTGATCTTTACACGTTCAACTGTGGGACTGATACGCCAAGATTATACGGGAAGACGGGCCAATGAGCTTCCATCATTCTCTACACGTATAAGCGTAGTTCTTCCCGTGTACGAGAAGAAGTAGACTGTTTTTGTTCTTCCCGTGATCTTTACACATTCAACAGTGGGTCTGATACGCCAAGATTATAGGGGAAGACGGGCCAATGAGCTTCAAGCATTCTCTAAACGTATAAGCGTAGTTCTTCCCGTGTGCGAGAAGAAGTAGGCTGCTTTTGTTCTTCCCTTGATCTTTACACGTTCAACTGTGGGACTGATACGCCAAGATTATACGGGAAGACGGGCCAATGAGCTTCCGTCATTCTCTACACGTATAAGCGTAGTTCTTCCCGTGTGCGAGAAGAAGTAGACTATTTTTGTTCTTCCCGTGATCTTTACACATTCAACAGTGGGTCTGATACGCCAAGATTATAGGGGAAGACGGGCCAATGAGCTTCAAGCATTCTCTAAACGTATAAGCGTAGTTCTTCCCGTGTGCGAGAAGAAGTAGGCTGCTTTTGTTCTTCCCTTGATCTTTACACGTTCAACTGTGGGACTGATACGCCAAGATTATACGGGAAGACGGGCCAATGAGCTTCCGTCATTCTCTACACGTATAAGCGTAGTTCTTCCCGTGTGCGAGAAGAAGTAGACTATTTTTGTTCTTCCCGTGATCTTTACACATTCAACAGTGGGTCTGATACGCCAAGATTATAGGGGAAGACGGGCCAATGAGCTTCAAGCATTCTCTACACGTATAAGCGTAGTTCTTCCCGTGTAAGAGAAGAAGTAGACTGTTTTTGTTCTTCCCGTGATCTTTACACGTTCAACTGTAGGATCCTGTAGGGTTGGGAGTCGAGAAGGGCAGTGCATGGTCAGTTTCTCGTCCGCCCTATATTCTGTGTACTTACTGAAATGCCGATCAGAAAACACTGCAAACAGCCGGTCATGGATACCTACTATACAGTTCGAAAAGAATCACTACGAACGGCCAAACGCCTTTCTGGCAGTCAGATAACCGTCCGATGGTCACTGGGAACAAAGCTATTGTTATAAAAATTCGTCCACTTCCTAACTGCCTATTAAAAACAATCGTTTGACCCCCTACTTGAGTTTATATTTCATCTCTTCCACATTCCAACTCTTCTACTTCAATTCTTCCTTAGTTTCGTACTTTCATATATCACTCACCTTTCCTTAAGGATTGAATTTAAACACCAGATTGTTAGGTATTCGGTTGTCAGTCTACAGATAGAGTCAGGTAAAATCGAACGGTGCCTGGTCACATAACGACGCAGGAAGTGTTTGGATATTAATTTCGAATGAGATAGACTCATATCACCAGAGCTCCGATTCCTCGAGGAAATGTTTTTCGACAAAGCTACATCTGCCGGTAGAGAGCAAAAGCCCGTTTGTCCGCGCACATAAAATATCACTTAGTTGAGATCTCCGCTTTTAAAACCGATAAAGTGATTTAGTGAGGCTAACTTTAGAGAAGGATATCAGCCCCGATGGCCTCCCCACGTCCCTCGACGACCGGTGAATTACCCAGCGATATAGATAAAAACGGAGGTTGTGGGTAACAAGAGAGCCCGGAGGATCCACGACCCATCAGATGGGATCCGGAGATGGGATTCTAATAATGAGGTTTTAGAAGATACAGGGCTCCACTACAACACAGTTTGCCCCGTTGTTTATCTGGGTTTCGGGAAATCAAAATCCCTGTTTGGAGATCCCCATCGATGACCGTAATGACTCCGGTTGGTCGTGTTAGAGAAAATTTTTCGACCGATAAGGGGAGATATGAGGTAGGTACCTGGGGACTCGTTTGTTCATAACAACAACACTCTTCGCCCGATCAATAAACAGTAATGACGGGTGGATTGTCTCGCCTATCTCCAGCCTTCCCCTACCTTGTAATTCGTAGTGCACGAGCCCTACCTAGCACCTAGGTGGTGGGTACCGGGGTCGCCTCCAGTCCAGAATTTTACGGGACTATCCCGGTTTCAAGGTCCCTCACCCGAATTTCGGTCCCTTCCAGATTTCTAGCAGACGTCATAAAAGTAGGTGCCTTTAATACTATTGAAACACGTAGGTACTCAGAATTTTCTCTCATTCTCTTATAACTTGATTTACTTGACTAGGTATGTCTTGAATGGTAATTGATAGGCACTACCTAAGTTTCCGTTCCCAAAACAATAATTATAACGATAGCACCAAAAACAGTAATACAACGATAGCAGTCTCCTAACTTGTTACCTTGGTAATATTGTATTTCCTATCACCCCAATGCCTTGATGATGTTGAATTTCCTGTCACCCTGATGCCTAAACAAGAATTTTTAAGTGAATTCAACATGTGAATAATAATCCTCAAGCGCCAAATTTGCAACATTTTGCAAATCTTCAGTTTTTCAAACGTTTGCATACCCGAATAATTCTGCATGTTACTCTTGTTCTTGTACTGTAACCCCAAAAGTTGCCTTAGAATTTCAGCTTTCTAACGGTATTTACCTACTCATTTTTATTTTTTTTATTTTTTTTGAGGAGAAAATAGTGTTTGCTTTTTTTTCCAGTCATGCAGCGTGGCTATGAGAGCGAATTTTCAAAGAAATATTCTTGCTGTTGCGTCAAAAGATGATGTAGCGAGAAAGTATACCACTTTTCGTAAAATGATATCCGTTTTAGTGATATCAGCAATTTTTACCGATTTTTGACCCTTATAAAGTCAAATTTGACCCACTCTTTTTTTAGAAAAATATTTCTATCATCGAAATAGTTCCTCCATCGTGAATCACCATCCCACACAGCGTCAGATAAATTTATATTGACTTAAGCCCTTTGTACCCTTTATACCAGTTACTGTTGACCCCCACAAAACTCCAAATTTGACACCTATTCTGTATGAAAAACAACTGAAATGGTATTTTTCAGTCTTTACTCACCCTTCCATACCACTTTCAGTGGTTTTGTATCAATTGTTCGCGATTTTAGCAGTTTTTGCCGATGTTTGACCTCCCTAAAAACTCAAATTTGATCCCCTTAGAATTTTTGAAAATCCCTCATCTTCGAACTTATCCTTTTGATTGGCAATGCGAGCGTTTTGGCGAAATTCGGTATTTTTATCATGTACCCAAGGACAGATATCGTCTGGAGTATACATTAAGTAATCAATTTAATGTCAAAAATATAACTTTCATTGAAAAAATCAACATTACCGATTACGATTTTAAGATTAAGGAGTATACCCCTATTTTTAGGGTTCCTTCCCAAATGATTAACTATATAATACATAGTTATATCAAAATAGTATTAATTATAGTATTATCATAATTAATTACCTTATCATATTATATACGAATAATTACATATGTAAACATACTAATAATATATACTCAAAACGTCGTCTGGAGTGACACATAAACAAATACCTATATAAATATATATATATATATATGCATCTTTATGTACATATAAATTTTTGTTAAAATCTAGGGATCAATTCAGGATGCTCTGAAACGGATTTGACTTGAAGAGTTGGTATTTACGTAATTTTTGACGCTGAATCGAATGTTGGCACTTCCGGCTCTCCCTGACTAGGTAAAACCTAGTTTTTTGACTCCTCAAGCCTTCCGCAAGCGTAAAATTTGATTTGGTTAGCCCGAATAATAATTATTCTGCATGGGATTTTGGTACTAACCTTAGAAGTGGCCTTATTAAAATCCCAGCTTTCCAACGTTATGGAGTTTTTTTCCTTTTTAATGTACCTAACGTTGGCGAGAAAATGACGTTCTGAGTTCTCAGAAAATAATGATGTAACCTGTTGAATCGAGTTGTAGATTATTGTCGCCATTAATGCTGACAATAACCAAAACCAAAAGATCCAAGGGCCAATGTGTAGACAGGAAAAACCTTGATTTTGCCGAAAAATCCACGCTTGTTCGCAGTAAAACGCAATTTTCTTGCCAAGGATGAATACCACAAAATAACTGACCATTCCGCTGGAAATCTGGCATTTTGAGGCAACTTTTAGGGTAAGATCAAATAATTATTTGGGTTTACAAAATGAAATTTTACGCCTGCGTAAAAAAAGGCTCGGGAGTGCCAACATTGGGCTTAGCGTAAAAAATTACGTAAATACCGGCTCATAGCTCCCCCCAACTCTCCACGTCATGGGAAACGGAAAAACTTCGTTTCAACAAGTTTAACTTTTTCTTTTTTTTTCACTTAAACATGGTTTTCTCCTCTAGTAAATGTTTTAAAAATAAATGGAGTAATACCGTTGGAAAGCCGAAATTCTATGGCAACTCTTAGTGTTACAGTACAAAAATAACTTCCAGAATTATTCGGGTTTACAAACGTTCGAAAAAAATACTTCCAAAATTGTACAAATTCACTTAAAAATTTTCTTAATTAAGCATTAGTGTGATAGATCCAATACTCTTCCGAACGGTATCCTCAGAGTTGAATTTACCTTGTAAAATAAGGAAGTTACGGTCTTTTTTGCATGACCGAAAACACGGAAAAAAATCTTAAGTGGTAAAACTCGGTTTTTTAGTGGAGTAAAAAAAATTAGGTATAGGACAACTTTCGTTGCAAATTAGTTGTAGAATCGAACCATGGCCTGTGGTGCACCTTGGAACACCCTTTATATACCTATTAAAATGGTTAGCTTCATTATGTAGGTTCACCACTCCCCTTCACAATATTTATTCAGCCCTACTGTCATACCATGTGTCCAAATGACAGTAAATAAAAATTTATTTTGAATACATATTTATGTTTGAAGTAACTTTTATATGAAAGTTCATTCAAGAAAGTTCGTTCAAGTTGTTAGTTATTCATTGTTTTCGTTGCCAGTCATAAGGGTGGTCTTTTAAAGTTGGCACCCTAATTTCAGGCCGAGCCAGCTAATCCCTGGATTTTGCTAACTTTTGCTGGACTAAATGTTTGTTGCATCTTCGCCTCCACGCCAAACTGCATAAAAAATTACATGTCTGGAAAAATTGCATACTTTTCCCTCACAAGCCCAGTATTAGGCAAAAATAAATTCTTCGGAACTATGATTTTGCAGTTTGTAGTGGTGCCGAGGAAATGTGCCCTTCCTTAAAAAATATCTGACCTCGGCCTCACGATAATTTTAAAATGTTCCGAAATGTTTGCATTCAGTAAGGTAAGATTATGAAAACCATGTCAGTCTACCACGTTTCACTGTGAATCTCCTCTGTTTCAGGGCCCCCTGTCTATTTTTGCGGCCCCTGCGGCATCAGGTTCAGTTCTCTCAGCACCCTCGAGGCTCATCAGACTTATTACTGCTCTCACAGGATGCACGCCCTTCCAAGGGGTAAGATCCACTGAAGTGTATTATCATTTGCTTGTTAGTAATTTATAGTATTTTAAAAACTAGTGGATACCGTGCGTATTATGGTAATCCAATTGTTTACAAGTTAGTTCACGCAAGTTTCGTTCGTCAATTTTCCAATCAGGTAAAACACCTACCTACACCATATAATATTATATCACTACCTACACAAATGGTTGGGCTGAACACAAGGGTTTTATGCTGTGTTGTAGGAAGAGGTCCTCTTCCTTATAGCCTGTGACGCATCTTCCCTTATAGCTACGGTTCGGGTGACAGGAAAATGTTGAAGCAGTTTAAAATGTGTCAGTGAATAAACTAAAACAGATAAAATCAAAGGAATTGTCTAATCGCAGTGGCGTAGCCAGGATTGTTGAAAGGGGAGGGGGGAGGTTATAGGAAATATATTTGAGTTAACAAAGCTGAATGTAAAGTTAACAAAGCGCTACATGTTACAGGTAACGTTAGGTAAGATAAACTGATAGAATAAAACATATTTATTTGGCAACAGTGTTAGCGGATTTTCAAAGAAAATTAAACGATTGCATGGGTCCAAAATTTTCAGAACATAATTGTTTGAAATAGTTTTATAGGCAAATCCTTTCCAGAGCATCCTAATTTCATCCCTAGATTTCAAGAAAATTTTATTTGTGTATATACTACTACTCTCCAGCTCTACAGGCCTATGCGGCCCTTGGCTTGACAAACTACTTACCTCCATCGATCCCGATTCTTGGCAGCTTCTCGCCAGTTCCTAATTCCCAATCGGCGCGCCTAATTCCCAGTTCCAAATTCCAGTTCCTAATTCCCAATTTGTATATATATATTGATATAAAATCACTGAAAGTGATGTGGAAGGCTGAGTAAAGACAGAAAAATACCATTTCAGTTTTTTCATATAGAGAATAGGGGTCAAACTGGATTTATTGGGGTCAAAAGTTGGTATTAAGGGCTAAAATCAATATTAATTCACCACCTGACATTTGGAGGATGGTGACACGACACAAAGAGGGACTGTTTCGATGGTATACATATTTTTCAAAAAAAAAAAAGTGGGTCAAATTTGACTTTACAAGGGCCAAAAATCGGTAAAAATGGATCAACGTTCGCCCACACAGTTCGCTCGCCGTCACCGGGCCGTCATCTCGAAGTTGCTTGGCGACAAATATCCTGCTGGTTTTGACGGCCGTCTTTTCATTTCCGTGAGGTTTTGAGGTTTGTTCTCAGTTTTGATTGTTGCTACTCTTCAACATGGTTGACGAAAAACTGATTGAGGAAGTGCGGACATATCCCCCGCTCTGTCCCCCTCCAATCCAAAATACATGGGCACTGATTTCAAGAGCGACATCTTGAGTAAAATAAACTGGAGAGGAATTTCAAATAGCTGATAAGAAATAGGATAGGGGAAATTTTTTATATTAGATGTTAGATTATCATTTTCTCAGTTCTCACTTCCCAAACGACTGATGCTTTGCACCGTTCTTCGACGGATTCGTGAGGGATGAAACTCGGTCCGATGTGAACAGGAATCACTGACCGATCTCGGCCACTCGAATCTCGTGACGGTGACAGGCAGGTCTCGTGATGGTCTTTTGTGAAGCGACCTTTATAGGGAAGTTGGGGAAGCTTCTACACAACACATCCCACCACAAACCCACCCTCCCCTACTTGCTCGAAAAATAGTCACAAAGACCATGGACATTGCTCGTTTGTAATAAAATAAACGTAATATTATTTAACTGTTTATTCATGTTTGATTTACCGTTTAATCTGGTATTGTTGCATTGTTGTTATTTTGTACTTTTGTGATTGTTGTCATTCTTGAAAAGTTAATTTTGTGATAAAGTTTTCGAGCCAGTTGAGATAACCCCCCACTAACCCCCCTCCGTCGGCTACGCCGCTGTCTAATCGTAACAAAGGGTTGGTTATTATTAAAAACCATTGCGATCTCAGACTAAATTGAGGGTAGCCAAAATGATGTGTCTCCTACGTAATTCCACATAGATCCCGAGCACAAACGCCTATATATATATATTCGGGGTGACATTGAATTGAACTTCGGTATTTTCATAATGCACGAAACCCACCGCAATTTACTCATTCTGGTTTTATATGTTTGTTTTGATGTATTCGGATGAATTAACCAATGATGGCTATTATTTGCAACGTTGATATTTTACTGACCCATATTTACCTACTTCTTCTGTCAGTAATGAGCGCAGAGCAAATAACTGAAATTAATTACGAAAAAAATGAATTTCCATGTTTATTGTGTTGTTGGTTGGGTATTTGATTACACTTCTTTGACGTGCACGTTGTTGATTACGCGTCGTCAGCTATGTTCGAAATCAACGAATCGCATCAGAAATATGAGAGCGGTTTGTGTAAATATTATCTTCCTTAGGAATGTATTGATGAAATTGACCCTGAACAAATCCAATGTTGATTTGTTGGTGTTGTGCTCTGTTGTTGATTGGACAAGTGAACTTATGAAAAGTTAACGAACTGCGCGCGTTTATGTCCGAATTTAGGAGCCTGTCCCGAGTTGCGTTCTTTTTCCTCTTTTCCAACTAAAAGTGTAGGTAAATAACACAAAAGCAACCTGGGTTACCTAGGAAGGTGCCTACCTAATTTAATTACATTTTTTCTCTTTTTAGTTTTCGCTGGAGGAGGTGCAGAGAGCGAAAGCGAAGAAGCTAAAAGTACAGTGGAGAAGGAAGAGACCAGTGGCGGAGAGAGCAGTAGCGAGCCGTCTGGGAAGGCAGCCAGAACAGGCAAACAGTACAAGTGCCCACATTGTTCTTACAGTGCCGACAAAAAGGTTAGTTCATTTTATCACATTCCATTCGCTAGTAAGTAATCGCCCTCGTTTGTTCGAGTCGGGTGTTATAGTACTGAACTTACTCACAGTAGTGGCAACACTTGGTAGGTTCGAAGTGGAGAAGTGGAGCAATGGGTTGCCACAGGGCAGAGTAAACCGACCCAGCCCACTGGATGCCTCCCAGGAGTACTGGATGCCTCCTTAAACTGGGACACTGCCCAGGAGTTACGTTGTAAAATAGAGCAAGCAACAGGCGCTTTCCACAGAATGAGGAAGGTAATTGTCAGTCGTGACCTTAGCCTTGACATTCGGGAGTCAGCTGAAGTTTTACGTGTTCAGCCTCCTACTTTACGTTGTGGAGGCGTGGACACCGACTGAGACTATGTTTGTGTAATATGGTTCAGGTATTTGAGATGCGTGTGTACTGCCGTATATTTCCTGCATTGATATCTGCATGTATACAGGTTGGTCTGTATACATACTCGATTTTTAGAACCATTATTGATAAGAACGAGGTACCTATTGCTATTGATCGCCAACATCCAGGGCTGTGCACTTGAAGAAGAAGATCACTTGGATGGGAACTGGGTAGTACATGGATGCCTTCTTAATTCAGGGACTGTCGTACCCCTATCCGCACACTTCTGCAGAACTTCCTCTGGAATTAGGGTAGAGAAATAGATTACAATTGGTAGCGTCCAGGCCGTGACGAAGTTCTGCGTCTATTCCGTGTCCTACTCCCAGTACGTCGACGTATAGGTACATTGTCAACAACACCAAAACTGAGGTAGGTGGCCCCAGGGCTTAACCGAGTCTGGAACATGTACATGAGTCTAAACTCACTGTCCATGAGTATGTGTAGTTACACCCTGAGTAACCACGAACATACCCATTATAAGTAACACCATTAACAATCGACAAAAGTTGTAATATAGTCAGAGTCCCCCCTCGGCTTCTCTGCAGTTTTATAGGTACCTACAGGTATTCTGAGGTTGTAAACACACGTGCAAGCGAGCGCAGCTTCTTCTACCCTAACTCATCTAGCTGAAGGTTTGCACAGTATGCAATCGACCCTAAAGTGGGTACCTACACCCAAATCTCTAGTTCAGTTCATATGCCCCAAACCTCAAATCACGACACCTGTGCATTTTAAGGTTGTATTGATGTTGATAAGGAATTGGAAGTAGATTAGGAATTTCCCAATAATGATCCGATCTGGGACAGATTGTTACTGTGGAGATTGGATGTTGAGCTTGAGTTTTTATGAGTTTTTTTTAAATCTTAGGTACCTAGTCGAGCTTGAGGTTTATGAGTTCGTTTAAATTGTAGGTAGTCGGTTCTCTGACAATATCACTAACCATTTAGTCCCTTCCACTTACCTCCAAACTCCATGAGAAGCCTTTTATCTACCGACTACAACTACGTCAGCGTGTCGAGAGAGGATGGAGACGGGCACGTGTGCGATAATACCGCTGTTTGTTTTACGATTAGGGAGATCTATCTATACTGTATAGACGACAGTAAACCTTCCTCAATTCCTGAGGAATCAGTTCATCGCTCAGTTCTGTACTAACCAGCATATTTTGTACCTGCTTGTGCCTGCCTATTGATTGGTAAATTTCAACCGCATTTGTAATGCTTACATTTGAGTTTAAATGTATAGCTACTTTTTATGTTGAACTATTGTTTAGTTCAATAGAATCAATGAGGCTCAGCATAGACCTGCAAGCAACGTAAAGTTGCCTGCATGAGGCGTCTTTGGTAACAAAATCGTGAAATATTAATTGATCAGGTATCTACCTATATCGAATTGGTTCACGGCGTTCAAGGAAATAATATAGCAGTTTGTAGTCATGTTTCAATATAATCGTTGAATTCGTTATCAGCAGCATAGGTTTTTGCTTAATTTTTTGACTATTTGTAACGAGCACTTATCCATGAAGCAAAAGAAAGCCATGAAATGTATCACATCTTCTTGTTTTGTGTCACAGGTGAGCTTGAATAGGCATATGAGGATGCACAGTACGTCTCCTGGAGCCAGTGAGCTAAGTTCCTCCCCTCAGCCGTCTGTTGATCGTTACTGCCAAAACTGTGACATCCGTTTTTCGTCCAGCAAAACATTCAGGTATGCATTAGGGGCAGCAGTAATCCCTGTATGTCCTTTATGAAAGATCGTTGTGCAGTTAATGATCTCGTCTGTGATGGAAGCAAATCGTAGATGAATTCATAACTTTATGAGCAGTCTTTTATATGTAGCTACTTAGTTCAGTAAGTACCTATGTGTAGTTTATGGACAGATCTTATTCAGCACCTCTGTTGGCTTCTTATAGCAGGCCCATCTGAGAAAAAGAGACGTAGAAACAATAATTTGTTTTGAGTATACATTTCTCCTCGCTATAGAAGTCTTGAGTTGCGGCTCAGAGTGCTGATTCAAATTACACTGTGGAATGCAGAGAGCAGAGTTCCAAGTCACCTCTGGTACCTACCTACTGTGTATATTTTTTTACCTGTGTCTCTGGGAACTAGCAACCAACATGGTTCATAGTTACTTACCTAAAAATATAATGGATCCTTATTTTTCCACAGGGCACATAAAATGCACTACTGTAGCACAAGGCATGTTGTGAAAGGCAAAGGTGGTCAGAGTCCAGAATCATCGGGAGAGATGAGGCCAAGCTCGCCAAGCGGTGGTGGTGGAAGCCCTGTGAGCCGAGTTCTGACAGACCAGCCTCCACCGTTCTTGGCTCTGCCGACTAATCCGATTCTCATAGTTCCTTACTCTCTCATCCAAAGCGCGAGCATCCTGCCAGCGCCAACCAGTGGCCTCCATCCACCAGACACTGCGTATTTCCTACTGCCTGATGGGACGTTGCAGCCCATGGCCACTGCAATCCCACCACCCAGGCCGCTTCCCGAGAAACCTGCGCGCCCAGCTATGCCATTCCATTCACCTTCCCAACAGGTAGGTAACAGTTCACTAATATTTGTATTCTGTTCAATAATATGTATTCTATTCAAGCTAACACGTCATTCATTTGTATGTTACAGCCACTGAAACCTGTTACAGAAAAACCAAAGAATAGTGACCAACCTAGTGGGTCCCCTCTTGACCTCAGTTGTCGAAAAAGTGCAGAAAAGGATGTGGTGGTAGTTGTGGACATGAGTGAAGACGAAAAGGAAAATAGGCAAATGATGAACAACCAAAGAGCCGCCATGTCGCCCGAACATGAAGACATAATTTGTGCTCCTTCTATACCTTTAATGCTTTCAACGTCTTCTACGTGTTCCTCGCCATCCCCTGCTCCTTTATCCCCAGCTTCCTCATCACATTCAACTTCTCGACGAAGTGATACCAAAAGGCACCAAAGTGAATCAGCGCATAGCAATAGTCCTAGCCCTAAGTCTTCCATCGTCTCTCCTGCTCCTCAAATTAAATCACCTCGAAGAACCCCAAATGGTATATCAAGTAAAGCTTCACGACCAGATCTGCTGACGCCTGAAGGTCAACCTCTCCCTAACAAAGACAGTAGCAACATCAACCTCCAAAGTCTGTTATTAGCTGCTGTTTCGGCTCAGAGCCAAATGGATAGTATGCAGATGAAGTCTGAACTTCAAAATCTCCCCTTCCCTCCCGAATTCATACCTCATTTGACAGCAATGTACAATGCGAGGTTCGCCAAAACTAAAGCCATGCCAGCAGTGCAAGGGCTGATACCTCCTCCAGCAGGCATATCCCCTCATCCAGGCATTTCTCTGCCTGGAAGGTCTCCTGTGGAGTTTCTCAACCAAGCAAGTATTCTCCTGACATCAGAGATGGCTCTACGCTTAGCAGCAGCTTCTAACCAAGCTGAGCTCCCGCCCCCCGCACCAGTCGTCCCACCACCTCCACAGGTCCTTGTCAAGCAAGGTGATTCCAAGTGCCAGGAATGTAATATAGTCTTCTACAAACATGAGAACTACATTGCTCACAAAAAGCACTACTGCTCTGCAAGGAAATTAGCATCAGTGGATTCTAGTCAGGACGAGAAGACCCCCAGCCCGATGGGCGGAATTTCCCCTCCCCCTACAACTCCTCCTAAGGAGTCTAAATCAAAAAGTCCTATCGGCACTCTAAATAACATTCCATCGACGTCCAAACCAACTATGTACCAATTCATCTGCGCAGCGTGTGGCATCAAATTCACTTCCTACGATAATCTCACAGCCCACCAGACGTACTATTGCCCCAAGAGGAACCCCAACGAGCCTGAAAAACCTAGGAGGTGCAACAAATGTAAGGTAAAATAGTTTTCTATCATGGCTACTTTTTTCTCTTTCCTTTATCACATTGTTCGATATTCTTTCGATGTTTCCTCCACTCCTATGCACTTGAATTGTTTATTCCTTTGAAAACATTGTAACGGATTGAAGTTTGGTATTTGAACTGGTAGGAAAAAAAACAAGGCCCACCTGGCCCCTGGTACATACTTGTAACGATGGGCAATTCCATTGGGTATTTCGAAATCTGAATGGTAGATTCTTTAGTAAGAGCATGTGGAATGTAAGAAAACTACATCATTTGATCGGATTCTTGATTAGTAGGTACTCATGAAAAAATTCTGAAATTAAAAATAAAGTGGTTGAATTGGGCGTTGACACTGCTGATGTCAACCCAATCATGCAGGGGCTTTTTCAAATCGCATTATTTCTTTAGCGTCTCAAAATGGTGTAGCTGTTTTAGTGAATGGATCTCAGTCTCGAATACCAAGGAAAGTTCTTACAGATTGATACAAAAAATTCACTGGAATTGTCGTTTTCTACATTACTGCTCGAAAACATTTAGCTGGTCATCCTGTTAATTTCATCCTTTCACTTCCCTTATTAGTAATAATTGTTTGCGGATATTTCTAGATGGCAATAGTAGGCGAACACCATTGTAGCGGTGCCTCCGTGGGATGGAAATGCCCCTGTTGCCCCGTAACCAGCCCAACGGCAAGTGCAGCGCAGAAGCACATGGACACGCATAGTGGCGTGAAGGCCTTCCTTTGCACGATATGCCGGTACAAGGGGAACACGCTGCGAGGAATGAGAACACATATTCGGATGCACTTTGATAAGAGGCCAGCCGAAGTCAACGTACGTTCCCACGATTCAATAATGGTGTTTTGATAATAACGCTAAGGTCCTAAACAAGGGGGGAGATCGTGGTACGACATCTATTTATTATATATAGGCTTTCCATAAATCAATCACCTACATACAAGTCAAACAAACTCTCCTCTTACTCCAACATCCACTCTTTACTATCCCTCGACTCTTACCTGTCAAAGAGGACTGTAGGAACTCCTATTAAATGGAAAATTCACTTGATTTAATTGAATTCTCCTGGGTACTTGTCTCCTCTATGTGGGAGGAAAAAGCTGCATAAAATTAGGAAATGAAGCTTAATTTTTATAACCAGATATCATTGCTAGGGCACAGCTGATCATAATCTTGCATGGCTTTATGACGTCGAGTTGGCTGCTCCGTGCTATTATTTCATCTGAAGAAGGATCTTTATTTTGGATTTTGTTGGTTGGTACTTTTCAACCCATTTGTTGATAGGTACAGGTTTATTGTTCACGGACAAACGGATCATCCAAATCAAAAATTTGGGAATAATTATGTCGAGGGCCCTACTTAGTGTAATGACATACTATGCGGATCCGGATGCGGGAATCCGCAATCGAAAAACGTGGCGGGACCGGCAAATCCACAAGCAGTGTTGTCCTTGTGGGGAGTGGAGTGACATAGGTACTATACCAACTGCAACACGTAAAACGCCTCCGGTTTTTTTCTGCCCGCTTCCTGTCGACGGATTGGAAATTTCCGCAGCGCCGGTGGAAGGAGAGAACAGGAAGAAACAAATGTGTAGTGACAAATCAGTTGCACTCCGGACGCGGATTCCTCCAGCCCTCCAATGTCTTCTGAAGAGAATATTGCGCTCGTTGAGCAGCAGCGATTAATAGACGCAGTTGTTAGAAGAAAAGCAGAACTTTGTTGTGAAACTGATAAGAGCTGAATTTATTTCAATGAAGCTGTATTGCTTCCTCACTACTGAAGGTAGGGAAGCCTTGGAGCTTATGTAACTGTGATTGCCGAACGTTACTCTGGTGGCAGTTTCGTTGTATCTTTATGTCCGTGCATGAGTAGGTAGGTAGGTGTCCACTGCAAAAAAAGACCCAACAAAATCAGGGTCTTACACAGTGATCTACGTAGAAGGGGTATCTGTACAGGACAAACCGTTGTATAGTTTGCAGCGTTTTTGGACACTTTGAAACGCAAACCACCAACTTTTGTGGGGGTTAACAAAAAAAATAAACTTCCCTCTTTTCCTTTCATGGAAACTTAGGGGAGGGGCAGGCGCTCTAATCACCTCTTGGCATTGTCTGTACATCTTGATAAAATTACGCAAGATGGTTTTTACCCCAACTTTGTGATATTCATTCTGGATCCTGTTTCATAAAACAACAAGCAAGTGTATAAGTCTACAAGTACAGGTACTTGTAATGCACAGTTTACGAGTACAGGTGTTTCACCAAAAGAAAAGGTGCAAGTTCAGAAAAGTTGCAATAATTTTGTAGAGCGATAGTTGTATGTGTGTATGTGTACTTTCAATTTTATCGTCTTCGACGACGTATTTTGGCAGTCAGGTTGTTTTGATAATGCGTTGACATGTTGAGTTCCTTCTTGTTGCTGCCGTTCGTAGTTTCATTCAACTTCACGTGTTTCACTTATCGAGTATCGATTGTAAAAAATTAATAGGTACTTTTACCTGTTAGGAGGTAGATGCAATCAGTGTGACTTGTTAGCCAGTAACGGGCAATGCACAATCTCATTTTCGGATATAGAGGCCGATTGCTGCCCGTAGGTAAGACATTCGATCCTTTGACCGATCAAAACTGCTCCTGGGCCTCAGCGGACATCCAAAAGCTTTTGTTGAATTCATAAAAACTTCGGAAGTTGCAGTTAATCCTTGATCAAAAAGACCTAGCTCACCTTCGGCGTTGAACAAACTTATATTCTTCATCTTCAGGAGACGTTTTTTACACATCAACTGGGTAGGTATAAAATTGGCAGGGAAAAACGACTGTGTGATTAATGTGAAGTCAAACTCAACTACTTTACGAATTCCGATGTTCACAGGCAAACGATTTTAGGTTAAAAACGCTGCAAAGTCCTTGTCACATGGGTTTATTATTCCATTGGACATACCTACCTACAGAGATGTTGGCTGTTTATTTATTGTTTCTTTCATATAAAATAATTGAAATGGCTATCTCTGGTGGTTTCCACCAATTTTGGCCCCCAAAACTCGAATAAAGTACGCTCCTTTTTTTTTTTTTTTTTTTTTTTTTAAATAAATTATCTCTGATCATTGATAGTACCATTTAATCGTCTTGATCCACCTGTTGACACTTTTTCCAGTGTTATTATGCAAATTGATGGTGATTTCAAACGATTTCCCAGGTTTTTGACTCATAAAAAATCAATTTCGGGAGCTGAACATCTGGTAGAACCTCAATTTTCTATTCTTTGGTCAAAATCGACTTCATATTCGGTCTTCTCGTCCCCAAAAACATGGAAAAAGATACCTCAAAAGCTCATGTTACCAACATGTTGCTAAAACGCAAAAAGTACCTATTTTTATACTTATTTTCACTCATAACTCCCCTGGGTAAATTCCGATCGGGCTGAAAAGTTTCGGGACACAACTAGGGCCCAAATGGAGCATGTGTGCGAAAGAACGATTTTTTTAGACCGAAAATGAAGCCTGTACACGTGATGCGGCGGACGGACATTGCATTTTTGGAATCTACGTACCTTGAAACGGAAAAGAAAAAATTTTGAGGGGGTGTTATAAAAATTTTTTGCTGAGCGATTACATAGGTGTATTATTCACAGAATAATAAACCAAAATCGGCCGACTTTTACTATTATAGAACTGGAACTTGTAGAAAATTATGGAAAAACACCTGTAACTTGTCAAAATCCGTCTGTACAGTTGTAAGAATTCACTGTCACAAGTCTACACTTTTACCTTTGTGAAACGCAATTCATCACGTTTTCTGCAACTTTATAGTACCTAATCGACTTGTCACTTGTTGCTTTATGAAACAGGCATCTGGTAATGATAATTTATGAAGTCTAAATCAGTCAATTTTGATCTGCAGGAGGAGAACTACATCACTTGTATAGTGGAAGACAGCGGTAGCACTAACCTAATGGAGCCATCCGTCATCTTAGAGGAGGATGTAGTGGGGGTCCAGAAGGAGATGCGACCACCGTCAAGATGCAGCAGCTCCAAGACCTCGTGCAACGGTACTCCTAGTGATCCAGTTAAAGTCAAACAAGAAGAAGTGGATCGGGTAGAAGACGAAGTAGCTGATGGCGAATCCAGTCGACCTATGGAGGACGATGAGTACATAGAAGTGGAGGACGTGACTATCAAGGAGGAAAAAGTGAAGGCGGAAGACGATGAGGAAGACGTGGTGATGAGCCCTGTCGAAGGTCAGGATGTAAGCGAGGACCTGACAACGACTGCCACGATCAACAACAACAAGAGCAGCAGTGGTCCCAGGTACTGTGAGTCCTGTGACATCTCCTTCACATATCTTTCGACTTTCATCGCACACAAAAAGTTCTATTGTTCCAGTCACACGGGCGAGGCAGCGTCTGCCAGCAACAACAACAATAATAATAACAACAATAACAACAACAGACCGACTGGCACCCCGGTGACGTAGGCTGTGTGCGTCAATCAATGATCTTTATTCACTCGTGTTATGTTTTTCCTGATCTCTGTAGTGATGGCATCCACCGTTTGAAGATACAATAATTGTGGTTATGAACACTAAATTAGTGTCAATGTCTATGAAGAGCTCAATGTCTATATTGAAACTATCTAAATTAATTTACTGCATTTGCCAAACTAGGTAATATGGCAACCCTTCGAAATTATACCATATAGGTACCTAGGTAGCGAAAATAATATGGAGCCTGCGAGCATCTAATGATTGTATACCATACTATGAAATTTTATTCGGTGCGTACAGTGATGGTACAAGTTGAAATATCAAGTGAAATGAGACTGAACTGGTTCAAGGAGATTAATGCTTCTATTATTGGTTATTGTTGATTTGTTATGTTGTATACGATGCATTAGGTATATTTATTATTACTGTCACCACTAGGCATTTCATTCCAACATAGTCGTTCTCAGTTCCTCTTGTTTTCAATTTTTTTTTTGTACGACATCTCTGATCCATAGCATTGGTAGGTACCTACCTACTCTTATTCAAGTACTCATCGTGCGCAATGTGTTGGTCTTGTCAAATGTAATGGGGACGTCGTCGCTGAAGGGGGATGATTATCTGGTTTGAGGATACAGTATCCCTAGATCCTAATTTTAATTTGAAATTTCGTTTCCTAATTCATCCCAGCTTGAACTGTGGTTTCTAATTTGGAAAAAACATTGAGGTGGCCGGTAGTGAGTTGCGTTAGTTAGTCAGTTGGGAACTTTCTCTGGATTGCAGATACTCGGTAACTGCTTTTATGGATTTCAGCGATTTACAGAAACAAGGTTGGCTGGTTTTTCACACTCACTCATGAGGAAATGCCACTGACTCAGGGGAATAATTTTTAAATCTACTTGGTTTCCAAGTAGTTAATTGGTTTCCAAAATTACATACTTTCATGTAGTGACGTCACACTGTTGATGAGTTCTTCCTCCAAGCTGCAGTGTGATGTTGCCTGGAACATTACTTTCAACTGGTCAACGACTTTTTCTTCATTTAACTATTTTAATTGATATCCTCCTTGAAAGTGGTTAGTATCTTCAATAATAATACATTTTAACCATTATCGTGGCTAGCAGGATACTCCTGCTTCAACTGAGTCACGGATTACATCTGCTGAGTATCCAGGAGTGGCAGCCAGTGACGTCATCTAATCTCGACAAATAAAATAATTCGACATAATTAACTCGACGTTCATTGCACACTTGCTTGCACTGAGCACTCTAGCAGTGAATACCTACGACTGCTTTGCACCTCAACCCACTATTCCCGCTTATTTCCTTTGAATGTGGAAAATACGATCGTGGTAAGGTCCTTGATGATTCGACCTTTTATGATCTCAGTAGACGGAATTTTATGGTTTCCGGGGCGGAATATAAAGGTTGGACAAACACGGAGCTCAAAGTAACTGGTTGGGAGGGTGCTGAATTGGATTGCTGGGAGGACAATACCAGCATTGAAGCGGCATTCCGGGGAAATATTGGGACATTAGGAGAAGACTCGATCGTTATTGGAGTGGTAAATAGTATTCATAGGTCGAATGATTTCGATTCAAATGAAAACTGCAACGCTTCATACCGCTAGGAGCCTCCAAAATACGGCGTACGGCGGACAGACAGAAATATTTTTATTGCAGTTTTGGATTCTACATACCTTGAAACGTAAACCATCAAATTTTAAGGGGGGGTAAGAATTTTTTTTTTTTTTTTTTCATGCTCGATTCCAATGGTTCATTATTGAAAATAATAAACCAAAAATTAGGAATCATTCAATAACAATATTATATTATTTAATAGATCTCACATCATCACTGAGAAACCCAAAAATTGGGTTAACGCAAATAAACGAAAAAGAAAAGAAAGAAAAATATATCGTATTTGTTTATTTGATGCTTTCAGTTAGATGTGGGGTCTTAAGTGTGAGTCAGAAAACAGGTTGATGTGTGAAGAGGATGGGAAGGGGAGGGAGCGATAAAATCATCTTCTGAACTGGCATACGTACTGGGAACGTACTGGGATTCAATATTGCAGGAGCTAAACGTGACCATTGCCAATCTGAATGCAAAATCATTCGGAACTAAGGTAGAAAAGAAGAACGATTGATATTTTTTGATTTTTGATAAGAACCCCGTTGTCAGATTGATAGCGTGTTGAGGTTAATAGGTGGGTTGGCCGCTGGACAGCGTAGTGGAGGCGAGTGTGGGATGAGCTTCGAGTTAAATTATAACTCCACGACATGTCTGGCCCGAAATAGGCACTAACTCATCTCAATCTGTACTTTCAAAAAAATTTTAAGGAAAACTACCGGAGTTCTACAATTTATTGTTAATTTGTGTAGATAATGATGAATTTCCCTGGCCTGATTGATTGAAGTGTGTGAAGTTGAATTAAAGAAAATTGGTTGGATAGAGATGGCAACCGAATAATCCTCATATTAGCGTCAGAATATCTAGGAGTCATATTTTATTAGAACTATAATATTTCGCGGCGTGTTATGTATAATAGTATCCACAATGATTCTTATATCCATAAAAAACCGTACATTTATCCATCAGCGGAAATTTTAATTCGGCCTTTCGTAAAAGACGACTGAGTAGGTACTCTAATTAGGTAGGTATCTACTGACTCGTTATGAAATCGAGTGTCAATTATGCCTATAAAATTCATCTCGGTCACTAGTGTTTGGTTCAATTTACCGAAGCCCGAGAGCCATCCATTAGTTGTTATTTCAACTTGTTCCACCGAATTAGGTAGGTATATCCTCTAATATATTCAACTGTGTTGATTGTCTAATGTAAAGAGTCGACGTACTAAGCATATCGTATAATATTTTTTCTTACTGTTTCATTTCTTATCATTATTTATTTTTATTGCTTTCTAGATACACACCGTGCCATGTAAAAGGGGAAACCTTGGTATTTTTGTTGGTCACGCCTTAAGGTTTTGCAACTTGTAAAAAATGCTACCTATAAATAGTATGAAAATATTGAAATTTTGTTTCATTTGATAGGCCTTAATAAAGTAGTTTGCATCCATTTTTTCTTTTAAATGTATTTTTTTGTTAGAAAGTCTTTAAACTGGAGGAAAAAATGAAACTCTAGGTCGAGCGCTAGTCAGTGGGGGCTTTAGAGGGAAAATGGTCTCCTTCATTTCTTATATTTTAATTTATTTAAAATTCTAATAGCTCTTCATCTGAACGATGGACGCCTCAAAAAATTCATGAAGAATGTGTGAGGTCATGTACATTTTTGTTTAGCATGTTTTATCGAAATTGTAAATAACTATTGGGATTGATTTAATTGTATTAACACTCTCAAACCGGTGCAATAAAAACCTAGTTGATAATTACCACTTCTATAATAATAATTTCAACTAATGTTGAAAGGTTGGAAATGGTGAGTTAGGCACCGATATTGTTTTTTGTTTTTTTTATGCTCCGAAGCTATATAGGATATTCAAAATTTGTAATGTATTGGTTCGGAAAAAGCTATTGTTGGTGAATAACCTACATTTTGAACAAGACAAGAGTAACAGTGTACTGTAGGTAGGTGGTATCTTCCTACCTACTGATTATTTCAATTAATCAGTAAGTTCAGCGATGTCTCACGAGCTCTGGCAGTACTAACAAGTATTTCAGTAGGTAAGTCAGTTTCACCTTGGGACAATATTCTTCTCGAGTTGTGACGTCACAGGGTTTCAGGTAGACTTGCCATTACAATTCCTCTCGGTACCTTCTTGAATGCTTCAATCTTGGTTCATGTTCTAATTATTGGGGTGAATCGAGCAAATAAGTCTCCTTTACACTTTTGAAAGAATGTACCTATACATCAGCCTTGGTAATATCACGGAATCAAATACGGAACATCAACGAGGTATTGTGATATCGACCAGCAACCCTGGCAGTTATTTTCCGAGTAACTTCTTTCCGCTCTTCCACTCGTAAAATTCCCCAATTGTTTTGTCTTGAAGGAAATTACAATTATACCAACCACTCAAGCTTGCAACAGACTGTTTACTTACAATGATGGAAAGCGTCACCATAACTAAGAGAGCTGGGACTAAAGGAAAAATATGTTCATATATGAGAGAAGAAGCACATCGAGAAATTCTACAAGTCAGATCACTTGTATTTCACCAAAATTCATGGTAATCGTCAGGGTGAAAGTTATAGGAGATCGTATACAGTTTTAAACAAAGCTATCAACAATAGCACTTTTAGATTCCCTTTTTTGTGTGTTGAAAACACCCAACTTCGGATATGAAAAATACCACTTTCAGTTTTCCTCAGAATTGCACTTTATTGCTAAGCTTTTCGCCATATTTAAGGCATCATCAGGCACATGCACAATATGTCTGTCTAGTATCTATTGTTTATGTGCCTAATGGTGCTTCAAATTAAGGCGAAAAGCTTAGCAGTAAATTGCAATGGGCAGTTTTCTTGTGCAGGAATTTTTTTATTTATGATCTCAGAATCGGATTTAGCACCCTTGAAAAAACTGCCAGCTTTCATCGCAAAACACCATGTAGTTTGGGCAACAAATGGATAGAAAGAAAACGAAATGACGTCATAAGTGGATGGCGCTGAGGGTTCCCCCAAGGCGGGCGCGGGGGTGGAGGCCTTTACCTGTGACGTCATTTCGCTTTCTTTCCACTGGTTTATTTCGGATTTCCACTTTCGATCATCGGACACCCCGCATATGGCAGCTATTCGGAAAGCACTCGCCGAGATCTTTTACTTGATAAAATAAAATAAAACAGGTGAAATTGCCCATTGTGTGGAAAACTAAAGGTGGTATTCCTCCTACCTATTTTTCATATCCAAAATAAGAAAATTTCATGTTCAGAGGTCAACCGGAGACAAGTCATAACCGATGTCTGGAGATGTCAAAAAATTCATCCACAGTGTGAATGGGCGATGATACAAGTTTGTTACCGGGGCCAATCAGCATCTCAGGTATACTCCTGAGGCCAATCAGCTTCTCAGGTCTATTCCTGAGGCCAGTCAGTTTCTCAGGTCTACTCCTGAGGCCAATCAGCTTCTCAGGTCTACTCCTGAGGCCAATCAGCTTCTCAGGTCTACTCCTGAGGCCATTCAGCTTCTCAGGTCTACTCCTGAGGCCAATCAGCTTCTCAGGTCTACTCCTGAGGCCAATCAGCTTCTCAGGTCTGCTCCTGTGGCCAATCAGCTTCTCAAGTCTGCTCCTGAGGCCGATCAGCTTCTCATGTCTACTCCTGACGCCAATCAGCTTCTCAGGTCTGCTCCTGAGGCCAGTCAGCTTCTCAGGTCTACTCCTGAGGCCAATCAGCTTCTCAGATCTACTCCTGAGGTCAATCAGCTTCGCAGGTCTACTCCTGAGGCTTATCAGCTTCTCAGGTCTACTCCTGAGGCCAATCAGCTTCTCAGGTCTGCTCCTGAGGCCAATCAGCTTCTCAGGTCTACTCCTGACGCCAATCATCTTCTCAGGTCTACTCCTGAGGCCAGTCAGCTTCTCAGGTCTACTCCTGAGTCCAATCAGCTTCTCAGATCTACTCCTGAGGTCAATCAGCTTCGCAGGTCTACTCCTGAGGCTAATCAGCTTCTCAGGTCTACTCCTGAGGCCAATCAGCTTCTCAGGTCTACTCCTGAGTCCAGTCAGCTTCTCAGGTCTACTCCTGAGTCCAATCAGCTTCTCAGGTCTACTCCTGAGGCCAGTCAGCTTCTCAGGTCTACTCCTGAGTCCAATCAGCTTCTTAGATTACTCCTGAGGCCAATCAGCTTCTCAGGTCTACTCCTGAGGCCAATCAGCTTCTCAGGTCTACTCCTGAGGCCAATCAGCTTCTCAGGTCTACTACTGAGGCCAATCAGCTTCTCAGGTCTACTCCTGAGGCCAATCAGCTTCTCAGGTCTACTCCTGAGTCCAATCAGCTTCTCAGGTCTACTCCTGAGGCCAATCAGCTTCTCAGGTCTACTCCTGAGTCCAATCAGCTTCTTAGATTACTCCTGAGGCCAATCAGCTTCTTAGATTACTCCTGAGGCCAATCAGCTTCTCAGGTCTACTCCTGAGGCCAATCAGCTTCTCAGGTCTACTCCTGAGGCCAATCAGCTTCTCAGGTCTACTACTGAGGCCAATCAGCTTCTCAGGTCTACTCCTGAGGCCAATCAGCTTCTCAGGTCTACTCCTGAGTCCAATCAGCTTCTCAGGTCTACTCCTGAGGCCAGTCAGCTTCTCAGGTCTACTCCTGAGTCCAATCAGCTTCTCAGGTCTACTCCTGAGGCCAATCAGCTTCTCAGGTCTACTCCTGAGGCCAGTCGACTGGTGCGGCATTTTTCGACTGGACTGGAGCGTCACTGGCCTCCAGTGGTACGCACACAGGAACTGGAGACCATCTACTGGCCTCGTGTAAACGTCACATAAACTCCACTTGGACAGAGATGTTCTCACTGCCCGCATTCCTGCTGATTTCGCATCTTTAATTTTTTTCATCGTTCAGAATCAGCTTATTGGCACCACACCACATTCCTCTTTGAAGCGGGAAAATGCAAGAAAATGAAAAATTAGAGGAGCTATTTAGAATTCGAGGAGATATTCATGATAACTAACTTGATACATTCCACTTGTTTTTATCAATAAAGTCACCATAACATTGGCTTTCAGAACGCTATTGTAGGTAGGTACTTACATAATTATACGAAACCGATTTGGTTGAGAACACTAATTAAAAGCGTTCATTATTGAAAATAATAAACCAATCATTACCAACGTAAAACATGATAGTTTTAACCCAATTACATTCGGGAAAATGTATGATTCCCCTGTTGTTTTCGTTTTCATTTATTGTTGTACGATATTGGCGTGTATATATAGTGTTTGTAATATATTGTAAGAGGCTGTTTCGACTGTTTTCTCTATTATATATAATTATGGTATTAAACTATTCTGTGTTTTGTTACCCTTACAGTTTACCGTGGGATTCTTGATCATACGTGCTGCTAGGGTAGTATACAGCCTCCTGTACTTTGTGATTTTAGCTAGATGTTTAGGTTGAGAACAAAAAATTCAGATTGTAATGTTAACATTACGTGCATACAACAACCCCCTATAGGTAATTATTAATCATAATTATTGCTATTATTATTGCTGATTATTACTATTGTGAGGTAACAACACGTATAATAGGCCCCGAACGACAATAAAATATTTATTTGTAAGAGTACACCGATCTTGTGACTTGCTTCTATTTATTTCCCCTCGTCTCTGGTAAAGGCAGAGAATTTACAGTTCGGCGCACTATGGAACATCTGCTTCGTCCCAGTCCCAATGTTAAATGTCCAGCATGACTTTAATGGGATAAGTTTCCCAACTGATGTAGGTTGAACGTGAACGTTTTATGCGTGAACATAGACGGCTTGGGTACACGTACCTTGGGTCTTGATTGTAACAATCAAAATTTGAACACTTCAGTGCCAAGGTTGGGGAGGGGGGTTCTGATATTTAATTAACAAACTGTTTGTATTAAATTAACAACTTCCCGTATGTTAGTTGATTTTACTGAATTATAACAATTCTGGCTGATATGTTGAAAACATTGCGAGCATCACACTAGGTGGTACGGGTACCTACTTCCCTTGCCCACCTTAGATACCCTATGGTGGCCGAGTACAACGTGCGGTTACCATACTCCGAAATTTCACAGTGATTTCAGTGCCATTTGCTCGACGAAGCTTGTTGGATGTCATCTAATAAGAGTAGGTAACCTATAGAAATGTGCAAAACATTTTTAGGGTTTTAGCCTTTTTTATTAGGTAGGTACCTACCTATTCAACATATTATGGACCTTGAAAACTGAGCCACTATTTAGGAAAAATCGAGCCCCACAACCGGACATGTTTGAAGCATCTATCTCGTGCACGTTAGGTAGGTAGGTAGAAACACATACATTTGTCTCAAACTTTAATTATAGTAGTTACCTACCTATGTACACACTCACAGATATATAATAGATAATTACCTATGCTACCAGATTAGGCGAACACCCAGGGCGATTGCATCAATATTAATATTTGACTACCTATTAATCCTCGGGTTGGTGGGTAAGCAAAGTAGGTAAAAAACTAGAATTTGTCAGCATGTTCATGAGGGAAAACTTTTTGCCAGAGTCATCACATCACGTAACAATTTCTTACTAAAATTCAAAAATTAATGGTCTCAGCCAACCTTTTTTTTTTCAATACGTAACAAACATTTTGGCCAAATTGTCAAACTGAAAATGTAGTAGGTACCACTCACTTTCTTCTGTCGATTTGTTCTATTTCATTCGCTTGATATGATAGAGATATTTAGTTAAATACAATCGATTTTAAGTAAATTAATGACGAAAAGGAGATAATGTGAAAGAGAGAGCAAGAATGTCATATAGGTACAATGTGAAAAAGGTAGGTAGTTACCTAAATGGCGCAGAATTAGCATAGGAAATTATTGTTTTCTGTAGATTATAGATTTATTTTATTGAACAGGTAGGGTTAGAGGTGAGTACGTCGCATTCTCGACGGGACTTGGATACCTACCTGCCTTCTTCTTATGGAAGAACGCTGCAAATCATTACACAATGGTTTATTATTTACCTGTATAGATGCTCCTGCATAGATCACTTTTTTCTATGGTCAATACCTACCCTCTACCAAGCCCCCCCCCCCCCCCCCCCACCACCAGGAAAGCCCTAAATCGAGTACTGGAGCCGGCCCGGGAATTACAGATTCATATAACCAGTATGTAAATGGCAAAATTCAAATGTAATTCTGAAGGTAGGTAAATTGTTGATGTGGAGTGAAAAATATTTTTATTTATTTTTAATATTTTTCTAATAAAAAATATTCGAACCTGCGACCTTCAGCGTGGGATTCCGACCCCTAGTCAACTGAGCTGCAGGGCACCCATGCACGAAACAAGTGATGTGCGCTCTCGCAGGTTGATGCCTGCGTACACGCTGCTCTTTAGGGCATATTGAATTTTATGGCAACGTCTTAGAATGCTCTGGATGGTCTCAAAACTTCAGAAAAAATCGAACTATTTAAAAATTTGAGAAAACCCACACCTCAAACTACAATTTTCCGAGATAGGGGTACTCCCTATTTTACACCCCTTAGAAAGGGTAAAAGTAAACTGCCACCCACCGTACTAAAAAGTTGACAACTGCCACCTCTACCCAAAGCAAAAACTGCCACCCGTTCGACAGCTGCCACCCTCATTTCGACTTGTTGTCGGCTGACAGCGTGCAGAGTACCTAAACCTCTTCAAAATTTCTTGGCAAAAGAGGGATTTTCTTCCTTTTTGCGTTGTAAGCAACTCGCCGCAAGTTCTTCAGTTCCTTCTTATCTAAATCAGCCTCGCTCAGTTCACGAAGTACTGTTCGCACGATTTTAGCAAGTTGTCTCGACAAGTCGTGGTTAAAACTTGTTTCACTGCAAATATCATTTCGCACATAACTTTTTTTAAATATTCTGCTGAGTGTGTGTGGTTCTCAACTGACAACGGCTTCAACCCCCACAGTCTTCAAAAACGCCTTTCGGTCTGCATACGTTCACTGCTGTACAGGCGCGGATCCAAGGGGGGGGGGTCACAGGGGTCATGACCCCCCCAGAATCAGCCTGCATTTCAAAAAGCAGAGCTGAACGAATTGTTCACAAACCCGAAAACAAAAAAAACCAAACGAAAACGAACCCAGTTTTTGTGAAATCAAAAAAGAACTATAAAAAATCTAAAAAGATTCGATCAAAAATGTCAAAATTAGTCGAATACAATCGTACACTTGGTCCTACCAATGTTACTTTATATACAATTATGTCAATAAATTTACCTTGGTGTATCCGTCAAATTACACCTTGTTTATTTCTTCTTATTTTAGCGAATTTTCGAAGAAAAAGAAGCTATTGTTCTCGGTCCAAAATTTTTAAAACTCGAATTTCCGAAAGATTTTTATACCAAAATCCGTTTCAGACCATCCTGAATTCCCTGCCGAAAGACACCAAAAATTATATGTATATATATATATATATTTATATATATATATTTATATATTTATATATATATTTATATATTTATATATATATTTATATATGTATGTGTCATTCCAGACGATAACTCTCGAAAGAATTGAGATAAAAAGTTCAAATTTGCACGAAAAATCTGTCTTGGCAATCGACAGGCTAAGTTCGAAGATGGGCAGAATCGGGTCAACCTAAGGGGGAGTTTTGGGGAGTTTTAGGGGGGGGGGGGGGAAATTACCCATAAATTCCCAAAATGAAAAAGTCTGACAAGTGACACCTCATTTTAAAGGTTTTTGTACGCTGAACACGATGGTGAAATCAGAATTGCGATATCTCATTCCGTTCTCAAACTGGAGCACTTTGAAGATGAAGGAACGTGGTTATTTCTTGAGATGTTCTTCCTGGTTCGTCTGCTCTAATCTGATAACGGAATGGGATATCGCAATTCTGACTTCACCATCGTGTTCAGCGTTGGAAAATCTACAAACCGAGGTGTTACTCGGCAAAAAATGGAACAAAAAATTTGTTACCTACGTACCCAATACCTACTCTTCTGGTATTCAAAACATTTTTGATTTCCCCCTCCCCCTCCTTCCACCCCAAATTTTACTTTGCGTAAAACTACTCCTGTTTTAATTTTGTATCAAGTTGGGAAAACATTGGCCGAAAATTAATTTTCAGAAAATTTTAGGCGGAGGAGGAAGATGCCGAAAACTTCGAAAATTCGCTCTTATAGCCATGCTGCATGACTGTGGTTTTTTTTATTAATTATTATCTTGTTTTTGTTTCGTTCTCGTTTTCTTTCCTGCCAAATTCAGTAAAAACGATACCGAACTCACTGAGATCAACAATAGATTGTTGTGATTTCAATGTTTTGATTTGCAAACTCTGAAGTTAGCTACGCTGCCATAAAATGCGCCAATTTGTTTGAAAACACATTAGGACACTTTTTCAGAAGAAAATTGAAAATAAATACATTTATCAGTTAAATAATTAATAGATATTGAAAAATATTTTTTACATATATAAGCAAACAATGAATTTTATAAATAAATACAATTAATTTTGTAAGTAGACAAATTGGACGAGTTAAGGCATAAGGTTGAAAATTCGGTTTGTATTGTTCGTTTGGTTATTTTTTATTATTTTTTATAAATTGTTCTACCCTGTGACTCCCTCCGGAAAAAAAATTCTGGATCCGCCCTTGCTGCTGTACTGTAGGGATGTGGCGTTCAGCACTGAACGGATCTTTCAGTTGAACGTATCCCAACTGAACGGGTTCCCAAAGAGTTGCCGTTCACCAGTTCATGAACTCCCTCTTGTGAAGTCCTCACTAATCGTACCTTCATCCGATCCCACCCCTTCACCGTTCTCTGTCACTAGGGACGTTGCGATACCACCAAAGTATCGATACTCGATACGATACGATATTTCTCTAGCAGTATCGATACCCGATATTATCGAAAGAAAAGTATCGATACCTCTCCGATATCGGCTCGAAAGTATCGATACTTTCGATATTTTTTTTTACGTGAAAAAAATGTAGGAGAATGTTAGAATTGTCAACCATTCATATATATGTACATTTAATCTTATACTAATACATTAAAAAAATATAGGTATGCACATTAAAAAATTTACATTAAAGAAAAGATGTCATTCAAAAAAATTCGTTCTCTGGGATGCTGCCCATGAACAGTAGCTTTTGTAAATATTTAGGCGACAATTTATTCCGAGATTGGCAGTAGATTGCCCCCGCCTTTGAGAATAGCCGTTCACACGGGACTGATGTTGCCATCACCACCAGTCTTTTAGAAGCCTCTGCGAACAAATTGGGGAAAACCGTTTTCATTTCTTCCCAAATCTCAAGCGGACAGGTTGTCAGGGGTGCAACGGGGTTGCTCAAATACACGGACAGCTCGTTTGATGACAGTCCAACTGAATCTGAAGTTGACGTCTTCATTTTTTTCTTGCTGCCATAGGCCAGCTGCTTATGGGTCCCCCAGAAATCGTAAGCGGGTTGCGCCTCAACTTCGTCTGAATCGCTGGACGATGGTCTGGCTGGGCTGGTTCGGTGGTTCGCCGCTGTGCGCAGTTTCCTCATGGCTGCGGCGCAAGCCTCAGGATCCTAGAAATGGATTTTTTAAATTAATCAATACGCAAAATGAAATTGAACAGAAGAATTATATTGTACAACAGAATTATTGTGTTTATTTAAGCATTCCATACATTTTATTAAATTGAAATGCAGTTACTACATATTATAAGTTGTACGTACTTACCCTGAAGTGAATATTTTTGAATCGTGGATCCAATAAAGTGGCCATTGCTAACCCCGAATTTCGTTCCAACGCCTTGAACCGTCTGGCCATTTGGCATTGAATATTAGTTTTCACTTTCTCCAAATCTCCAGCTCGATTTCCCCGAGGAGAAAACGCTGCTATTTGGGTATTGATGCAGTTCACAATCGGAATAATTTTTGAAGCAGTGATGTAATTTTCTCCTGATAGCTCTTTCGTTGCGAACTCTAAATGTCTCAATAATGAAATTATTTGCTTCAAAAAATCGAGTTCGGAGGGGCTTGGCATGATAGGACTCGATGTATCTTCTAATAGAATTTGACTGATGACGTTGGCCATTTCGACAAACCTCTCAAGCATATAAAATGTTGAGTTCCACCTCGTTTTCACGTCGAGAATGAGCTTTCTTACACAGCCCTCTTTCACGCCTGAGGTGATTTGCACGTTCCTGAGTTTATCAGATAAATTGACACTTTTTTTGAAATATTTAACAATGTCACGAACCTTCCCGATGGATTCCTTGACCTCCTCACTTTCAGTTACCCGTTCGGCAACCAAGTTCAGGGTATGAGCGAAACACGGGAGGTGACGAGATTCTCCAAAATGGTTTTTCACCGCAGCAACAATGTTGGCTCCGTTATCAGTCACAACAGTCACGATTTTAGATTCGTCAATATCCCATTTTTCCAAAGCATTCGTAATAATTTCCTCGAGATATTGAGCTGTGTGACTAGAGTCCAATTGTTGGGCTTCGATGTCGACAGAAACCAATTTACTCCCCTCTCTGAAGTGACAGGTCATTCCAAAAAATGAGGTATTGGTCATAGTTTCAGTCCATACATCTGCAGTTAAACACAGATGGGAGGCATTGCTGATTGCTGATTTTCAGCCACAACGTCGTATTTTGATAAAAAACTTTTTTTTAAGGACCAAACGGATGGAAGCTTGAAAGATGGCGCCAATTCCTTCATCAACTTCTTGAATCCTTTCCCTTCTATAATCGCAAATGGCCTCCGATCTTTGCAGATAAAATATATCAATGCATTCATGATTGATGCATGACGTGGACCTCCTTCCGCAAATGCCGAGGTTTTGGAAAATGCCTCCACTATAGGGCGAATCAATTCAATGTGTTCAGGATCAGGAGATGGATCACGAGGCTTTTCGGATTGTTCTGTTTGCTGAGAGGTGGAAGTGGAAGGGCGAGATTCATCAACTCTTTTACTCTCGCCAGTCTTACCTTTGAGTTGGACATCTTTCAATTCTTTGTTCAATTTCGGATGGTTGGTGGAGAGGTGTTTGGTGAGGTTCGTCGTGTTGCCCGAGTATTTTACAGCTTTGAAACAATGGTTGCAGGTGGCATCTTTAGCGTCCTTCTTCTTAAAATACTTCCACACGGCACTTGTTGGGGGACCCATTTCGCTGATGCGAAAAACTTGATGAAAAAAACTGTCTGCACTTGGAACAACATTAGTAGTATCGGAATACCAATCCTGGGCCACCGACTTCAATCTCTGTTAAAAATGTTTCTGACTTCAATCTCTGTTACAACTGCTTTTGTGCTAAACCCTGTTAAAATGCTTTTCTGTTAAACCCCTGATAAAACTTTTCAACACAAAACATCAGAACACATTTTTTAACACAAAACATCAGAACCAGTGACTTTTTCATTTAGCGACTTAAATTCCTGATAAAACTTTTTTACCACAAAACATCAAAACCAGTGACCTTTTTTCATTTGGGGGGTAAGTTAAAAGAATAACTTTTATAATAAAAATGAGTAAAAGCGCATTATTACAAAAACTTAATTTTGAACAAACATACAATAAACTCTCGGATTTGGATGAGGGAAAGTCTTACCAGATTCTCGGTGGAGAATTTAAGAAAACAAAAAACGGTGGAGCTATTCTCCTCAACTTGGAGAACGATTTTAATGTTTATTTACCATCTCGATACAACGATATGTTAACTAAAAACGATTTAACTAAAATGGTTAAGGACCAAGTTAAAATCGTTTATAATGGTATGAAAAAATATAACGGAAAAGATATGCATGCTTTAAAATTCGTAGAATGACATGCATAACATCAAGTTTGTTTAATGATTAATTTTAATAAAAAAAAAAAAATGTTTTATTGGAATTTTTCCACTAAAACAATAATATTATACTAAGTTGTTAAAATATATTTTTTTTTTTTTTTTCTAGTGAAAACATCAGAGGGAGCTAAATTTCGAAAATATCGACCCCTAAATAGTCCTAAATTTCGAAAATATCGAACCCTAGTCTAGACTATTAAAGGTGGACCCCTAGGGGTCCACCTTTAATTTGGACCCACCCTCTTTAAGGAATTGTGTTTTAAAAGAAAGAAAATAATAATAAAATATAAGATGAATAACAAAATCGTATTACCAACTGAAATTTACATGGAAATCCGAGATAGAATAACCCATCCGGTTGATCATATCAACTTTTGTCAAGCAACGAACATTTCAGTAAATATAGATTTTCTTTCTGATAATATTTCGTGGTACCCAAAAGTAACTGAAGAGACATTAAGAGATTATGAAAACATTATCCATTGGGATATAATTCCTTATATCAGAGAACTCTCTGAAGATTTCATAAGAGATTTTCGAGACAAGGTAAATTGGAAAACTGTGTCACTTAAACAAATCCTATCAGAAAATTTCATCAGAGAATTTAAAGATAAAGTACATTGGGAATTTATTTCATTTAGTCAAACACTATCTGAAGACTTCATCAGAGAATTTCAAAACGAAGTTGATTGGGGTATAATTTCTTATAACAGAGAACTCTCTGAAAATTTTATTGAAGAGTTTCAAGATAAAGTAGATTGGAGATTGATCTCCAGGTATCATAATCTTACTGAAAATTTCATTCGAGAGTTTAAAGATAAAGTAGATTGGAGATTGATCTCCATGTTTCAAAATCTTACTGAAAATTTCATTCGAGAGTTTAAAGATAAAGTTAATTGGGGATTAATTTCATTTAATCAAACACTATCTGAAGACTTCATCAGAGAATTTCAAAACGAAGTTGATTGGGAATGTATTTCATGTAACCAAAAACTATCTGAGAATTTCATTCGTGAATTCAAGGATAAAGTATATTGGGGATATATTTCAGATAACCAAAAACTATCTGAAGAATTCATTCGAGAGTATGTAAATCTTATTGACTGGTATTGGATTTCTGGACGGCAAAAACTATCTGAGAATTTCATCAGAGAGTTCAAGGATAAAGTATATTGGAAATATATTTCATCTAACCAAAAACTATCTGAGAATTTCATTCGTGAATTCCAGAATGAAATAGACTGGAATGAGATTTACAATTGGCAAAATTTAAGTGAAGAATTCATTCGAGAGTTTCAAGATAGAGTGGTTTTAGATCAGTAAAAAATAATAGTTTAGAATTGTTCGTTTTAATGGGGAATCCCCATTAAAACATATTTGAATAAGATATAAGGGCGTTCAGGAATGTGTACGGGACATTTTGCGCAATCTACCGTCTGTTCGGCGAACCAGTTGCATGGCTCATCACCGATATGACTCAAGGACAACAGGGAGAGGCATTCTGCGGATTTTATCAGTTATCTTTTAGACGTGGCCCGCTCTGCACACAACGTTTCAACCTAAAGATTATTTGTGGTTAGCTATTGTTGAAGATTAAGACTTTTATTTGGAACTTCAGAGTTACAAAACGTACCATAGTGAGTGTATAGTGAGTGTATTATGAGTGTATAGACTTTATTGAGGAAGTGGAAGGTTAGGAAGTTGCAAGAACTTTAATAACAGATGGAAACATTCAAGTGCTAGTGGCAAAAGTATCAATATTTGTACTTCCAATAACAGTTCTACGAGTGGAATCCATGTTAAAGATTACAGAATATAAAACATTTTTGGGAAACGAATTGAATCAGAAGGTTGTGTTCTCCCACCCCAAGCGCTCCTATAGGAGCGCCTGTTTATCTGAATGTAAAAGAGGACCGCGAGACGATGTGACGTGATTCTCCCCACCCCAAGCGGCCCTCAAAGACCGCATTCCTAGTTCTTACTCATTAGACGTAAATGGATACTCAGTGTCATGAAGGTTGTGTGAAGGTTGAAGCTCACGCGTGAGCTTCAACCTTGAGTTCACCTTCAAAGAACATTGAAATATTATTTCTGTTTTTATTGAGATATTCCCAATAAAAATAATTATAAGATTTTGTTTTATTTCCCCTTTTCTTATCAAGGTACGTTTTTATAGGAAAAACTAGAGTTATTATAATTATAATATCGATACACAATGAAAGGTTCAAACAGAACATATTTAAAATTTCGTGAGTTGTAATTCCTCGGGATAAAAAGTTCCTTGGATTTCCTCTCCACTTAAATCTTTTATTTTATAAGTAACTGGACTCGTTTCTAAAATCTCACTTATTTCAAAAATCTCTTTCGTCCAATTTGCTTTGTATTTGTTTGCAAAAGTTTTCTTTGATTTCGTAATTCTCACGCGATTTCCAATTTTAAATTTCTTTTTTACATTTTTTCCACTCTTTTTGAATAAATATCTCAGAATTTCATTTTCGTTTCTCGCATCAACTTGAGCAGGTGTCATTCCAATGGATCGATGAACGTCTTGTTTGTTGTACTCATTAACTAATTCCTGTAAAATATCGATCCAATTTTTATTTCCATTCACCTCGAAACGAATTTTAATTTTTTGATTCAAAGTTCTGTTAAATCTTTCGATAATTGCAGATTTTTCTAAATTTTCTGTGTGATACATTTTAATTTTATACTCGTCTAAAAGTTCTTTGAAAAGTCTATTTTCAAATTCTAAACCTTTGTCCGTGTGAAGGAGTTTAGGAGTAGAATGATTATGAGATTTTACATTTTCCAAAACTCCTTTGAAAGCTTTTGAAACTACCATTCCGTTTTTCTTTTTCAATGGAACTGACCAAACGTACTTTGAAAAAGTATCAATGATATTCAACATGTAACCGAACCCCTTGTTTTCATTCTCGTATTGTTTCATTATAATCAAGTCCGCGGCCCAAAGATCATCTTTTCCATGAGTAACAATTTTCCTTTTCTGAAATTTCTTTCTAACGGGTTTATGTAATTCCTTCGCAAATTCCAACTTTTCGTTTTCAGATAAATTTATAACTTCAGTTTCAGGAACTACGTTAGTTTCCTCATTCGGATTTTTTATGAATTTACTTTTATTAGTTTTACATTTCACACATTTAGCAGCAATTCTCCACCTTCCGTTCACGGTTTGTACAATTTCCACGTTTATATTTTTTGTTCGTTTTTTGCATTTATGACAATAAATTTCATCCTCCATGTTTTATTTAAGGAAACTTTTTTTAATGGAGTAAACTCCATTAAAAATACACATTCTTACTTTAGTTGTAAAGTCGAATACAAGTCGAGAATACTTAGAAATTTCGTTTAAAACACAATTCCTTAAAGAGGGGGGTATCAAATCGGTACCCCCCACTTTAACGGTAAAGGTAATACGGGGTTTTAAGCAAGTTCTTGTGTTATCGTATTTTTGACTGGATTGTAAACGAAGCTCGAACCACTGACTAAAACAACGTAGCACGTTGTTCCTTCTGAACCACCTGAAGGTGCTGCTACCGCTTTATTGAATTCTACGTGTAAAATGATGTTGCTTTTACCACCGGAAATACTTTTAGGTTGATCCGTTAAATCTATACTGAAAATCGGATAATCTCTGTTGAAAAATTCGGGTTCATGATACGGTAAATTGTCTTGAGAGTTTGTTAACTTTTTGTAATCTAAATACGCGGAATAAGCTAAACAAAAATCATTTTCGTCGAAATCCAAATTGTAATTTTCCTCGGGATATCTTTTTCCACCGACTTCCAACCAGTAATTCCTAACATCTTTATGAACAAATTTAGCATTATCTTTCGTCTGATCATTGAGTACATCGGTTTGAAAAACTATGAAACACCAGAGAGGATTATAAACGTTTCTATAAATGTTAGTTACATCGAACATCAACGTTTTTCCGGAAACGTTTTTATGTTCTATGCATTGCCAACTTTTAAATTGAAGTTGATACGGAATGTTTTTCAAATCTGTAATCAAATTTACTTTAGATTCGTTATCGTATTCAATCACCGGAACTCTCAAAACGAAAGAAGTGATTTCTATTTTTCCATCATGTGGAAGCGGAGTTGCTGTGTCTTTTTTGTATCGAAATATCACGTTATCATCACTATTTCGAATAAAAGTAATTTCGAAACCCCCTTTGTAAATAGGAACTGTTAAATCTTTGAAGAACCCAAGACCTAAATCACCCAAGTTACCATTCGCACTGAAATTTCCACCACCAATAGCTTTTGAGTTGAACCCCGAATTGATTACGTTTCCATTATAATTTTTTGGACCTGAATGGCATACATAGCCTTGAACCGTGCTTGCAATCCCCGGGTTTTCAATTTCATCGACTACGACATTATGTTTTTTCACTTCTATGTTGGAAAATAAGTTTGCAACGAAATTATCAACAAGTCTTACATCCTTGTTTTCACTTTTATATGGTTTCGTAGAATCGGTTGAAACACATTTACCAGAAATGTAATATTCTACATCTTTGCAAATAAATTCGTCATAGAGTTCTATTTTGAAAGTAGTCCTTTTGTTTTCGGCATTTAAATTCAAAGTCGATGAAGGATTGAAAGTTTGGAATTGTTTTCGTACAATACCATCTTGATATTTATCAAAAACCTTTTTAGATTGATGCATTCTTTTATTATAGTAAACATAATTTTTTTTTATTTAGGTACTATGAAAAAAAAATTTTTTTTTATTTAGGTACTATGAAAAAATTTTTTATTTAGGTACTATGAAAAAATTTTTTATGAGATTTTCTCATAAAAAAACACAACTCACTATATTGCCTTTAATGGGACCCGTCGATTCGACGGGTCCCGTATTTAAACATTTTTTCTAATCGCGTTTATAATTTCCGCTTTCCCCAATTCTTTTCCCTTTTCTAAAAGTTTCGCTTTTTCCGTATCATTATTTTTATAACCGTTCAAAATGTTGGTTTTCATCTCGTCGTAATTTTTAATTTCTTGTTCAATATTGTTAAATTCCTCATCCGAAATTTTCCCATCTTTCAAAGCATTCGTGAATTTTTCCTCTATGGAATTTAATTTTGTTCTCGCCAAAAGTTCGATGTCCGAATGTTTATTAATTTTGTTTCCCACATAACCGCCCGAAGTTCTCAGGATTGCAGAAAATGTTGTTAATCCTGCCGAAATTGGAACTCCAAAAGGAATTGCTACAGGGAGAGTGATGCAAACACCAATCATCCCCAGTTCGGTTAATGTAAAGAAACACTCTATTCCGAAAAATGTTTTCGATAATTTGCAGTATTTTTTCTTCAAATTTCCCCGGGTTTTCATTTCGTTTTCTAAAAATTCGTATTGTTTCATAATGCGATTTATTCTATAATCGTTGGAATTAAATTCCGGAACTGGAATCTGAGGATAAATGTTTTTGTAAAACGGAGTAAATTGTATGTCATTTTCAACTGCAGGAGCAGACGGTTTTTGGTTTTCATCAATGTTGTTCATCTTATTTATTATATAAAAAAAGAAATTAATTACTTTTCAGCAACAAGTAAGCTTTAATATCGTCGAATCGAATCGGTTCGTTATTTCCCGTGGTTGTTGACAATTTTATCATTTTTATTTCTTTCAGTCCTTTTCTTAGTGGAATGAAAACTACTTTCTTTGGTTTTTCCGTGTAAACAGTATTAGGTGGCATTAGTTTCTCTATGAAAGAAACGTGTAATAACTCGTGTTCAACGTGCAAATGGGGATGTTCATCATGATTTGTAAAGCTATATTCCGTAATGTTACAATGCCATTCGACTATGTTATCAGAAAAAACGAGTTGTTTCGGATTATTCTCTGAAACGTAGTTGGTATTCTTTTTAAACAAATTATCGGAACCTAAACAATTTTTCAACTGAAATATATCGCAAAAATTCCCCTCATCCACAATCCTCATGTCCATGGGAAAGTATGCAGCAATTCTGTAAGAATCGTCTTTTAAATGCTCGAGATCGAATTTCAAACTATTCGGATTAACTTTCTGTATATCTTTTTGTATTTCTTTCACTTGAGCTTCAGAATACTTTTTCATAGTGTCTTTTTTCACTAACAAACTACTTTGAAAACTGGATAAAATACTAATCAACTTGGCTTTGAATGAACTCACATTGAACGTTCCATCGATTTTATATATTAGATCGTAAATTCCATCAGGAAAAGCAAATCTGTAAGCGAACTCGAAGTTTTTTATCTCAAACGTTTTCCTAGTTGTAAACAACAAAGCCGACATGCCCAACTGATACTCTTTATTCGGATCGAGTGGAATCGGACTCTCAAACCTTAGTGTATCTCCTGAAATTTTTATAAACATTATTTATTATATAATAAATAAATAAAAAATGAATCCAAAATATAACAAAAGCTATATCATAAAACCTACACCGTTTGACCCGATTAGTATGAGAGATGGTTTACTACCACTTCCAATTAGGTGTTTAATAATTGGTACGAGTGGATGTGGAAAAACTACATTGTTGTACAACCTCATTACAGAACCATGGGGTATTCCCTTTGAAAACTTTTATGTTTTTTCTAAATCATTAGAACAAAAAGTTTATAAAGGCTTGAGAAAAGCTTACGAAAAACTAACTGATAAAATTGGAAAGGAAATTGCTCATTTCTATAGTAGCTGTGATGAATTAATCGGTCTAGATGAATGCCAACCGAACAGTTTGATAGTTTTCGATGATTGTGTGAATGAACAACAACAGCAAATTATAAAGGATTATTATGTAAGAGGTAGGCATAAAAACATTTCGTGCATTTATTTGACTCAATCCTATACTAAAGTTGATAAACAGTTGATTAGAAATAACGTGAATTTTCTTTGTATTTTTAAACAGAGCAATGCTTACATTAAAACAATTTATGATGAGTATGTAGGATCGGATTTTACTTTTGAACGGTTCAAAGAAATTTGTGGTGAATGTTGGAAGGATACATTTGGTTTTCTAACGATAGACGCAACACTAAAAAAAGAGAGTGGACGATACGGAAAGAATTTCCAGCTAGAAATAACTAAATAAGCATTAACCAAATGTGTATATAATAGATCTTGATCTATTATATTTTTTAACGCTTAACGCTCAACGCTTAACGCTTAACGCTTAACGCCTAACGTTCAACGCTTAACGCTTAACGCCTAACGTTCAACGCTTAACGTTCAACGCTTACCGTTCAACGTACGTTTAACGTACGTTCGACGTTTAACGTACGTTCGGTGAATCGTTAAAAAAAATATATTCTATAATAAATGATTGATGAAACATTAAAAAAATTAGATGCAAAATATAAAAATGCTTCAAAAGGCAAACCAAAAGACAAAAACCAAAAACTTCAAGAAACTGTTGAGAGTAAATCTGAAAAGATAGTTCGAAATACTTTTAGGAAACCTAAAGAAATGACTGTCAATGAAGCCAATAAAATTCGAGAAAAAGAACAAGAGTTGAGACGTGTTTTCCGAGAAGCAAGAGTAGATAAATTTAAAGATAGAGAAACTCAGGAAAAGACGTTCGCACCCATCACTGAAAAATTAGTTGAATTGAAAAATGCAGTGAAACAAACTGATGAAGATATAAAGAAGTTGGAAATCGTACCATACACGCAACAGCCAATGACAAGTAGTTCTCCTAGAAAGAAAGTTGTAACTTTTGGACCAACTGACACATTCGAAATAAATCCTACTGAAACCTACGATATTGCTGGTGAAACTATGACTGAACCAGCTAGTAACGTTCTCTCCTCAATAGTAGACATGGTAGATCTAAATGAGTATCCATCCAGTAGTGTAGGGCCAAAAGGAATTGGTTCAATTGCGAGACTTTACATCAGACAGGGTGATAAACAATTTGGCATCTGGGGAAAAGAGGACAAAATTTACATCGGAGACAAACAAATTCGAGTAAATGAAGACGATCTCATAATTCAAAATGTAAAATATAGAGGAACTCACGGATTATGGTGTTTGTTAACTGATCCTCTAGGACCTGATCCTGATAAATACACTCAAGAGGATTTGAAAACTTACAAGAAAATTCTCATTCAAACGAATTCTTTATACCAAAAGAATGACCCAACTACGGGATTACCAAAGTCAAGTAAGGGGAAAAAGTACAGAGAGTTGATTGCTCCTATTTGGAAGGAATTGAAGGCAGGTAAATCGGGATCTGGATTGATCGAGTATACGGAAAATCCTGTGGAATATAAATACATCGATAATTTACAACAGTTGCAACAGCGTTTGTACTATTTGTACGCACAAGAACGAGCCGGTAATAACAATTTTCACAATGAAAAATTAGGAATTGTAAAGTTTATAAACGATCAGTTGGAAAAAAACTTAGATAATCCCAAAGGAATAGAATATCTGTTGAAAGTTGTCAACAGTTTACCGAAAGGAATCATCAAGAACGGATCTGGAGTTTTAAATACATTGTTGAACAAACTTGATGGTTTCGCACCCGAAATGCATTTACCTGGATACAACTACTGCGGTCCATTTACAAAACTAGATAAACGATTGAAAAGAGGAGATCCGGGAATTAATAAATTGGACGAAGGCTGTAAGCAACACGATATATCTTACAGAGATCATACAGACACCAAAGAAAGACATGTGGCAGATAAAGCACTAGAGGAAGTAGCAAAAGAAAGAATGCACTCGAGTGATGCGAGTTGGAAAGAAAAAGCTGATGCAACTGCAGTGAGAGTTGCAATGAGGAGTAAACGATTCTTTGGTATGGGAGTTCGTTATTAAAAAAATTTTTTTACTATAATAAATAACTATGATCATGAAAAAGATAGATTTAACCGAAAATCAAATAGCCAAAATACAAGCCGCTTACAAAAAGCGTAGAAGTGTTACAATTCTTTTTACAGCGAAACAAATTTCGGGAAACGGAAAACATAAAATCAGTCTGTGGGAAACTCAATCGAAAGCATTTGAAAAAGCTAAAGAAAAAAAGAAAGGAATTACGTTAACTTTGGATTACGAACAACTACATTTGAATCACACGGGTGGATTCCTACCACTGATATTTGCAGCAATGGGAGCAGCTGGAGCGTTATTAGGTGGAGGTGCAGCAGTAGCAAATTCAGTAATAGACTCGAAACATAAAGCCGCTGAAGAAGCCGAAATAAAACGTCATAATCTCGAGATGGAAAAACTAGCTAAAAATGCAAAAAGTCTAAGTATTGGGGCCGGTTTAAAAAAAAGAAAAAAACGGAAAACTACCAACCCTTGAGTAATTTAGATTTAACTCGTTTCGTGAAAATGTTTAAAATAAAACATTTCCGAGGTGTTTTCATGAAGGATGAACTCCCCGATAGATCTAAACACGTTGAATGTGGAATTATTAATTTGGAAAATTCTTATCAAAATGGTAGTCACTGGACTTGTTATTTTAAAAAATCTGAAAAAGAAAAGTATTATTTCGATTCCTATGGAAACGCATCACCGCCTAAGGAGTTGGTAAAATACTTGGGAAAAAAAAAATTAAATACAATTCCGAACAAATTCAAAAGTATAACGATCCTCCAATTTGCGGTCATCTGTCTTTGATAGTGTTAAAAGAACTTTCAAACGGAAAAGATTATGAAACTGTTTTAAATTCCAATGGTTCATTATTGAAAATAATAAACCAAAACATGCAAAGAGACATTGAATTCTGAAAAAACTTGGTCTTAGTATAATATTGTTGTTTTAATGGAAAATTTCCATTAAAACGTTTTTATGAGGGGTAAGTTAAAAGGATCTCTCCAATAATAGACAAAAGAAAAAGGTGGGTGTGTACCATACACCCACCTTTAAGAATTCAAAAAAATGAGGGGTTAGTTAAAAGAATCTCTTTTCTAATAAAAATGAATGATTCGAAAAATTATATATCCTATAATAAAATGTATGATACGAGAAGGCATTGTGAAAAGTGCAATGTTAGCACTACTTATAAAAATTGGGCTAGACACCTAAAGTCTAAGCGCCATGGAAAAAACGACCCGGACCGGACAATGACTATCAGAATTAGAAAAGCGAAACCTGTATTTGTAAATCCGAGGAAATTGCACAAAGTATTTAATTTTAATGAAAAAGTATTTGAAAAAATCAAAGAACCTAGAAAAACAAAACCTGTATTTGTAATACCGAGGAAATTGCACAAAGTATTTAATTTTAGTGAAAAAGTATTTGAAAAAAACAGAGAACCGAAAACGGAAGTTGTTGAAAAGGAAACTGCATTTGAATCTAGATTAGTGACTTACAACATTAAAAATACGAAAGGATTTAAAGATGCTTCCAAATTTCTGAACAGTATTGAAAGAACCGCAACAGGTTTAATCAAATGGAAACTTAGAGAAATGAAACTAAAAGTTAATGTAGTTTTAATCGCAGAATTTAAAAAAGGGACAAACAAAAATAACATGGAGTATCAGGAACTCAATTTCAAAACTAAAAACGTAATAATATTGCAGTCGGCAGAAGTTGCAAACTGTTACGATGAAATGAAACAGAAAATTCTAAATGAAATGGAAACGTTCGAAATTAAAGGATCTAATTGGCGACTTCATAAGATCAAGCATTTGGAACTTAACGTTAACAAGTACACTCCTTTGAGAGGATCATCTTACATTGAACTCCCAGCTTTTCTGCAAAGTAGGAAAGCAATTATAAATGTGAAAAATGACGATAATAAATGTTTCCTTTGGTCTGTTCTTTCAGCTTTACATCCAGCTGACCAACATTCGTATAGAGTAGCGAAGTACATAACATGGGAACATGAATTTGATGAAGCGTTGAAAGATATCAGTTTTCCTATGAAACTTACAGACGTAAAAAAGTTTGAGAAAAGAACTGGGATTTCCATAAATGTTTACTGTCTGAATGAAAAAAATACTATAGTTCCCTTGGAAATAACGAAAGAGGAAAAGGAAAAACACGTTGACTTGTTGTACTTGAAAAACGAGAAAACTGAACATTACTGCTGGATCAAAGATCTATGGAAACTGGTTGGTCATAGTCAGCTAACAAAGGATGGTCACAAACGATTTTTATGTAAAATGTGTTTAAATAGCTTTGGAACTCAGGTCAAATTAAACGACCATAAAGAATATTGTGGAGCTCATAAAGCTGTTAAAGTAGAATTACCAGAACCTTATGATAATGTTTTACAATTTGAAAATTATAAACGCTCCATGAAAGTTCCATTCGTTATCTACTCGGACTTTGAAAGTTTGCTTAGAAAACTTCAAACTGTTATAGCTGAAGAGAAATGCAAAACACCCGTTAAAAACTCTAGAAAATTTATCATAAAATCAATCAGAACTAGATTAAGAAGGGTTACTAATAAAATACACAAACACGAAGCTAGCAGTTTTTCATATTACATAAAGTATTCCAACGGATATTATAAGCCCCCAGTCGAATATTCTGGTTCGGATTCTCCAAAAGTATTTTATCAGAAACTGAAAGAGGAAGTTTTACACATTGCTAAGGAATATTACGATAAAAATGTACCCATGAAACCATTGACTGACCAACAGGAACAGGAATTCAAAAATGTAAAAACTTGTCACATTTGCGAGAGAGGTTTTAACGAATTGCCTCCAATGTTAGAAAAGGAACTCGAGGTGAAGGAAAAAGCTTTGGTCTACTTTCACATGCAAGGAGATGAAAGTAATGCAAAACAAATACAAACGGAATTGAAGGATCTGAAACAAAATATCGATATGAACAAAAGGCGTGTGGCTGACCATGACCATTTGTCAGGAGAATTTAGAGGTGCTGCCCATTCTCTGTGTAATTTGGAGTACCAATGCCCGAGATTCGTACCAGTATTTTTCCACAACCTAGCTGGTTACGATGCCCACCTATTCGCGAAACAACTCGGAGAGGATGAAGGGGAAATACGGTTGATTCCAAACACCGAGGAAAAGTACATTTCATTTTCAAAGATTCTCAGGTACGACTCTGGAAATTTTGATAAGAAAGGAAACCCAGTAATGAATAAAATTGAAATAAGATTCTTAGATTCGTACAAATTTCTAGCAAGCTCTTTGGAAAAACTAGTAGGAAATTTAACTAAAGATCAATTTAAGGAATTAGAGAAACATTTTGGAACAGAGAACTTGGAACTGATGACAAGGAAACTAGCTTACCCATATGAGTACATGGATAGGCCGGAAAGGTACGATGAAACCTGTTTACCACCTATAGAGAAATTTTACAGTAGCTTAAACAAACAAGGAGTAAAAAAGTCTGAGTACAGAAATGCGCAGGAGATTTGGGATAGATTTGGAATAAAAAACATGAGAGAATTCACTATGCATTACAACAAATGCGATGTCTTACAGCTTGCAGATGTAATGGAAAACTTTAGAGATATTTCCCTTAAAACTTACAAACTGGATCCAGCATTTTATTACACGACACCTGGATTTGCATGGGATTGTATGTTGAAAATGACAAAAGTGAAATTGGAATTGTTGACTGATTACAATAAAATTCTAATGACAGAAAAAGGAATTCGAGGAGGTATATCGCAATGTAGTAACAGACACGCGAAAGCAAACAACAAGTACATGGTTGATAAATATGACCCAACTAAACCTTCCAACTATATAATGTACCTTGACGCAAACAACTTGTACGGATGGGCTATGTCTCAGTACATGCCATACGGAGGTTTTAAATGGGTAGAGAACTTGGAAAATTTAGATGTTGAAAATATAAGTGATGAGTCTCCTAAAGGTTATTTTCTGGAAGTTGACTTGGAATATCCTAAGAAACTGCACGATTTACACTCAGATCTACCACTTGCACCGGAAAACAGGATTGGAAATACAAAATTACCTAAATTAATGACAACTTTGTACGACAAAGATAAATACGTTTTACACTACAGGAATTTGAAACAGTGTCTGAGCATGGGAATGAAACTAAAGAAAGTACACAGAGCACTGAAGTTTGATCAATCGGATTGGTTGAAAGTGTACATTGACTTCAACACGGAACTGAGAACGAAAGCGAAAAATGATTTTGAAAAGGACTTTTTTAAATTGATGAACAACAGTGTATTCGGAAAAACGATGGAAAATATCAGGGGAAGAGTCGATATTAAATTATGTTCAAATGGAAAGAAACTGGAATCGTTGATAGCAAAACCCACTTTTGATCGTAGAACGATATTCACGGAAAACTTAGCAGCAGTTCACATGAAAAAGACCAAAATTCTTTTCAACAAACCCATCTACATTGGCATGAGCATTCTGGAAATTTCTAAAACTCTAATGTACGACTTTTATTATAACACAATTAAAAAACAATACGGAGAAAATGTCAAATTAATGTACTGTGACACGGACAGTCTGATCATGGACATAAAGATTGAGGATGTTTACGCAGACATTAAAAACATCATTCTCGATCAATTTGATACATCCGATTATCCGAAAGAAAATGTGTATGGAATTCCACAGGTGAACAAGAAAGTACTTGGAAAATTCAAAGATGAAATGAGCGGAAAAGTAATGGAGGAATTTGTTGGACTAAGATCGAAACTTTACGCACACAAAACGTTCGAGAATCAAAAAGAAACAAAGAAAGCGAAAGGGATAAAGAAAAACGTAGTTGAACAGGACATTAAATTCAATGATTTCAAAGAATGTCTGTTGACCAAGAAACCAATCTACAAAACACAAATGATGTTCAGATCAAACAAGCATGATATTTATACTATTGAACAGAACAAGAAAGCGCTTAGTGCCTACGATGATAAAAGGTATATTCTAGAAAATGGTATGGATACTCTTGCTTGGGGACATCATACAATTGGAATAGAAAAAGAAAAGTTCGTAGATCATTTGAAGGAACTTACGAAAACACAAAACGAGAAAGAAATGAAAAAAGGATCTCTTCAATAAAAATGTCTCATCCATATTTACAATTTTCACTTAAGCATATCGAATTCATTGAATGTTTCGCATATATCGATAGAAATAAAGATATGAAAGTGTACAGGTTTATAGAACAACTGTTATACGGAGAAATCTCCGCTGATAAAATTTTAAATTTTAAAACACAGTTGAAAAATGTAGGGGTTGAAAAATTCGTAAATACCATTAAAAAAACAATACCTGAAGAACCGGTAAAAGACGTGAAATGTAAAAGGAAAAGTAAAAGGAAAATCGACGAAACAATGTTGGAGAATTACGTTATTCGTAATAAACGAGATAAGAAATTTCTACAAGAGTTGAACGTAAAGATTTTTTTAAACATGATCCCTACTAAAAATATAATTGTGGACGATGGTAATATTGTCGATATAAAATTACCTTGATCTAATTGTTCGTTTTAATGAGGATTCCTCATTAAAACACATTGAAAATAAAATCTCCTTCATATTCCAAACATCCTGAGCTTTTAGCAACAGTATCGAAACTGAAACTCAAAATCCTTCTTCAGTTTGGCTTTACTCTCATTATAAAGCAATTTTCTAAGTTGATATTCAGAAGCATTTTTAGGAACCTGGATTTTTAGGAGCGGTGGTTTACCATCAACACCCAAAAAACGTTCTTTCAACAACCCTTTAGAATATCTATACTCTCTCAATACACGTTGAATCTCGTCTAGTGCGTCACAGTTTCTATCATAAAATCGAAATTCAGGTGTCTTTACCAACCCCCAGAAACCTCCATGTTCATCACATATATCTAATGCCTCGTCGCATAAAACCATATCTCTTTATTTATTATAGAATACATTCTTTTAACTAACCCCCCCAAATGAAAAAAGGTCACTGGTTTTGATGTTTTGTGGTAAAAAAGTTTTATCAGGAATTTAAGTCGCTAAATGAAAAAGTCACTGGTTCTGATGTTTTGTGTTAAAAAATGTGTTCTGATGTTTTGTGTTGAAAAGTTTTATCAGGGGTTTAACAGAAAAGCATTTTAACAGGGTTTAGCACAAAAGCAGTTGTAACAGAGATTGAAGTCAGAAACATTTTTAACAGAGATTGAAGTCGGTGGCCCAGGATTGGTATTCCGATACTACTAACATTCACTAACAACAGGTTGCTTTCAGCTTTTATCTTATCACTGGAGATATCGATACCAGATTGGTATCGATACTTTTCATTTGATGCAGATATTTTTGGTATCGCTGCTTGATGTTCATCTTAAAAAAAAATTACGAACGCGCTTCATCTGTCCTGGGTTTGTAGTGGGGAAATTTGATTGAAAAAAAATCAAGAAAAATATCGGTGGTATCGGTCACCAAGTATCGATACTTCCGATAATATCGGGAGAAAGTATCGATACCACGATAATATTGGATGAAAAGTATCGATACAAATATCGGTGGTATCGAAAGAAAAGTATCGATACTGCGATATATCGGAAGTATCGCAACGTCCCTATCTGTCACCACCCGTTCTCAACTCCTTTACCCTTCCCGCTTCCCCTCACCGGTCCTCTCTATATGCCCTTCCCTTCAACCCTTACCGTTCTTTCACCCCTTCCCTTATCCCTTGAGCTGAGAGTTGACTGACCAGTTCATCAACTCCACGGAATAACAGAATCAAGTTCAACTCCTTTCCTTCCCTTCTTCACTCTTCACCCCTCCCTACACCCCTTACCGTTCACATCACCCCTCCCTACACCCCTTACCGTTCACATCACCCCTCCCTACGCCCCTTACCGATCACATCACCCTCCCTTCACCGGTATGCTGGTGGGGGGGAGGGGGGGGGGGGTTAGAAATCTTGGCGGATTCTACCTGAACGGGCTTTGGAGGGTCAAACTTGAGAGTGAAGAACTGAAGAACGGTGAACGGATCCCAAAGAACTGATCCCAGAAAAGAGTGAACTGGTGGGAGTTAACTCCCGGAATTGAACGGATCTTACACATCCCTACTGTACTGATTTAATAGCAGTTTTTGGTAGACAAATTTGAACTGCCCACGAAATATAACACTAATCCCTCGTTGACTTCCCCCCTCGATCGTCACTGTGTCGCAGTTCATTTTCACTTACAAACTGAAATAGGGATGTCCCAAAAGTATCGATACTTTTTGAAAAAAGTATCGATACATATCGATACTTTTTTCCCAGTATCGGAGCCGATACTTTTTTATCCCTCTCATTTTATCAGTTTTAACACCTACGACGTGTAGGTACAGGTATTGCAGGGAGACCAACCCACTTCAACAAATTAAAGAAAGTTGATGTACCACCACCTCCAGCGAGAATCAGCTGTCCTCCATTTAGTAGGAAGGGCCAACAAAATGTTAACCCAACGAAGGAACCAACCAACATAACTCTTTAGGTTTGTTCCATCCGAGCGAGTTCAGTAGAACGTATTATGCGCAGATCGATCCGCGCATAAAACTGTGTTCCTACCGTGTCGGTTCCATGAACCCAAACTTCTACTTTCTACATCGACTGTACCGAACCGTGTTCCTTCCGCGTCAAGTGCAGAACAGTCCCGTACCGAGTGCGACACTTTTCCGCACTCACGGCGATCGAGTTAAGCAGGGTTCACATCCATCCGGAGCCGTCCGGAAATACGGATAGGGGAAGCTAGTGAAAAGCAGTGGAAGGGATGGAGGGGAATCGCGGAAGTTGGGAAGGCGTTCATAACCATCCGGAATTTTGGCTGACAACTCGTTTCCCGCGCTTCCTCCCACAGCTGTTTCGGTTGCCGACGCCATTCTGTATGCGCAGTAGTGAACTGCGCAGATGCGGAGCGGAAAATATCTGAAAAATCAGATGCGTACAGTTCGCTTCAAAAGTGCTTCTCCGGAAAGAATATTCCCCCCTCCCCAGCTGATGTCCAACCAATCAGCTGCTCGTACGCACGTTCCGGATAGCTTTCCGGATGGATGTGAACCCTGCTTTATTTGAAGTGAACCCAAGAAGTAACAGTCTGTAACCTCCCCAAAATTCATTTGTTCTGTTGGTGCTGTGTCGTGACCGCCGTTACCGTGACTTGTGCTCCAATTCAATTCTGAGAGCCAAAGAAGACTGAGATCCAAATTTGCGTTCCTACCGTCATATTTTCGAACTCGCACTCACTCGCACTCGTATCTGCACCTACCCCCACCCCATTCGGTTCCGTACTGGCGGGTGTCGCACTGATGAACTCGCACTGACGCGGATGGAACAAACCTAATAGTTTTTTGGTTGGATTTTCTTTGTTCTTTCTTGTTTTCTGATGTGATTGTGCCGAATTAACGAAATAATTTAATGCCTTGTCTTGCCAATAATTTAGAAAAACAAGCGCCCAAACAAAAACAGTTTCAAATAAGAAAGAAGTGATTTATTGTATTGTTTATTTTATAATATTATCCTGAAATAATTCTTCGATAGGCTGACGATGATATTTTATATTACACCAATGTAGATGAAGTAAAAACGTAGGATGTGATATAATATTCATTGTCACGCTGATGGAGAGAGAACAAAAACGACATACATTTCCACCCATTTTTGAAAAGTATCAAAACTTCAAAATATCGATACTTTTTGAAAGTATCAAAAAGTATCGATACTTCAAAATATCGATACTTTCTGAAAGTATCGTATCGATACTTTTTGATACTTTTAGATGTATCGATACGATATATATCTCGATACTTTATAAGTATCGGACATCCCTAAACTGAAATGCTGTTTGCTCATGCTCAGGTTCAGGTGGCAGTTGACAAACAACGACAGCGCTCCGCGAGAACCAAGGGTGGCAGTTGTTAATCTCTGATTCAAATGTGAAAGTGAAATTAGTCGGCTGGGTGGCAGTTGATCGTTGACCGACAGTAACGCCTAGCTTCGAGGACTAATTAGAGCTCAAAGGAGTATACCAGATTTCATGGGTTTGGGAACTACGGAAAAAGCCGCGGACGGCGGATGGATGGTAATTTTATTATTCGATATTCGTATTCTACGTCCCTTGAAACGTAAACCATGAAATTTTGAGGGGGGTTTACAATTTTTTTTCATGGTCGATTCTAAAGTTCATTATTGAAAATAATAAACCAAAACTTGAGTGGTTTCTTTACCTCGAGCTCAGGAAGAAAGTTGGGTTTAAATAATTATGGTTTTTTCCTGATTATATTAAGCATTGATGGATTAGTCCGGAAGTACTGATGGATGCCATTTTGTGTAGAGAAAGAGAATTAATTATAAGATTATGAAACACACATAGGCACATTCATACTCTATAAAAAAGAGGGTACAAGTATGTTATAGCCCCGCCAATATCGATTGTATCGATTATCTCAAATACATCGATCCTTGTGGTATCGATGACGGCTCAATATGGCGTCCCGATGTCTACATCCCGGGTGCCGATATCAACTTTCAAAATGAATACGGGAAGACCATTGTAAGGACACCAAAAAATAAGAGTGACTATAACATACTTGTACCATCTATTCAGAAGTCCCAAACAACCTGCTCATTCACGGGATAGTTTCTGGGATTGTTTATCTTCATCCAGATCGCTTGACAATGCGAGCGGCGGAATGGGAACTAAACTTCTTGTACACCCACCGTCTTGTCTGATACACGCCATCGATACCACAAGGATCGATGTATTTGAGATAATCGATATTGGCGGGGCTATAACATACTTGTACAAAAAAGAGCATGAAGTATGTGAGTATTTATGAAGTACTAGCCTGACCGCTCGCTTCGCTCACTATCCGAGATTCGCTGTACGCAGTATCGTGGAACCAACAAACGACGGAAAAATCCCATAGCCTACCGGGTATTTGTGCCCAATTTTATCAAAATCCGTCAAGCCATTCAGGAGTTGACCATGGTCGACCATATTTCCGCTACGGTCAGGGAATTAAAAATGCGCCTACGTTCAACTTGGGAGGCTACCGGATATTGCTGCCAAATTTGGTCGATATCCGTTGAGCAATTCGGGATTCGACCATGGAGGGGCCCATGGATGCGCTATGGTCGACCGCGGGGGTAGTCCGAAGGGTCGATCGTAGATAGAATTTCACGTAGATTACGAATACGCGATAAAAAATAGGGGTTACCATTTCAATTAACGAAGTTGACCATGGTCGACCATAGTTCCGCTATGGTGAGGGAATTAAAAATGCGACGTTGCACAACTTGGGAGCCTACTGGATATTCGTGCCAAATTTGGTCGATATCCGTCAAGCCATTCAGGAGTTGACCATGGTCGACCATAGTTCCGCTATGGTCAGGGAATTAAAATGCGACGTTGCACAACTTGGGAGCCTACTGGATATTCGTGCCAAATTTGGTCGATATCCGTTGAGCAATTCGGGATTACGAATACGTGATAAAAAATAGGGGTTACCATTTCAATAACGAAGTTGACCATGGTCGACCATAGTTCCGCTATGGTGAGGGAATTAAAAATGCGACGTTGCACAACTTGGGAGCCTACCGGATATTCGTGCCAAATTTGGTCGATATCCGTCGAGCCGTTTGGCCGTGCATAGACAGACACACAGACAGACTCACAGAGATCCGTTTTTATAATATAAGTAGGGATAGTAGGGATTGCCCTCCGACCCTGCCATCTGACGGATAACGTGGAAATCTAATTCAACACGGAATTCCCCGTTTTTTTTGTTTTCCCCCTGTCCAGTGGCAGCACTTTCCCCCTGTAATCCTTTTTCTAGCTGAGTGAACCGTCATAAAAACTTAACTTTTTTCGTTATAAAAAATGATACTGTCATAAAAGCCATAGTGAATGAACGTAGCATTTTCCCGATTTTTGTAAAATCGGACCCCTGAGCATGACTCCTTTGAGCTGGCATACAAACTCGTGTGTAATAGGATTTTTCTATGAAATGTTTTCTTGAAAATTATGAGTACTTTTTTGAAAAGGTACAATGAGGTAAATAAGGAAATTTTTTTGAAGGTAGCTAGGTATAAAAGGAAAGATTGGAAACAAATGTTATATTATTATTTATTTATTTAGTAAGTACATATTATTATTATTAATTTATTTAGTACTTACGTAATTTAAGTGTGGTAGGTACGTAAAACTTCAATCAGAAAAATCCGAATCCTCATCAGAACTGCTATCATCAGAAGCCCCCCCAACATTAATGATGAAACTATCGATCTCCGATTCGACTAAAGTAAGTGGTCTTTTTGACGGTAGTCGTCCTCAATTTTTTCGGTTGAACTGACATTTCTTCAACCTGAAACCGCTTCTATCCAGTCGTTTCCGAAGGTAACTTCTACCACACTTGAGAACTCCGTCACTTGCCAATTCCGCACAGTGTTTTCAATGAAGGGCACTCTTTCCGAACAATGTAGAATTCACTTATCTGGTTTCGTACAGCAGCATCGGTGAATTCATCAGGATCGATGACCTTCTTGTGCGGTGTGGACTTGGTTGGCGTAAAAAACAAAGGTCTCGCCCGACCCCGATCTGATGTTTGGATTCCAGCTTCCTTCTTAATGTTGCCGACTGTTCTCGCCGAGACGCCCGTCGCTGCACTAGTCACATCGCGAACGTTGTATTTCGCGTCATCCTTTCTTCTTCCTCGTAAAATACTGGCACACATTGTACACAATTTCTTGTGCCCCTGACTCCTTAGAGCCTCTTGCGATAGCAGGTTTCCGGTTTTTGACGATGAACGTTGATGTTCCATCGCGAGATCTGTGTAGGCGACACACGGAAACTGACGGGTACGGGGGATTGTGGTGATACTCAGTTCAAAAATAGGATGACGGGGATTGTGATGATACTCACAGTTAAAATAAGAAGGGTTAATACGACGATATAGGTAGGATGGTGAAACGAAAAGCAAGATGAAAACACGATAAGGGAACGGAAAACGGATAAGTACGGAATGAGCTGGCCAGCTGGCTTGGAACGGCTGCCAACATAACAGAGTAAAAGTCCCAACATTGCATCCCACTGCCGAGCCCTCAGCTTCTCCCATCCTCCTATAGAGTGCAGGGTGGGAGGGCAATATTCTCGTGCATAGTACTGTTTACATGGTTTCAGGACCAATTTTTGCTAAAGTTGGGAGTGTTGGAAAAAAATCTTTAAAAAATGAACGGAAACCAAATCAAAATCGGTAAATGTACTTATCTATAAGGTGTGCTTACCTATAGATAAAAGCTGATGCTCGCGGCTTGACAAGAGTAACGTCTTGTCAAGCCTCTCCTGCCTTGTCCCGTTGTATAAACTCCGGTTAAATATCGGAATAACTATTAGGAACTGAGAAATGCTTAATTCAGTACATCATTACCCACAGTGGAACTCCATAAAATAATATAGGTATCTACCAGCATCCCTAAAACATAGGCCTTTTAACCCTCATTTAAATATATCAAGCAACGACTATGGCCACGCAGTCCCCCTTGAAGGTCAAGACACAAGATGAAAAAGAAGACGGTTCTTATCACGAAGTGTTATCACTACTCCATCTTTATGCTGATGTTGACTTTCCCGATTTTCAGATTTGAGTGAGCTGAGTCATACAATTCTTCCCACTATTTGCTGCATTGAATTAATTTTTTAGTAAAATTGCTTTAGTTTCAGTTTTACATATTGTGATGCCACGAGGAGCACCGAAAAAACAGCGACCTGGAAGTCGTGATCCCTCACAAGTATGACGCCTGTCCTTCCTTTGTTCTGTTCGACCTGTACCTAACATAATATATTATAATCGTAAGACCTCAAAATGTTCCTGATTACAAAATAGGAGGTTTATTGAGTTTTAGAAGTCATTCATTGTTGAGCGTCATTCATTGCTAAATTCATACCAACGGTATGAGTAATACCAACGGTGTTCAGCTAAATTCATACCGACGGTGCGAGAGTAATATGATAGTGTATGATGGACCCTAGATTAAACCTACCTATATGTACGGTGCGCATAGTTACTGTATGGGTACAAAAGCGTTCGTTCGTTTCACGAAAATTGTTTGTAGGTTCGTTCTATTGACGGATGGCGGAGAAAATCACACCCGAATTGTAGACCTAGAACACCAAGCCTACCTAGTAAAACCCCCTCCCTACCTGTACCTAGTAAAATATTAATAGTAGTTAGATGCGTGTTTAACATTCTACGTATACCTACCAATTTTGTACATACTCGTATTGTTCGAATGAAACTAATTTCTCACTCTCCGAGCTACCCACATTTGAGCACTAAGTAGGTAGTACCTACAGACAGGCGACACTTTCTGGCGGATTCTTGGTGGCACCATTACACAGGAAACAAGGAAAAGTGTACTATTATTACAGTGAACTAGACTGAAAGATTATTTTGTACATACTGAAAACAGTTAACCGGTGTTGAGCTAATTTTAAAATTGGAAGTTCGTTTTTGGTACAATTACTCTATTAGGTATTATTATTTTTTTCAAGTTGGGAATTTTCGCTATACCGGATCTTGACATGGGTGGAGGCGACGACGACGTTGGTTCAGACGACGACGATGACCTGGATGACGAACTGAACGCCATCCTCGCTTCCGGACCTGCCAAACCAAAAGCTAAACGCCCCCCTCGTAAGTTTTTCTTTTTTTCAAGTTTTGTATTTCTCTGGGTTATTCTCAACATTTACTTTGATTCATACAGTTGATGTATCCTCAGCTTGTAAGTTGTACTTGATCCCATAATGTCTCAAACACTCTTCAACAATCTATTTTGTCAATCCATATAATTGAATAGCCCTTTACATTACATCAAAATCGGTCGAACCTAACCGGGGATGTATGTAGGCTTTATTATTATAATTTTTTTTTTTTTTTACGAAACCCCTCAAAGGCGGAGGGGGCACACCATAAAACAAATAAATAAAGTAATCAAATAATGGGGAGACGCCCAGCATTACCCGACGCCAGCCCGTGGGGGTAAGGAAGATGAAGGAAGTTGGGAAGAGGAAGTGGGATGAAAGGAAGTGCCCCTATAAAATGACCACCAGTTAAGATACGAACCGCGCAAGACGGGGGTGGGGATACCATGGAGTACTCCCACAGAGATGTCCAGCTCGCGTAACTCCGCGGCACTTTTCCTGCACCACACCCCACGCCATGACAAGGTCGCTGCCAGTACCCTGATGTTATCAGCCGCCACTCCCTTGTGCCGGGACACTGATTGCCGCAAATCATTTCTGTTGTACTTCCTTTTCTTAGCCCTCCAGATCTGCTCCATGTCCACGCTGCCATTGACAACCTGGACATCCAGGATAATTGCAGACCCGTCAGGCTTAATGGCAACCATGTCCGGCTTCAACCCACTGCTACCTGGCACATGGTAAAGCCTCTCCCTCTCAACATCCCAGCCGGTAGATGACAACGCACCTGCCAGCTGCCTGGCAACCACATCGTGACGGTGGATGCGGCCACCATGAGTTCGTGGACAAACTTGCACCACATGATACAGGTTTTCATTTGCCCCCCGACAGGCACGGCAAAGGGTGTCAACAGTCCCGCAACCATCTCTGGAACACCTTACCACTGTGGCCAGTGAGGCCACACGGACGGCATGAAAGTTTCTGTAGTCGCGGGCCCCTATGCCCTCCGAAGCCCAATCCACCCATTGGGATGAGAAAGGGACCTCGGAGCACTGCTGGAGCTCTCTACCATCTACTGACTCATGCAGTGCAGTCGCGAACTCAGGAGGCGAGCTGGGGTTAGGAGCCGATGGTGTTGCTCTGTCGCACCATGGGAACTGCTGCCTGACAAAGTCGAGCTTAGCAGCAACACGGGCGACCTCCCAGCTTGACCCCTGAAGGGCTAGTAGGCGCCGGCGGCTAAGAGATGGGATGCTTGCTGAGAGAGAGAGGTAATGCCAAGGCCACCGGCTTCCACCGGTGCATGGATATAGGCGCTCGGGACACTAGGTGGGAGCTTCAGCCAAGAGCGCACAGCAGAGCGAACTTCACGATCAAGACTCTGCAGCCTCCCCACAGTAAGCCTGCCAAAGACTAGCCCATAGTTACAAGGGTTTCATTTTAGTGTCTGCGCAGAAGCTTTTATCACTCCGATTACCCCCAACCTTCATGGTTCCATCAAAATTCAGTTCAAATTTCAAAATTCATCAAAATCAGTTGTACAGAACTGGGAATAGGGGTGCGTTTTAAGGTTTTTGCTATTCCCCACGCGCAGGCGTTACCTAGTTACTATTATTCCAATCGCAATCTAATTCGTAGGGAACCATCAGGGAAACAACCTGCACGAGCCATGGTGGAGCCGGAGATGGTCTTCATCAATCGCCATATGTTATGCAGTTACTACATAATTTTCTATGATTTCATTTGCAGCCAAACCCGCTGCTTCAGCTGTCAATCTGGATGCGATGGTTGCTGAGAGTTTACGCGACCTTCCTTCTGATGAAGACTTATCTGCTGATGAAGATGATCCGTCCTTACTGGTAAAATACCAACAGTAATATTATCCTTGAAACTGCTAGAATAATTGCTCGTCGTTCTGTTCCGTTTATACTCTAATGACCGAACTGTGTGGGTAAAAATTATATCGGAATAATGAAATCATTTCCCGTCATATCACTCCTTCGAAATGAATAATGAATAAACAGAGTGGGTGATGTTTTAATAAAGCTATACCTAATACTGTTTTTATACATTTCAATTTAGGCGAGATTACACAACGGCTTGATGATGTGAAAGAATTAGTGATGCGCCGAATATTCGGTTACAAGTCGTTATTCTGCTATTGTTCGGTGGTTTTTGGGGTATTTGCCAAATCAAATCAAACCGAATATTCAGCGCCAAAATAAAGTGTGCTTTGAGAAGTAGGGGGACACAGAAAAGTTACAACACCTACTTGTTCCATTCCATAATATTGTTAGTAATAAAATCACAATTGGCATACGTAAATAAAAGAGTAAGTTGCAGTCATGCAGCATGACCATGTGAGCGAGTTTTCAAAGTCGGCGACTTATCTATCCAATGTATCGCATTCTTTGCACGTTTTTGTATTGAATTTTGGATCAAATACAGTCGCCGAACGTTAGCTAGAATTTGTTACGTTGAAGTGAAACGAGTAGCGAGAGACAAAACCATGACCTGTCTCATATTCCTCAGTATTCGAAGTAGCAAGAGAAGTAAGTACTGCCGTGAGAAAAAACAACACTCATCTCTCAAATTTTCGAAGATGGGTTTTTGACATGATCCTCCTAATGTTGATGCGCTCTTTTCAATGGTGAAGTCAAAAGCTTGAGCAATAGAATTGGAAATCGGTGGAATTTGCGATTGAAATTTCGATAAAATTGGCAACTTGATGCAAAAAAACTCATCGAATCCATCAATTCTTCGAGTTTAACTGCATACATGGTAAGCCATCGTACGGAGCAGAACAATAAGACAAATAAACCTTCAGTTTTTCACGAATTTATTTTAAGCATGAAGCTTTTCACTCAGGTTCTGAGCATCCTCAGTTACATAAAACTCACATAAACCATAAATGTTTGTGACTTTTATGTAGGATACTCAGAACCTGAGTGAAAAGCTTCTTGCTTAAATATAAATTCGTGGTAAACTGAAGGTTTATTTGTCTTACTGTTCTACATCGTCATCTTGTTGACGTTTGAATAAAAACAACTCTAGCGTGCTTTTTAATATTTATCGTGTTTGAGGAAGAACGACTATAACGATTATAGTCTCGTTTTTTTCGTCGTTTTTCCTTGTTTCCAGATGAAGTCTTTTTTTTCGCGAGGTACGCGATGGCGTTCTTCATTCAAAATGGGGGCTCATCTGCTCAAACTTGAGTTATTTTAGCAATCGTCGGCTGGCCGTCTACTGGAGCCTTACGCCTTCACGTTTTACGTGTATTACACGTCAATGTGAACCCTGTATAACAGATGACACTTCGTATTACTACGTGTTTCACGTGTCTTCAAACATTTATTTTTTGAGTGAAATTTACGTCGAAACACAATATTTCTATGATAAAATTATAAATAGGGAATTTTTGTCACATTAAAAAAAAATATATATAATATTAAGAACTCTTGGAAAAATCGTAGTTTGAAGCCGTTTTTCAAAAATAAATGTTAGTGTTTAAATGAGTTTGATTAAAAGTAAAAAGGCGCCAAAAAATGAGGTATCAGGTCTATTGCCATCTGATTGGCTTTTGGCCCAAGCAGGTGGAGCGAAGCTTTAGAGGTAAAGGTTATCAATGCTGCCAACAGCCCAACATTGGAAATGGCAAATCTTCCTGGTTCCAAGAACCTTTTGTGAACCTACCCTCGGTTTGATTTCGAGGAATTATGTTTTTTATGTATTTATAATTTGCGGTTCCGTCCATCCATTGCCGTTCTGTACATCGTTTAAAGTGATGCGCTAGTGCTCTAAGCGGGATTTGAGTTGAACTACTCGGCGATTTACATGGTACGTAATTTCTAGCAGGAACTCAGAAATCCGAATTTCATTATAGTTTTCTGCCTGGACTTTCCAAGATTAACACTTCATGTGGTAAATACCTAAGTATTAATTTCCGTTATTGAACATAATTTGGCCAAAAAATGATAGTTTTTTTAAACCCACAAAAATTGCCCATTGGTTGTTTTCTTGTATACCTATTTGTCAGAGCTTGGTTATTTATACAACAGCTCGGTGTTGAAGAATCGGTTGTTCAGGAAGAGAAGTAGGATGATGCACTCGACAAAAATATGCCAATCCAGAGAATTATTATTGCTGAACATGGCGATGACGTCAGGTTATCATCCACTGGAATCGACAGGTAATGTAGGACTGACAAATTACAATTTATACCGTAACTAAAGGTTGAAAAAAGAAAAAGTGGTGAATAAAATGAGGTGAGTTCTTTATTAAAATGGAATCCAAAATCTCAGCGGTATCAATGTTTTACTTCAGTTTCCGTCCTTCCTTCCCTGGTTCGTTTGCCAAAACAACCGTTTTGAGTTGTTTTTCTTCAAAAATAGGTAGTAGCGTCAAGCATGGTTGAAAAACAACTGCAGTAAATCGATCATAACATGAGTTGTTGGGCCAAAAATGAAGTTATAATAGTGAACTGCACCTACGTACAATATTGGTGTGAGAAACTTTGAAGAGCTATCCGGCAAAATCTCGTTTTGGTTTATTATTCCCTGAATAATAAGACTGAATAAAAATGTGTGTGTGTGTGTGTGTGTATGTGTAATTTTCGGTCTGAAAAAAAAAATTGTTCTTCCACACACAGGCTCCATTTGGGCCGTAGTTGTGTCCCCTATCGGCAGCCCAGTCGGAAAACAACCAGGGGTGTTATGGGTGAAAAATGGTTGCAAAATTAGGTTATTTTTGAGGTTTTAATGAACTTGGGCTTATGAGGTATCGTTTTCCATTTTTTTTTTAAGGGTAAGGAGACCAAATATGATGAAGTTGATTTTGACCACTGAGTGAGTGTTGAGGTTCTAACGAAGTATTAATAGAAATTCAATATTTATGGGTCAGAAACCTGTGAAAATTGCTGTAATCACCAGAAACTTGTATAATAACACAGGAGGTAGGATTAACAGGTGAATCAAGACAATTCAGTGACAATGTAACTGATCAAAAATAATTTGTCAGAAATACCTAATAGTGGATTTTAAAACCGTCAAATTAGCTTTGTGGGTCTCTTCACTACAAGGTCCCAATCGTGCCGTATTCAGTCGAGAATAATAAACCCGTGTGGCAAGGACATTGCAGCGTTTTTTAGGGCGATAAGACAAATATTAGGTTGATTTTGACCGAAAAGTGAAGAATTGAGGTTGTAACGGACGGACTTTGCAGCGTTTTTTGAACTGGAGTTGTTCTTCCTTGGCACAGTAACATCCTTGGTAACGTATTGCTAGTGTTGCAAAATATGGCGGTCATTTCAGCCATCTGGTAATGGCCCCTTTTGGCTCTAATATCAGTTAGACTAAATGAAATTCCTCCAAATTCCTCCGCACCACGGAAACTTATTATGATTATACAAATCTAGAGGGGCGTTGTTATTAATGTAATGTTGTCATGCTTAACCAGCAGTCCCACCTGCACCATCTTCCTTCTGGTGCTGACAACTAGCACGTAACGGTACATACCGTCCTTCAATTAATTACCTCCAAAACTGAAATATATTACAAGAAAACAATGGTTACTATTATGATATAATTGGTCTGACACACCGCATCGATATTGCGTAACCCGTAAAGTCGGGTAACCATGATAATATGTTCCCTGGATTAGTGACTAGGGCAAGGAGGATTTTGGCAGTGTGAGATTTTGCGATAAATAGAGATCTTTCCAACAGATACAGATTGTTTGTTTGTGAAGACCATCAGTAATCTGCGTCACAGATTTTCTGTCGTGACCTAAAATGCGGCAGGAGAGTGTCATCCATGTTTATATGAAGCAGGTACCAGAATATCGTAGATGTGACAAGTTTTCTTGTCCTTGGAACCTTATGTCTTGAGTGCGTTGAGATACCTACATTCACCTCTTTTGCTCAGTAAGACGAATTTATTTTGAACAGGCCGAGCTCAGTGCTGTGACTGGTGAGGGTGAACCGGAAGATAAAAAATGTTCAGGTACCATCCAGCCCATGACCAATTCGGGGATGGATACTCTAAAACTCCTACACGAACGAATAGCAATGTACATGCAGGCGGAAGAAAATTCTAAAGCTGTTGGAGACACTTTGAAAGTTCGCAGGTATGTGTATATACCTACCATGCTGTATGACTGAATGTCTTCCCAAAAATAATAGTCAAAATTCAGTACGTAGCTGCTTTCATCACTGTAACATTGAATTTACCTGTACCCCTGTGAATCTACTCTCACCTGTGAGTTTGGATCCCTCGTGACCCAACTTAGTAGTCACACGATAATGTTAAAGATCAATGTCCTGGAACGAGCGTGTAAAATAGTTGAAGTCTAAAATACGCACTATTTGTTTGGAAGTCCAATAACAAATTGGTATTTTTCAATAACAAAATCATTCGATCCTCTCTGATTCATTCCATTTTATCCTGTGACGTCTTTGCAAGGGCAGCAACTCTCGAACTGCTATACTTACCTATTACATTTAGTCTGAAAACCCTTCTGAATAAAAGTTCTTGCTCTTCTACTGGTACGCTTGATAAGGATGCCCAAGTATGTACTTAATGTGGGGTACTAAGCCATTTCAAAATCAATAACATTAACTTTGGAAGTCGCGTTTTAAAGCTCTTATTTCGTTAAAATCCATAAGATAAACATTATAAATTTGTCTTAAATCTTAAAAATATCTTGTCTTATGTATTCGAAATAGTTTTATTAATGTGTTCCGAAGACTGATTGTACCCAGTATTCAGTCGTAATATTATTTACTGTGCCACGTTTCTGCCCAGATATTGGCCCTGTTCTTGCAGTTGTAAAAAATTGTGATGGATGTGCGCGTTAAGAGCTTCGTGTACAGTTCGTTCTCAAATTTTTACAAATGCATGAATAGGGCCAAACACTTTGGCAGAAACGTCTCATAGTAAATAATATTACGACTGAATACTGAAACCTCATTTCATCCTAGTTATATTAATTTGCTAATCGTTACAATTTTTTGTGGTGCGGGCCCCTTGTGGCGTGCGTATGTGTTTTAAGTCTGCTCCTGGTTCCAGGCTGGGCCGTGGTTTGAAAACGTTGAATGAGCTTGTGAAGAAAGCTGAAGCTGGTGCCATCATTGATGAAGCCGACATCCCAATGCCTGTGTCGATAGCAGCGAAAAAACCCGAGGAAGATGATATTGCTGACAAGCCTCCCGAAATATTTGCTCCTCTCGACATAGGTAAGTTTCTATAGGACGCAGGTGTGTAGTAAATGTCCATTGAGCCATTGAGTTGGTCTTGGCTGTTACTAAAGGAGCTAACCATGCGCCCAAATGAGTTGAATCATGGTTGAATCCTGGGGATGGATAAGAACTTGCACTATGTGAAGCGGAAAACAGCCTTCCGCACTCATCTATTTCAAAGATATCAAACGGTTTCCAAGAGTGTTACCGCCCCCCTACCAGCTTACCGAAGTTTAAGAGAAACTAATTTGTGCAACCAGCTGGAAAGAATAAAAATTCTGTAGTGGAGCACTTTCACAAGACTTCTATGCATGGTTTCTATCAGGGGCCTTATATCATTGATCGAACAGTATATGAGTTGAGATTGATCAGTTGGTTGTATTTATGAACCCAAAGGAATCCAGAGATTCCATAATACAAATCGTTATCTCCAACACCCAAAGTGATCATTCGAATTTCCTGAGCTGCTCTGTTTCAGACACAGGATTGCCTGCTCCCCTACTCCCTCAGAGAACAGCACCATTACCGCCTGTACCTCCACCTCGAGCGAATCAGCTACAGAATTCTCCAGAGGAATCCAAGGCCTTGTCATCTGCTGCTGCAGCAGCGCCCTCGTCAGTCGTTGTTGTCGATGAAACAGTTCTGGAAGTCTTGGTTGAAAGGAGGGAACAGTACAAAAGAGCTGCTGTCAACGCCAAACGAGAAGGAAACTCAGCTGGTGCCCTAGGTTTTGTCAAAGTTGCCAAGGTAATTTCTCCCTCTGGTGAAAACGAGTGGGGTTTTCCGTATTACCTTTGATTTCATGACTGTGACGGACCATTCCAGTTCCATTGAAATCGTATTATAGTAGCCTCCGCCAAATTAGAGCTATGAGCTACGATCGTTTCTAAGTGGAAAAATTAGCAAAGGATTCTTACTTAAGGCGCTAAGCCACCATGGGTAATGAGTTCGATCCCGGGTCAGGTCACTATAGTTTTTGGCACTATTTATCGTGTTGCCTATGTTTATTGTTCAATTTCACGACTCGAAACGAACGAAATGTTTGAAGGAAAAGTCCGAGTCGTGCAGCATGACCTTACGGGCAAATTCTTGTATGAAACAACGATTTTTAATGACTAACTGATTTTTAAAAGGTAGAATTAAGAGAACCTTCCTACAATGGTCCTGCTATGAGCCTAATGTTTGAGTGGTATCACGGCCTACTTCTTGTTTATCTACTATCTCTGCTATCTCTCTACTTGACTGTTCAGAAATTCGACTCCGTAATTGAGGCGGCATCTGCAGGGCGGCCAGTGGATTTGAGTACAATGCCTCCACCTCCACCAGGATTCGAGGGGACTGGAGCCAAGCCAGAACTCTCTCAGGGTCCAAGTGTAGGCCCATCTCCACCACCTAGAGTTCAGCAAGAAGGTAAACTTTTGGTTGATTGTAAAGTTTTGCAGCTGCCTTGCCGTGGATTTCTGTAAGTTTTGGAGTCCAACCATTTAGGCACAATTCTGTCGTTGCCAAAAATCTGGATGTCGTTCGTAGATATTTTAGGGAGCCAAGAATATTCAAAAGTAAGGGTTTTCGGACTAGCTTTGCTCCTTCTTGTAAGCTAAAGTTGAATGAATGGGTAGAATAAGAGCTCTGATCAACTTTCTGGATGTTGTTGAACCAGTAATTCGTAAATGATTTGTATTACATTTTAGTGGATCCACCTGCACCTGCTACTGTGATGGAGGCTTTAGAGCAGAGACTGGCAAAGTTCCAGCAGCAGGAGGAGAATGCGAAAGCTGAAGGCAACTCCAGTAAAGCCAGACGGATGGGAAGGATCGTCAAGCAGTACCAGGATGCCATAAAACAGCACCGGGCTGGAAAGCCGATCCCAGTTGATGAGCTGCCTACACCACCAGGTAACTGTAATACTCAGTCACTAGGTGCAGTGTAGATCAAGATATAGAATTTTGGCCTAAAATATACGTTTACAAAATCTCAACTCACCTATTTGGAAATGGGTGTACTACCAGAGAAGCCACTCTGCCAAGTGGGTGGACAGTGTTAAGTTTTGGGTTTTAGGTTTTCAGTAATCCCCTACTAGAGGGATATTTACCCTAGCCCCGAGATGTAAGATCTATCCTAGGCTGACTCGTTTACCCTTTGGCAGGAAGGTCTTACTCTCTTGGGACTTCCTTAGAGAGTCAAGGAATACCCCTGTCTGATCTCCACCTGGAATCCGAGGGTTGTCAATAAAGTTGAGCTTGATTAGTCACTTGAATCCTCCTAAAATTGAATTGCTGTTTAATGAAATATGTAGGACAAGAGTTGGTGATCGAATAGAGTTATCTAATACAAGTTCTACCTAAGCCCTCGGAATTATGACTGTTCTGAACGCACTCTGCGATAACTGTGCGGCTTTCGAGAATCTCATGTGGGAGCGGACGAATAACAGTAGTCGAATGACTCCGACCTTGTTTGGTGGTATCAGCTTTCAGTGATTGCCTGATGGCTGGTTCAGGCGACTTGATGGGAGCAGGCTTCTGGGGCTAGGACGGAGGGAATCTGTCAGGTTTCCTCCAAACGACCTGTCCAAAGAGTGGGTGCTGCTTCTACAACGTCTAAGAAGAGATAGTTTTGATTTTGTGTTCTTCGTCAGTTATCAGCTCGGGTCGGAGGCATGATAGGGCGTTCTGTTTCGGAATTCCAATCGAAATTTTGGAGTCTGAAGTAGAGGGATGATTATTTCGGCTCATTGGGTGTAGCCGTGACGACAGCATCTTGAACCAATTTTGATACATGTGGGAAGGGGTACGGTTCTGCCTACCGTTACGTCACGATTGCAATGGCCGAAGCACTGTCGTTGACTGTGGTCGCAAGGTCTTGCGAAATTAGGTGTCAGCACTTCTGAATTTTTTGATTTGGTGGTACATCCTGTGGAAACGTCCGATTGTTCATTTTCCCACAGGTGTACTGTTCTGATTCCATGGCAGGTCCAACGGATAAGGTACCTATAGCAAATCAAACAGGGATGTGTTTGCAGAAGTGTTAAGTATTAAGTGAGCAGGTCGGCAGTTGTTGTTGCTCCGATTATAGCTAAGACGTTATAGGGTCTCTGCATGATAATAATAATAGAATTATTGTTTGTTAGTATTTTTTTGTTTTGTTACTTTTGTTTTTTTACCTGTGAAAGGGCATTTAATGTGAATAAATTATCACCAGTTCCTGAATTGATACCTACAATAGCTACCTAATTTACTCTGTTGATCAACTAGGATACGCTCCTATCCCTGTTCCTGGCGGAGCTGTGCCAGCTTCGGGTCCTTCACAGTCCCAGAATGCGGTTCAGTCAGCCCCATTGCCTACTGAGGAGCCTCAACATCCCGCGGTACCTCCACGTTCACCCCTGCCCTCAGGTCAGTTACCGTTACGAGTATCTACTACAAACTCGTATTTTCCAGTCACTAAAGTCAGCAACTTTCTGTCTTTCTGTTTATTTATGTTATGAAATCAACGACATATGCGTCAGTGAATTGCTGTATAACCTGTTAGTTTCCATTCACAGTGAAAGTAATTGGGACAGCCAAACAAGAAAAACTGGCGCTACTTCTTCAGAAACAGAATCAGTTTAAAGGAGCCGCTCTGAAAGCGAAGGAGGATGGGGATCTCCAGATGGCTAAAGAAAATGTACGAAAGTACAGAAATCTTGAACCGTTTATAGATGCCCTGAAAAATGAAATACCTAATGAATTGATACCGGTAATTTATTTTCATATTGCTTCAACCGTACTATATCTTCTAGTTATTATTCACGAAACATTTCGACGTCATTGAATCATGTATTACAGTTTGAACTGTAACTCACTTGTTGTAAAGGCAAGTCAGATGTAATACTTTGTCTGTCTGGGCAATTGATATTCGATCCATCCGCAGTTTGATATGTTGAACACCTCAGGACTACCGGACGATATATCAACCATGTTTGAGTGATCGAATTACAAGTTCAGGATGTTGATATTAATTATCACTGGCAAGTTAGTATATGTAGTGGGGAAATGTTAGGTACCTGTGTATCTGTTGATGTAATTTTTTCATAAAATGAACTTGTTTTAGCAATTAGATATTCTCCTTGAGGATGCCTTGGAGGGACGCCCTGTGGACATCAGTTCTCTAGTGTCTGCAGCAACTCCTTCACCCTCCTTGCCAACTGTTGTTGCCCCGTCTGAGCCTCAACCTGCCACACCTTCCTTGCCAGAGCCGGCTGAATCACGTATGTTTATGACTATAATGTTCATTCATTTGACTTACCTGTGTGGTGTACCCATAAGGGCCGATCAGCAGTTTAGCTGTTCCTGGGTGTATGATAATTTTTAATGGACTGTATGTTTGTTCTAAGGAGGGGAAACTAGTATGGTTTACACAAAACAAGTTTATATTAACTATACGAATTATTATTGTTGTGTAAAGGTCGCGGGTCTAGATCCCTCGGATCCGACCTGAATAAAATGTGGCTGAAGGCGGTTTTACTGCTACAACGAAAGGTGTCTGTGAGAAGGTATATGAGGTATGGAGGTATGGAACATGAAGGTACGACGATAAGATCCACTCACCGATGACGCTGAAGACAGTACTTACCCCTGCCAGGGTGTGCAGAGGCGATTGAGTATTCAGCGGTTGCTGCAGGAGGCAAATGGGTGAGGGGTGAGGAGCTCACAGACTTCGCCGTGGGAGAAAGAGAATGCTCGCGAGTTTTCTCCGTACATCACGATGGACTTATTCGCGGTGGTTTAATTTCCACAACAATACGCGGGAACTAAATAACGGGAGGCAGAAAAATGCGGGGTTACCAATAACGGGTAGAGCGGGTTAACGAGAGGTGGCAGCTTTGACTACTCATGGAGGACTGACTGACTTACTGGCGTATGACGCAATATAGACGCCGACGGGAAAATTCCTGTGACTGTTTTCCTAATCTGCATCATGTGATACAGTTTGTTTTGCATTCAACTATCTGGCCTTAACACTGGGTTTAAGCCGAGAGTGTTTAGTTTGCATCAGCATTGCTATCCCCAGAAACATCAATCCCCTACCGCAGATGACATGGAGGAGGTATGCTCATCCTTGAGTGATGGATCTGTGATATTTCTTCTATGGATACTTACGATTTGTCCGCCATCAAGTGTGTTGTATTACACAGTTTGTAAACTGTGTAATACAACAACATACAAACAAGAAACGACATTCTTCGAAAGCAAAAGCGTTGTCAACCCATTCAACAAACACTGTCCTTTTTTTCAAAATCCGGCCAACTTTTTTCAAAACACAAACCTTTACAAATGCCCCAGAAGAACTTATTAACGCAGTGTGTAAGTACGTACTGCGAAGGTTTGTATTAGGTACTCAAGGAAATAAATTGTCATGATGGGTCCGATGTTTTTGCCTACTGGTTTGGTGTAAAATTACATTTATTTCATATTTTTGGTCCTACTTCTGTTTAGAATACTAGAAGGTTTTCTATAATGTCGAGCACGAAGCACATGCCTTCCTTGGGAATGCGTAACCTCACGAAAAAATCACCTTCATCCCATTTCTGGAAATGGTCGACACTCTCGCGAATTATCCGCCATCTTAGTAGGGTCAATTCGATAAGTTCGTTGAAATGTTCGTCGGAGGTTGGCACTTGAATGAAACGATTCATAGCACAAAATGTTTGATGAAAATGATGGGTATCAAAAAAACAAATAAAATAGGTTTTAAAAATGGCGATGGCCTCGCAGAGAATCGGAGATAACCGTAGATCAGAGGATAAACTACCTGAAAGGAGGAATTAACTTGATGCGCCGATAGCGAGAGTTATTCCAAGATTAGGCGTTTGTGAAACTGTCTTCTCAGAATCGATGGCTTAAACCTCGGCCGAGATTAATCCCTGGATAGTCCGCGTTGGTGAAACCGGCCTTAAGTGTAACAAAAGAACGACAGACAAATTCACCTCGGAATACCAGAACATGTTACTATTGAGTATCAGATGAGTGACATTGGTACTTGGACTTAGGGTTATGGACCTTGGTGGTAGAATGATTTAGACTGTCATGTTTGTTAATCAGCTGACCCACCTGCACCTGCTACTGTGATGGAGGCTTTAGAGCAGAGACTGGCAAAGTTCCAGCAGCAGGAGGAGAATGCGAAAGCTGAAGGGAACTCGAGTAAAGCCAGACGGATGGGAAGGATCGTCAAGCAGTACCAGGATGCCATAAAACAGCACCGGGCTGGAAAGCCGATCCCAGTTGATGAGCTGCCTACACCACCAGGTAATCGCAATACTCAGTCACTAGGTGCAGTGTAGATCAAGATATAGAATTTTGGTCTAAAATATACGTTTACAAAATCTCAACTCACCTAGTTGGAAATGGGTGGGGTCCCAGAGAAAGTAGTATAACCAATAGCTCATACACATATGTATGAAAATGTTCACCTACCTATCTCCAAAAATAATGTTTCTTTGAAATTTAATATTTTTCTGTTTCATCAAATCACGGCATCAAGGTTTCATAAAAAATTGCAGCAATTTAGGGAAAACTGTTAAAACTGATGGGAAAATAAAGCTGATAATAGACAAAAAGTATAATAATCGTTAGTTGATTGCCTTAGAATTCCACCTATAACCCTAGTCAAGGTATCCTTGATTAGGGTTATACTAATACAAGGCAGTGTATTAGTAGCACATCGTTTGGTTCTTCTCGTACTTATAGACTGGTTCAACAATAAATTACTACTATGTAATTGAAAATTGGATTTTATTGCAGGATTTGCTCCTATACCTGTGCCTGGTGCTCCACCAGCCAGTACAGGTGGTACTCCTCCACCTGCTCGGAGCCCTGGAAAACAGTTGGAACCGCCTAGTCCGAGCTCCTCTGGTGTCTCAACTCCACAGCGTTCTCCGCTGCCATCTCGTAAGTAGTTTGGTGCTTGAAACCTTTGGTTTTCAACCATTTATTGCCCGCTGCAATAGAAGTTGATTCGGTACCCTGTGTAATGGAATGTTATTCGGTTGGCAGTATTTAAACTGGATCATTGTCTTTCTCAGTCAAAGGGGTTGGCGGAACTAAACAACAAAAACAGCTGGCAGTGCTTCTACAAAAGCAGAAACAGTTCAAAGACGCAGCTGTCAAATCGAAACAAGATGGTGATCTCCAACTTGCCAGGGAGTACCTGCGCCACTACAAAAGCCTTGATCCCCTGATAGAGGCCACACGAAGTGGCTTTCCTGTTGATTTGACTACGGTAAGTGTCAGTTGCTACTATAGTTGATGCAAAGCTTCTATACAAGGGCTGTCATCCGTCCCGAATTTTGAGGTGCCTGTCAAGATTTTTTAAGCGTAAAAAAAATGAATGAAAAATTGCGGGGCGTGGTGTAACTGTCCCGATTTTCCTCGAGCCAAGGAAACATAATTCTAATTCCCGGCTATAATGCTGCATGGCGAGGACAAAGAATAGGTACCTACTCCCTTTTTGCCTACAGCTGGCCTAGCATTGCTGTAGTACTGAAAATCGGAATTCAGCAAAACATCTGTGAAAAACGTTACCTAGTACAAGTGTTTTCTGTGAGTTAAAAGTTACCTAGTACATGTGTGTTTTCTGTGAGTTAAAACGTTACCTAATACATATGTTTTCTGTGAGTCATCTAGTACATTATGTTTTCTGTGAGTTAAAACGTTACCTAGTACATGTGTTTTCTGTGATTGAAAAACGTTACCTAGTACATGTGTTTGAGTTAGGTATGTACTTACGTGTTTTCTTAATTTAAAAAGTTCATTTTTTCCAAGCAAAATAAAACATAGCAAAAGTTAGGATAAAAGTACCAGTAGTTGGCAATCGCAACTTCGAATTTTTGAAATATGAGTTCAGAAACAGTTGAAAGTTAGAACTGGTAACTGGGGTTAGAATCTGTTGCGTAATATCTGGGGGCCTATTCACTAAAAGAGATAGTGAAAATAGATTATCTATTTTGAAAATCTCCTGGGAGAAATAGTCTCCCTCGGGAGACAGTCTCTTCAAGTGTCTCCCAGGTTCGTCTATTTTACTGAATAGCTCTCAACCCGTACCTACTCAGACGTTTTTACTCATGAATCGATAATACCTATGTATATATTTTAATGAACAATCGACTTACCTGTAAGAGATGAAAAAAACATACATCAAAATGACCAGTATGGCAGCCAATGGACGAAGGATATACACGATCAATATCAAACAAACGAGAAATGAGAAAGGGACTCTCTCTTTCGAGAAGTCACCTAATTAGGAGTCTCTCTGAAAGAGATCGAAAATGCCAAGATGGCCACCAACTCACTCTTTTAGAAGTTACTGAATAACCCTGTCATGGGTACTATACAAATCTCCTGCCAAAAGAGTCAGGCCGAAAAGAGATGTCTCTTTGGCTTAGTGAATAGGCCCCCTGTGGATAACCGCAAATCCTAGTAGATATCTAGGTGCCAGTGGATGCGGGAAATGCAGTGATACAGAGCCAGTCCTATCAGTTTATCGAAAACTCTCCTGAGCTGAAGGTGTTGTTAGGGAGATAAGACAAATTTTGGGGTTATTCCTTTCCTATTTGATTTTATTGGTGGCTGTTTTTTGTATTCTCTCTTCTGTGATAAGATTCCACCCAGATTCAAGAGTTTTCAGTTGCAATTCAATGGATTTGTGAAATGACTGTCCACTACTGGGAAAAAAGTTGATTAGGTTTTTCGTCTTTTACACAAAACCTTGTTTTTAAATGTTTTTGAAAAGCAATAATTTCTACAGATTCAGTGGAAACAGAAAATGTGGTCGGACGTTTAAAAAACAGGCCATTAACATTAAGTAATTGGCGCTTTAACCCGAAATTTGCGCTAGTGTCCACCGCTGTGCTTTTACCTTAAAATAAGTTTACAGTAAAACACAATTTTGGGATATACAGGTAATTTAGTGAACTTCCCGATTTTTGGGACAATGTCCAAAAAAGTATCACGTTTCAGCTTGCAGTGTCCTGGATTCCCTCGTACAGAGATGGCAGCCCTGTCCTAGACGGATGATTTTTCATATAGGGAAGGGTAGTGTAACTCTTCTCCATAAAAATATGTATTGGCAGAAAACATGTACTGATGTTGGAACCCTGAATGTACAGTAGACACTACGAAATATACCTAACAGTAGCCTTCCCGTATGTGAGTACATTAACCCGAGTGGATTAACTAAGTTTGGAAGGTTACAACCAAACGGGTTATTATAAATTACTATAAAGAAGGTACGACATTTTTTCCACATAAAACGGGGTTTATGTATTAACTATTAACAAACTAAGAATTCCGTTCCTGTTAAATTTGTATACTAAAATACTATAAATAGGTACACGTAGTATCTGTAGTTACCTCCCTGTGTTCCTTTGATCTTTTTCACTGGATCACATTTTGACTGCGCTCAGGTTTTCAGTCCACATCACAGATAGTGTTATTTGATGATTTTTAGCTACCCGCTCCACCAGGGAGTAGCCAGATGATTGAAAAAGAATACGAAATCGTGAAAATGAAGGACTGCCTTCCAGAAACGACGTCCGAGCTCTACAATCAGCTGATCACCGATCTACAACAACAGCTCAAGGTACTTACCGATTTTGGTGGCGGTTCAACTCCACTGATGTTAGCAGACACGCCACGATACTTGACTTATTTCAACCTCCTCGTTGGTTTATATTTCAGTTCCTATCGAACTTGCATTCTCATTTGATAGTGTCTAACCATTTTCAGCTTTGCATGGAAACCAGAGCTCATTTCAAGGCCATCGGGGACGTTGCAAGTGCGAACAAATTTGAACAGTTGGCCGTTTCATCAAAAAAAGATTTAGACACCGTGAAAATAGCTTGTAACAAAGACGAACCCATTCCAAAATTCCATTACGAGAGGCGCACTTTTGACATTGTAAGGTAAGGATGGTTTATTGCTTATTTTTAGATAATTTGAAACGCATTTCTAATCGGCGTGGAAAATAGAATACCAGTCACATGTATTGTTACGCACCTCCAAGGCTGATAACCAGAAATGGAAGAGGAAGAAGGCCTACGTATCCTGGAATATCAAATTTTTCTTGTCTGCAGGTGCAATACGGATCTAACAGACAATGAAATGGAAATCAGCATATTGCAAGGTGTAAACTACAATGTTCCTAATCCCAAAGAAATCGATACCTACGTCAGATTTGAGTTCCCTGCCCCCAGTAACGTAAGTATGGGTACACCTAGTTTTGAGCATATTGTTCTAGTGTCCCAGGAATGCCCTCCCCTCAGAAGATGTTCGAAAAGTACACAGGAGAAACTCCAACTTGTTTTTTGTGTAGATCTGAAATGAAATGAAAAATGTATACAGTTTTGGAAAACATGGTTTTCGATTTTGAGTGCTTTATCCTACTTTTTTCCATTATCCTGGGGATCAAACCATGAGAAATTTTTGCTTCCACAGTACTGAGGGGTTTTAAGCATTGTACGCATGGAAGTGACGAAAATAATTTATGTCCTCCAAAATCAAAATTGCCACTGCATTTTGTGATTCCGTGTCTGTCCATCCGTACACAATGAGGAGTACCCATGACTTTGTTTAAATTACTTTTCCATTTTCAAATGAAATTAGGTTCAATTCTGAGAATTTTGGGACCAAACGCACTCGCCTACGTTGAATAGTTCTTTTTCTATGGGCTTTCAAATTTTTGGTGACGAGTGACGTCATTGCACCCCTTCTGCTCGGGTGGGACACTCTTGCCAATTGTGACGTCACTCGTTACCCAAAATTTGAAAGCTCGTAGAAAAAGAACTACTCATCGTGGGAGTGGTCTCAAAATTCTTAGAATGGAACTAACTTTCATTTAAAAATATAAACAGAAGTCATGGGTACTCCTCATTGCTTGTAACCGCCATATTATACAGCATCAGATTTCCTTTCTCTGTGATGCCACGTGCATTTTTAACGTTCTTTCCAACATTTTACTGGTTTTAATTTTACAGAGTAAGTTAAGAAAGTTAAGGCCATTTTAGTGGTATAATGACGAAAGCACAAAAACAGTTCTAGAAGTTTAGATAACGCGAAAACGTAGCGTTTTTCGAAAATGTTCTAAGTGGAACTTTTGTTGCAAATTAGTTGAAAAATCGATCCCTGAGTTTTGCGGTGCTTGAAGTGGGTCACCCTGTATATTTATCCTCCCAGAAACAACCCTGTTGTTAAAATCTACCCGCCAAAAAAACTTCCTCAGCCGTTGAATGGGTATCAATCCAATTTGCGGCTGAGGAGGTTTCTTTTGGGGGTAAATTTGTACAAAAGGGTTATTGTAGTGGTGGGCAGGGGAGGGGATATCACATCTTTTTTCATTGATGAAGTGAACATTTTTTCCTAGTACTACCTAAAAAAAGTTTCTCCTTTAAATTTTTTCGACCGATAGGGTTCAGATTTTGATCACTTTCTCAGGGAACCCCATTGAAAAAGTGTGCAAAATTTCAGTTCGATCCTTTATGGATGTGATGCTGTAGCCATGTCAAAGAACAACGTCAGCAAGAAGTAGAAAAACTCGAAAAAGCTATTTTCAAACCTTCCTTAACTCCGGCACCTGATGTCGCCGAGGGTTGAAATTTGGTACACGTCCTCAGGGGCTTCTCGAGAATGGGTGGACGAAAAATAAACACCGGAGACCCCAGGAGGCCGAGTTGGGGGGTAAAAACCCTACTTGTTCCATCGTGAAAACAGTGATCTTGGTCTCCTGTGGAAGTCACGCGATCGGATTTGTAGTATCTAACGCGCTAACAACGAAAACCAGGGTAGTTCCTTAGACAGAAAATTTTCAAAAAACATCCAAACGAAATGAGCGTCAGACTCGAGTTTCCTCCTGTGCACAAAATCAAATGACTGGACCCATCACCTCCATAGCTAATGATTGAACATGCTCCAATTAATCTTTCAATGTCTGTCTCGATGATGATGAGTTATCTATGTCTACAAAGATCTCAAAATCTAGAATTTTTGTTTTATCAACTGTGATCAGAGTCAGATTGATTGATGATTTTAACTTTTTGAAGGAAGAGCCCAAGAGAGACAAGACGTCCACTGTCTACAACACGAATAACCCAGCGTACGATGCCAAATTCTTGATAACCATCCCAAGAAGCAACCGTAATTTCCAGAGGCTCTTCAAAAGACACAGCCTCAAACTAGAAGTTTGGTCTAAGGGGTAAGCAATCACGACCCACCTCCTACCTTGATTACTTAGTACTTACTACTAAGTATACTTAGTAGTATTTTGTTTGGGAGTTGGCACATGGAATTGTGCATGAATTGTTTTGTAGTTTAGAAATCACCTTCTTACGGAATAAGCGAGTGTATAAAAATGTCTTGACTCCATATTTCGGCTTGGTTTGGTTATCCCGAGTTCCAGTTTTCTTCACTAAACTCAGAATAAGGTGTAGGTACCTATTTTGGTGCAGCGTGGCCTTGTGAAATGATGTATCTGAAGAATATAGTCATTTAATTGGTGTTCTGGAGAATTGTCAATAAAAGCAGCGTCGCATCATGGCAGCTAATAGCTGCCGCCAATAGCTGCTAATAGCAGAGCTCTGACTGCATTCTCACAGGTGGGACGTGGTCCGTTTCGTTGAAGGTGGTTAACCGTCCTCTGTCCACCAGGCTCAAGCCATCAGTAATTTAGGTACCATTGTACCATCCTACGGAACTCATTTCTAAAAGTTCCAGGACGAGAACCAAAACGGTGGGGACGAGTTCTCGAACTTTGTTGGTTCGAGAACTCAAGGCTGGAACGCTTTGAACTAATACGCCGCATAGGGCTAGCGTAGCATCGGACCTGACACACAGTGGGGCAAAATGCTGTTTTAGGCGACCAAAACCATTCTCTTCCAAGCAGACTTACTGAAGACTCCAAAGTTGGCAGTTTTAATTGTGTTTTCGAATGCGTAGAACACGAATTTAGATTGCAAATACCTGCAAAATCACCAGAAATGAGGTCATCCCTGTATGGTCCCTCAGTAAGTCCAAGATTCGTGTGACTGCTTATTTTTATCATTTAGGTAGTTTACGACAGGTTTTTGCCCACTTTCAATTGGGTCTCTTACAAGATTTTGGAAAAATACGCTGGAATCTGTCATTAACAGAAAACCCTTTTGAAATAAAACCTACCCTGCACATACCCTGCTTATTAGAAATGTTCGTGCATGTGTAATTACGTATATCTCCTTCTACTCTGTCCTTCAGGAATACCATTCGCCCATTCTGATGGCATTTTAGTGATGACCTGTGTTAAGCGGCCGTTCATCAAGATTTGAGCTTGTGAAATTTGCAGCGCTAAACCAAACTGTTACATATCCGACAGTTATTAACCATCTGAATAGCAGCGTGGATATATATCCGACAGTTATTAAACATCTGAATAGCAGCGTGGATTCTGTAATAATTGATTATATCAATCAGCTGAGCCGGTCGCACCAGGGAATTGAGTGATCCCACAGAATGCCATTCAGGCATTTATCGATTCTTCATTTCGTTGTTGGCATCTTGATGAATAAATTGCCGGGAAAATCCAGCAGTTGCTATTGAGACCTGCTTTACTGTTTTCGACGCTGAGCATTTTTTCACTCCGCAAAAATCATATAGCACCCAATGAATAAAATCTAAGAGTAAGTAACACCATGCACGTAAGTGGAATGGAACTAGGTCAAGTCTGTAAGGGGACTCTGTCTGCTCCTCTTTAAGCGTCAGCGCAAAGAGAACTGTCTCTGCCCATGCGAAACCTCAAAGAATTCGCTATCATTCTATTACTCCAAATGGTCTACTCTGGTTCTCACCGTGTCAGGTCTTGTTTCCCATTCCAAGATCTCGGAAAATTCAGCTTCTTCCTGCTGGTGGAAGAATCCCATTTGACGATAATATCCGTATTTTTTTATTCAAATTTGAAATGGGAAACTGACGCACGTTTTCTGATGTTGGGTAAACTCACTAACCTTCTCTTTAAATTTTTAACTGCCCACCTGGGGGTCAGATAAATTTAATGTCCAGTAAGGCCCTAACTGGGGGGTGGATAAACATCTACAGTGAAGGTAACTTCCTGGTAGGTCTGGTTAAATCTTCTCTAACAGACGGGTAATTGCGATTGATGAACCGGCCCTTGGATGTTCCAACCTGTTGCTGGCTTCCCAAACCTTGCCGCATTTAGCTCGTTCAAAAGACCGCAGGTGAGCTTGTGTACGCCCCTAAGACTGAAACTGGAAACGCTTATTTTTCCATTAGTACCGACGCTGTAGTAGGTGCTGACCCGAATCTCTAACCTTGGTCAACGCAAATACGTCCTGCAGTGTCCCGCCAACTGATATGATTTTTCCCTTCAGTAGAATTGCCTTCTCGTCTGATCTGTCTTCACAGTAGTCTCTGTTTGTCTGTCCGGTGAAGGTTTGTGTTTATCTGCTCTGGAATCGTACCTTTGATGCATTATTATTTAGTGGTTGAGTGACTTCAGTGGTAATAAGAGGGCAAACTCTAAATCGCTTTGACAGATGCAATATATAAGCCAAAACGGTACTACCTAGAGTTTTTGGGACACTCAGTTGTATGACCCCCCCCTAATCGCTGCCATTGCTTTGTTTGTCTGTTGCCTAACCACAACTGACCTACCAGAGCCGACATTGGATAGTGAATGAATATTAAAAAAATAGTAGGAACCTACGTAAAAAATATGAACAAAATCTGAACAAACATTTCTTACGTACTTTAAGTGCGTTTCAAGAACAAGAACTGCTGATATCAGAGTTTAATTAAGAAACAAAATAATAATCCAAAAATAAGCCCTGCCAATAATGGATGACTAAATGTTAGCTCTGAATCCACAAAAAACCTAAGTATTTCTCCATTAATCAACAGGTAATGGATACCTGCACTTTGGTCATTCAATCGAATAGAAAACATAATTGAACGACAGATTATTTTGACACGAATTTGACTGATCTATTGCATTTTGACAAAGTGTGGAGTTATTGAAAAGCTTTACATTTTCTATGTCTGCTCGTTCCTGTTCTGAAGAACCTGTCGTGTGTTGCAGATACGTTTTGAGCTCAGTTTGCAGATTTTGTAAATGCTGCAATTTCGATCGGCTGGCCAGGTAATGATTACCAAGTGAGCTTATCGAAAGCACTTCTTGGCTTGAGCCACTGAGAGATGAGAGAGCTCATTGTTTTATATTAATATCTGCCTCATGGTTTTGTGCTATTATTAGTTTATGTGAATGGGAGTTTGGTTTTATAGTCGGCATAAGTCGTCCTTCTTGTTAAATCGAATAACCGGAACTTGTATGATGTACGTCGCCCAAGTTTGCCCTAATTGTGCCTATTAGTTATTACGGACTGGTCCATTGATTTATCCTACAATTCTGTGTACTTGGGCGTCCACCAGTTTGAGCCTCATCAGCAGGAGTGGCCCACAATCAGTGGTAAAATGAAAGAGAGAGAAAAAAAAGAAGATAGCTGGGTCAAAGAGTATTGAATAGAAAGTTCATTCAAAGGCTCCGTTCTAGGATTCTGGACTTCGAAACTGGGAATCACAGTTTCAGGTGCAAAGAGCGAGTATTCTCAGTGCTGTTAGAACCAGGCTCTTGATCTTCAGGGAGTGATATCTGAGTAATCTTATACATATATGAAGTCTCACGGCACCATCTGGAACAAGTTTCTGTGGAACAGTTGAGTCCCTAGAGTCCTACAGTAGTACACAAGTGCATCGAGGATTCAGCTCCAGCAATACGTCCACAACTAGAGGTCATGTCCACTTTCTAAGGCACGTTTACTTGGAAAGCGCATTGTTTGCAAACAGGATGGTCACTTGGCATAAGCGCTCACCCGTGCTTATCATTATTTGCGAATCTTACAGCTCAGGGATTCAGTTTTCTGTGGAAGGTATAGCTTTCCTTTGCACCTTTGTACCTATGTGGCGAGCAATAATCTCCTTGTGCATTTGTTTCTTGGGTTTTCAAACGATACCCGTTTGATGTAAACCAACCTGTAGCCAAATCAAGAGTTTCGTAGACAGTTTACGCTGAATTCTGTTAAATCTACTTATACAGAAAAAAATCACAACAATAATTGCATTCTAATTTTCCAGTGGTTTCCTCCGAAGCGACTCATTGGTTGGTACTGTCAACGTTAAACTTCTTCCCCTGGAAACCAAATGTACAATCCACGACTCGTTCGATGTAAGTGAAGAATCCTTGCACCACGTTTACCCGCATCACTAGTACTTGATATGTTACGAAAATGAATTGGCAATGCAAAAATCTTGATGATTCGGATTGAATCTCATTGAAATAGCCATGTACCTATATTATGTGTTACTCATTTGAAATTGATAGCGATAGAATGTTAGCAGCTACCTACGTGAAAACGATGATGTTTGTAGGGTTTGATTGAGGTTCCTGGAGGTTCTCAGTTGTTGGATGAGTAGGAAGTCTTGTGGTTTGAGAGGACGGCAGTGGTAGATTGAGGATGGAAGTAATCATTACAGGGGTTCACAAATATATCTGGCAAGTGGGAACATTTAGTGGTGGTTACTTTCCAAGTCCTTGAACAAACTGACATGCATCAATCAGGATTTTGCTAGTTCAGAGAGCCCATGATGATGGAAATTATATACTAATTAAGTCCCAGAATAACTTGAAGAGTAAAGAGTTTATTCTTATTAGTTCGATGGAAGATGCCCCAACCCAAGATCACGATGTTTTCATTGTCTTCTCCGCTGTGCAGAGTGTTGGTTCCATTTGGAAATGCGAGGTTTTTCCTTTGTAGTTCAGAGCACGACGGTAGAAGGGGTGCTGGAATGAAACAGGGGTATATATAAACAGAGAAGTCTCCCAGTAGTGGACAGTGAGGACGGACAAATTCATCCACTGTTAAGAGGTTTCCACTATTAAGAGAGACAGAGAAATTACATGTACCCAATTTCAGGGCGATTTCGGAAGCCTCTTCCTGTATCATTGTCAGAAATGGGTAATTTATTAGCACAAACTCGACAAGACCACTCGGATCATACCCCATAAATACTGTGACCTTTGAATTACAGAGTAAACCTTGTTTCATTTGTTCATTTCCATTTTCCTGCAAAATTCCCAGGAGCTTATGCGATCTTTTGCAGGATCATGCTCACAAAGTTTTTCTTTTTCATAACAACTACGTTTTAACTGATGCCAAAAAACTACTGCAATTTTACTTTTGTGGCAGAGGCGCACTCGTGTTTTTTTTTTGGTTTTTTTTTTTACTAGTGAAGCTTGGGAGTGTCTGGTTCTCGCACACTGCGGACCTTCGCTAGCTGCTCATAGAGGCCCTGATGACTATGTGCAAGATCTTATCACGTTGTCTCACGTGTTATCCTGTTCTTTGTTGTGATTTACTCAAGTTTTTGTACACAATTTAAAAGTGTAACTGGTTTAGATTACCTTCAAAGGTAGCTTAGAAAGTCTGCTAAAAAATCTTTGGCTGTTCTTTTCAGCTACATTATTATAATGGCAAATACTATTCCAAAGTCTCCAATAAAATATGTGTAAAGTCGGGGAGTGTTAATCACCACAGAGCAACTCACTTTCCTGGTATTTATGGACCTGTATGAATACTATGTACCACCCACCTCTTGGGAAGGTGGTTTTAGTTACTTATTGTATTGCACTATGATGTGTTTTATTTCAATAAGATAAGAGGGGAGGGATAATTATTCGAGGTAGTCAGGAGTACCTAGCTAGTAACTGATCTCGCCCCACCATGTTAGACATCGTAGCCACCAGAATGCGCCAGTGGTGGCCTGCAGTGTGCGAACTCAGGACACTCCTCTGAAGCTTGGTTAATATCAACTAAACAGAGCTGTGTTTGAACCGTTTACTCATCGACCACCTGACTGAACGACCCCTGAGGAAACAAAATAAAGACCGCCATCTGTTGCTACTGGATGGTATTAAATTCAAAGGGTCCACTTTATGCGGAATTCTGCTGGGACCACTGAATCTGTCACTGTTGCGACGAGTCCACTATTGAGAGATGTCCACTAATGGAGGTTTCATTGTATCTAATACATCTCTGGAAGATCCAGGCTCGTTTAGTCGCAGCATTGAAAACACCTCCCATATTCACCATCATTTCACTTTAGTGTTCATAGTGCTTAAGGTAATATATTCCCTGTTCATGATGCCGACTCATCCTTGAAAATGAAGGAATAAACCTTCAAAACGCTGTGAACAGTATCTTTCAATGGCCCCACCTCAACAACCCATCTGAAGATCTATGGATGTATGCAACCAATATCCCCCCAAAAAACACCTGCCAGAGGGATGCGAGTACTGGGGCAACCTCATTTGTAAGCCACTGACTAAGAAACTTCAAATCCTAACACACTTACAAAAGAAGGAAAAAGCAAAAGCAAAGTACCTACTTTTCTGCTGTAGTACATAATACAGTGTACCCATGGATATTGTAATTCTACACTTTAGTATCCATGGTTTTGTTCCCTTCTACATACTTCTGGCTCATCCTCCGCTGCAAAATGCCAAAGCTCGTTGTTTATTAAATGTCGGGTCATTTGAGTCATGTGCGTGCACCGTAGCTACAGATTTTTTTATTTTTAGGTAATGGATGGTCGAAAACCTCTGGGTGGAAAATTGGAAGTGAAAATCCGAATACGGCATCCAATACAATCCAAGCAAGTGGAGCAGCTGCAAGAGAAGTGGTTGGTTGTGGACTAGAGGAAAACGAATCCTTGTAAATCTGTCTTTCTTCATTCAGTAAGACGCGCTTGTAAATATTATTTACATCTATTGCTCACGGAATGTGGTTATGAGCAGTCCGTGAGGTGCCTGAGTTTTTCTGTGATTTGAATTAACTGAACAACCAATTCAATTGACTTTTTAAAGAATCGTCCATGAGATATGACTATGCACCGGAAGTAATCTTAATCTACATAACACGCCTTTCAATTCCAGTTTATCTATGTGATGCCTCACTATTTGAGTGGACAAGAAGTGTCTTGACTTGTGATGAAACTTAGCTGGCTTTTGCCTTAATCCGATTAATGTTAAGGCATGTGATAATCATCATAACTACAGTTATTATTTTATTGAAATATTTCACTTTAAACTTTGCATCATTACCATTAAGTAATAAGTCCATGAATGGATAATAAAAAGAAACAGAATGATGTATTGATAACTGATCCCCAATTAATCTCGGCCATATGTACTTCGAAATCTCTGCAGCTGTTTGTGAAGGTGGCCATGCAATGGGATTTATTCTATGGATACCAAATTCGAATTTTGAGTGGTAGTAGGATCAGCTGTGCCCAAGTTATAACAGTATAAAGTTATAACCTAGTTACAACACAACGTTATAACAGTATAATAAATAATGACAATTTATTGTGCAGAAACAAGTTACGTTTATAAAAGTGCACATGAACGACAATATATATAGGTCATATTGGCTCAGGTGAGTGACGCTAGCGCGGCCTAACAATTTGGCGGGGTAACTAAGTTTAGCATCCCATGTTCCAGGTGCCTCCTTGTGATCCTGGCAGCACTGGTGACTGTGTTGGTGTGTTGTCTCCAGGGCCTAATTTACTTGTCCGTGTGCATTGCTGTTTTGTTCTACTATTTGAAAATTATATTGCAGTTTTGCTTCATTTATCGTGAACATGGATAAAACAGTTTTCTAATTAAAATTCGTATTTGTTAAGGGGTCGAGATGGTCCCCGGGATGTAATGAACATCTCAAATGTGAGATTTACGTAGTGAACTCTCCTGTGCTTGGGTGTGATTTCTTCACACTGAAGCTATGATGATTTGACTCAGGGCTTACAAAGAAGGTCATCGTTAAGAGAATATTGCCACATCAATTTTTGGCCTTTGGAAAGGTTAGTAGAAACTCAAATGCCTACTCTGAAGATTGAAGAAATCCTTAGATTGCAACTCCTAGGCAAATTACTAGAATACCTAGGAAATAAATTACTGAATCTATAGTATTAGGTATAGTGGGTGGGAGGTAAAGGATGGTTCACCCCTTTTTCCGGGCTTATTTTGCACTCCAGAAAAAACTAAAGACGTCTGCCTCACTAAATTGATAATTTTTCCCAAGGGAATTATGAAAAGTAGGAGAACTTTCTGTTCCTAAAGACCTCGCGCTCCCACCCTGCAGTTCTGCTCGAAACGAACAGTAACCTTCGTTTTGTGGAGTAACCTCCAGTTACAGTTTATTGCTTGATGTTCCGGTCGTTTTATTCCAAATCCGATTTCATCAAGTCTTCCGTCTTTCTATAAGTTAACTTACTTGGGCTTTGGTTAAGCGAAACGACTCCCTGAATGTTGTGTCGCTGACGCCGAAATTAATTCACGCTCGATGAATGCGGCCGACGGAGGGTCGAGAATGTTCAACAGCATCACCATCATCCTCTGATGAGAAGTATCGGAAAATTTCCATTTAAAACAAATTAGGTAGGTTGTCGCTTTTTATTCATTAATAACAACAACCTCTTCCTAACCATTCCTTCCTCCCAAATGTTGAGTAGTTTGATGGCATCAGTGGAGCTAACTTCGATGCTATTATCTATGCTTGCCCTCACACTAATTGGACCGCCTTTAGACCTAATCGAAAGATTGAATTCTCTTCTTCTTATTGGCAATATCAAACACTGAATTTAACGAAGAAACAAAACCTAAAAACCGATTCGAAAAGTATGTCATTCTACCGCAGAGTCGTTTGGAACTCTGCAAAAATGTTGTAAACTCTTCATTTGAAACGCAGACTCTTCACTTTGCACTTTGCGAAAGATAACCTTTAGGAACGGCACTGTTCAAAACAGGGTAAAACTCTGCAGTTTCACTTAGCTCTTCCTCTTCATATCAAGAGCGTTCTTTAGGAACGGAAATTCGTTCGCAAAGTGCAGAGTGAGGATTTGAAGAGTGAAGAGTGAAATTCTTTAGGAACAGGCCTCCGATCGCTCGAATGGCAGTTCTCCTTGTTGCAAAGGAACTATACGATACGTGGGGGCCGTGTAGACAGAGATGTAGTTCGTTGTTGATAACATTGTGTTGTAAGTAAATAACTTATCAATAAATTAGACAAAGTTACCAAGTTGGTTTTTAAGTTACCTGTGTGACTATTAATCTAATCTACTCTAGCTTGTTCCACTTTTGTTTGTTGTTGTTTTTTGACTTGATCAAATCCCAGAGAAATTTGTGTAAATGTCACTGAATAGAGAGAGTTTTATTCCTCGAAAATGTACTAAAGATGAAAATAATTCCTTGTCGATAAGTAATGGAACATACCCCATACGCATAGGACGAGATTCCTTTGTGGCACGGGGGGGGGGGGGGGGGGGGTTGAAATAAAAAGTAATCTTAAAGTTAACTTTAAATAGGTACCAGTGTGACAAAAAGAAATCGTATTGAGGAGGTCATCTAGTTGGAAGAGAAGAGGGAAGAAAATAAAACTGACTTGTTGGAACCGCAAATCTGCCAACAAACTGCTGATCTGTTTCAATTAATTAACTTTTCTTGAAACAACGGAAATTTATGCAATTATAGGCTTCTGCTGCCAGCTGCTGAGCCGCGCTCTTCCAAATGGGGTATTCCAGTCTTTCTTTTTTTAAATTGTTTTTTCCCCAAAGTAAATTGCTTGGGGTTAACGAAAATCGGGTCTGTTGTTGAGAAAATGTTGACATAAAATTAGAGAAGTGCCGTGATGTAGATATTTCACTGCCTCCTAGTGTACGAGACGAATCAAAACGGAATAAACAAGATCGAGATGGACACAATAATTAGCTGATGTTTCCTCAAACGTTACTAAGACCATTCTGAATTCTGGATTCTGATTGGCCTCCTTCATTTTCACTCTCCCCAGAATCCTATTCTGGTTGGCGTCTTGAATGGTGGAACGTATTCTAAGAGTAACCGACGTTCGACACCTACCTTAAATGTAGTAAAATTTTTGAATATTGTCATACGAATTGTTTTGTGACGACAAATAAAATCTCTCGCTCTTTCTCTGATGTTTTGAGGAGCTATAACAGGAAAGTTTGCAAGGACGGCCACGAAGGTTTATTTTTAATAATCGAAAGAACATCACCACATCTCCAATCCAAACTGCTCATGGGCAACGTATCATCTGTGTATATATTAATTTGTGAATGAAACATCTTCCAAAATACTTTCTTGTATAAGAAGTAATAACTTTCAATGTTTTTTCTCACCAGAACATAACTAGATCTTATAGAGGAACTCGCCGTCGTCAGCGTAGAAACAGTTATTCAATTTGTACACGGCGCCCTTTTTCCACTTGTTCTTAGGAATGGTAATCTTCATCGGGATCTCTTCAGGCGGATCGTCAGTCTGTGAGACATCTGGGGTTTCTGCGTACGATCGCTGAGGCACGCTGAAGTTGCTTGAAGGGTTGACAACTCCAGCCTGACGGTCTTCTTTGCCCGTATCACGTGCCGCAGTGTCTCCTTCCGGAGTCGCGTGAAGTGTCGAGGATATCTTCCCTGACTTTCTCATCTCAGAGAGCGTGAAGTGTTTACCGCGTCTCTTTGACTGCTCTTTTCCGATGTTTAGAACGTAAGTTTCCCCGGGCTTTGAAGGTCTCCAGTTTGAGTTAACAGGTACTGTCATTTCTTCAGTGGAGTGATCTTCGCTCTTTCTGTAATTTCTGATGATATCTGCGAACTGGCTACTCTTTGCTGGTGACACCTTGACCTCAGGCTCATCGTCTGCTATCACTATGTCTGTAGACTCTGTAAATTTAAATTTTACAATAAATAATATATAACTTACAACCGAAAACCAATCAGGAGATTTCTACTATATATACTAATAATCAATTCAATACCAAGATTAGTGTGGGTTCAAGAATTCTATCCAACAATTACTTGTTGTTATGCGTGAAGTGTAGCGTTTAGTTTGAAAAAATTTGAACAAAAATTCCTCCGCGTAGTGCGAAGAAAAGTACTTACCTGAAAATTTCATCAAAATCGGGCCATAGTTCTTCCGATTTAGCATTCGCGCATGCGCAGTGGCCATACCATAGGGGGCCATTTAGGAGCTACACCTCAACTAACCACCGAATTTGATAAAAAAATCAGGTCATCGGTTTGTAAGAAACTGATTACCACGGATTTTGCGTTTGAGCATGAGCAGTGGCTATACCAGTGAACCGATCGTTCTGATCAGGGCCCAACCTGCATCATCCCCAAACATTTCAGCAAAATGAAATTGAACTGTTTGGCAAGGATTTGAGTGACACCGAACCGAATTTCATCAGAAAGCTCTAAAAAGTAAAATGCGAATGAAATTTTTATGTGTTGGAGACAAAGAAATGTTTTTATCTCAAAAGTGAAAACAAAGCTACCTTGGTAGACTCGGAAACAAAAGTAGAAGTCCATAAATATAGCTCCATATTTTGGGGGGGGGGGGGGGGGGGTTCTCACGAATATTTTCAACATTTTCATTGGGTAGTACCAATTTTAATTTTTGAAATGCTGTCACATCGGTGAATAACCCTTAGCTCTGATGAAGCAGGCAATCCAGGTTCACTAACAACTGTTGTACGAGGGTAATTCCAAAAACAAGGTCTCCTATTTTTTAGAAATACAAAAATCCGTTTATTTTCTATAATATTTACATCAATTTAAAGGATGAACGTTTATCTATTTTCCTACATAATCGCCACTTCGCTCGATGCATTTTTGTAGATGCTGTGGCAGTTTTTGTATGCCCATGTCATACCAGCTCCCTGCCATATTGTGGTACCTACCCACCTTGCGCACACCTTCCGGTGATCTCTTGAGTTTTGGTTCCTGTCTCGAAGCACCATTCATTCCTTCATGGAATAGGAAGTACCTACTGGAAGATGTGCGCAAGGTGGGTAGGTACCACAATATGGCGGGGAGTTGGTATGACATAGGCATACAAACACTGCCACAGCGTCTACAAAAATTCATCGAGCGAAAAGGCGATGATGTAGAAAAATATTCAAATGTTCAGCCTTTAAAATTATTCAAAAATTATAGAAAACGAAGGGATTTTCGTAATTCTAGAAAAAAGCAGACCTCATTTTTGGGTTCATCCTCGTAGTTACAGGGAACTGCAGTTTAGCATAGATGATACAAGTACAGAAATCATATAATAAACGATGGTTCGTAACAAACTACTGTTCTATTGATGACGATTTTACAAAATGGGACACTAACCACAAACGGAGGGAGGTGGGAGCGAAGCATTTGCAGTGAGAGTCTATAACTGCCCGATATTTTCGTGTCGAGTGAACCTCGTGGGAGAAAGGATATGGATAAGTTTATGATTTGAATAAAACTGAGGAAAAGCTTATATTTATTTGCCTTTTCTGAGCAAATGCTTGAAATCAGGTGAATAAAACTAGCACCTAACCTGTACAATGCAAATGCTAGTGGGAGTTGAGCAATAGGGACTTCTGCTTGATCCAGTCCGAGTAATGCTGGAACTCAAGTGAATAAAGACCACCTTTTGCCTAACTTCTTAAGCATTTGCTAGGTCTTTTTTCGTTCTCCTTGAAGGCAGCTTGAAAAGTTAGCAAAATTTACAGTTTTTTCGTTCTCCTTGAAGGCAGCTTGAAAAGTTAGCAAAATTTACAGAAGAGGTGCCCACTTCAGCGTTTTTCTCTTTGGATATTTTTGAAGTTAGTGAGTTTTTCCTAGCAAGTGTGATGGGTGAATTCATGCAATCTCGTCACAGAAAGGTGTATTTACACCGGTGTTCCAGTCTGAAGTCCTGAACTGAAGTCATTTCCAGTTGTTTTGTTTGAGGAAACCAGAGTTCTGTTGTTCTGTTTTGAGGAAAACAGAGTTCTGTTGTTCTGTTTTGAGGAAACCAGAGTTCTGTTGTTCTGTTTTGAAGAAAACAGAGTTCTGTTGTTCTGTTTTGGGGGAAACAGAGTTCTGTTGTTCTGTTTTGAGGAAAACAGAGTTCTGCTGTTCTGTTTTGAGGAAAACAACATCGACTGGCTCATGACAACGTTCCTCGGGGAAGACTCGACATAAGAGGAGCTATTCCCAAGAAATGTAAAATGCTGCTACTGTTTTTAGGGGTACCCAGGTTGGAATCAGAGAAGACATGGGCATTCAACGAACGTCGGTAACGAAAATAATCCCCCAGGTTCTCAACACGATTGTCGAGAAACATTAGGAATGGATACGGTTTCCATCGAGCGTAGCAGCGTTGGTGGAGGGCAGTGAATGATGGGCTCGAAGGTAAAAGTTGTTTCCTTCGGCATTTGGGGCAATTGTACCAATGCTGAGACTGAAACCATCTGAATTCGTTGATGATTACGTCAATCGAAAAGTTTTTTTTAGCCTAAATATACAAGGGACATGTGATTCATGAGCGTCATGGCCTGGTTTTGTTGACGAAATCCGAGTGTTGAACTGTCGTAGAAATTACGATTTATGAACATCAAACGACGGCCCTGTTCTTTGGGGTGACGTTGGATACCGCACTTCTGCCACAAACGCAGTCGGCTGCAAACCCCATTTTATGACGCCTCAGCAGAAAAAGCAATGAAGTACTTGCCAGGGATCACAGAAAATCATCTCCAAAAATTTGAGCCAAAAAAAGAGCAAAACCAAATACTACAGGGCGGGAGTAAAAAAAGCTGTTGGTAAGGAAGTGGTAAATGAAAAACAACGGGCCCTTGCTAGACAACTATCACTGATGCTTATAACGCGTGGGTAATGCTAGACTCGTTTTTAGCACCTGCTACCTAGCAAAAGCAAATGGTTATTCGCCCAGAAATCAGCATTTGCTAGAGCCGAGACCTTATGCTTTTGCACCTCAGCAAATGCTTAGGTTTTATTCGCAAGTCTTAATTGATGGGTACGTAGCTTGCACCAATTCATACGGGATAAAGGAGAACTAATAGTCTACTGGTTCACGAGTCGGTATACAACAGATGACTTTATCAGAGAATGCCGCTGGAGCAAGACCGTCATTCAGTTGCATGCATCTTAGGAGAGATCCACCTTTATGGCTGCTTCGTCGGATTCATCACATAATAGAGAGTTTTTGCAGCACCCTCACGCCGAAACGAAACTGAAAACAACACCAAAACGGAAATGGCGGATAGGGCGACCGAAGTCAGATGCAAACCTTTTTCAGTTCAGTTTTTGTTCAGCTTTGGCATCTACCGGCTGGTGAAGTCACGCTAACGTTATTTTAATCTCTCTTTCATCCATTTTACTCAAAGGTGCATACAAGTCTATGTCCACACATGGCGTCAAGTCTGCATTAACATAGAAAGACGCGAAGAAGCAGCTGTGAATACGACGCTTGACATTTATTTTCCAAGGAAAACAGAAGAAGGTAGGTAGCGTCATACAGAGGTAAGGTTAAATTACGTTTCGTCATCTCAACACGACGAAAGCTGGCACCGTGAGATTCCGGTATTTTTCGTCGTCACGGTTCGTCAAACTTTTCGGTGCGCATGCGCTGCACTGCTTTCATTTCGTTCGTTTCGGCGTGAGGGTGCTGCAAAAACTCTTTATTCATTGTGTGACGTCATCAATTGAAAGGTAGGTAATTTTGAAAACCACGAAAATAATGGATATTCACGAAGCCATTCAGTTTTTCCCACCAAAGCAAAATGGAATTTTGAAAAAAATTGCCCAACTTCTGACCCACAGGCATTGCCCATTAGGCGTCTACCTTTGAAAGCGCCACTTGACAGACCTACAACTTAGGTAAAAGTCTTGGCTACTCTAAAAATCTACTGCGGGCAAGTGTACCTTTGGCCTGAAGCGAGCGGTCACGTGCAGTGAACTTGGAGAGGTGAGCAGACAAGTGAGGCGGCAGATGCAACTTCTGCTCCTGAAACAGCTTCCAGTTGGCCAGTACTCGAGTGTCGTGTTTTCTAATCGAATCCGGATTCCCTCTCATCCATTGAGATCTGACAATTTTCTTGTATGGGGAAAAAGTTGAATAACAAATGAAAGAAGTGTGTACTTGAATGAATGAAAACACGAATAATAAAATCTGAACAAAATAAAAATGGCGTACTTTGATTACATCAGGAGTAGCAGGAAAACTCGCAGAAAGACGTTCGAAAGTCCACTTGTCTGGTTGTGATTCGTGCAGCTGCCGTATTTGTTCTTTCTCTGACCACAACAAGAGGTTGGGGTTTTTAATTTTGTCAAAGTAGGTGCGCTCTACGCGTTTAAAGTTTATCCTCTTTGTAACTTTATCATGTTCTCTGAAATTACAGAGAGAAGTATGTAATAGCGTAATCTCAATGTTGTTAATATACAAACTCAACGTTATACGTGGACACAGCTTCAATGTTAAGCTCTCTACAACACATAAGGTACATTACTTCTATGAATAATTCAGGGCGCCAATTCACTAAGCAAAAGCGACATCTCGTTTAGGTCCGACTCTCTCTTTTGGCAAAAGAGATTTTTATATTATCCATGACAGGGTTATTCAGTAACTTCTAAAAGAGAGAGAGAGAGAGAGAGTTGGCGGTTGCCATCTTGGCATTTTTGAGCTCTTTCAGAGAGACACCTAATTAATAGGTCTTTTTTCGTTCTTCTTGAAGGCAGCTTGAAAAGGTGTCTTTTCTCATTTCTCATTTGTTTGATAGCGATATCGCGTATCATCCTTCGTTCACCTGCTACCTTATCAGTCATTCTGATGTGTGTTCGTTCATCTCTTAAAGGTAAGTCGATTGTTCATTATATACATATCATCGATTCATGAGCAAAAACGTCCAAGTGCGAGCTGAGGTAATCCACAGGAGCTATTCAGTGAAACAGACGAACCCGGGAGACTTTTAAGAGACTGTCTACCGAGGAAGACTCTCTCCCTGGATATTTTCGAACTAGATAATCTCTTGTAGTGAATAGACCTGATCCTCATGAGAGGACGGCTGACCACATCTGCGACTCCTGCAGGCCAACAGACCTGGAGGCATATTCACTAAGCAAAAGAGACATCTCTTTTTGGTCCGACTCTCCCACTTTTGGCAAAAGATTTGTTTATAGTATCCATGACATGGTTATTCAGTAAATTCCAAAAGACAGAGAGTTAGTAGTCCTAATTAATAGGTGTTTTTTTCTCGAAAGAGAGTCTCTTTCTCATTTCTCGTTGTTTGACAGTGATGCGTATCATCCTTCATTCATCCACCACTACACCTGCCATTTTGATGTGTGTTTTTTCAGCTCTTAGCTCTTGGCTTTACACGGATACAGCACGGGCGAGCTTTCAATACAACCTGCGTACCATCCTAAACCCACAGGGGGGTATAAAAGGTGAAAACAACCTGTTTTTAGGCTCGGCCTCTCAGAACTGGCTGAGGCCTTGTTTTCGTTGTTACACTTACTAGATAATTTTCAATATTTCGGGGGGAGGGGGGGGGGGGGGGGGGGGACCTCCATTTTCGACCACGCTGAACACGAATCAATCGAAAAAACTGCTGCAAAGTCCTTGTCGCATGGGTTTATTATTCTACTGGACATACCTACAGAAATGTTGGCTGTTAATTTATTGTTTCTTTCATGTGCAATAATTGAAATAGCTATTTTTTATGGTTTCTACCAACTTTAGCCCCAAAAACCTCGAGTTAAGCTCCTATTTTTGACAAATTATCTTTAATCATTGGTAGTGCCATTTAATTGTCTGCATTCACCTCCTGATACTACTTCTAGCGTTAATATTAAAATTTACAAGTGATTTCTGACAATTTCCCAGTTTTCTGACTCATGAAAAATTATTTTTGGGAGCTGAATCTTCGTTACAACCTCCGCCGTTCTTCCAATCATGGAAAACGATACCTCACAAGCTCATGTTAACTAAAACCTCAAAAAAACATCGAAAATCTCTATTTGTACACAGTTTTTTTACCCCATATCCGATCGGGCTACCGAGCTTCGGAGCACGACTAGGTCCCAAATGTGTTACCAAATTGGGACCCAAACTGTGTGAGGAAGAACGACCAAAATTTAACGTAAAATTAAGGCTGAACTTCACTGGAACCTCGTATTTCCACTCTTTGTCAAAATCGACTTCACATTCGGTCTCCTCGGACTAAAAAACATGGAACCTCACAAGCCGAAGTTCACAAAAACCTCAAAAATGCCTATTTTTACATCAATTTTTCACCCATAACACTCCTGGGTAAATTCAGATCGGTCTGCAAAGTTACGGGACACAACCAGGGCCCAAATGGAGCCTGTGTGCGAAAGAAAGAACTTTTTAGACCGAAAATGAAGTAGATGTGCATGATACGGCGGTCGGACATTGCATTTTGGTTTATTATTCTGCGAATAATACACAGATGTAATCGCTCAGCAAAAAATTTGTATACCACCCCCTCAAAATTCTTTCATTTACGTTTCAAGGTGCGAAGATTCCAAAAATGCAATGTCCATCCGCCGTAACACGTGTACCGCTTCATTTTCGGTCTAAAAAATTCGTTCTTTCGCACACATGCTCCATTTGAGCCCTACCTAGTTGTGTCCCGAAACTTTGCAGCCCGATCCTAATACACCCAGGGGTATTATGGGTGAAAAACGGGTGTAAAAATAGAGGTTTTCGGTGGTTTAGTGGGGTCCGGTCAGCTCACTCCCTCCACTTCTGTGCCAGGTGTGTCAGCTCACTCCGACCCAAAGTAAGTCAGCTCCCTCCCCACGATTCTACGTCAACTCGCTCTCATCACACATTTCAGCAAATCTGAACCTTGAAAATTGAATTGATTGACGTGAATGGGGTCGTTGAGGCTGTTAACGCATATCATCGAATCGGTTTGGATGTTAAACAGTACTTCCGTGAAAGTGAAAATGTTCGGGTGGGGAGAAGAGGACATCCAGTTGAATTTTGCACGAAGACATTACGCACATATCACGTTTCACACTGTCTGCAAGCTCCTTGTGAAACGCGAACTTGTAACCCCCTATCGATTTCAAAACGGCACCTCGCTGGCTGATAATATCTTTCTCGACAGTTGCCATTCTATTGATTAGCTACCTCCCATTCCGTTTGGTGAATATTTGTTGACATTTATTATAGTCTAGACTTGATCTTCATTCTTTCATCCTAATCGGATGCGAAGTGGGAGAGCAGACGGAGTGAGTTGACCTGCACCCGTTTTAGTAACACACCGTAGCTTTACCGTAGTAGTTTTTGAGGTATCTTTGTCCATGTTTCTTAGGGCGAGAAGACCGAATATGAAGTCGATTTTGACCAAAGAATGAAGAACTGAGGTTGTTAACGAAGGTTCAGCTCCCAAAATTCATTTTTTATACGTCAAAAACCTGGGAAATGTTCTGAAATCACCATCAATTTGTATAATATCACTAGAAAAAGTGTCAACAGGTGAATCAAGACAATTAAATTGCAGTATCAATGATCAAAGATAATTTGGAGAAAAAAAGGAGCATAATCCGTGTTTTCGGGGGCCAAAATTGGTGGAAACCATCAGAAATAGCTATTTCAATTATTGCACATATGAAAGAAACAATAAATGAACACCCAACGTTTCTGTAGGTAAGTCCAATAGAATAATAAAACCATGTGACAAGGACTTTGCAGCGTTTTAGAATCTACGCACCTTGAAACGTAAAAGAAAAAAAATCGAGGGAGTGTTAAAAAAATTTTCACAGAATAATTAACCGAAATGGATAGTTCAGGTAGTTGAGTAGGATGTGCGTGTGTGTACGCATTTCTGCGAACTGCCATAATCCACCACCCAATGGTCCAAAAATTGGATCAAATTTTGAAGGTGGATGAGGGTTAGGTTGATCCCAAATGAATTTCGTATCAGTAGTAGCGACTGCGCATGCGCAAATGTGAAAACTGTTGAACCAATTAGCCACAGGTTCATACCATCTTTCTTTAACTGCTCCAATAGTTTCCAGGGTTCTATTTATTTAGATCATTATTCAAACGTTAATACGGGGAATGCTGCTTCTTAATTTCCCCAATGGCCCGGATTGTTAAATAAAAAAATCCTCTTTCCAACTACCCTAGAAAATATCCTAAAAAACCTATTATGAACACGGACGACTAATTAAACCCTTAGTACCGAGGCCGAGCCAAGTAATCCATGGATTACCCAGACCACTATATATGTTTAGACCATATATATAGATTTTGAAGAATTATAGAATTAATTACAGAAATTACAGGATCAAATGAAGGATATTATCAAATTCTCAAGGAAAAAAACTAGGTGTACATTATTTGTTTGGTTTTTTTTAAACTTCTGTTACTTAGGACCTCGGGAGGGGAAAATTCGTGTTTCAAAATCAAATTCTAACGGGAAAAATCGGCATTTACAAATGGGCAATTTCAAGCCAAAATAAAATTATTTAATAGGTAGGTACTTGTATGCCAATGATTTGAATCAAAACCTGAACAGGTTTTGCCATTATGTGGAGGTCTATTTGAATTTAAATTTATGCCCGGCTTGGATTGTCTCCAAATAGCCCTTCCAAAACCGAAAAACTATCTCAAGGGTGGGGGCTAGGACCCTATCTGCCCTTCTACTAGCAAGGAAGAGAAATTTATTAAACAATATTTAAATGCTCTCAGCCTAATTTATTCATGAAATTACAATAGTTTCGTGGAAGCATGCGTACAACAGACAAAGCGTAATGCAAATGCGGAAAAGAAATGGCAATTTGATGACGGAGGTAAATAAAGTTTCTCGCACCTGCCTCCGGGTCCTCGGAAGTTTTCAGATCGGAATCATTCATTTCATGATGTAATTTTCAACTGCTAGCTAAGTATACTGAAACGCGAACTCCCTCAGATTTTAAGAACAGGGAATAACTTGGCACAGTTATACATAAGTTCGATTACCCCACACTCGATGGGAATTGTTTCCTATGTGGTTGTGTAGTAATAAATAAATAAGCGTATCCAGATCAAAAATCAAGGTTTCCATTTTTTCTTACCTCTAAATTGAACGGAAAACCTTAAATGTCACCCGGATGCAAACTTGAAAATTACGTAATTTCAGAGGATAAAGAGGAATTGATCAGATCACTGCAAAGATTAATTCTGCTCTGCTTCATTTCATCTCAATTCATTTGTGGAGCCTATCACTTGCCAGTGAATTGCCTTTGACAGGGTAAGCCATCACGCCCTGACCGATTGTCTCCGTGGTGTCGGGGCTCCAGGTCGTTTAGCTGAGTATGTAGCCTGTTTGTACCGTGAAGTGTAACGGACCTAGAGGCAAGAGGTGAGATGTCTGGGGATGTAGTCATGGGGGGGGGGGACCCCTTGTCGCCACTCCTTCTCAACCTTGCCATGGATACGGCCTTGGGGAAGCTGCCAAAAGAAGTAGGGTTTGATCTCGCCCCTGGGGTGCGGGTAGGAGCGTTGGCATTTGTGTTGTCCTGCTGGCTGAAACCCGTGAGGGCTTGCAGATCACAATTAATGAGTTCTCAGGGCAGCTGGCCAGGTGTGGATTGGTGGTCAACCCAGATAAGTGTGGATCTGTCTCCTTGGTCCCGTCAGGCCACCAGCATAAGGTGAAGGTGGAGGATGGAGGATTGTCGTAGGGCAGTCTCCTGTCCCTTCCAGATCGGTGCTGGATGTTTGGCGGAACCTTGGAGTCGTCTTCATGGGTGTGGCAGCAGGCCGTGTTGACCTTGGTAAGGCTTTAGCCAGAATCACCAAGGCTCCACTGAAGCCACAGCAGCAGCTGCGCCTCCTTCCCACGCACCTCCTGCCAAAACTAACCTATGGGCTAGTCTTTGGGAGGCTTACTGAGGGGAAGCAGCTCTGCTGTGCGCTCTTGGCTGAAGCTCCCACCTGGTGTCCCGAGCGCCTATATCCATGCACCGGTGAAAGCCGGTGGCCTTGGCATTGTCCCTCTCCCTCAACAAGCATCCCATCTCTTAGCCGCCGGCACCAGCTAGCCCTTCAGGGATCGAGCTGGGAGGTCGCCCGTGTTGCTGCACTGCATGAGTCAGTAGATGGTAGGAAGCTCCGACAGTGCTCTGAAGTCCCTTTCTCATCCCAATGGGTGGACTGGGCTTCGGAGGGCATAGGGGCCCGAGACTACAGGAACTTTCATGCCGTCCGTGTGGCCTACTAGGCACAGCGGTGAGGTGTTCCAGAGGTAGTTGTGGGACTGTTAACACCCTTTGCCACGCCTGCCGGGGTGCAAATTAGAACCTCTGTCATGTGGTGCAAGTCTGTCCACGACCTCATGGTGGCCGTCACGATGCGGTTGCCAGGCAGGTGACAGGTGCGTTGTCATCTACCGGCTGGGATGGATGTTGAGAGGGAGAGGCTGTACCATGTGCCAGGCAGCACTGGGTTGAAGCCGGACATAGTTGCCGTTAAGCCCGACGGGTCTGCAATTATCCTGCATGTCCAGGTTGTCAATGGCAGTGTGGACGTGGAGCAGACCTGGAGAGCTAAGAAAAGTAAGTACAAGAGAAATGATTTGCGGCAATCAGTGTCCTGGCACAAGGGAGTGGCGGCTGGTACCATCAAGGTACTGGCAGCGACCGTGGGAAAAGTGCCACGGAGTTACGCGAACTGGGCATCCCTGCGGGAGTACTCCATGGTATCACCACCCGTGTCTTGCGTGGCCCATATCTTAAATGGTTGTCGTTTTATAGGGGCACTTCCTTTCATCCCCCTTTCTCTTCCCAACTTCCTTCATCATCCTTACCCCCACGGGCCAGCGTCGGGTAATGCTAGGCGTCTCCCCATTATTTGATTTATTTATTTATCTTTATTTAATCGTGTGCCTCCTCCGCCTTTGAGGGGTTTTGTAAAAATAAATAATAAAAAATAAATAAAGCCAGCCAGGTAGGTACACACCTTTCTATAATAAAAGTGTAAATGCCGTAGGTAACCACTTATATATCTGTAATAAGTTTCCTAAAAATACGGGAAAAATCGCGTCCCGTGAAGGAGATTGCTGGGAAACAGGACAAATTACTAAAATACGGGAAACTATCACCCTCCGGATTCCTATTCGTAGACATACCTGCCTGCTTGAGCACATCATCAAGTAGGTAAATATAACTAGGAACACTTGGTACTACTGCTAATGTGCTTTGGAAATTCGCCAGGAATAACAAAATACAAGTAGTAACTATGTAGTAAGTTTATAATATATACTAACTTCTGGTAATCCTTCATAAGGAGACGAGTGTTTGCTACGTCCATCTCCAAGTCTTCAACCTCCATTTCTCCAATTTTCATCTTACTCAAATCCGGGTTTTCCTGTTTGAAAATCTCCAATCTCCTGTTCACACCGGGGTTCGCTCTTCTGTACAGCCTGCACTGGGAACAAGCTACCGAAATGCACCGTTGAAGTAGGAACACTTCATTGAGGAACATGATTATTATCGCTTGATGTCAAGTTTACCACGCGCTGCAAATAAAGTAAGTTATAACTCAAGTTCAAATAGAGGCAAAAACATTAGGGCTTGGTTGGAACAGACAGGTCGGTACCACAGAAAACCCTACTATACTACGGTACCTATCTGAAAAATCACCACCACAGACCACACACGCACACAAACGGCAAACGGATGTGATAAGGATGATAATGGAATCCAGAAACGACCACTCCACTCCCCATGCACCTCGCTTCAACTAGCCAGTTAGGAAAACACCAACAACCAACCAACTTGTTGTATGTTTTCGTTATCTAATCGAATATATCGCAGTTCTCTTTGTTCTCAGATTGTGAATTCCTTCCCTGATTCAATTATTTGGCTGATATTTCATATTACTTGTAATCGTCGATAGCCAAGAGACTGCCCATCAGTGGAAATGTGTTTATCTGTTGAATGGGGTATCTGTTCAGGATAATCTCGCGAAGGGAGTTAGTTACAAACCAGGCTTTGTTCCCATCTGTCGATGGCTAGCCTAGTTCTTTGTTGAAGTTTTTAGTCTTTGGTGTTGTGTCTTGTTATTGTAAAGATCATTGTAGGTTTCTCAAAATACCGACATGGATCGAAGGAGCAGCGACGATTCCGTTCTGATCGTCAACGATAGAAAACCAGGAGCCAACAACAAATGTTACAGACCTCTGGCGCTGTTTTTCATGTGTTTCCTGGGATTTGGTATGTTGGAAACTTATATATATGCTTGTCGACTTAACATTGAGCATAATTACTATTCATGTTTTACTTGTCTTGGTGTTATATATGCCCTAGTTTTTTTAAACCACCAATGGTTAGGGTAACTTTATTACGAGTACGTCCGTTCCCAAGGTTCCACCAACCTTGAAAGTGGGTCGTACGAAAGCTGAAGCTCCAATCTATGCGTAATAGCCTGCTACTTGTTATTCCGTAATATTCAGACGGTGCTTCAACATTCAATATCCAAATAGTATTGTTGGGGCAGCTGTAGGGAAGTTGTGGAGTCCTCAGCAAATCCCATCCGCGACCGTGGCCTAATTTCACCTGTGACCTCATAATGTTGGTATTTACAGGAAGTCTCAACAGTTTATTCCTACCTACTTTATAAGAGGTTGTACTTCGGTGGTTTACATTCTTTAAGCAAGTAGCCAAGTGGGCGAACAGCGATTTTTAAAGGCTGAAAATACGGTGGAGCACCTTTTTCCTGCCTGATTTGATAAATTATGTAGAAAACCATCAGTCGACTTGAATATAATTAAATTACTATCTGAATTCCAAAAATATCACGTCAGACCATAGCATTCCCGCTCTCTTAATATGTCAAACTGCATCTTAATATGTCATTAAGACTTAAACTGACTTAAGACTTAACTGACCATTTTAATATGTCACACTGCATTGAACCTCACTACCTACTGAAAATGCCATCTACTATGTTGGATTTTCTTGTGAAGAGTAACGAGCATCACAACTCCTTCCTAGGTGAAGGTTTTGCAAAATTTATTTACTATCATGGGGGCTAAAAGTGGATGAGAAGAAAATAAGAATACTTACTGAAGATATTTATATACCTACCCAGCTAGTTGCTAACAAGTAAAACATTGTTCTTGGCGGGCGGGAACGAGGAAGCTCAGAATCAGTAAGAAGAGGCTAACAAAAATTCAGGATATGGGCAGAGCTAATACATATAATTGATAACACTAATATTCTGGAGTTACAAGGGGCCTTAGGTACATAACTTTTTTTTTTTGGATCATAAGTTACTGATGATGAAGAAGTTGTACTTATGCATTACTATTACAGGGCAGTAAACAGCATGGTAGAATAAATATACTAACTGGTAGGCACAGATGACCTTGAGAAAGATGGCGGTGGTCGACCGATGAGCTGGTGTGATGACGTCAGCCTTGACGCATACAACACAGAATCCTTATACAAACCTGGCATCCAGCCTAATTTTTCCGTTGTTTTTACAGCAATGCCAGTACTTCATAATAGGCAGTATATTATGTTTAAATCAAACTAATTTTGTTAATAGATGATTATAACAACAAACTAATACACAGTTTTGTTTCGTATGTTGGGTATTAAATTAGGTAGGTAAGTAAGTACCCACCTAATAATATTACTCCCAAGAGTAGTTCTCAGGCTTGTATTATGCATCTAACCCCCAAGTACGTAATTTGAAAAGGCAAGTAAAATAATTTATGGATAAGAAATAATAGGAATAAATCAACTTATTTATAAATAGCGAAATGAACGGTCTATTTTACTTTACCATGGAGCCAAACTCAAAGTGACAGGAGCTTTGTCCATACTCAAAGTGACAGGAGCTTTGTCCATTAAAATGAAGTTCGACTGTAGGTACTTAGGAAATGGGCATTCAAAGAGGAAACAGAACAACGAAATGCAGAATTAAAAATTGATTTTATTAATTCAAACCAAACTACCTACTGTTTTGTGTCATCTTTCGGGCACACCTATTTTTCAAGTTATCACACCGATCCTCCCAGTAAAAATGTACACTGCAGATCGTAGCACATTTAACATTAACGGGATCTTAATCTTTCTCCCCACAGAAATTTACCCGTTTGCTAAGGAAAGGTTCAGTAGCCGGAAATTTATAAAACGATATCCGTTTCGACGGTGTAAACCCGGCGTTTTTCTTGTTGTGGTTTGAGCACCCGAAAACTGCACAAAACGGCATTTTTTCACTCTCCTACACAATACTACACTAAACAAACTGTTCAAGGATTTAAAACGAAAATTTAAAAAAACAGAAAACAGAAGAACTAATTGTAATTGTAAATCGTTTATTGTACATAGGGCTGTTGCCCCTCTAATAAGGTTTGGAAAAAGAAAAACAACAAAAATAATCGGAAGTAGAGCGTAAGTTCTTAAGGCGCCCATACACTGTCCAACCGTCGGGCCCAACAAGGGGTGGGGAGAGGCGAAAACGCGCCCCCCTGCCAACCAGACGGCGCTTCACACACGATCCAACCAAACAAGCACCCAATCCGACCAAGTTTCCCGCGTTTTTTTATTTTTCCCGAACGTCAATCCTATAGTTTTCCAATAACTCCGTTGTTGCATCAACTTCGGTACAATTCATTGTTTCACCTCTCATGATAGTAACAAAACAGTAACAGTAAACACCAATTATCCAAACTCCAATATCTTGAGGTACTGGCACAACTGATAACAGGAGAAACTGATAAAAATGACGTAAAATGTAGTGTGTCTGCTTCAGACGAACAAAAAATTACAGGAGAAGAAGAAGAAGTTGGTCCGACAGCGCCACACACTGTACAACTTGGTCGGGAGTAATGGAGGGGGAAGGGCACAACCATGTTTGTTGGGCGGTTTTGCCATCCGACCACACCCAACCAGGTTGGTCGGATCCAACGGTTGGACGTCCTCCCACACACGATCCAACAGTAGGGAATGGGAGGCGTTTTCATCTCTCCCCACCCCTTGTTGGGTCCGACGGTTGGACAGTGTATGGGCGCCTTTAGACTGAAGGCTGTTTGTGGGGTATGAAGGGGATCCAGCGTCGAGGCTAAAGGCGCCCATACACTGTCCAACCGTCGGACCCAACAAGGGGTGGGGAGAGATGAAAACGCCTCCCATTCCCTACTGTTGGATCGTGTGTGGGAGGACGTCCAACCGTTGGATCCGACCAACCTGGTTGGGTGTGGTCGGATGGCAAAACCGCCCAACAAACATGGTTGTGCCCTTCCCCCTCCATTACTCCCGACCAAGTTGTACCGTGTGTGGCGCTGTCGGACCAACTTCTTCTTCTTCTCCTGTAATTTTTTGTTCGTCTGAAGCAGACACACGTTGTTTTACGTAATTTTTATCAGTTTCTCCTGTTATCAGTTGTGCCAGTACCTCAAGATATTGGAGTTTGGATAATTGGTGTTTACTGTTACTGTTTTGTTATTATCATGAGAGGTGAAACAATGAATTGTACCGAAGTTGATGCAACAACGGAGTTATTGGAAAACTATAGGATTCACGTTCGGGAAAAATAAAAAAACGCGGGAAACTTGGTCGGATTGGGTGCTTGTTTGGTTGGATCGTGTGTGAAGCGCCGTCTGGTTGGCAGGGGGGCGCGTTTTCGCCTCTCCCCACCCCTTGTTGGGCCCGACGGATGGACAGTGTATGGGCGCCTTAACGTCAGGGCTACCACCTGCGCACAAGGGTCGCATTTTCGTCTTTGAATCCGGCCCCCCCTGAGTGGACAGAGATTTTTCCAATCTTCAACTTTCACGGCCATTAAATATGAGCAGTTATATCAACTTGATAGTTTGCCATTAGTACCTAAATATATTTCTAAATTAAAAGTATAAAAAGTAAAAGTCATTAGTACATGTCTTTTCTTGCTGTTGTCACACATCTTTACATGACATCACGTAATTCACATTTATGATAATATCAAGTCCACATCCACCTGACCTGCCCTTGTGACCTTTTATTGTTGATCTGTTGAATAACCGTTTGATAATAATAATAAGCTTTTCTCCAGGTTCCTATTTCTGCTATGACAATCCTGGAGCCCTCCAAGACAAAATCACCAAAGACATGAATTTGAGCACTTCGCAGTTTTCTTCCCTGTACTCATTTTATGCTTGGCCGAACACAATTTTATGTTTCATCGGTGGCTTCCTAATCGACAGGTTTGTGGCCCCTTCTGACATCTTCAATAATTTGAGTGGTTTTTAGGGTGGAGTTACTTGAAAATACCTCCATTGGCGACTTATCGTTGGTCTTGTCAGGTTCTCTCTTGATCACCCTATAATTATATGCCTGCTGTTTTCCCACAAAAATTGCAGTGGGGTATGCGCACGTATTTATTTTATTCTTTTAAAAGTAGATTCCATCTTGAGAATTTTGACACAGAAAACAATGTGTTAACAACAAGTAGTTTTCTCTATGAGTTTTTGAAGTTTCCACCAATTCTGATGTCATTGCCCACTGTGACGTCAGAATTGGTTGAGACTTTGAAATATCATAGAAAAAGAACTACTTGTCGTAGGACAGTGTGGTTGGCGTCAAAGTTCTCAGAATCGACTCTAGTTTCATTAAAAATAACATAACCCGCTTTTTTGACACATGCGCGTACCACATTGAGTAACTTTATTGAATAATCTCCAAACTAACCTCGATAGAAGATTGAGTGCCTTTTCTCTTGTTATCAGGGTCTTCGGTATTCGATTTGGAACTGCGCTTTATGCCCTGATCGTATTTTGCGGGCAGTTAGTCTTTGCTTTTGGATCACTATGGGACTCCTTCCTGGTCATGGTCCTAGGCAGACTGATTTTCGGGTAAGTGCTACTTTTTTAACCGACTTCGAAAAAGGTGGGGTTCTCAATTTTACCTGTTTCTATGTTATTTTTTTTAAACATTTGTCCTGCGATTATTCCGGAACCACTGGACCGATTTGGATGAATGTTTTTTTCAAATTAAGGAGGGTCATCTCCCGGGGGTTTCATTCCAGTTTTTTAAGTAAAAACGCTTCTAATTATTACACAACCATTTATTATTTACCTGTATAGATGCCCCTTCTGCGTAGATCACTGTATCCTGTGGTCAGTACCCTCGATCTCCCCACAGGAAAGCCCTTAATCGAGTACTGGAGCGGGCCGGGGAATTACAGTTTCATAAAAATGCGCGGGATTAAAATATTCAATCATTAATTATTTGTTGTTATTCGTGAAGCATAACGTTTGTTCAAGATACAAAAGTACAACAACAACAACATCCAAAAGACCCATCATTCTTCAAATGAAAAAATAATATCATGGAACAACTAACTCGATTTCATACAGTCATCCCTGATAGTCAGGCGTAGCAAAGATATCTGGGCCGGATTCATACCTTTTCATTAACGATCATGTTTTTGCTTTTCGGTGGAAACAAACGGTTGGACATACAATGGGTTTCTCTCAAAAAATTCTTTAGTTCGAGATAAATTTAAAAACGTAAAAAAACCATACCCTTGTATTGAAAGTTTCGAGCTACGGCGTTGTGCAAATTTCTACCCCTATTTTTCACCCCTTAGGCCCACTTTCACCAAAAATTTGAAACGAGTTTAACCCGGAAGAGGTTGCAAATTAACGGAGTTTAGCGCTCACTGTCTTTCACCAGAGCTCTGTGCGAGTTAAAACTCCAACCGAGGCTGCTCGAGCTTAAACGCCCGAAATCCGGCAAGTTAACATCCCTGATCTCCGTTAGCCTCGACATCCCAATATGGCCGCCTAGCTTACAGCTGATTTTCGGTTTTGTTGTTATACGGTTGTGGAATGAATCAACGCGAGTTGGTATTGTATTGGTATTTACTCTATACTATGGATTCCACAATGATATTACAGGTACCTTACCTCGTGACTGGCGTCGTAGTAAATCAGAAATCAGTTTGGCAATTTACAGTTTATTATTACAGCTGAACAATGGAAGTGGGAATCGGCATCAGCTGAGTGGTGGTTGTTGTTGTTTTGACAAGTTTATAGTCCTGGCACGTCATATTGTCCAACTTTTGCTTGGACATTTTAAACTAAACTCCGTCAGGCAAACTCCGTTATTTCAAACTGGGTTTAACCGACATTTGGGTTGGTGAAAGATGCAGCTGCCTTTCCAGGTTTAAACCTCGATGTTAACTTTAACGGAGTTTGGCTAAACTCCGTTAAATAATTTTCTGGTGAAAGTGGGCCTTAGAGATGACTGATAGTAACGCTGAGCTTCGCGGACCAACTAGATCTCAAATGGGCCCTTCAAACCAAATTTCATTAATTTTGGTTCATGGTTACTAGGGAAAGTGCGAAGAATGGCGGGCGGACAGAAATTTTTTAAATTCCATTTTCGGATTCTACGTACCTTGAAACGGAAACCATCAAATTTTGTGGGGGGGGGGGGGGGGGGGGGTTGAAAATAATAAACAAAAAGAGAGATATTGTTCTGGTGGAAATGCGAAAAAATTAATTAATTTACAAAAAAAAAAACTTAAAAACAGGGATAAAAGGGGGAAAGTCTTCATTCGCCACTTTTTCTCATTCCTTATAGTTGCAGTCCACTTCTTTTTTTATTATTTTCGTGTGGCTTGTTGAAAACTACAACAGGTTTGGTTAAGGTAACAGGAGGAGGAGAACCTTCTCCACTGTGTTGTCATCCAAACATTTCTCCTGACTTCTCCCTTGTTTCTCTGCTTTTCCGACCCACTTTTCTTCCTCTTTAGCACTGACCTCCTTTTTTCCCCTGTAAATTTGAGTTCTCATGTGGCTATTTCAAGCCTTTCCTTCACCTTGTTTCCCTTTTTGACTAAATATTATGAAACTAGATCTGAGGGAGACATTGATGTCACTTTACTATGCTTACCGAACTCAATTTCGAAAAAGTGACATTCCGCGTTTTTTCCCTGTGCTCTTCCTTGTAACTGGTTGTTGATGGGAATTTTCAGGATTGGAGGAGAGTCGCTTGCAGTCGCTCAGAACTACTACGCAGTGCTCTGGTTCAAAGGGAAGGCACTGAACATGGTCTTCGGACTCCAGCTGAGCATAGCCCGAGTCGGCTCTGCCGTCAACTTCATTGTCATGGGACATTTATATGACTACGTCCACAAATACTACAAGGGCAGAGAGGCGCTGGGTGTCACTCTTCTGTTAGGTATGTAGCAGCTTCAGCATCAGCTCGACCTTTGTACCATCCAAAGTAATAATATAATAAAATATCAAGAAACAGAATATTAGTGAAGCCCCGTACCTCCCCCCCCCCCCCCCCACGATGTTGAATAAATCAAACTGATATTTCTGTGTCCGTTTACTCGCAGCTTCGGCTTTCTGCCTACTCTCATTCTTGTGTGGGGTCGTACTGGCTTTTCTGGACGCGAAAGGTAGACCGACTCAAGATAAGGAAGGGGATGCCACAGGTGAAGAGAAAAAGGTTGTGAGGCTGTCTGATGCTCTGTTTTTTCCTGCCTCGTTCTGGATGGTGTCAGTCATCTGCATTGCTTACTACATCGCCATCTTCCCGTTCATTGGGTTGGGAAAGTAAGTTGAGCTTGAACTATCTAATTTCAAACTACGTTGAAAAACGTAGTAGAGAACAACTGTTATTTTTGTTGAAATATTACAAAAATAGGAGAGCTTTCCTTTATAAGTGTTGCCAAAAGGCACAGCACGTTAGTCCAACATTTTTTTGTTAGTTATATGTGATAGAGCTTTCAATAAATTTACCACGTTGCTGGTGACTATTCAAGCTCCCTTTACACGACCCGATCCGACCTCCCGATGTAGAGGCCCTGAAAACGGGTGGTGAAAAAATAGTGCTCCTGGTCCGTCCCGAGTTGGTGCCGGTGGGGGGGGGGGGGGGGGTGAGCTAGGAGGACCAAAGAGATTCCTGTGATTTAGGCTGGGAACTCATCGCTTTTGCAACGCGGGTGTTCTTCCAAGAACTCACGCGCTGAACCTGACAGCTGTGCAGTCAAGTGGAATGGAACACACATCGGCATGGAGCGGAGCAGAGTGGATTTTTCAATCCTTGGCAGGTTTTTCAAGCGCCCGCTCCACGCCGTATTCTGGTAGGAGGCAGGGCAAACACGCGGCAGGAATTTCACGCTGAAGTTAGAAGCTTCATATCCCATCTTCATCCCCCTCCATGTTCCTGCTATGAGCAACGGCAAGATGAAAACGCTGTTGTGTGTCACCTTGTCACGTGCGTGGTACGGGTTTTTCTCTACGTGTGTTGTTCTTGGAAGTCTGTCACGCTGATCAAGTGTGGAAAAACAAAGCTATGTGTGTCCTCCGCCTTAGGGTGAAAAAGAGGGGGCAGTCCAGGTGCCCACCATTTTCCCCATAAAACCAGATGTGAAAAGCCTTGGCAGGAGGAGCACTTCCTGTCCCCTGTGACCACATATTTTGCTGGTTCGAGCATTCACGACTATTTTACTGTTCTCGCTTTTTTTCTGTTGGCTTTGTTCATATTGTTACATAACGTAATTTACCAGTTTTTGTTCTACTAACAAAATTTGAAGGGACGAGCGTGTCAGGGCCTAGATGGTCCCTTATGAACTTCATCACGATAGGATTTTATAAGTGTAACCACGGATTTTATCGGTATAGCAAAATCTGAGGTACTCCCCAAACACACACATCGCCCAACTTCCCTTCAAATTTAAACAAAATCTTCCCATTGGATTATAAGAAATTGAAGTTGGGCGATATCCTTCAAATGTTCCCCTATAATTTCATTGCAGTCAGACCAACCATAATTGCTGCGCAGGCGCGAACGTGAAATACTGGTAAGTCCCTTTATTTCACGAGATACTAGAACTGCTCAGATTTTGGTGGGAAGTGGGGACTGGTCCCTGGATCCGCAGTTAGTGCTAACCTACAACTTACAGTTTAGATAAATATTGGGACATTTTAAGTTTAACAATGAAACAAGGTTTTGAAGCGAAATTTGTGACGTGCTAAGCAGGTGGACAAGGCAGGCGGAAGTACTAACCAGGTCGGGCAGCGGGCGCCACCAGTGCAACACTGTCGAGGGGGGTGTGGGAAACGGATACAGGGAGATCGGGACCAGGAATAGGAATGGCTCGTGTAAAGAGGGCTTTAGCTTTATGTCACTTACATAGTTTCTTGCAGTTTATACATACATAACCATGGATTGATAACTATGTTTGAAATATAATAGTTATATCGACTTTGTCCAATTAACAATAGGAGAATTAACGATACTGACTCATTCGTTTCCAGGGTATTTTTCATGAGAAAATTCGACTTCACATCATCACAAGCCGATGTTGTCAACAGTATGGTTTACTTTGTGTCAGCTGTTGCATCACCTATTTTGGGCTACGTCGTCGACCGCACGGGTTGGAACATTTTCTGGGTATTCATCGCAACTCTGGGAACAATAGGAGCTCATGCGCTCCTTGCATTCACGTTTTTGAATCCTTACTTTGCCATCGTGAGTACAAACGTGGATTACAAGTATGTTGTATGAAAAACCGTTGTCTCCTTAGACGATTTAACTGTACCTATGGGACTTGACCCACTAACTGCTAAGACCACCAAGAGTGACCGTTATTTTACTTCTTCCAGTAGTGAGTTCATGGGGATTAGATATGGGATTTCAAACTCCTCCACACGCAAAATCATCTCTCTTGATCTTGTCACCCACTTACTGCAATGTCTGTCCAGCCAATAGGAGACGTAATATATTTATTTCGCAGTCTTACCCAAAAATATTTCTGCATTTATTTGCAGGTGCTTCTTGGGCTGGCTTACTCCATGTGCGCTAGCGCTCTGTGGCCCATGGTATCACTGGTAGTTCCCGAGTATCAGCTTGGATCAGCGTACGGAGTGTAAGTCTTGGAGAAATAATTTCAGCATTCAGTAATCATTCAGCTGTAATTTCCATAACTAACGTTTTTTTGCTTGCAGCGCTCAGGCTTTGCAAAATTTGGGATTAGCTGTATCCACTCAACTCGCAGGTTCAGTTGTAGATGCTGGTGGTTACTTACTATTGGAAATGTTCTTCTTAGGATGGCTGTTCAGTAAGTACTCAACTCTTCTACAAGACATCCATAATTACTTGAATAGCTCATTAAACCTCGATTACACATGCGTAAGTCGTCCCTTACTCAACATTACGTTCGTTTGCACTGGCTTTTTCTGATGGTTAGCTGACTCCTAGTAAACTGTAAGAAACCATCCATGATCCAGTGCGGTGTTAATAAGCATTTGATAACGTTTGGAAATGGAGAAAACAGCAAGTTCTCGTCCACCCGATTTTCTGTGGACTGGAATGACGATCACAAAGCTGACTTTGGATAGGAAAACACTGCGAACAGCCGGTCGTGGATAGTCGGACCAACGCTTTTTTGGTGGTCACTGCCAACAATTCTACGAGTATTAGGTACTTCAGTGGATTCACTCACTGTGTAACTTGTTATTCATAATTTTAAAATTGGTAATTATTTTGAAATATTAAAGAGAATATTCATTTTGTTGTGCAGTTGCTCTGATAGTGACCCTTGTCATGTGGATTCACGATACCAAAAACACAGGAATACTGAACATGACTGTAGCTCAGAGGGATTTGTATGAAATTCAGAAGTAAGTTTCAAATATCCCTTCATAATTATTGATGTTTAATTAAAAAATTCGCATCTTCTGATCCTTTTTTCATCAATTTGCCAATAAATTTAAAATTACCAAATTTATTATGACTTCCAGAGTAATGGTTCCAAAGTCGTTCTCAAATTATTTGGATTTCAGGGGGTCCTTGTTATTACCAATAAAGTGCTTTAAAAATCGTAATATTCCACTAAGCGTAGTTTTAATGAATTCTGGTTTGAGTTTCAGATCTCCTTCGATGCAACAAGTTTTAATCACTGCAGACGTATTGGATGCTGCAGCTAATGAGTTGAATGAACCGCAGTCAGAACAAGAAATCCGTAACCGATACTTATCAAAGCTTGGAGAAGTGAATGTGAGTTGAATTGATTACCACGTAGATGTAATCTGGTGGGAGTAGACAGAATACCGTTGCACTTGCAGAGAGAGCAATGAGGTGGTGTGGCAGATTGTAGACTTCTTCCCGTTTAATCAGTGTGACTAGCTTTCTATCTCCGAGTGTAATTCCTTTCAGTAGTTTCTGCAGTTTCTTTTATTGAGCAGGGGAGTCGACATTCAAGTCGCTTACTTGTGTCACAAACTGCATCGGTGGCACTGACGGTTAAATCGTACTTATCTTCGTGAGTTTTACATTCCATTTACCCAGAATTATGCTACGATCTGCTTGAACCAATTATGCCTGTAAGGTACCAATTTGTCTAGCCTGTCTTCCTGAAGCTGATGGCTTCAGAAGAGTACGAGCAGTTACTAGTATGTATGCCGCCTTGGATATATTGCTAGGAGAGAGAAAGGGCACTTTGAAATCACTATTCACTTAGGAGGGTTTATTATTGCGCAGACTCATATCATTGTCTTTATTATTATACCTATTACTATGCTATAACTAGTCTTTATGGGTCCCTGCGGTCTCCAGTGCATTGTTCTTTCACACGCGACGCGATTCGTACTCGGTAAGAGGCGCAATGGTAGGAAAGTTCGCTTTACCTTGAGTGGGGCGAGTCGGTGGTGTGAGGGCGCAGGTATCCCGAGAGGCCGGCTAGTTCCTCCGGGTGACGGATGTAGAGTGAGGGGTCGTCACGTTCCTCAAGCGGCCCACAGCGAAGATCGTCCTCGTATGGCACTGGGTACTGTGCGTGCTCATGCCACGGCGCGATAGAAATTCATCTCCAATGAATATTGGGGAAAAGGCCTTGATTCCGATCCTTCGATGGTTTTTATCACTTTTGTTGATGGTGGGGATAATTTTGGTGAAGTTGGACACAGACGCGTGTTCTTGCTGTTCCTGGCAGGAAATTCTGTCAGTGGGAAATGTTTTTTGTGGGGTTTCTCACGCTGGTTTCGTGCAAGATATTGCTGAGATGTGGGAATGGGCCATTTCCATTCTCACAATGCCACATTCATCTTCCAGAACGGGGGGGGGGGGGGGGTTGAAGTGCATCATTCCTTAGGTTGATGGATTGGGCGATTTTCGTCACTTTGCATTGTTACTGCTGACGTTTTCCATCACATCGGGGTCACCGCTTATTCTTATTGTTGCTCTAAAAAGCTCTGCCAGATCCCCGGAGATCCTAGCATTTTAACTAAGCTATTTTTATTTATTTATTTTGCGAGTACAAGTAAGGACCCCTTAAAAATAAACCCCTTATAAATATGTGCATAATATAATTCACAATTGTACTGGATTAGGCTGATTAATACCAAGGTTTTTGTAAAACAAACAAAATATAGATGGAAGGAACGTGAAAGAAAGGAGGGTAGAGAAAGGAGAGAAAGAAGAAGAAAGCATGAATTAGAAGTGATTTTATTGCAGTTTCATGAATTTCGCAATTCCTACTCTAAGTGCCCCCAAAGTGGATGAAGCCTTTACATCGTGAGGCAGTTCAGCCCACAATCCCGCCCCTCTAACTTGAATCGGCCCCTCCAAAGTTTTTGTCTTGTGGGAAGGTATTATCAAATTGTGTGTTTGGGTCGATCCACTTGGTTTAAATAGGTCAGACACATATTCAGGCGTACCACCATGCAGGCTCCTGTATACAAAGCACAGGAATCTAGCACAATAATACGTAATAGTTACACCAATTAAATAGGATGAAGTCTACAATCCGCCACAAACACTCCCATTCTCAGAACAGAATATCAGCTAAGGTTGACAGGGACCGAAGTTACTGCTCCAGACAATGACCAAGCTGATGACCAGGGTAAGGTGAGTACTCCAGATGGCACTTTCCAGTCCTTTTCTGAGGAGCAGTCCAGGACAGCAGACTCAGTGGGGATTGGTCACCTTTGCTGACGTGAAATCAGGGTAGGAGTTTCTGGATCTTGCGAAATGGGGACAGACACTACAGGAAAAACCCTTTGATACCGACTTTCACCGTGCTAACTTCAATACAAAGCCCGAAACAGTGTGTACACTGTAAAAACTTCGATAGCGTTTTCCCAAAAATCTACATTCTTCGCTTAATGCCGTCCAATTTAAACTTGAACGAGAATGGGAGAGGTAACAGACTTTGTTTACGTGTGGTAACGAGGTATGGTAAGCAGTGTAAAAACGCTGTCCATGGACTGTAGAATGCGCTAGTGTTTGTCTATATTTTCAAGATCCCGAAACTCCTAATCAGCGTCAATTTCTGGGAAGTGATAGGCGAGTGATGTGGGGTTGTTGAGACCCTGAGAAAAGCTGTGCTGGATCCTTGGAGATCATAGCATTTACAAAAAGCTAGTCACACCGATTAAACGGAAAGAATTCAGCAATCCGCCACAGTGGTGATGAGAAGTTTGAAATAGGTACTAAAAGCAAATGGATTTTTCTTTTCTTCTTGATAGCTTCCTGTGATGGTTCTGATTTGGAGTATAAAATTTTATGTGAAATAACATTTGATGGTAGAGTTTTGAATTTGGAAGAGGTTTTGAATTTGAAAGGATGGAGAGTTAGGTAGAAATATGAGAGGAGTTGTATCCACGCTGTTTTCATTTCCTTGAATACGCCTCTGGGAATTTAGGTAAGCACCAATCTACCCTCCTCAGGTCCCATCGGAATAACCGTTGGAGACTGTTGGAGGAAGAGGTACCTGGCTGTGTCCCTTGTGATGCGTAGCTCGGTTTCTCCGTCTTTATTGGTGAAAATCTTATAATTCAGTCCAAAGCGTCATTCAGTCTGCTAGTAGTAGAAGTCAAATTACCATAGCTTCCAGTGTAATCCGTCGTCACCAGCTGGTCGAGCACTGGAGGCGAGCGCTAAAGTCTGTGCGTCAGTTGGTTTCTATTTATGAGAAGATGGAGGAAGTGAAAGGAGTTGTTTTGGCATTATGGCGACGGAGGGGGAAGGGAAAGCTTATTTGTTTTGGGGTTGTTTGCCTGACCTTTCTTTTGGGAAGGGCTTAAGACTAAACCGATTTTAATATTAATTATTTTCAATTTCGATGCAAAATCGGAGGCAATATGCTTGGAGTTGACCCCATATTGATTCACTGGGGAGTTCCTGACTTCTCATTATTTTATAACTGTTTCTATTTCATTGCCACGTGTTTCTAGAATCATTGCCACCTGTTTCTAGAATCATTGTCACAGTATCTACTCCCTCATCTTTCTCTTGTGGAAGCTGCATTAGAACTGCCACCACCTCCTTTTCCTACTCATTTTGACGAATCCCTCAAGTTCAAGAAATAAAAAAGGCGTTATTCGGCTGGAATTACAAACACGAACTCAAAATTATATTTTCCGGTCTTTTCCCTATCTATGGTTCAGCACCATTAGTCGACACGGAATATGCAGTTATTATAGTTGTTTCCTGCAGCTTTGATAGTTATTATTGGAGAAATTTCTGACTTTTTTTATTGGATGAATAATAAAACGACTGAAATCTCATTTTTTCTGATACTGCCTTTTGCAATACCTAGTTTGTTTTTTTTCATTTGGCATTAGCCAGTAGCCATAGCCATGAAAAAGTTTTATTCAGAATAAATTTTTACAAAGCTTCCGTCATATTAAAATAATTTCATTTACAAAATGTAAAATAAAAATTCTAATAAAATCAAAAAAAAAAATTTATTTTCGCGCACTGGAGTTGAATTACTTAAATTATTACATTAACATTATTTTACATTATTAATTTTACATTAAATTTGCACTAGTTAGTTGACTCTTAAAAAACGCGTGGTTCAAACGCGTGGTTTGTTCTTTCTTGAACAAAGGAAACTAGTACTCGAGTATTTATCACCTGAAGAATCGGTCTTGCTTTGAATATCATTATTGTTACTTACTGTTATTTAAAATCACATTCAGGTTGAATCAGTGGAACAGAAACAAACTGACTTCTAATATCTATATTGGGGTATTTTTCACTCGTCGGTGCTCCCTGTTGACTACTGAAAAACGCTGCAAATTATTACACAAAGGTTAAATAATGTTTTCCTGTATAGAAACCCCTTCTGCGTAGATCACTGTTTTCTGTGGTTGATACCAACCCTCGTTCTTCCTCCAGGAAAGCCCTAAATCGAGTAAATGACAAGAACAATCAGAGAAATTCATAGGGGATCTTCTAGATGCCAACAATACAGAGCGTTCCAATATAGGTTCACTGACTTGCGAGTCTCCAATATTTGGTGCTCTGAAACAGTATTATCAGGCTGTGCGCCAGGCGCCTCTGGTTCCTTTCAAAGATCGATGACTTGTTATTAATCGTACGTTCTTGACACTTTTTGGCTTTCCTCTAGTAAGTATTTTGCCCTTATTTTCATTCATTCTTCCATTCGTTTCTGCAAAAGGAAGTCTCGGAAAGTGGAACAGTGTAATGGCCAGTAGCTATAGTAGTTCTCTGGTACATTTGACTTCTAATTTTGCATTCAATCGGCAATTTTTGTGGGTTACAAATTCTTTTTTTTTTTGGCCGAATTCTGTTCAGTTAAATCTAGGCAGAAGACGAGTGTGAAATTGAATTTCTTAGTCCCCACAAGAATGACGTATCAGGTAAATCACCAAGTAAATAGTTCAACTCAAATCCCGCTTAGAGCACTATTGCGTAACTTGTACAGAATGTGATGTACAGAACCGCAGCGGATGGATGGATGGGACCGAAAATTTATTTAAAAAAAAAGTCCTCAGAATCAAACCAAGGGAAGGTTGACGAAAGGTGACAGCAAAGGTTCTTGAAGGTTGCCAGGAAGGTTTGCCATTTCTAATATTTGTGTTGTTGGCAGCATTGAGAACCTTCGCCTCTGAAGCTTCATTCCGCTTGCTTGGGCCATCAATCAATCAGATGTCAGTAGACCAAAACCTACATAAGTCATTTCTTGACGCATTTTTATTTTTAATTGCCCTCATTCAAAAACTACCGCTTATTTTTGGAAACGGGCTTCAAACTACGATTTTTCTAAGAGTTCTGAATATTTTTTTATAACAAAAGAAAGTTTTGCCCCATTGCCTTATTATGTTTCAGATACCTCCCCACGTCCACAGGACCTTGAGATAAACAACTTCCATGCTGACTTCCCGTGGAGTTCGTAGGTCTGACGATTTGAAATACCCACATAGGTATTTGGATAATATTCCTTTTACTTCATAAAGTCAACTGTTTGTAAGGTGTAGTTGCGTAATATTATTGACTTCAGTTCAACTTCCATGTTGTAACATGAAATTTAGTATTAATCTGACACTATCAACATGATCGAGTCCTGATTCAAATGGAAATGTTTAGTTTTCAACGCGTAAAATATGTTTCCATCACCTATAAAGCTTATCAACAGTAATAATATATTGATTGTTGGTTGGATGGCACTGATGCACATTCTCACGTAGTAATTAGCCAACAACCAGCTTCCACTTCTTATAACACACTGATTTAATTTCCACAACGTTTCTTGCATTCTAATCGCATCTAAAAAAGAAAGAAAAGCAATCCAATTGTCGGATCAATTAGAGAAGTTTTCAAATTGCAATGTAATCAAGTTTTAGAATCAGAGGCATTTTGGGTGCACAGCTGATCAAAACTTCGCCGATTTGGTGGGGTCATCATATTAGTGAATCTTAAAGAATATTCCATTATACCTAAGCTAAGCTAATGATAAGAATGTATTTTTTAGTGTGATACTTCTGGCTGTACCTACCCGTGTTTATAACTTGAGTAACATAATCAATCTTTGACCAACAAAGCTCAGTCAACTGCCTGAAGAATAAATTTAAAATGATGTATCTACGATTTTCCCGTTTACAACTACGTATTAGAGAGTTTTTGCAGCACCATCACGCCGAAGCGAAAGCAGTGCTGCGCATGCGCACCGAAAAGTTTCGGGAACCGTGAAGACGAAAAATACCGGCATCTCACAGTGTCAGCTTGAGATGGCGAAACGTAATGTAACCTTACATCTGTATAACACTGCCTACCTTCTTCTATTTCCTTGGAAAATAAATGTCGAGCGTCGTATTCACAGCTGCTTCCTCGCGTCTTTTAATGTTTATCCAGACTTGACGCCATGTGTGGACAGATTTGTATTCACCACGGAGTAAAATGGACGAAAGAGAGGTTAACATAACGTTAGCGTGATTTCACCAGCCGGTAGATGCCAAAGTGGAACGAAAACTGTACCGAAAAAGGTTAGCATCTGACTTCGGTCTGTTTCAGTGTCGTTTTCCATTTTGTTTCGGCGTGAGGGTGCTGCAAAAACTCTTGTTACGTGGCCAGTTGTTAAAATTAATTTCTGTAGACCAAATTATTAATGAACAAATCTAGTTTCTGGTTGAATTACCGAAAAAATCAGTTCTTGAATTTTATAGACTAAATACGTAGTTCCTGCTCGAGCCAGTACTGTTGAGTGATGGATATGACTGTGAGAGCACTTATTATTTTTTGTTTTGATGTTATTGTTACTGAGAAAGATGACAGTGTATTATTGACATGTACAGATTGTGCTTAATCGACAGAACGTTTAAGGGGTTAACTTGCGTTCTTACAAGTTGTTGTTATTTTTTCGATGTACTAAAGTACTACAGATTAGTTTTATCAGAGGCTGTTGGATTTATTTTCTGTTTATTAGTTCAAGTAATACATAATATTGTGCTGTAGATCTATTGATTATTGTGTTGTGGTTTAAAAAGTAAACCATTTTGTTTGTTGGTAGTAGTAGATTGATACGATCACTCTGTGACTCACAGTTCTAGTGCTTATTTCAAACTGGTTGGTGTTCTGTATGATTTCGAACATTCCATTAACTCTCACTGCTTGCATAACAGATTGTACACATAAATTACAATTCAACTTACACTGCAACAACCACTACACCGTAACAATTCAACTTGACTGCAAAGGCAAAATGTATTTGGTACCTACGTAGCTATCGAATTCTGGGGCAGAGGTTTTTCAAATGTGAAATAACCTTACGACATAGGTCTCATCTTTAACCCCCCCGCAGGTCCAACACCCTCATGTAGAATTCCATTTCCTGAAAAATATTGCTCGAAACGCTGATGTGTTTATAATGTTATGTGAATTAGTGGATCTGGATAGTACAACCTCTCCACCCCCGCAACCTGGTGATCCCAACATTAAAATAAATCTTCACCTTTATCCATCTTTTATAAAAATACGAATAGGAAAAACAGATTAGGAGGGTAATTGAGAAAATAATATACCCTTCCATATAATACTCGCATCCTTAATATTAGCGATGATTTCACATTTCTTGTGTCAAAACCAAAGCTGTACATATCAGGGGGCCTATTCACCATGCCAAAGAGACATCTCTTTTCGGTCTGACTCTTTTTGCAGAAGAGATTTTTTAGTAGTATCCATGACAGGGTTATTCAGTAACTTCTAAAAGAGACAGTTGGTGGCCACCTTGGCATTTTCGTTCTCTTTCAGAGAGACACCTAGTTAGGTGTCTTTTCTCGAAAGAGAGAGTCCCTTTCTCATTTCTCGTTTGTATCATCCTCCGTTCATCGGCTACCATATTGGACATTTTGATGTACCTATGTTTTTTCATCTCTTACAGGTAAGTCGATTGTTCATTAAAATATATGCATATTATCGATTCATGAGTTAAAACGTCTAAGTAGGTACGGGTTGAGAGCTATTCAGTAAAATAGACGAACCTGGGAGACACTTGAAGAGACTCTGCCGAGGGAGACTATCTCTCTCAGGAGATTTTCAAAATAGATACCTAATCTATTTTCACTCGCTTTTAGTGGATAGGCCCCCTGCTTCAGTACCGTGTTGGGTAAATTTCACTAGGTTGAATAGGGAGGGGTAATATGATTTTTTTATTTTTTAAAAACAAAATCTTACTTTTCAGTTTGAACAAGCTCGTTTTCTCACTGATAACAACTCATTTCGCCTCGTGTAATGTTGTTACCCAAATGAAACTATCCTGAGTTGGAAAAAAAATTATTGTGAAGTTTCCAGACGCTTTTGGTCCTACCTAAATTGTATGTACGTTTTATGGTCAAACCTACATTTATTGTGTGAAATTGTAATTTTATCTATTTTATTTTATTTTTTTCTGCAAGGACCAATGAAACGTAGGAAGTCAAAATGTGATATTTACCTACTCATTTTTTTAACGTAGGTCCACACAGAAAATATTGTATCCCAAGTTACCCTGTCGATCTGCATGTAAACAAATGTATGTATGCATTTTCATACATCAAAATTGTGTTACCATTCGAGTTGTTGAATCGATTCCAATGGGAAAACACTCCTGAATAGTTAACAAAACTGTGTATTACCTTACGACTTATTCATACTTTGAATCACTGTCGTGTTTTTTCACTATAGGAGATTTGGTGGCCTTATCACGAAACAGTGAAATCAGTAATGAGATAATAGGTTTGTTCACAGTGACCATCTGACGGTTGTCTGACCATTACAAAGGCGTGGCCATTCGCAGTGATTCTCGGACTCTTTTCGGACTGTATAGTATCCATGAGTGGCTGTTCCCAGTGTTTTCCTGGCTATCCAAAGCCTGTTTTCTGATCGTCATTCCAGTACACAGAAGATAGGGCAGACGAGAAACTGACCGTGCACTGCCTTCTCAATTCCCAACCATTATCAAATACAAACCCTTCTCGTAGGTCATCATGGATCACGGATAGTTTCTTATGGTTTTGTAGGACACCTAACCGTCAGAAAAAAGCAGTGCGAACCAACATAATTCACAAAACCTAACAGTTAGGGTTCACATCACAAATAAGGTATGTTCCAATAACTGGTTTGAATAAGTTCAATTCAGTAACTCGGTTGGTGGGGGTGAGTGGGAGAATATTTTTTATGCAAGAAATCATTGGTTGGAACATCAGTTTGAAACGCATCATGATCGGCTAGGTCTAGAAAACTTGCCAATTTGACAACAAGAAAAAAATATTCTCAAAATTGTTATTTCTGTGATCTAGTTAGCAGGAATCGGGAGTGGAAAAAGATTGGAGTGTGGCCCTATACGTATCTGAGTATGCAGTCACCTGGAATCTCAACTTGAAGCAGTTCCTATTAGGTATTCAATTTCGCACTTCGTCATTTTCACTGCAGCACTGGCTAACTGCCTTGTTAGCCTTTTGAGGTTTTTACCTATCCTCTCATCGAGATCAAATTTTCACGCCTGATTGATCAGTGAGGTCAATTTGGCGCTATTGGCATCATTAAAAGTAAATCTCAGCCTAAATTGCAGAGACATTGGCTGGTTTTGTAGTAGCCTTTGTAGTGTCTTGTTCCTCCTTTGGCTGTCAGTTCCCTACACTAAAGGTTCTCACACACTATGCGGGAACAGGACAGGAAACGCCGTGGTAGGACGTGGGATGCTGGCCGGCTGCCACTGTCCCGTCCCGCGCCTATACGCACATTAGGTAGGACGTTCCTAAACTCTCTTTCCCCACCACTCGCAGTGCTGCACTCGTTTCAAGTGAGGGTGAATGCCGGAAGGCATGCGTGAACGTGGGGAACGTAAACATTGGAAGGTGGAGGGGGAACGTCCCGTGCCAGGCACCACTGTTTTTCGCTTCGAGAGCGATCGTGGTGTAACCCGTCCTGTGCCTACCCCATGCCGTGACCGCCGCCTCCCACCTAGTGTGCTTATCTCCATTCAAATACACGGAAGTGAAAAAATACGACCCGTGCCCCATGGCTGGTTCCTGTCCAGTTCCCGCATAGTGTGTGAGAACCTTAAACCTCCCCTCCCCTCCTCTCCATTGTCCTTCCAGCTCCTGAGAGTTGGTCGTTTCTTATTTATTGTCTTGGCAAGGAGCTTGGGTGACTGAATCTTCTCTTCTTTTTCTTTTTTTTATAACCATGGATTTGACCTCATTGGGTGTATCCCGGAGGGACTTTTTACTCGAACTTTATTTCAATCTTTAGTCCCTGTAGGCTTCACATGATTATTATCAGAGGCGAAGAGCTAATGGCTGGTCGGGTAAGCACATTAAAGTTTTTCAAAGCTTGTATTGGTGCCCGCCCGTGATGAAAACCAGAGACGCCACGAACTTCTACCCCAAGATATTAAGATCGGACGCTGTAGCCCACTCGGAAACCTTGGCCCCCATTTCGTTGAATCACAACCACCTTCATCCATATACTCGTAACTCGACAATTGTGCATTAGTTTCCCCAAAAATGCCAACAAGACTCACTACCTGCTTGGTAAGATCTTATATCTATAATTTACCTAAAAATATTTTTTCTTGTCAGGATTTGATTGTACTGAAAGTATTGACTACCAGTATAGTGTTCCTCCACAAGTTGACTTTGGCACAACATTGTCCTCCGAAAATTAACTTCTTACCATAACATGTGTTGGCAGTGTAAGCAATTGATGATTTGTCGTTAAATGAAAGTTTAATGACTAGCTCTATCACTCCATCGTTCAAATAGATTTATATTATTGAATTTAACAAGCTTTGAATATTATGTAACTGTATTTATTAGTGTTCATTTTATGAAAAAGTAGTTCATTGGGCCTAATTTTCATGCGCTAAAACATGGTCGATTGTGCAATTCGTTTATCCAAAGGTTTGAGATTACGCATTGAACTTTTGTACCTAATATCGCTAGTTTTCTTATTTAGATTCCTAATTTCGATTGTATCTTATTATTTCGAAGGCTGTATCCAAGAATCTTCTGTTAAGGACTTTTTTGTTCTGAGTTTGTTCTCTTGAGTTACCTACCTAACAAAAAGTACCTTGAGTACACGAGGGTAAAAGTTCGAATAACCTTAAGGTTCTAGAAAGGATAGTGTTGGCTTCCTCGAGAATCTAAGATTATGCAGTGTGTCGTATGAGACAGCTAACAGTGCTTTACACCTCCTATCCTGGTGTCTTAGGTTAGCAGTAGACTAGATGTTGTAATATTACTAATCTTACTTAATTCTAAGTCAGTTAGGAGGTTAGGATATGCAGTTGTATACCAAAAGATTTATTTTTAACGATTGACGAGTACCTACCTAGTTAGGTACTTATACTCCTTGTGATATCCAAGTATTCATTATTGTGAATAACTCTGTATGACAAATTTTAATATACCATCCTTATATTTGTGATTTCTTTGTTTTTAGTGGCCCCCCAATGCCCGTATATATATTAATTTATATTATAGTACACCTGTAAATTATTGGATGGGTTTTCTGTTTAGCCCGGTTGATACACTTACATAGTAATAATATTATCGAACCCTGTCCGACAGACTAGCGTAACTTTTTTTCGTCCCACAAACTCGTGTAACTGCAAAATCTCGACTTTTCAGGAGCAAAAAGAAAGTTTGAGAACACGTGTAAAATACAGTTTTTGCTACTTTTTCATGTTCTTTTCTTCAGTAAACCACAAGTTTTATACATTTGGTGGCGGCATAGGATTTTGATGAATTTATTCCAACAGTAAATAACTAGCGGCTTGAATATGCCCTTATGAGCAGTTACGCAAGTTTGTCAGAGTGGCATTTTAAGGCAACCACTACTTTTAATACGGTAAACTAACGAATCTGCAATAACATTTCACGAAATAATGGATTGTAATAAAATTGTTTATTGGGTACAATAAATTCTGTATTTTTAAAATCATAAATAAATAAATAATGAGTGTGTGTTAGTCACATAAACAGACATCACTCTGGTAGGTACTGGACAGATGGTATCACTCTTCAGGTTCACTTTCATTAATGTCTGGTTCTGGGAGACCCTCTCTAACTTCTCTTGAATCTGTAAGACTTTCATAAAATAGGTGATAAGAAGTTGGAATTGTTAGATCATCGCAGAGTTTCATGAGATCTTTTTCTTTGCGGCACTGATTGGAAACCTCTCGTTGTACGCATTCGTAGGCTCAGATACAGACGGACGGCCACGTTTCCTTTTGATGGATGTAGTGTAAAACTCACAGTTCCCCTCATACTCAGTGGACACCTGGATAGTCCTTGCTGCATAGGAACCTAACAGTTTTCCGAAATGGGAGTGACTGATTTTTCCTCCCTTCTAGAATGAAAGATGAATTTTTCTGTGGGTCGAAATTTATGAAATCTCCGTGCGTTAATAAGGTCACACCATAAGGAGCAGGATTTCTTGCATTCCTCATTTGTTGGATCCATTCCTCGGTAGTATAAACTGGGAGAGGCTTTTGGTGAATGGAGTCACATTCCATCAAGCTGTGCCCTGAAAGAAAACGTGTTCTATCTGGTTTAGATTAGGATGAGTTTTAACAAACGTAAATTACTATCATTACTTAGTCGAAAATTTCGAAATGCCACATTTAATGTGGCATTCAATTCAAAAAAAGGTAGCTAGGTAGGTACCTATCCACTACTCTATTAAAACCATTGATTGTACTTACCGTATCATTCACTGGTATGGAGGACTGACTTCTTACAGCCATTTCCACCAGCATCTTTCCTCGTGAAAGATGCTGATCGTGATTCGTTGATTTTTGGGTAGCTGTACGCACGTACACAGTCACACAGGGCACAGAATACACGGTGATAGTGGGTACGTGTGTATTATAAGAGGAATGTATTAAAAGAAACCACTGAAACTAAATTTTACGCGCAGGTCAGTAGGCAGATGCTGATTAAGAGTGATGTCGATGTTACAGGCGGGGGGGGGGGGGGGATCGTAACAGCTATCGAACCACAAGAACGAACAAAAGAGCGCGGATTCGACAGCTTGTCACTGCTAATAATTATGCCTAGGTGTAAATAAGCCAAACGAATAAATACAGCAGATTCGCTAGTTTGTCGAAGTAAACAGTTCAGGTTGTTGCTACGTCAAGAAACCAAACTACCTACCAGATTCGCTAGTTTGTCAAAAATAAACAAAGCAGCCTGTTGCTATGCAAACGAACGAAATAGCAGTTTCGCTAGTTTGTAATAGGTATTAGGAAGTACGCAACATGCAGTTAGGTGAATTAAAAACCAGCTGTAGGGAAAAAACTAAGCAACATAAGACCGTGAAATTCATACTGAGAGTAGAGGTCACCCAGACCATCCTTATGACAGTATTAGTGCAGTTTCGCGAGTTTGAGGGACGAAGAAAAGTTACACTAGTCTGTCAGACAGGGGACGATATTGTATAGCTGCAAAGTATGTTCTATTTCCATTTTTTTCCCCCAGAGTAATTATTTTGCTGTTTCTAAGTCTGTTCGATGTATTCTACTGAGTTGCATCTCGAACACGCTTCAAAACGGGCTAAATCACATTGAACATTACCCTTGAAAATCATTGAATGCAGCAGAACCGGCCATCTCTGAACCCACTCGGGCAGAATTGTGTGATGACGTATCTTGTAAACTAGTAATGGTAAGATTAGTTCGAAGGACTGGGAACAGTCTTGTTCACTCTTGAGTAACAACTGCTCCTGAACTGTGGATGTCATTCCTACTCCTCCCTCTACTGCTTACAACAACATCCCTTTGTTCCAGCTCCCGCTGTTGCTCTCGTTTCTGCTGTTTGTGGTTGGTCGTACATGGAACTGCTTCTTTTTGAACAAATCAGAAACCTTTGAGAATTTCTCAAGTCACATGTGAACTGAGAAGTGCAGTTCTCCACAGCCGCTTCTGATGGGTTTGACATGGAGTGCTCCCTTCATCGTTCAGTAGGTATTGAATGATGGCGGTCAATGGACAATGGGCAGGGAGAGACAGGACCATTATTACCATACCTTCCGAGTCTGTCGTTACCAGCTGGTTGAGTGACGACGGACTCCTCTGGAAGGTATGGTAATATTACTTACTCTAGCGGAAATAACCGTTTAGATTTGATAACAGGACCATTAGTTAGGTAGGTACCTGGGGGCCTATTCACTAAGCCAAAAAGACATCTCTTTTCGGTCCGACTCTTTTTACGTCAGTCGACTTACCTTTAAGATATGAAAAAACATACATCAAAATGACCAATATAGCAGCCGATGAACGAAGGATTCACTCGATCAATATCAAACGAACGAGAAATGAGAAAGGGACTCTCTTCCGAGAAAAGACACCTAATTAGGTGTCTCTTTGAAAGAGATCGAAAATGCCAAGATGGCCGCCAACTCTCTCTTTTAGGGCCGGTTTCACCACTAAACCATGAACTCGGTTTATCGGAAACCTAGTTCATCGTAACCGATGGATTGATCTCAGTTTAAAAAGTTTTGGGTTTCACGAAGTTAAACGAGTTTCTAGGATCGGAGTTCATGTTGAACTAAGATCAACGAAAACCAAGTTCGAGCTGCTGTTGATCCACAGTTTGAACTCTGATTTGGAAGGCAGGGGTTCGATTATTCGATGATTTGATGATACGATCAGGTGATAACGAGGTAAAATTGGGGGTGTCAGCTGTTTTGATAAACGTGGGAACGAGAAGCCCAGCTAACCATTTCTGTTTTTGCTTTCCCTACCTACACGTTGTTTTTCCCCGTTTTTTTTTCTCGCTAAACAGTTGTTTTTCTTTGTTTTGCGTCCCGTTTTCCTGATTCCTAATGGAACCAAAACGAGTCAAGAGAGAACCGTTCTTCACAGCCAGTGAGCGCGAGATTCCCTGCGACCTAGTAGAAAGCCACTGGGAGATATTCGACACTGTTTTGAATCTCTTCCACCAGTTCCTACGCATTCATTTTCGTCACCAAATTTGAATTTATGACAAATATTACATTTGGTGATTACTTGAACCTTCAGAAAGTGACAAAGTTCCTTATATCACTTGCCTAAATGGCGAGCATGTAATTATTTTGACCGCTAACTGTAGACAGAAAATAAAATAAACGCTATAATTCAATGTCACGACTACTTATGGAATCATTGAATTTTTATCCTATTTTCCCATTACGTCGGCTTTTCCTCTCTGCAAAATACGTTTCCTGGTTTGTGCAGTGGAGTATACCACACAGCTTGCGTAGTCTCATTGAATTCTTATCATCAGCTCTTTGAATAATAATTGATGCACACCGAAAACGTGATTATGAATGGTTCAGTTTGGGTTTGTCTGCTGATACATTCACTATACATTGTATTTATCTATTTTTCGTAGATTCTTTCGAGTCTGTATCTCGACACAAAAGTCACTCATCAAGATGTTCAAAATGTTCTGTCCTCTGGCGGAATTACCTCGGGCGGCGAATTATAATATTGTTGAGTTCATTTTCATCTTCGTCGAAAATCATGTTAACAACTCGCACTAGTGATCGAGACATTGTTGATGTGAATGGATAAGCGGGAGGGAAAAGTAGACTTGAACCGAGTTTATCACTGCTGATCGGCCAAAATCGAGCGTTCAGCGCTGAACTCCCGTTGAACTGAGTTCAGGGTTAAACGCCCGTGGTGAAACCCAACCTGACGGACAATCTTCATTTACGATTTGAACCGTGATTTGAACTGAGATCAACACCTTCGTTTACGTTGGTGAAACCGGCCCTTAGAAGTTACTGAATAACCCTGTCATGGATACTATAAAAATATTGCCACGTCGGACAAGAGATTTTTATAGTATCCATGACAGGGTTATTCAGTAATTTCTAAAAGAGAGAGTTGGTGGCCATCTTGGCATTTTCGATCTCTTTCAGAGAGACACCTAATTAGGTGCCTTTTCTCGGAAGAGAGAGTCCCTTTCTCATTTCTCGTTTGTTTGATATTGATCGTGTGTATCCTTTGTTCATCGGCTGCCATATTGGTCATTTTGATGTTTGTTTTTTCATCTCTTAAGGCCCCTTTCACAGGGGGAGCCGCACGGCTCGCGCTCGTGAGCAGGAGGAAGGCGTGTGAGATTGAAATGCATTCAGTGCAATGGAGCTTACACATGGGGAGCGAGAGCTTTTAGGGCTCGCGAGCCGCAAGTGATCACGGCTCTGCACTTCAAGGCACGCGCCTCTGGCTCTTCCATGAAATGCAAAGGGGAGGATGCGGGTATTCACACGATGATCGAAAACGGCTCTCGCTCCTCCGTTTATTGCTATCCATTGAAGGATTCTCGTCACGTCAAAATTCTTTCTTGCTTTCTTTTTGATTTCAAATATGGATGTAGACGTGGAAATGTTAATTAATTCCGCGTGTAATCGAAATTTGTTGTCATCCTGTCGATGTTGTTGATAAAGCGTGGCGAAAACTCCTGCTTCATCCCGCCGTTGGTTGATAGGATGGACCCAACACTGTCTGGTACTTCGGCGTTTTTGGTGTCGACGATGAAGAAGGTAAATAGCCAAAGTATGCATGCAATCCATGCTTCTTCAACTGGGCGGAACTAGCGACTGAGCGTTTGAGAGCCAAAAGGCTCTCAAATGTGAAAGAGGGCTAAAGGTAAGTCAATTGTTCATTAAAAATATATACACATTACAATTCATGAGTAAAAGTGTCTAAGTAGGTACGGGTTGAGAGCTATTCAGTAAAATAGACGAACCTGGGAGACACTTGAAGAGACTGTCTCCCGTGGTAGACTATCTCTCCCAGGAGATTTTCAAAACAGATAATCTATTTTCACTATCTCTTAGTGAATAGGCCCTGACAGGCCCATTCCCGGTTCCCACCTGTACAACACACCTGATTATCCTTTTGTGGCAGTTCACCTCGAAGAGCACTTTCCAGTCCCCATCACTATTATAACTCAAATAAATTCATTCTCCTCACGAAGCCCCTGATTTTAAGACTGTTTTCCTTGTGGCAACACCAAGATGAATGTTTTCCCACTGTACGTTTGACCGCCAACACGTTGGCGGATCACTTCGTTGGTCGGTCCAGCAGCCTGGCCTTTTAAATCTGCTCCGACCAAGAGATTCTTCATAACCAAACAGAATGGCAAGGTAGTGGTACAAGAAGCCTTCTATAGATCCAAGATTGGTCAGAGGAAGTCAGTCTGCAAGGTTGGGAAACAATTTACCTGCCACCAAGCTTGCTCCAGCCATATTCTTGAAGCCTCTGAAACTGTGTGATGTCCAAAAACTATTATTTTTCTAAGTTTGTTTGTAGTAACCCAATTTTGGGTGTCACAAGTCCAACTCACTGCTCAAACACTTTACCCAACAATAGTAAGTATCTTATTCATTACATCACGTTCAATAATCCTCTTTCCTCCTTTTCCTTCCTTCTTTTCTTTTCAATCTCCTTCTTCTCTTCCTTTTTTTCTTAACTACCATTCAAGTTTTATTTTTATTTTTCTATTAACTGGTTATTTCTCAACTTTCAAATCCCCAATTGGGTTTTTATAAAAATATATTATTTTAGTAATTAAACAATATTGTCCAGGCTCGGTGGGAACCTTGTTCCTATTTGGTCAATAAAGAGTTTTATTATTTATTATTATTATTACAAGTTTTCCAATAGGTTAACAGGTAAATCTTGAGGCATAGACAACCGATTTTTGTTTTGTTTATATAACCCAACTGTTGAGGCTTCACTTGATATTTGAATGGATCAGTGATGTAGAGCTAAGCTACCAGGATATGAAAGTACATGCAAGTTTTTTACAGTTGTATTGGTAGGTTCGTGGCGGTAATCAGGAACTTTCTTATATCTCACGAGATAAGGAGCCCAGCACGTTAGTCACCTCACCCACCTAAACACTATTAGCGAAGCACTGACCAAACTGAGGAAGTGATGGCAAATTAATTTTTTACGAAAACATTTAACCTATTTATTTATTTATTTATTCATTTTATGCGCAAAAGGACCTACGTCCCACCAAGTGTACATGTAGTACAATTCACTTACAACATAAGGCATAAAATTGAAAAATCCAGACAGCACTGTTTTTAATATGAGAAAAAAAATAGACAAAAAGAGAAATAAGGAGAAAAAAATGAAATAGGTAGGTAAAAAACAAAAGGCAAGTGAGTTAGAGTAATGAAGGGGAAAACCAGGTGTAGAGAAAAAGAGAGAGGGGGCGGGAGGGAGAGAGGGAGAGAAGAAAATTATCGAGTAAGAGGCGGAGCCTCGTATCTTAAGAGGAAGTTTGTTCCACCAACGACAGCTAAGAAGCAATTCTGTAGGGAGCCATGGCGTGGCATGGAGAGGTATTTACCTCGAGTACATTGAGCAGGGGTGAATATACCACTCAGATACACTGGGAAAGTGCCTTTGGTGTATTTATAAATGAAGCAGAGTGCATTTAGTTTCATATAATTAATTATGCTATTATTGAAAAGGACACTATAAGTGGTAGATACATGCTCTCCTATACCCAACGCAGCTATAAACCTAATGCAAGCATTAAATGCTACAGTGAGCCTCCGGCACACATCGCCCCCCAAATCTGTACAAAAAACAAAATCAGAATAAGTAAAATAAGGCACAATCAGGCTTTGAACAAGATGACTTTTCAAGTTTTGGCTAATGAAATGTTTAAAAGGTCTTAGAAGAAACAGCGCATAGTACACACACTTACAAATTAGATTAATATGTTCATGCCATTTGAGCCGATAATCCAAGATTAGACCAAGGTTACGAGTGGATGTCGAGTAATGCACATTGAAATTGTTCAGGACAGGAGTAGGGATGGTGGAGATATCCAAATCATAATTAGAAAAAATCATAGCCTTGGTCTTGGCATGGTTGAGGGTAATCCCGTTTTCAAAAGCCCATGAAAGTATCTCTGACAAGTCATGATTCAATTTTACAACCGTATGGGGAATGTCTTCGATCTTACATTGCACATAAAACTGAAGATCGTCTGCAAACAGTAGGTATTTGGAGTGCAGGATGGAACGTGGCAAATCGTTGATAAACACGGAAAACATGATGGGCCGAAGGACTGATCCCTGAGGCACACCACACTTGAGAACAATGCCACTAGACCTAGCAGAACCACACTTCACAACCTGAGAACGACCTGTCAGAAATGACTCAATGAGAGTACAGGCAGTAGTATTGAACTTATAACAGTCTCTCAAGCCTACCTACCTACCTGCCATCTGCAGATATAGGACGAGGAGGGGCAGGAGAGGCTCCTAATGCCATGGCCTTTTTTTAGAAAAGGTACTTACCTATCTTATTCTGGCGTTTCAATTGGTAAGAGTAAATGATAATCTAATTAAGGAGTAAGATATAATACATACGTCAAGAATTTGTTATCTATCATAGATTGTTTTCCATAAATTGTTTGCCAAAAACAGGCAAATTCCAATCTGGAAAAGGGTGAATAGGGACACAACAAGATTTCCCCAGCTATTGGTTCTGGTGGCCTGTTACGCACATCTTTTGTCTCAACAACTTCCTTTATTCAACTACCTTTGCTGCGTTTGACCTCAGAATCGGATTCAGCACCCTTGAAAACACCTGCATCTCAATTTTCAGCTTCAAAATCCAGGTAGTTTGGCTGGAATAAGCTAAAGAAAAAAAAACTTGTGACGTATCTGGTAGGTGTGCTTTGTATTGTAAGTTGCAGCTATTTTTTTACGTCATTATTCCTTTTTTCAAGTCGCGAATTTTTAAATAATTTCTCAACACTAATTGCATCTTTTAGCGTATTAAAAGACTGTTTCATACATTACATACCAATTACATTTTGTGAGTGTTCCATCACTGATCAAATCTTAAAGTAGGGAAAGAGAGGGTTAGCAGAGATGGGCGACTCAAAAAAAGTCCCTATTTTCATCGAATCTCTTGTTTTTTTCTTCCACTTCCACTTTGTTTTCACTTTTTATGTGTCAGATGAAATTTTCAAGTGCATTTTCGGTGTTCTCTGAACACGAAACAATCGGGAAATGACGGAAAAAAGGTTGTGCCCCGATTACGCCTGGCCATGAGGGCGAATCGGGACACTCTTGAGCAAATAAAAAAACCCTGAGTTATGAAAAATTTGATAGTTTTGATAGAGGGATCAATTCCTGAGATCTAGAGGTATCACAGTGGAAAAAGAAGGAATTGATAGGTTTGTTTGCAAGGACCATCTGACGGTTAAAAATGTCAGAAAGGCGTTTGGCCGTTTGCAGTGATTCTCGGACTGTGCAGTATCCATTACTGCCTGTCCGCAGTGTTTTCCTGACTATCCAACACCGATTTTCTGATCATCATTCCAGTACGCAGAAGATAGGGTGGACGAGAAACTGACCATGCACTGCCTTCTTGATTCCCAACTATTATCAAACACAAACCCTTCTCAAACACTTGTTAAGTACATATTGGATCATGGTTTAAGGATTGGATTGTTTGAGTTTAATAACCGTTGGGAGTCGAGAAGGCAGTGCATCTTCACCTACTCATCCGCCCTATCTACTAGGAATGAGGATCAGAAAACTGGCGTTGGACAGTCAGGAAAACACTGCAAACAGCCGGTCATGGATACTGTACAGTCCGAGAATCACTGCAAACGGCCAAAGTCCTTTCTGTTGGTCAGATGTACACTGTGAATGAACCCAATAGACGGTTTTTGTTCTTCCAGTCATCTTTAAACGTTCAACCCTGGGACTGATACACCAAGATGATAGGGAAGATGGACCAGTGAGCTTCAAGCATTCTCTTCACTATCATATTATCTTCCCGTGTATGTGAAGAACTACAAGTTATGGGAACAGAATGCTTCAAGCTCATCGGTCCATTGTCTTCCCCTATCACCTTTTCCGCGGTTGAACTTAAGGTGATGGGAAGTACAAACACTGGCTAGTATCTCAATTAGAAAAAAGATATACCTAATTGAAAAACTAAAAACTCCATCCTTATTGACCTCGGTTTAGGGTAGGTAGGTAGGTAGTTAATGTTGGGTAGAACCCCAAATATGTGTTTCCATCATCACATCATTGTCCTCCGGAAAGTGCGTACGAGCAGCTGATTGGTTGGACATCAGCTGGGGAGGGGGGAATATTCTTTCCGGAGAAGCACTTTTGAAGCGAACTGTACGCATCTGATTTTTCAGATATTTTCCGCTCCGCATCTGCGCAGTTCACTACTGCGCATACAGAATAGCGTCAGCAACCGAAACAGCTGTGGGAGGAAGCGCGGGAAACGAGTTGTCAGCCAAAATTCCGGATGGTTATGAACGCCTCCCCAACTTCCGCGATTCCCCTCCATCCCTTCCACTGCTTTTCACTAGCTTCCCCTATCCGTATTTCCAGACGGCTCCGGATGGATGTGAACCCTGCTTGACTCCGAAGGTTCGTTCCAGCCGCGCCAAGTTCATGAAGAAGTTCGGCCAGAAACCAAGCGCAGGGCAGATGGTCGAGGTGACGCATTCCAACCATTTTGAGTTCATGACTCAGTTCGATGAACTGTGTTCCAACCAAGTGAGTTCATGAACTCAAGTTCGGGGAGTTTATGAACTCAACTGAACCCCTTGAGAAGCGAGTTCACCTCATGGTAACCTCGGCATAACCCTCCCCACCTCATAACCTGCTTAATTTTTTCCAATATCGCCTGACAGATGTTTGGTCAGTATTTGGAGGTTTTCTCTTCTTTGGCGTGTCCCTTTCGGTGTCTTCACTTTTGGGCGTTCCAGCTGTCGGTTTCATGAGCACAGGACCCACTTCAACCCCAACGAACACGTTCGGTGAACTCATCCAAACCCGAGTTCATGAACCCAGAACGAACCACTAGAAATCCGTGATACCATCGAGGAGGCAGTTCATGGTAATTTTCTCGTCCGCACTATCTTCTGTGTACTGGAATTCGAATGAACATCAGAAAACTGGCACTGGATAGTCTGGAAAACATTGGGAACAGACGGTCATGGTACTGTATACCTACTGGATGGTCAGAGAATCACTCGGTCATTGGAACATGCAAAACCTTGAATGTCTGATTGAGTTGTGTTTGTGCAGGAAAGTAGTTTGTGTTGTTTGGTGAATAAAACAGTTCTGGTTTCCGATTGAGGCACAATACGATTTGAGGGAGGAGGGCGGAAGATCTGGTCGGATTAGGACAAAGGACAAATTAAACTGCACTTCTCCATCAAGTAGGTACCTACCATGATATGGTCATTGGCCTTTTGTAGGTACAAATTTTGGAAAAGAAACAGAACTAATCATAATTTAAGAAAAACGTTAGGACAGGTACATTTTGGTTTATTATTCTGTGAATAGGAAATACACCTATGTATTCGCTCAGCAAAAAGTTTTACCTACTTATAACCCCCTCAAAATTTTTTCTCTTCCGTTTCAAGGTGCATAGATTCCAAAAATGCGATGTCCGTACGCCGTATCACGAGTACCGGCTTCATTTTCGGTCTAAAAAATTCGTTCTTTCGCACACAGGCTCCATTTGGGCCCAAGTTGTGTCCCGAAACTTTGCAGCCCGATCGGAATATACCCAGGAGTATTATGAGTGAAAATGTGTGTAAAAATATGTACTTTTTGCGTTTTAGCAACATGAGCTTTTGAGGTATCGTTTTCCATGTTTTTGGGATGAGAAGACCGAACATGAAGTCGATATTGACCAAAGAGTGGAAAATTGAGGTTCTACCAAATGTTCAGCTCCCAAAATTGATTTTTCGTGAGTCAAAAACCTGGGAAATCGTCTGAAATCACAGTTCGTATAATAACACTAGAAAAAGTGTCAAAAAGTGGATCAAGACGATTAAATGCCACTACAAAAAATGATCAAAGATAATTTGAAAAAAACGTGCCTACCTAATTCGTGTTTTGGGGGCCAAAATCGATTATTTCGATTAAATCGACAATACCAAAGCCATCAACAACAATCAAACAAATCTATGTCCAGACATGGCACGAAGTCTGGACAAATCAACTAAGAAAAGAAGAAGAAAGATTTTTATCCATGAAAGAAACAATAAATGAACAGCCAACATTTCGGTAGGTATGTCAGTAGAATAATAAAGCGTGACAAGGACTTCGTAGCGTTTTTCCTTACGAAATTACCCAACACTACCTACTGTAATAATACATAATTTCATGTCCTCACTCATGCGTCATGGAAAAACCAACCACCTGCGTTAGCTTTGGGGCAAAAGAAAGAGAAGAAGAAGATGAAACCATCGCCGTTACAAACAATTTTGGCGGGGTTTTCTTATCAGATATCAGTATTGTTATGACGAAGGTGGTCGTTGCTTCCGAAGTACTCAAGTACTAATGAAACTCAAGTAAGAAAGCATTTTGCAGTTGATTTGTTCTTATTGGTAAATCCACGATGGAAGGTTTACAAAGCAAATTCAAAAGAACGTTATCGAGGTTCAAAATAAGTGAATTCCCCGGTGTGTTATCGTTTGTGTTTGGGCGAGACCTGTCATGGGAGAAGGTGAGGCGAAATGTAGACGAACTGCGATTGAATAAACGGGCTGGCGTACTGGCTGAAGTTAGCAGTATGCTGTATCAGAAAACAAGGTAAGAGAAATACATTTTTATTATTTTATTATTGGCGCATACAACCAGTATATATAATATATACGGGCCATGAAGTTGCTAGTGGTTGGTTGATCGGGTAGGTAATTCCTGTTGCAGTGCCTCTGACCATCATGAAGCAGCTAAAATTGTTTTTGTATTAAATTGTAAAATTGGGACGTTCCTAGCGAGAGTTGGGAGTCATTTTGGGTGTTCTTCGTTACTCCCCCCCATTTTCAAACAACAACAAAAAAATGAAATTCTAACAAAAATTTGATGTTGAGGTGATTTTTGGAATCTTCAGTTTGTCTAGTTTTATGTCTAATTAACCTCAATTTGGGTGTTCTTCGTTACTCCCCCCCATTTTCAAACGCTCGTCGCTTCATGAAATTCTAACAGAAATTTGAGGTTGAGGTGATTTTCGGAATCTTCAGTTCGTCTAGTTTTTGATCTGTGTGTTCATATTTTGATGCAACAACTTTGTACAAGCGAAATTCGCCGTGAAAAAAAGTGGGAGGGAGTATCGAAGTATTTGCCATGTCAAATCCTTCGGTACTCCCCCCCACGGTGAAAACAGTATTTTCGACAACCAATATCGCGTCTCAACCTCTTAACTTTCGATCAAAGGATTTCATCGCTCTATATCTCATACCTGCACGTCCTCACACCCCCGTTCCTGTGAATTGTTGTTGTTTAGAGATACGTTTACCTTTATGGGGCTTGAAAGCGTTTTGAACCTTGAACGGAAGGCGAGGGTTTGTAATATTTTCGGAGGTTTGTCCTATCGTGAAAGTTTCGCACAACTCGCGGCTCTTGATTTCTTCGTCAGTTTGCGTTCCTCTTTCAAAGTGTTCAGACGATACCGACCTGTCTTTAAAAATGTGGAATTTCAAAGCGCTATTGGAGATTCTTAGGGAGGAAGAAGAAGCGGTGAAGAATTTGACTGTGAATAAAATAATTATACAAATCCTGTAGTCGAAAATACTGTTTTCACCGTGGGGGGGAGTACCGAAGAATTTGACATGGCAAATACTTCGATACTCCCCCCCACTTTTTTCGATTGAATAATTCACTTTTACTATCTAATTCTGGTAAATTGAGGGGTGTTCTTCGTTACTCCCCCCCATTTTCAAACAAACAAACAAAATGAAATTCTAACAAAAATTTGATGTTGAGGTGATTTTTGGAATCTTCAGTTTGTCTAGTTTTATGTCTAATTAACCTCAATTTACCAGAATTAGATAGTAAAAGTGAATTATTCAATCGAAAAAAGTGGGGGGGAGTATCGAAGTATTTGCCATGTCAAATTCTTCGGTACTCCCCCCCACGGTGAAAACAGTATTTTCGACTACAGGATTTGTATAATTATTTTATTCACAGTCAAATTCTTCACCGCTTCTTCTTCCTCCCTAAGAATCTCCAATAGCGCTTTGAAATTCCACATTTTTAAAGACAGGTCGGTACCGTCTGAACACTTTGAAAGAGGAACGCAAACTGACGAAGAAATCAAGAGCCGCGAGTTGTGCGAAACTTTCACGATAGGACAAACCTCCGAAAATATTACAAACCCTCGCCTTCCGTTCAAGGTTCAAAACGCTTTCAAGCCCCATAAAGGTAAACGTATCTCTAAACAACAACAATTCACAGGAACGGGGGTGTGAGGACGTGCAGGTATGAGATATAGAGCGATGAAATCCTTTGATCGAAAGTTAAGAGGTTGAGACGCGATATTGGTTGTCGAAAATACTGTTTTCACCGTGGGGGGGAGTACCGAAGTATTTGACATGGCAAATACTTCGATACTCCCCCCCACTTTTTTTCACGGCGAATTTCGCTTTTACAAAGTTGTTGCATCAAAATATGAACACACAGATCAAAAACTAGACGAACTGAAGATTCCGAAAATCACCTCAACCTCAAATTTTTGTTAGAATTTCATGAAGCGACGAGCGTTTGAAAATGGGGGGAAGTAACGAAGAACACCCCTCACCATTCTATTATATACATATTATGTAGATCGCAGACCCTCCGTAGGTTAGTACCTAACCCCGTACTCGTTACTAGGTACCTACCTAAATCACGAGTTAAATGTTGCTAAAATAATTCTGCCGATGACAAACAGTACCTAACAAAAAGAAACACACATAATGAAGTTCTGAAAAGAAATTGTTGATGAGGAGTGAAAAAAGTTGCAAAAGTACCTACCAACAAACTCCAGCCCCTTCTGCGTAGATGGTATAATGAACCGTTGTGTAATAATTTACCGTTGAGTAATGATTTACCGTAGTAATAATTTACCCATCAATAATACTTCAACGTTTGTTCAAGTTTCACTACCTACCAACAAACTCCAAAAGAGCCATCATTTTTCAAGCGAAATAATTATCACAGAACAACCAACTCGACTTCATACTCCGCCAATATAATCAGGTGATCCCTACCAATGATTGGCCGTATTCACAAATTCCTATTGTGGGCGCGTCTCTGGTTACGAGATTTGGTTTGAATTGTATACAATTTCATTCACACTGGAGTCGAAAATGCCTGTCGGTGCAAACTTTGGGGCCTTACTGTGAACGAACGGCTGGACGTACGATGCTCCGGATGGTCTTAAAAAACTCGCAAGTTCAAGAACTATTTAAAACCGTAAAAATATTCACGTAAAAAAATGGTATAGGCGTTTTGAAAATGTCAACCCCTATTTTGACCCCCTTAGAGATGACTCACAGTAACGTCGAGCTTCGAGGACCAACTAGACGCCAAACGGAACCTATAACCCGAATTTCATCAATTTTTTTTCATGGTAACTAAGAAAAGTGGCCCGTACGGCGTACGGCGGACAGACAGAAATATTTTTATTGCAGTTTTGGATTTTACATACCTTGAAACGTAAACCATCAAATTTTGAGGGGGGGTAAGAATTTTTTTTTTCATGCTCGATTCCAATGGTTCATTATTGAAAATAATAAACCAAAATGATGGCTCTTTTGGAGTTTGTTGGTAGGTAGTGAAACTTGAACAAACGTTGAAGTATTATTGATGGGTAAATTATTACTACGGTAAATCATTACTCAACGGTAAATGATTACACAACGGTTCATTATACCATCTACGTAGAAGGGGCTGGAGTTTGTTGGTAGGTACTTTTGCAACTTTTTTCACTCCTCATCAACAATTTCTTTTCAGAACTTCATTATGTGTGTTTCTTTTTGTTAGGTACTGTTTGTCATCGGCAGAATTATTTTAGCAACATTTAACTCGTGATTTAGGTAGGTACCTAGTAACGAGTACGGGGTTAGGTACTAACCTACGGAGGGTCTGCGATCTACATAATATGTATATAATAGAATGGTGAGGGGTGTTCTTCGTTACTCCCCCCCATTTTCAAACGCTCGTCGCTTCATGAAATTCTAACAAAAATTTGAGGTTGAGGTGATTTTCGGAATCTTCAGTTCGTCTAGTTTTTGATCTGTGTGTTCATATTTTGATGCAACAACTTTGTACAAGCGAAATTCGCCGTGAAAAAAAGTGGGGGGGAGTATCGAAGTATTTGCCATGTCAAATCCTTCGGTACTCCCCCCCACGGTGAAAACAGTATTTTCGACAACCAATATCGCGTCTCAACCTCTTAACTTTCGATCAAAGGATTTCATCGCTCTATATCTCATACCTGCACGTCCTCACACCCCCGTTCCTGTGAATTGTTGTTGTTTAGAGATAGGTAAGCTGTTGCATTGATGTGGGATGCTATGTCGTTTTTGAGATGCGAGCGCAGCGAGCATCCAGACGACTAATCTATCATCAGCATCAGACAACGTTCGAGAATTAGTGGGGTGTATAGATTAGTGGTCTGGATGCTCGCTGCGCTCGCATCTCAAAAACGACATAACATCCCACATCAATCCAACAGTAAACATATAGATTAGTGGGGTGTATAGATTAGTGGTCTGGATGCTCGCTGCGCTCGCATCTCAAAAAAGACATAACATCCCACATCAATCCAACAGTAAACATATAGATTAGTGGGGTGTATAGAAAGATATTTTTTCAACATAATCGAACACCCTCTTCATGTACAATAAAATAATTATACAAATCCTGTAGTCGAAAATACTTTTTTCACCGTGGGGGGGAGTACCGAAGAATTTGACATGGCAAATACTTCGATACTCCCCCCCACTTTTTTCGATTGAATAATTCACTTTTACTATCTAATTCTGGTAAATTGAGGGGTGTTCTTCGTTACTCCCCCCCATTTTCAAACAAACAAACAAAATGAAATTCTAACAAAAATTTGATGTTGAGGTGATTTTTGGAATCTTCAGTTTGTCTAGTTTTATGTCTAATTAACCTCAATTTACCAGAATTAGATAGTAAAAGTGAATTATTCAATCGAAAAAAGTGGGGGGGAGTATCGAAGTATTTGCCATGTCAAATTCTTCGGTACTCCCCCCCACGGTGAAAACAGTATTTTCGACTACAGGATTTGTATAATTATTTTATTCACAGTCAAATTCTTCACCGCTTCTTCTTCCTCCCTAAGAATCTCCAATAGCGCTTTGAAATTCCACATTTTTAAAGACAGGTCGGTACCGTCTGAACACTTTGAAAGAGGAACGCAAACTGACGAAGAAATCAAGAGCCGCGAGTTGTGCGAAACTTTCACGATAGGACAAACCTCCGAAAATATTACAAACCCTCGCCTTCCGTTCAAGGTTCAAAACGCTTTCAAGCCCCATAAAGGTAAACGTATCTCTAAACAACAACAATTCACAGGAACGGGGGTGTGAGGACGTGCAGGTATGAGATATAGAGCGATGAAATCCTTTGATCGAAAGTTAAGAGGTTGAGACGCGATATTGGTTGTCGAAAATACTGTTTTCACCGTGGGGGGGAGTACCGAAGTATTTGACATGGCAAATACTTCGATACTCCCCCCCACTTTTTTTCACGGCGAATTTCGCTTTTACAAAGTTGTTGCATCAAAATATGAACACACAGATCAAAAACTAGACGAACTGAAGATTCCGAAAATCACCTCAACCTCAAATTTTTGTTAGAATTTCATGAAGCGACGAGCGTTTGAAAATGGGGGGAAGTAACGAAGAACACCCCTCACCATTCTATTATATACATATTATGTAGATCGCAGACCCTCCGTAGGTTAGTACCTAACCCCGTACTCGTTACTAGGTACCTACCTAAATCACGAGTTAAATGTTGCTAAAATAATTCTGCCGATGACAAACAGTACCTAACAAAAAGAAACACACATAATGAAGTTCTGAAAAGAAATTGTTGATGAGGAGTGAAAAAAGTTGCAAAAGTACCTACCAACAAACTCCAGCCCCTTCTGCGTAGATGGTATAATGAACCGTTGTGTAATAATTTACCGTTGAGTAATGATTTACCGTAGTAATAATTTACCCATCAATAATACTTCAACGTTTGTTCAAGTTTCACTACCTACCAACAAACTCCAAAAGAGCCATCATTTTTCAAGCGAAATAATTATCACAGAACAACCAACTCGACTTCATACTCCGCCAATATAATCAGGTGATCCCTACCAATGATTGGCCGTATTCACAAATTCCTATTGTGGGCGCGTCTCTGGTTACGAGATTTGGTTTGAATTGTATACAATTTCATTCACACTGGAGTCGAAAATGCCTGTCGGTGCAAACTTTGGGGCCTTACTGTGAACGAACGGCTGGACGTACGATGCTCCGGATGGTCTTAAAAAACTCGCAAGTTCAAGAACTATTTAAAACCGTAAAAATATTCACGTAAAAAAATGGTATAGGCGTTTTGAAAATTTCAACCCCTATTTTGAACCCCTTAGAGATGACTCACAGTAACGTCGAGCTTCGAGGACCAACTAGACGCCGAACGGAACCTATAACCCGAATTTCATCAATTTTTTTTCATGGTAACTAAGAAAAGTGGCCCGTACGGCGTACGGCGGACAGACAGAAATATTTTTATTGCAGTTTTGGATTCTACATACCTTGAAACGTAAACCATCAAATTTTGAGGGGGGGTAAGAATTTTTTTTTTTCATGCTCGATTCCAATGGTTCATTATTGAAAATAATAAACCAAAATGATGGCTCTTTTGGAGTTTGTTGGTAGGTAGTGAAACTTGAACAAACGTTGAAGTATTATTGATGGGTAAATTATTACTACGGTAAATCATTACTCAACGGTAAATTATTACACAACGGTTCATTATACCATCTACGTAGAAGGGGCTGGAGTTTGTTGGTAGGTACTTTTGCAACTTTTTTCACTCCTCATCAACAATTTCTTTTCAGAACTTCATTATGTGTGTTTCTTTTTGTTAGGTATTGTTTGTCATCGGCAGAATTATTTTAGCAACATTTAACTCGTGATTTAGGTAGGTACCTAGTAACGAGTACGGGGTTAGGTACTAACCTACGGAGGGTCTGCGATCTACATAATATGCATATAATAGAATAGTACATATCATATTATATAGACGGGTTATCTATACAGAGAGCTGTGGTCTGTAACAGAAGGGTATTCTGTACAAAATAATAAACCGTTGTGCAGGGATTTGCAGCGGTCTTATATTGTTCTACCCTGTGACCCCCTCCGGAAAAAAATTCTGGATCCGCCCCACCGAAAAGCTTCGTCGACGAGTTCTGCAGTGTTTGTCTACGAAAGTTGGAACCCAAAATGCGTATTACACAGCGTTCTTGCACTACTAGCTTTTTCCGTGCTATACGGTATAAATCCGGCCCGGATATCATCAGTAGGATCGAAGTCGAGTCGGGTTGAAGTCGAGTTGGTTGTTCTGCGATATTATTTCATTTGATAAGTGATGGACTATTGGATTTTGTTGGTAGGCACTTATGAAACTTGAACAAACATTGAAGTATTATTGATGGGTAAATTATTACACAATGGTAAATTATTACACAACGGTTCATCTACCAAGAAGGGGCTGGATTTTGTTGATCGGTACTTTAGCAACTTGAACAACCATTGAAGTATTATTGATGGGCAAGTTATTACACAACGGTTCATTACGCTTGACCACGAAGGTAGGTACCGACCACAGAAAACAGTGATCTACGCAGAAGGGGCATCTATTTCACTCCACATCAACAATTTTCCTTCAGAACTTCATTATTTGCGTTTCTTTTCGCTTTAGTTACTGTTTGTCATCGACAGAATTATTTTAGCAACATTTAACTCGTGATTTAGGTAGGTACCTAGTAACGAGTACGGGTACTACGGAGGGTCTGCGATCCACATATGTATAGAGTAGTACATATTGTATTATATAGACGGGTTATCCATACAGAGAGTCTGTAACGGAATAATGTACAAAATGATGAACCGTTGTGCACGTATTTGCAGCGTTTTTTTTACGCCACCCTGCAGTGGTAGCTAACTGCTCAGTTGTTGTTCGATGATTACATAGTCGCGGTGGTGTAGTGGCAAGCACACCCTACTGAATTATTTGGGGAACCCGGGTTCGATTCCCGGCCGTGACGGTAAAATTTTTTGTCATTTCATGGTGGTTGGGTTTAGCGTATCTCCATTGCCGCTGTTTGTAATGAGTTTTTGCTTCCGAGTCTGCGAAGCAGCGGAAGCCTTGTGTTCACTTTCGTGAGCCAAAAAATTTTTGTCTTCAGAAATCAAAATTTCCACTTGCATTTTGCGTTTCAAAGCCTACTGAACAAATTTGGTTCCGTGTCTGTCGGTCTGTGGGTCTGTCTGTCCGCATTTCCTTGTTACAGCCATAACTTCCACGATTTTGAATTGATTCAGCTCAAATTTTGAGGGATGGTGCGGATAAGGCCCCTTGAGATCCCATACAAATTTCAACATGATTGATCCAGCGGTACGCCCTGCGCATGCGCTAACGTTAAATTCAACAAACACGCATAACTTTCACAATTTTGATTCAATTTCGCTCAAATTTTCAAGGGTTGTTTGGACAAGGCTAGTGAGTTCCAGTATGAATTTCAGCATGATCGGACCCTCGGTGCGCTCTGCGCATGCGCTGGCGTGAAATAGATTCAATTTCCTTGTTACAGCCGTAGTAACCAAAGATTTCACCCAATTTCAATGTAATTCTCAGGGATTAAGCGGGTAGGGCCCATTGAGGTCCCATATAAATTTCAACATGATAGAGCCAGCGGTTCGCCCTGCGCATGCGCTAACGTTAAATTCAACAAACACGCATAACTTTCGCAATTATGTATAATGGACGTAACGTATTATGGACGTAATGTTATGTAATATGTATATTTCATGTAATGTTATGTTATGTAATATGTATATTTCACGTTATGTAATGTTATGTAATGTATAATGGGTCACTCTGATTGTGACGAGAAAGCTCCTGTGCCATCACCTTGGCAGTGTACCTATTTTTACAACTATTTTTGGGAAACTACGGTGGGAAGGCGTTACATGCTTGTAATTTTTTGTTTCAAGCCTTCCCTCGGAGAATTTCAAAATCTATTACATTACATTTTCGGATTCTACGTACTTCGAAATGGGAACCATCAAATTTGATGGTTGGTGAGGAGGGGGGTGGGTGCATATACCAGTAAGAAATAAACTGTTATGTAATCATTTGCATCGCTTTTGAAATTCTGATGGCCAATGAACCTAAGTAGGACCCTCGACGTATTTCCTCATAGTAGCCTACCAACAAAATCCAAAATCAACATCATTCTTAAAATGAAATAAATATCACGGTCACGGAATATTAAACTAGATTTCGTACAGCTATGCGAGGTTATAATTAGCTGTGCCTTAGGAGTGTTATCTGGGCTGGATGTATACCTAGTGGTGTGCACTCACGTTGACGGAACTTTTTGGTTCAAACTTCAGGGCCTTGCTGTGAACGAACGGCTTGACGTACAATGCTGTTGGTGGTCTAAACAAATCCTCAGTTTCGGAATCAATTCAAAAATGTTTTAAAAAGCATAAAGGCGTCCTTCCTTCTACTGAAAGTTTTCGAGCTACGGTGTTTTGAAAATTTCAGTCCATATTTTTCACCCCTTAGAGATGACTGACAGTTTCACTGATCTTCGCAGACCTACTAGACCCCAAATGGGACGTACAAACCTAAATTCATTAATTTTGGTTCATGGTAACTCAGGAATGTGATGTGTAAGGCGGACGGACAGCATTTTTTAAATTCTGTTTTCTGATTCTGCGTAGGTACCTACATACCTCGAAACGCAAACCGCAAATTTTGAGGGATGGGTTTTGGGGCACTTTTTTTTTCATACCTCGTCGACCTCACAGGTTCATTATTGAAAATGATAAACCAAATTTGGGGTACTCCAGGTTGCCACCGCTGTGACTGTATGTAATATTACGGCGGATAAGCATAAAAATCATGTAGCGTTTTTGTGACCTTTTTTCAGACCTTCCAGAGAAGATGCAATGAGAAAACTTTGGTTGCTTCAATTATGTGATGTATCTCTCCACTCCGGCCGCGAGTGGTTAGGTGAGTGGAATCTAACAGTATTTAATTTAGAAAAATGCATCTGTTATAGGAGAGTCTGTAGGACTGATGCGGAGCTGCCGCTTGAGTGCTTATGCGCCAAGACTTGGACGATTTTCCTCACCACTTCTGGTTAGCTTTTAATAATACTACCCGCAGATCAGCAAAAATCAGTATGCCCCGTGATGCTGTCACTTACCATTAATAAACAAGGTTGTCACTGTCAAATCAATGATAGAATTTCACAATTTTATTTTTCTTTCCCCAAGTTCCGAATTAGATATTCTGGTAGGTCCGTTATTTTTAATGCAAAGGCAAATGAACGTCGGAGAAAGTACAAACATAACTTACATTCTCTTCAAGGCAGGGATGTCGGACACACACATTGCAGTTATGGTAGAAGGTTTACCTACACCTATGAATGGCTGTTGTACTGAAGAATAAAGGCAATTCAAAAACTGTTTATACGTCATGAATATGTATTAAGAAGAACGTTGAATTTAATTCTATTTATGAAATTCATCGAAACATTTGTGGATTGAGAAAAGAAGTTCGTAGGCAGATAGGCTTAACATTGTGGTTGGCAACACTGGGATGCCGAAGCCATGGTTTGAAAAATACGTGAAGAAGCTGATCTACGGGCACTATTTATAGAAGCTAACCAGAAGTGGAGAGGAAAATCGTCCACGTCTTGGCTCATGCGCACTCATTAGGAAGCGGCATCACTGCATCAATCCTCCAGGCTCCTTATCCACTATGAGCACTAACCTTTAACATTGTGCGCACCAACCATCTAAGCGATATTCGGCATATCCGCAGGTATCCAGCTGACCCAGCCTTTCCCGGACCCACATCCCTCGTTGGATGAAATAGAGAAACAGGTGGTGAGATCTTATAAGAAAGAACTTAGGAGCGCTATAGTTATGAAGGTTGAACGAAAGAACTTGGTTTTCATTATGGTCATCGAAGAGAAGGCGACCAAGAAGGGGAAAGTGCCTGTGCGACACACGGCACCTGTGTTTTTTGTGTTGAATACAGAGCTGCAAGTGCCCTACGTCTTCTTCACACCGCACCTAACCGATCCTCACCCCCTGGAACTCTTCAGCTCTGCTATGGGCTACCAAGACTACAATTTTATATCATACAAGGTTGGTACTAACTCCTATGTTACTGAAATATTGATTTTTGGCTCCGACGTTCGATGATTTACCGTCGATGTTGAGAGGTCGGGATTTATCGAACGTCCTTGATTGTCCCTACGATAATGTCCATATCAGAACAGAGTATCGATGTTATTATGAAATAGGTAAGTTTTATATAGATTAGCACTTGATTTGTTCCCCTTGTAGTTGACAGCTGGCTAGCTCGCGACCCCTTTTTCTATGAACTTATGGCATAGGTTCAATTTCTAATGAAAGCAGTAGTATAGATCTTATCCACTCAGGTGGGCGATGCTAGCACAGCCTAACAATTTGGCGGGGTAACTAAGCATATCATCCCATGTTGTTCCAGGTGTCCGACTTACTTCTAGCCTACAGTCACTGTGAAATCAACATTATGTACTTAGTTATTTCTTCTACGTAGTCCTATATTAATATAAATTTCGCCAAATGTTCGTTATAGGAAAAAGGATGAGCTCAAAGATGGATTTCAACAAAAAAAAATTGGTCAAATTTGGGGTTTCCGGACTCCACACACAATAAGTTGGTGAAAAAACTAAAAATCACAAAAACTTGATACAAATGCATTAGAAGTGGTCTTGAATTCATCAAAGTGCTGATGATTGTTGACGGGCGTTCTCAATTCCATCCTTGGATTTTAACCCGAGTTTATTGGTGTCACCCAACGCGATATTTTTGTCCGCTACGAGAGAGTGAAAAAAAATGTTGGTATTGACAAACGAAAGGATGATTTCGAAGGTGAGCGAGTTCCGAAAACAAGAGGTTCGTCCAATTTTTTTGGCGGGGGGGGGGGGGGGGGGTTGGGTCAAAAATTGCTCAAAATTGAGTACAAGTTCGAACTAACTTCAAAAATTCGCTCACAGCGTCATGCTGCATGGCGAATTTTTTTAAACGTAATGCAGTGGTAACAATGCATTTGCTAGCTCCCCTTGACGTGTTTGTGAGAATTTTTGAAAGAAACGCGAAATTCCCTAAACATAGCTTTCCAGGTGGAAAAATTAGGGAGTTACGAGTATGACGGGTTTTCTAATTTTTCAATTTTGAATAGTAACTTGAAAATTTACTAGAATTGGTGCGGTTGGTACCAAGATGTCCATTAGGATGTCTAGATCATGCCTATTGATTTTGAGTTCCATCGCATTCGATTTGGCTAATTGATAGAAAAAGAAAAAATATATATGTTAAAAGGTCCAACATTTTCTAGGTTTACTAGCTAAATGATGTTGGTGTGATGTCAGAAAGAGGTTGAACGTGAGATTTCTATACAGGTACATCATATTTCCATGCTCAGTACAGTATATTCTCATGATCGGCCAGCATGAGCAGCCAGTCGGGTCCCTGCCGCCAAACTTGTATCCATTCTATTATTAAGAACATTAAATGGAAATCTCCTCACCGGAACATCATAGGTAAAGGTGCGGCGACACTGCCACGGGACTTGACCTCACTTGCGTGCCTGTCTGAACCCATCCTTCGTATTTAAAAGGGGAGCGGCGAGACTGCGACCGGACCTGACCTGACTTGACTTGAGCCACCCACCGGTCTCCATTCTGATCCGGTTCTGCATGGGTTGGGACCTGACTCCGGTCCCCCCTCTACCACGGTTTTCAACCCCACGCACCCCCCAAGAGCCATCCAAAGCAGCCCCCATTGCTCTCATCTCATCCTAAAATAGTTTTGAAATTGAACATCGTTCAATTTGGCGAGTAGGGTGTGAAATTCACTGTATTGTGCTCGTTCGGAAACATATGGTGACATCCACGACTTATTCAAAGAAAGAAAACTTGTCACTAGTTCTGTTTCTTCATCAGAATCGGATTTTGATTCTAAATAGCAAAGAATGGCTTCCATTTCGGAGGACATACTCTTGTGACGTCTAAGAACAAATTGGACTGGTTGGAGTCCGGTGACGCCGGTCAAGTCAAGTCCTGTTGCAACGTCGCACCCCCCTCCAGTCACCAGTCCGGTGGCTCCGGTCAAGTCAAGTCCGGTGGGAGTGTCGCCGCAGCTTAAATCTGCTTTGTTAGTCTTCAGAACAGTGATCCAAAAAAAAAAATTGTAAGTTCTGCCAAAAGGGACCAAGTGTCCCACTCCCAATCCACAAATCTGGCTTCGAAATCTTGTAGTACTACATTCAACACATACAATTGTCATTTCCAGGGCAAAGACGTCTCTAGTCTGTTCGAAATGGTTCAGAGGAAGACGGCTGGTACTGTCGCAGTGAGACCTCCTATGCATATCGCTCCTCCAGTAGTGGATGGCTACATTACTGATTTTACTTCCTTCAGGTGGAAGTCCGAGTATGCAGAGAGCATCCTTACAGGTAGATAAGTGTTTTTAATATTCGTTACTCTCTTGGGATTGAGGGATTTAAATAAACTCACGAATGAAAAATCTTCGAGAAAGAATAGCGAACTTTTTGATAATAAATGAGACAGTCTTCGTACCTTCTCCATCAGGTTGTTCTTGCCACCAGTACTGCTTCTCAATCTGAACTGTTGGACTGGTTTTCTCATGGTTGGTATCGTTGGATTCCTCGCATCACGGCGCACAGTGTAAGGCACCTTGATTTTCCAGTGCTCTTCCATCCTCAACGCCGCATTCCTTCACAGCTGTCATCCATGTCTTGGTACTTTTACCAATGTTCGCCTCCGATTTCATTTAAATTGGTTTTGTTGAACAAAGTTTTTGCAGCGGTTCTAGTAGTACCGGAACGGTTCATTTGTATTTTATACTGGAAAAAAGGGAATAAGAAGCAACATTCACCAGTCCAGAATTTTCAAACCAGAAATTTGTGGGACTGTCATTATCAAGTGCGATTTTTCCGTGGCTTCTCCAGGCTAAAGGTTTAGGTTGGTATGTACCTAACAGGAGCACTTCGCTTAGATGTGACAGAATGGAACAGAGAGGGTATCAAAGTAACAATAACAAGTGGTTCGCTCCTACCTACTTGTAGTTAGTTCCCTCTTCAAAGTGTTCCTAGGTGTGGCTGAGTATCTGATACTTTTAGACTGTCACGTTTAAGGGAACCTGATACATTGCGGTACGTGTGACAAAGTATCGGACTGATACATTCCAACCCATCCCTTTGGACATGAAATAGACCTTCCATGAGAACATGTGTATTTCTAATTTTTGGTTTATTATTCTGTAAATAATAAATCTATGTATTCACTCAGCAAAAAAATTGTATAACACCCCTCAAAATTTTTTGTTTTACGTTTCAGGATGTGTCTTTTGGGTATATTCCAAAAATGCAATGTCCGTCCGCCGTATCCTGCATAACTACTTCATTTTCGGTCTAAAAAATTCGTTCTTTCACACACGTGCTCAATTTGGGCCCTAGTTGTGTCCCGAAACTTAGCAGCCCGATCGGAATATACCCAAGGGGGTTTATGGGTGAAAAATGGATGTAAAAATAGGGTTTTTTTGTGTTTTAGTTACATGAGCTTGTGAGGTATCGTTTTCCATGTTTTTTAGGACGAGGAGACCGAATGTGAAGTCGATTTTGACCAAAGAATGGAAAATTGAGGTTCTAACGAAGTTTCAGCCATAAATTTACATTAATTTTGGTCTAAAATCGTTTTCTTCCGTACACAGTTTGGGTTCCCATTTTGGAACACATTTGGGTCGTAGTTGTGCTCCGAAGCTCGGCAGCCCGATCGGAGTACACCCAGGGGTGTTATGACGGAAAAATGGGCGTAAAAATAGGGGTTGGATAGTTGAGTTGAAATTGGTTATGTTCAACTTCTCAAACATCAGCCTATCATCCATAGGTTATGCATTGAACGAAGGACCTTAGCAAATTATCAGCGCTGCACAAGCAGGTAGCTGATTTGTATTCTCCCCTGTTTTCAGAACTGGTAAATATGAGCCTTTCGGAATTGCGATAAGAACCACAAGAGAATTGAAAATTATGAGCACATGTTATATTTACAGAGGCCAAAATCAAAGTTGATGTAAAATAAAGGTACGCACTTGAAAAGTCAAATTATAAAAATAAAAAGCGCTTGTTGGGGCCCAGATGAAGTTGACGCTGTGCAGATCCGAAGGATGAGGAGACAAAATAGGTAGAAATGGTCAGACCTTACCCAATTAGTCCGTTGCAGGCGGGCTGCTCCTTGAAAGAGGTGTATAAATTGCCAAGGGGGAAGAAATTTCGCCAGAAATTCTGTTAAGCGGCCGCTCAGTTGTCCGCAGATCGAAGTTAGTGGTGATTTCGCAATATTTGGATGCGAAACCAATATGAATGGTGTCAGCACAGTCGGAATTTGCGTGATGCACGTGCAAATTAGGCAGAGTTTGGCAGAGGTTCGGCGTCGGCAAATCGTAGCAGGAAACTGAACTGATTCGGCTACCGGGTTGGAAGGCAGACGTCGGACGATATGGGCGATGACAGTGGGGGATGACGAGGTTTGCAGGCAACTGCTGTTTTGGTGCTGCGAGGATGCGGTCCAAGGGATTAATCTATGACCTACCTAATAGAAAGGCTCAGTTGAAATTTTCCCTGACTTCATCCATACCGCCCACCAAAATTTCAGTGAGTCGCCATAGCAGAACATAAAGGAAATGGGCACATGGGGAGGAGGAATTAAAGATCGCCCTTGGAGGAACCAGGTTCAGTTAGAGGAGTGAGAGGAATGACCTGTTGGATTTAGCGCTTGTACGTTCCAGATGCAGTTTTGATGGTGAGCACTCGCACAATGTTGTCACAGCCTGGATGTATTTCCTGTACTCTGCCCAATGGCCACTGGAAAGGGGAGCAGTCAGACTTCTTGAGCAGGACTAAATCTCCCACATTGAGGTTCGGAACCTTTTCGGTCCATTTACGCCGTTGCTGCAGAGTGTTGAGGTAGTCCTTCCTCCAAGAGCTCCAGAACGCCTGAGCTCGCTGGCGCAGGAATTGCCACCTGGAAAGCCTGGTCGGAGGAATCTGAGTGAAGTCAGGCTCTGGTATGGCATTGATGGGAGCTCCGATCAGGAGATGAGCTGGAGTAATGGGCGCAGGATCATTAGGGTCCGATGAAGCAGGAAACAGGGGCCGGGAATTGAGGATTCCTTCGATCTTTGTGATGATAGTGGCCAGCTCTCGTTCGGTGAAAGGCTGGTTGCCAATGGTTTTGTAGAGTTGAGTTTTTAGACTCTTTACTCCAGATTCCCAGAGTCCACCAAAATGAGGAGAATGTGGAGGGTTGAAGTGCCACTTCACTCCCTTCCAATTCCATTGAATGCCTAGAGAGGCACAGATGCCGGTAAGGTCCTCATGAATTTTGGGATTACGAAACCATTGCTCAACTTCCTTCAGGTATCTAACTGCTCCGATGAAGTTCGATCCACAGTCGGAGAAGATTTGAGCTGGGACTCCTCTCCTAGCGATAAATCTTTCTAGAGCATCCAGAAAACCTTCAGTTGATAAATTTGGGACCACTTCCAAGTGGATCGCCTTAGTGGCAAAGCATATGAATATGCATACATATGATTTATGCGTGGAAGCATTTCTTCTGCTGGAATCCTTACACAGCAGGGGGCCAGCAAAGTCAACACCTGTGTGAAAGAAGGCTCGCTCAGTGGCAAATCGACTAGCGGGCAAATTTCCCATGTAAGGATTCAGATGGCGTTTGGCAAATCTGAGGCACATCTTGCACTTGATTTTAATCTTTCGAATAAGAAGTTTTGCTCCTGGTATCCAATACCGCTGCAGAATTGTTGCATGCAGTGCCTGGGAGCCTGAATGCAAGTTAGATTCATGGAACCAGCGTACCAGCAGAAGTGTGAAGTGAGCAGTCTTGGGCAATAGCAATGGGTGACGCTGTGGATACGGGAGGCCAGACATCATTAGCCTGCCGCCCACCCTGAGCAATCCATCTGAATCTTCAAATACGTTCAAGTTGGCGAATAGATCTCTCACTTTGCGATCAGATTTGTTGAAATAGTGTTGTTGCAACAACTTAATGCAGTAAAGGTTGGAGTTGGTGAACTCCTGTGCTGTTATGGGACCTTGTATGCGATGCTCGCTGCTTGAGAGACTGTTGGTTTTGAATCGGAGAACATATGCAAAGACCTTGATGAGGGTCTTATAAGATGAGAATCTTTCAGTCCAAACCACAAAGAAGTCATGTTTTGTAAAAAGAGTGATGGCAGGTGCCCTAAGTTCAGCTAGTGGCTCGGTGGGCAGAGGGACCGAGGGTAGTGGCCACTGGTCCTCGCGTTCAGCTAACCATGGTGGCCCTGACCACCACAGGTTATGTGACTTAAGTTGAGATGGGAATAGACCTCGGGAGCCACAGTCAGCTGGGTTGTGCTCCGAGCGAACATGAAGCCACCACTCAAGTAGGGTTATGTTTCTGATGCAGCAGACCCGATGAGCAACAAAGATTTTAAGTAAGTTCGGAGTGGTTCTCAGCCAGGCAAGAACGATGCTGGAATCAGTGAAAAAGTAATAATTCGTAATGCTGAAGTGCGCAAAGAATGGAGCAAGAGCAGCATAGAGTTGAGCAAGTAGGTTGGCACCACATAGCTCCAACCGGGGTATAGTCAGAATGGTTTTGCGTGGTGCATGTTTTGTTTTGGCCTGAAGTAGAAACACCTTGTAGGAATGGCCATGGCAGACTCGCAGGTAGATGCATGCACAGTATCCTCTTTCACTGGCGTCACTAAACCCTACCACGTCATACTGAGCTGCGTTATAGGTTTGCAAGTAGCGTGGTATGTGAATAGCTGAGAGGCAAGGCGATTCCATTGAAAAGTTTGACCAACTTTTTGCTATATTAGGCGGAACAGTGGCGTCCCAGTCAAGGTCGGAACTCCACGTCTCTTGCAGGATTACCTTTGCTTGAAAAATTACAGGAGCTAAATACCCGAGGGGGTCATATATCCTTGCAATGGTAGAAAGTATAGAACGTTTGGTCATACATGGTTCAAATGGGATTGTGCTGTAGGAGAGGGAGTCTTCTTGTGGCCTCCATTGTGCTCCGAGAATTTTCAGGTGTTCGTTTGGCTGGAACGAAACTGGATTTGTGGAGGTGTCAGAGAGATATTCCAGAATCCTGAGGTCGTTGCTGCACCACTTGCTGAGGGCGAATCCACCCTTTGCAAGTAGGCTGATGAGTTGATTGCGAAGTTCCAGAGCCTGTTGTATGGTGCTTGCTCCGGTAGTGAGGTCATCTACATACGAATCTTCCAGTAGAGCTCGTGATGCCATGGGATAAGTATGCCCTTCATCTTCAACAAGCTGGCGAATGACGCGATGGCTAAGGAAGGATGAGCAGCTCATCCCATAGGTTACCGTTTTCAGCTCATACTCTTCAACAGGTGCATCGTGGCTGAATCTCCACAGAATATGCTGATATTTTCTGTCTTCTGGTCTAACAGATATCTGTCGGTACATTTTGACGCAGTCGGCTGAGAAGACCACAGGATGGCGACGGAAGTTGAGAAGAACGAGGCAAATGGAGTTTTGCAGTTTGGGTCCGACACAAAGGTGATCATTGAGAGAACCGCTTGAAGTGCGAGCAGAGGCATCGAAAACTACCCGAATTTTCGAAGTCGTACCAGTTTTGAAAACACCATGATGGGGTATGATGTACTCGCCAGGCTCCTTTGCGAGTTCCATATGATCTAACTTTAGGTACTCATTGAGGAAATTGTTGTACTCAGCACGTAAGGATGGATTGCGATAGAGTTTATGCTCCAAGTTGTAAAGCCTGGTTAGAGCTTGGCGTCGAGAATTTCCAAAGGATGGAGGAGGTTGCTTCTTGAAAGGCAGAGCAACTTCGTAGCGACCACCTGGTAATCGGCGATGACTTTTGAGAAAGTGTTCTTCACAGTAGGCATCAGCAGTAGAGGTAAATTTATCAAGAGTGCCTACCTCTTCAATTTCCCAAAACTTATTCATAATCGTGTTGAGTTCGGAGGCTGCAGCAAAGCAAGATACAAGCGGTTGGTCATAGTAATCTACTTCGTGCCGACCAATAATGATGTGGCCGAAAATGGTGCTTAGAAGAGATGGCAATTTTGGGTAAGGGTTTATTGGGGCGCTGAGTAGAATTTCCATAAACATATCCGCTCCTAAGAGCATATCAATGGGCCCAGGGATCCAAAAGGAAGGATCAGCAAGTTGGAAATGAGCGTACTTTTGCCACAGGCTTGAGGGCAGAGGATTCTGGGGCAAAAATGAGGTAATCTGATTAACCACAACAGCCGAGATGTTGAGATGAGGGTGCGATGATGTCATAGGAGTGACCAAACAGCGAGTGCGCCCCATGGACGGTGCGAGGTTAGCTTGACCGACGCCGACGATGGGTTTTGAAAATGGCTCAATCTGCAATCCAAGTCGATCAACTAATGATTTTGTTACAAATGTAAGCTGACTGCCAGAATCAACTACTAAACGAAGATTTTGATAAACCCCATTTTTATCTCGGATTCGGGCTTGTGCGGTGCCCAGCAAAATTTCGTTGTTTTTGGAAGTGAGTGTGGTGAGGGCAAGGGAGTTGCCAGAGTTTGCAAAGGGTTTAGCCGAGGAAGGCTCCCCAGTATTATTTGGGGGTTGAGCAGTCAATGCATCGTGTAAGTCAGTATGATGACGCAATTTACAGACTCTGCATGAAAATTTTGAATGACATTTTCCGGTCGCATGGTAAGGATGCAGGCAGTTCAAGCAGCCTTGAAATGTTTTCAGCAGCTGAAGTCTACCTAATGCATCTGCAGAAGTAATGCTAGGGCAAAGGTGTATAGCGTGGTTAGCTGAGCAAATAAAACAGTGAAATGACGCCTTCTTCAAGTTAGGAGAATTTTCGTCATTCGGAGGGGAGCCTTTATTAGACTCCATTTTAGAGTGTTGTTTCGAGGAGTTTTGTCGGGTAAAGAAAGATGACTTGGAATCTCGATTCTGATTGGGTTTAGGCTGAAACTTAGATGGGCTTTGTGGCTTAGCGGAAGACGTTTGAGGGGGCGACTTGTCTTCCGGAACCATCAATAAGGCTTGATGCCTCTCCTTTACAAATTTTAACAAGGTATCGTAAGTAGGGAATTCCATATCTGAATTTTGAAGTTCAAAGGCTTCTCTGGTAGATGCGTCTAAATTCCTAATAGCTAGTTCAAACAAAATGTAGTCCGCAGCGTTCGGAATTTTCATGTTTTTCAGAGCAGAAACGTGCTCAGCTACATTCGATAGGAAATGTTGCAAACACTGGGCAGTTGACTTGTTTGAGGGCATTTTTGATGACAGAATTTGTTGCATATAATTTGAAGCTAATTTTCGCTTCTTATCATACTGCTGCAAAACCGCTGCCCAGGCCTGTTCATAATGATCTCCCTCAAGGGGTATGGATTTCACCACTGAGAGAGCGGGTTCAGATAGGAATCGAATTAAATAGTGGAATTTAGCAATAGGTGAGAGGTTATTGTCAGTGTGCACCATCGACTGAAAGGTGTCCCTAAAAAGGGGCCAGTCTGTCAGCTTCTGGCCACTGAACGTTGGAATTTCAAGTTTGGGAAGCTGTGCTTGGCGTGTGCCTAGCATACCCAAAGTTTGCTCCATAACAAGTGTACCATTCGGTCCCGAACCTGACGTTGTCGGTGGGGGCTCCAATGACTGGTAAATAATGTGAATTTCGAAATAATATTTTTTTACGGTGTCTATAGTGGCCTGCACGGAACTATCAGGAAATTCCGGGAGAGATTCCTCGGCAGTGTGAAGGGCAGTTAATTGATCGACGAGATCCTCGAATTGTTTGTTGAATCCGTTCAAAGTCCTGAACATCCCCTTGAACGTGGTTGCTTTAGAAGGGTCCTTGGTCAGCGCGCGTCCAGCTTGAACAATGGATTGAATGTCCTTGGCAATGGTGGATAGTTTTTTAATCCAAATCTTGGACTGTTGATCAGGCTTGAGTGACGCCATAGTTATTTTGAAAACTGAATATTTAGGACGTGGGAAACCAAGAGGAAAAATGGGAATGTTGTGGCAATTACAAGGAATGAAAGATAATTTAGGTACCTACCACCTACCTACATACAAAGGTAGCAAAATCCGGCGATGTTTCAAGGAGAATTTATAGACATATAATATTACAATAGGTAGGCACAAGCTGAACGAAATTTAAATATTAAAATGCGTGCATAAAGGGCAAAATGTTCTAACAAAATATGTAAATTCAATGGGAATAAATTTGTATGCACAAAATCGGGCGTTGTAGAGCAAGAAGTTCACAATGGTTTCGCATAAAGGCGAATTATCCGGCTCGAAGTAACCAAACATGGATAGTTGAGTTGAAATTGGTTATGTTCAACTTCTCAAACATCAGCCTATCATCCATAGGTTATGCATTGAACGAAGGACCTTAGCAAATTATCAGCGCTGCACAAGCAGGTAGCTGATTTGTATTCTCCCCTGTTTTCAGAACTGGTAAATATGAGCCTTTCGGAATTGCGATAAGAACCACAAGAGAATTGAAAATTATGAGCACATGTTATATTTACAGAGGCCAAAATCAAAGTTGATGTAAAATAAAGGTACGCACTTGAAAAGTCAAATTATAAAAATAAAAAGCGCTTGTTGGGGCCCAGATGAAGTTGACGCTGTGCAGATCCGAAGGATGAGGAGACAAAATAGGTAGAAATGGTCAGACCTTACCCAATTAGTCCGTTGCAGGCGGGCTGCTCCTTGAAAGAGGTGTATAAATTGCCAAGGGGGAAGAAATTTCGCCAGAAATTCTGTTAAGCGGCCGCTCAGTTGTCCGCAGATCGAAGTTAGTGGTGATTTCGCAATATTTGGATGCGAAACCAATATGAATGGTGTCAGCACAGTCGGAATTTGCGTGATGCACGTGCAAATTAGGCAGAGTTTGGCAGAGGTTCGGCGTCGGCAAATCGTAGCAGGAAACTGAACTGATTCGGCTACCGGGTTGGAAGGCAGACGTCGGACGATATGGGCGATGACAGTGGGGGATGACGAGGTTTGCAGGCAACTGCTGTTTTGGTGCTGCGAGGATGCGGTCCAAGGGATTAATCTATGACCTACCTAATAGAAAGGCTCAGTTGAAATTTTCCCTGACTTCATCCAGGGGTTTTCAAATGTTTTAGTGAACGTGAGCTTGTGAGGCATCGTTTTCCATGTTTTTTAGGGCGAGAAGACCGAATATGATGTTGATTTTGACCAAGTTGGACTAGTTGAGGTTTTAACGAAGGTTCAGCCCTCAAAATTCATCTTTAATGAGTCAAAAACCTGGGAAATCGTCTGATATCACCATGCCCGTTTGTATAATAACACTAGAAGTACATAGTATCAGCAGATGAATCATGACTGTCAAAGATCAAAGAAAATTTGTCAAAAATAGGAGCCTAATTTGGGTTTTGGGGGGCCAAAATTTGTGGAAACCATCAAAAATAGATATTTCAATAATTGCACATGAAAGAAACAATAAATGAACAGCCATCATTTCTTTAGGTAAGTCCAATAGAATAATAAACCCATGTGACAAGGACTTTGCAGCGTTTTTCGTATGTTGTTCGGACCTTAGCCAAAAGTAAAAACGCTGCAAAGTCCTTGTCACATGGGTTTATTATTCTATTGGACATGCCTACAGAAACTTTGGCTGTTCATTTATTGTTGCTTTAATGTGCAGTTATTAAAATAGCTATTTCTGATGGTTTCCACCAATTTTGGCCCCCAAAAACACGAATTACGCTCCTTTTTTTCAAATTATCTTTGACCATTGATAGTGCCATTTAATTGCCTTGAGTCACCTGCTGCCACTTTTTCTAGTGCTATTATACAACTGAATGGTAATTTCAGAACATTTCCCAGATTTTTGACGTTTAAAATATGAATTTTGGCAGCTGAACCTTCGACACAACCTCAGTTCTTCAATCTTTCAAGTCAAAATCTACTTCATATTCGGTCTTCTCGCCCCAAAAAACATGGAAAACGATGCCTCACAAGGTCGTTTTTCTAAAACGCAAAAAACCCATATTTTTACACCCATTTGTCACCCGTAACACCCCTGGGTATATTCCGATCGGGTAGAAAAGTTTCGGGACACTACCAGGGCCCAAATGGAGCCTGTGTGCGAAAGAACGACTTTTTCAGACCAAATATGAAGTAGTTATGCATGATACGGCGGACGGTGTACGGCGACGGAAATTGCATTTTTCTACGCACTTTGAAAAGTTAAAGAAAAAATGTTGAGGGGGTGTTGTAAAAATATTTTGCTGAGCGAATACATAGGTGTATTATTCACAGGATAATATACCAAAAACCGAGTTTGCTACTGCGAAAGACCTGTTGGAGTTGCGTAGTAGGTGGATAAAAACAGCTAAATTTTTGCGCTATTTTCAGGTTCTGCTCAATGTTTTCCAAAACAAGGGGCTGACAGAAAAAGCCACACAATTCACCGGCCAAGTCATTTGGTTGTCATCTGTTCGGAGTGACCGTCTATGCCCAGCTTTTCAGCCTCTGATTTGATTTTCCTCATTTTTAGACATCAGCCCTGATGTTCTTCGCTCCCCATTGTCCTTCTCGCCAATTTAATTCATTAATAACAAACTATGACTTCTTGTTGACAGGTGTGACAAACATCAATTCCCTCACAGTCAAGTCTACCAACGAGTGGCGAGGGACGAGCGTGTTTCCTCAGCTACAAAATACCTCCTTGCTCCGTTGTAAGATGACAATCCAGGTTAAGAAGAAGACGGACAGTGTAGCGGATGTCCTTAAGTATGTTATATTATTTCCATAATTATTTGCATATGGATTTAAAGCCCAGATAATGTTTTTTTTAAATTAGATTCAACGCGTGTTTAATATCCAGGCGGGTGCGGAGGGCATTTTTATCACCTTGCACCAAACCATCTTGGATTGGTAAGTTGAAGAACAGTGACGACGAGACCTCCCAGCTTATGAAATGCGTTGATAGGAAGATTGTGTCGCCCTTTAGTCGAAACCCGGAATTTTAGTGAGCATTTTTTTCGTTAGATGGCTGCACTTCTGGGGGTAAAATTAATTTCCTTTTTTCTCTAGAATGGCTCGTCGATTTCAGTCTACTTTATTTTCATTTTCTTAATATTTTAAATGTTATCCAACTTAGGTTTGTACATTCAGTTTTATTTATTTTTTTTAAATCGTCTTCCATGGTTAGCAAATTTTTTCGCTCAAATGTTAACTTTTTTTAAATATCCGGTATCTAGGATATAGAGCTTTCCAACAGAATTCAAATCAGTTTTAAAATTAAAAATCTGATTGATAGATCGAACGACCTGTTGGAAATACGAACTCCAATAGAAAGGAGATGTAGGACCAAATGGATGTAGGACATCATAAAAGTAAAAAGCAAAAACAAAGTACCTAGTAGGTACATTTTATTAAATATATTGTGCATTGCACAGTATTGCAGAGGGAGTCAAGTTTAGATAGAAATAGGAACCTTCCAATCAGTAGGTAGGTACGTAGGTACATATTAGAAGGTGAACAACGGTTATTGTACGTCATACGTACAAAAACGTGTGGCTGGGCATAGTAACTTACTCAGATAGCTATAGCGTAAGTTGTTCATCTACCTATATAAATATTCTTATGTGTTAAACACATTCACAGAGAATCGTCTAGGGGCCAACCAGTTACATCCTAGCGCGTCTTCGTCTTCCTCATCTTCGTCTCTATGTTCCTTCTCATTTTCCACAACGGTTGCATCAGCGACTATTTCATACTGAGGCACGTACTACAGTTGACTATGTACCTATTCTGTCCTCTTCCCAGTCAGAAAACGACAGCACATCGCTAAGAATACAGCCCTCTACTCATGCAAAAGAGCTTCTTATAAAAGATCGAGCAAAAGCAAGAACATGTTTTAACATTATTATAGGAAATGTCCAAAGACGGGTGGATAGAGCATTTTAAGCTGACATAGAAAAATGTGGCAAAAAAAGCGGTTAAATGAGGCTTGGCTGATTCATCAAAAATGTGGAAGAACTGGTGGAAAAGAAAAATGACGATAACATTGACATGATGTTGTTGAAACATCCACTCAAAACTGTCCTACAAGTTTGCTCATGGAAGGACATCATTACACATTCTTTTTTGCTTGTGATTACAGCAATGATTCTGTTTTACAGGGCATTGATAGCTCAAGGAAACATCAAAGTACCAGTCCCATCGTGGGTGCACAGTTTTGCCAACCGGCCGAGGAACTCCATCACACTCCACTCGCAGGCTGCTAACTCGAGCCAACGGGACTTCGATGAGACGGAAGTTGATGACCCTAACTTACGTGCTCCAATGGAGTCGGACTAGGAATTGTTATGTTTATACAAAACAGTTTTAAACGACTTGCTATTCATTGATCAGTGCTTTCATCCTGCTGTATGTATCATGTTTAATAACGATGACAGTGCGTAGGATGCTCACTCTTGATGAGCATTGTGATATCCACTCGTTCACATGATGTCCTCCATTGTCACTATGAAATAATAGTTTTGAATAATTTGAAATCAGGAATTGCTTACACTTGAAATGAGACAGTGGTATCAACAGGTTGAGTGGTATCAGCTCACTATGAGTTTAGAATTATCATACCTTCCGGTATGGCTGATCGAGTACTGGAGGCGAGCGCTTTTGATGTAAGGAAATCAAAATCAGGCCGTCGAGAGAATACTCGTCAGTTTTTTCCTGTTATGTACTTATATCAAATTGAAATATGGTGCAGTGCTAAGATACTAACTTATTTCTGTGATAAACTGTAACCTATTATCCATTCGACAGAAGCATCAAACAAAGCGAACTTGACACGACATCTGACATAATATTTAAACCGCTCCACAAACTGATACGACACCAACAGATGGGCATACTGACAACCCTACAGCCAAACGGCAGACTTGACTTCATACGCAAGTTTGTAGAACCACACAAACGTAAACATCACCCATAAGACACCTCCGCACAAAACGGTCTAGGAACTCCTGATTTTATCTACTCATAATTCAGTATTTTTATTATTATTTGTATACTGTAATACATAGATGATAGGTTATAGTTTAGCATAGAAATAGTATAATCCTTAGCTTTACTCCATATTTCTATTTGATACATAAGTAGTACACCTATTAATACCGACCCTCTATTAGTATAGCCCCCTCCTCCCCCATAAGCACTCAAACCACACAGCAAACAATATAACCTTTATAAACAATGAACAATAAAACCCTTGCACTCGCTTTTACTTCCTTTGCTCCCTAATGCCAGAACACCTTTTTTAAAATTTATTGTGAATATATGTATTTTACATTCAGTGCATAACACATAACAGAAATAAGTTATCACTTGTCAACAACAATTATGAATGTATAACAGGCTATCAATTATTGAAACAATAACCTAACCTAATTTTTCGTAATCAGTAGTACCTAACTACAAATGCACTTAATTCTTTGAGAAACTGCCGCCATTATTGAGAACTCAGGTGCCCAGCCACCACCTTGCAGCTTGATCTTGCGTTGAAACGTTGAAACGTGGCTCGCTGTACCTCGAAATCGATGCACGCCCACAGGATGTGCTCGATTGACCTCCCAAAAACACCTTTCTCCTCCTTTCACTTCCCCCTCTTCAGATAAATTGGGAAAAACTGACAAATTGACTCCAGTATTCTCTCAACGGCGTGGTGTTGACGTCTTTACGCTGAAAGTGCTCGCCTCCAGTACTCGACCACCTGGTGACGACGTATTCCACAGGAAGCTATGGTAATTCTACTTCTAGTATTAGCACTTAATGGAAATAACCTTTCAGAATTAATACCACTAGGTATAGGTTTGTTAGGCCAGACAGTACCTAATGAACCGCTCGGACAGTGCCATAACTGGTTCAGAGTCGATAGGCTGTTGTTCGAAGAGGCAGCCCTGAACCGTTCAGAACCACACCTGAGGGTTCCGGATTTTTTTCCAGAACTGTTGATCGTGAAAATGCGCACTAGTTGATTTTAGAAGCCTCTGGACCACGGCCAAGTGTGGCGCACCACTAAAAAAACGTCAAACTTGATTAGATAGGTACCTACCTATCTTCGCGCCAGTGGTTTAAAAATTTAAATTTGCTGTTTCATGACATGGCTTTCCCCCACATTCAGGAGATATCGCGGAACACCTTTTTCTTCCGTTTCACTTCATATTTGTGAGCATTTGCTCCTAATTTCGAAGCACAGGCGTTTGCTTCAGTTTTATTTGCTCTAAGTTTTTCTGGTAGTACCTACTACAATATTAATGTTGTAACTAATATAATTGTTATTTTTTGTATTTGTTATATAATATTATGTATTGAACGTATCATGTTCAATAACAAAGCAAGAATTTTTCAGCCACATTTCTAAATCCTACGTTTGGACAGTACACATAATTCTAGTTAATAGGAGTTTGAGGGACGATTGAGGTCAAGGTGATCAGAATGTTAGAAAGCGTTGCTTATTGAACCACAAGCTTTTGACAGTCATCTTCGGGTGCACCTACTAGAATTACCTTGCCTTGTACAACGTAATTCTGTTACACCTGAAGATGACTGTTTGAGGGCAGTCAAAAGCTTGTGTTTCAGTAAACAACGTTTTCTAACACACCTGGATCTCATTCGTCCCTCAAACTGCCATTAACTAGAATTTTGAAAAGAAGATCTCTACAACATCAATATAAACAGTAAATAAAATTGTTCATAAAAAAACAAAATTGATACTTTTGAACATTATGTAAGTAAAATGTAAATAAAACCCTTTTTATGTTGCAGAAGGTACATAATTTGTATTATAATGTTATTTCCTCCCTACTCTCTTTAGAATGAGGTACACGTCATAGAGCTGTATTTTGTTATAGTCAGTGCTCTGTTTCCACATAGGGAAAGACAAGAACAGAGTTCAGTTGATACAGGAGCTGGGCCTCGGTTCACTTCGTGCATCATCTAAACTTCTAAACTGTCATTTGAGGAGGTCCGGCACAAACAGACTCCCTAGCAAATTATTGAAATTGAGTCTTCTACTGTAGGTACATCGATCTGCACGTAGATGGCTACCTATTAAACCATGACCAACCAACCAACCCCATGGTACTACAGCCCGTGTCGGGCCTTGACCTGCTCCAGTAGCCGTCGCCATTCCGTCCGATCCCTGGCAACAACCCTCCAACCTCTCACGCCCATCGCCCGACAATCCTCTTCCACTCCATCCAGCCAGCGGAGACCAGGTCTACCTCTAGGCCGCCTTCCCCCAGGACTCCCTCGTAGGATGCTGCTTGGTATCTCTGTGTCAGCCATGCGTGCTACGTGGCCGGCCCAGCGCAGCCTCCCACATTTGATGAACCCGGTAATGCGCTGGTAATTATACAGAGAGTAAACTTCATTATTATACCGGGTTCGCCACTGTGCGCCTTCCCTGACTGGTCCAAATATCCTTCTCAGGATCTTTCTCTCAAAGACCTCAAGTGCGTTTAGATTTGCCGCAGTCAGGGTCCATGTTTCCGAGCCGTAGGTGAGGATCGGGCGGACGAGGGTCTTGTACAGGAGGAGCTTGGTATTCCTTGACACGTTCCGGGACTTGAAGTGCCCCACCAATCCAAAGTAGCTTCTGTTGGCAGCCACAAGTCTAGCTGCGATTTCTCGGGACATATCATTAGCAGCTGTGACAACAGACCCAAGGTATTGAAAGGATTCAACACCCTGGAATCTGTACTCACCCATGTCAATGTGTTGGACTGGTGGTGGATTACGCATTGCAATCATGTATTTCGTTTTTTGCTCATTCACCACGAGTCCCATTTTTCGTGCTTCCCGGTCTAATGCCAAGAAAGCCTCCCTCACATCCCGCTCACTCCTGCCAATCACATCGATGTCGTCTGCATATGCCAGTATTTGGACGCTACGGTTGAAGATGATGCCTCGGCGATCCAGACCACCGTCCTTGATTGCCCGATCAAGAGCTATGTTGAACAAGATGCATGCCAGCGCATCCCCCTGTCTGAGTCCTTTGGTCGATTGGAAGGTATCAGACAGGCCAGCTTGCACTTTTATTCGGCAGTTGACATCCCTCATTGTGAGCCCGACCATCCTTATCAACTTTTCAGGGATGTCAATCTTGCTCATGGCATCGTACAGCTTGTCTCGATGTATGCTATCATACGCAGCCCTGAAGTCCACAAAGAGGTGGTGGGTGGCAACGTTGAACTCTCGGGTCTTTTCCAGGATCATCCTCAGTGTAAATATTTGATCAGTCGTGGATTTATTTTGCCTGAATCCACACTGGTAATTCCCGATTTTAGGTTCGACTAAGGGGAGAAGGCGATTATATACAACGTTGGACAGCACCTTATATGCGACAGTAAGCAAAGAAATACCCCTGAAGTTGTTGCAGTCCATTCTATCGCCCTTTTTGTGTATGGGGCAAATAACACTTTCGGTCCACTCAAGGGGGAGCTCTTCGTCTTTCCAAATTTTTAGTATTAACTCATGAATAATTTCAGTGAGATAGCTGCCACCACACTTCAAGAGCTCAGCCGGAATCTGATCAATGCCTATTAAACCATGAAATGCAGTGCAAATCGGACTATAAAAGGGGTCTGAAAGTAAAGCGTGATAGCAAAGGCTATCAAGTGGTAGGTTCGGGCCTAAACTCCTTGTTCCTAATGGGTGAACCAAAACCGACTTTATCCAGACTGTTGGTGCATTCCCAACTTTGGTGGTGCACAGCCGAATTTCTTCAGCCATTTCTGTGAAAAACCGACTTTATCAATACTAAACAGGCAATTTTCGGGAGTCACAAATTCTTCTTTTTTGGGCCAAATTCTGTTCAATAATGAAAACGAACACTTATTGACCACATAATGAGGTGTTTGTCGGAAAGTCTAGACAGAAAACGAGTGTGAAATTTTGAAATGGTCTATCAGGTAGTTCAAATCGAATCTCGCTTAGAGCCGTAGTGCATCACTTATAAACGATCTACTGAACCGCAATGGACGGAATCGCAAATTTATAAATAAAAAAGTCCTCAAAATCAAACCAAGGGAAGTTCACGAAAGGTCACAGCAAAGGTTGTTCAAGGTTTGCCATTTCTATTGTTGGCAGCAGTGAGAAGCTTCGCTCCGCCTCCTTGGGCCAACAGCCAGTCAGATGTATGTAATTTGTTGCTACAGTTTTACTTTCGATCGCCCTCATTTAACAAATACCGATTATTTTTGAAAACTGGCTTCAAACTACCATTTTTCCAAGAGAATTTAAAAAAAATTTATCTAATTCCCCATTTTCTTCTTTACTTGCACTATACAGGACAAATCTACTGAAAAATTTGTCAATTTAGAAGAAAAAAATACCAACTGTAACTTTAAAGCAGTGAAGCTTTAAAGCTGAACTGTTAGCTAATATAAGAGCTTAGCTGTTTTTAAGCTTTAAAAACAGTTTTCGAGTTTAAAAAAACTGTTTTTCCTAGTGTGCTAGTATTCTTTTTTTCAAATATGATTAATTTGTCCGATCAATCAGCAAGCTTCTTTTTCGACTCAAGACAAATTTGCAATATATTTTTGACCCAATTTCACGTAAAACCTTGAAAAGTAAACCATCAAATTTTGAGGGGGTAAGCATTTTTTTCATGCTCGATTCCAATGGTTCATTATTGAAAATAATAAACCAAAATTTGACCTCTGCTATTTAGGTAACTTAGAACCAAAGCAACGTTTTTTAAACATGTCCGGTGCTATTTTGAGGGTCCTGCTTCAGATACCCTGTACATATCTATGTGAAGATTGCTTCCTACGGAACTGTTGCGCAGGCAGTAGCCTACTTCAAGTCTCCTGTTCTGTTCTACTAGTCCATCGCCTATTAATCTATTTCCATTAAGGCAAAAATTCATTGCTAAATACCGGCGAGTTTTTGGAAGGTAAGGTCCCTACTATTCATAACGTACTTGAGCAATCAATATGTAGGAAGGCCAATCGGAATAATGACGACGCTTTTGAAATCTTTATTTATTGGAAAATAGTTTACACAAATAAAAATGTTTCAATGTAGATGTGTTGATGTCATCAACTAACCATTACTCCTTAAATACTTTTGATTAACTTAACGCTAGTTTAATTAAAGTAAACTATTATACACGGCAGTTCTTCGGTTGATTGAAATTTACACAATAAATTGCACACCCAACTACTAATACCTACTCTGAATAACTGCAATAACAGCTTGCCTCAATGCGATAAACTGCGGTTTTATTCGTCACAGGTGGGCACTGCTCGCAAGTTACAGTAATGAAGGTCTGTTCGCTCTGTAAGGTGCTGGGAATCAACTGGTCATGTTGTTCATGATGAGAAAATCATTAAGTTGCCGTTATTTCCCCATGGGTACTACTTTCCATATACGAATTTTATGCTCTCCCCAATACAAAACAAACATCGTGATTCTTTCTCTTTTCTTGAAGCTATAAAGATTCTGTTCTGTGTGGAAATTTCACTAAGCAACCTCACCTATTTGCTACAGCTGTGGATCACGGAATACAGTCGCCCGCCCAATAAGAAGGCGAGGAATGTCACATTCCTTTCTTTTGTCATTCCTTAGAATTTAGTGGGGGGGGGGGGGATTCCAACCCGTTTTCCTAAATTTAATGGACGGGATGTACAGTGTGTGGGGTGGTAATTGTATCAAGTTGTAAATTCCCAACGTACTTACTTCTTCTTGGAGCTGCCATCATATTTGGTGGTGATAACGAGAGGTCAAAGTGCAACAGAATTTTTTACCAGCTGCTTATCTGTTTCGGTGGGTTTTGCTGGGTCTGGCGCAGTGTTCTTTTTTTTTGTAAACGTAATATTTATTAGTTTCGTTGCCTCGAGTGCTGGCCGTTCGTCTGGGTGTGCGTTGGAGGTCTTTGCCTGGATCTATAGCCTGACACCGGGGTTGGTGGAAGCAATGTAGTTGAGCAGCTCCTCCGAGTCCTCGCAAACAAATGGTTTCTCGTGGTAGCAGGCCACGTCGTGCCAAACGATTCCGTCGTTGTACACATTATTCAAAACGCTCATGCATGACTCGTTGGTTCCTGAAACATCAGTAGGTATAACATTTTTAAAAAACTTCCTATTTTGTGGGAATCTACGAGTATATCGGGCATTGAGCCAGAAATTCGAATTTCCCTTGCGTGTTTGGGTTTGTTGTGGATGTGGACTATAGCTGTGGGTAGGTACATCCTATTCAAATACCTTATACTGTGTTTTTTATTACAGTGTAGATTTAATACATTTCTTATACCTATTGTGTTTTTTTCTACTTTTTTTATTTGTTTATGAAAGTTTTCTTTTGTTCATCGACAACCTTTTTAAATACTGTAGTACATTATGAGGCGCAACAGCCCTATGTACAATAAACAATTCTACATTTGCATTTATGCATGTACCTAATTAAATGATCATTCACTGTAGTGTAATCTTGGAATTAGGTAGGTACCTTTACTTGGAATTAGCCAATATTAGATTTGTTCAGAGAGTCCTGGACCATTCCGGACAGTTCTATCCATGCCACGCTCCTATTTGTGTGTTTGGACAGTGCTAGAACAGGTCCTGGATCAAGAGTTGGCTGTTCGGACAGACAGTCCAGGACCGTTAGGTGCTAGTCCTAAGCCTGGATTTTTTCTAGGACTGTTGATCCAGCAAATGCGCACTTGACGCTTCTACCTTCAGCTCATGTGGAAGGTTACATGTTTCAGGTTATCCGTTCAGAATCATCAGCGCCCGATCAGACAGACAATTCTGGACTCAATCCCGGACAGTTCTACCCCCTCATTTTCAGAACGCAGTTGCATCTTGGGCTGATCCAGGACTGTCTGTCCGAACAAACCACTGGATTTTTTCGAGGACTGTTAATCCTGCACATGCGCACTTGATGCTTCTACCTTCAGCTCAAGTGGAAGGTTGCATGTTTCAGGTTATCCGTTTGGAATCATCAGCACCCATTCAGACAGACACAGTTCTGGACTTAATCCTGGATGTTTTATCCCCTCATTTTCAGAACACAGTTCCATCCTAGACCATGTCTGTCCAAACAAACCACTGGATTTCTTCAAAGACAGTTAATCCTGCACGTGCGCACTTGATTCTTCTACCTTCAGCTCATGTGGAAGGTTAAAACGTTTCAGGTTAGGTACCTATCTGTTCAGAATCATCAGCACCCGTTCAGACAGACACAGTTCTGGACTCTGTCCTGGACAGTTCTATCCTCTCATTTTCAGAACGCAGTTCCATCCTTGTTAGGACTGTCTGTTCGAACAAACCAATTATGAAACTACACTTTACCTACTATACCTACACAGGATATAGGTAGGTTACAGTAGGGAGAAAACATTTATTTTTATGAAGGCCTAGTGGCTTCATAACTAATTATTATTTATGTGATTTTTTGTTTATTATTTTCAATAATCAACCAAATCGAGCATGAAAATAGATTAACCCATCAAAATTTGATGTTTTGGGGCTCAAGGTACTAAATAGAATCCAAAAATGGAATAAAACGTTTCTGCCCATCCACCGTGAACCAGAATAAACCAAAATTAATGAATTGGTTTGCAGGTCTCATTTTGGGTCTAGTCGGTTGGCAAAGATCAGCATTACTGTCAGTCATCTCTAAGGGGTGAAAAATGGGAGATGCAATTTTCAAAATGCTGTAGCTCGAAAACGTTCAACAGAAGGAAGGATATGCCACATGTTTAAGGTTTCATTCACAGTAAGGCCCTGAAGCTTCGTCAACATGAATGTGAATCAAACGGTACACCTACATAACTCCAGTGCAGATATAATACGGTAATTGATAGGGAACACATGATTATAACCATGCACGGCTGTAAGTATATCATTCTATTGGTTATTTTGGATTTTGTTGATAGCTTCACCTACAAGTTTGCTGTTCACAGCCAAACGAATCATCCAAATTTGGTGAACATTTGGGAATATGACGAGGTACTTAGGTTTAGCGAACATCAGAATTTCAAAAATGACCATGGGATTCGTGGGGCCGAAACGGCGCGACATAGATGGGATTGGAAAGATGCATAATTATTTATGTAACTCTACCTAATAGGAATTCAGTGAACTCTCTGACAATGCTACACGCTAACGTTGCTTCAATATTTCAAGCCCTAACCTGACACCAGTGACAAAAAGTTTCAATATTGATAAAACTGCATTCTGCCAGGATGCGGTGTACTTGAGATGTACAGGACTTATTCCTTCAACATTCATGTTTTTTATTCTTCTTTTTTGCTAGTTTTGAGATTGAAAAGGCAGAAAAACACCGTACCTATCTCTCTGGGGTACACTAATGACAATAGTAATGTACCTACTAGGAATTCTAAATGTACTAGGGAATTGATTATTTGAATTCTAAACTAAACTTTTTTTAAATTCGACGGGGGGGGGGGGGGAGGGGGGGAGCACTTTCTCATGGCATACAGAGGCCATTTCGGGAGAAACCACTGAAAGATCCATTATATTTATAAGAAGTAGCAAAGTTTTTATAAGTACCTAGTAAAAGGCAATTAGTAAGTAAAAGGTTTTCAGAGTTTATAAGTAGTGAAAGATTTTCACTATTGTGCATGGCATGCGCAAAGGATGCTACGAATCTGCTCTATATTGGACCATCTGAGGGGCAAATCCTGAGGGGACCTTTGAAAATTAGAACCAGATCTGTTGAATAGAACCGGAACCATGTGGACTGAGTTAACATCTGCTGATGTGAAGGCAAATTTCCATTTGGATTTTTATGAAGATTATTATATCATAAATATTTACCGTTGATCTCGAATTCAGCGTTGTCCGGCTGTGGCACCTTCTTGTGTCCAGTTTGGGACCAAGGGTTGAAAGAGTATCCTGCGGGAACTCTGTTGGTCGGTGACATTTTGGCTCTGTTGGCGGACCAGAACCACCCAAACACAGCTTTGGGTTCCAGATCCCTTCGACCCTCGCAGCCTTTGAAGTCACAGAGGCGACCCGACGTCCAAATGTAGGGAACATCGTCTGGAAACAACATTTTTTGTGTTTTGTCAAGAACAAACGCGATGGCAGTGGTATTGTAGAGGGGAGTTGTTCTACAACTCTTGAAGCTGTGTCCAATCGGACACATACCTACCTAATGTTCGAAAACCGAGCTGGGCCTAAACAAAGACGTCATCGTGCATCCTGATTGAAGACCAACACGTCATATTGGTTGGAAACGCATTCAAACAGGTGTTTTCAGTAAAATATTCCGTGTTCTCCTCAAGTAGTCTCAGTGAAGTGTTGTGATATTTCTTCAGAGATGACTTACTAGCCTAGACTTATCACCGGTAAGATGATACTGGTACGAACTGTACAATTACCTACCTCGGAATATACATTTTTATTAGTATCCCCTTTAAGTATTTTGGATACTAAATACAGAATCCATGGCTATTGGACCCAACAGTCTAATTTTGACGTCAGCCCCGAACTACCAGTCAGCCCCCCCCCCCCCCCCTCGTTGACTCATCGATCCAATAGAACATCAATCGATCAACAGAACAACGCTCTATTGATCAAGAAGGGCCATCTAATGTCATTATTAATTTTACAACCGTTGCAAGCAATTCTTTTTGTTACAATTTTGTTCGACTATTCATTTTCATGTCATCATCCTCATTATTTTTTCCTGATGTTATAAAAACCAAGGATTCCGTCTAAGGAAAAAACGCTGAAAATTATCACTGACACACCACACATCTTTTGCGTTTTATTTTTATATTATAATAAGATTGTTAATTTAACTATCGTCAAGAAGCTGTTATCGGCTCTGGAACTGCCTACTTATTAGTAAAAATTAAACAAATCCAATAACACTGATTCCGAAATTAAGGTCAGTTGAATCCTGAAATATCGTACTGCGTGCGGGTCAGGCTGAGGGGTTAATATTGTTGTCGGTAGCTCTGGGCATAACTTTTCATAACTTTCTTTTCGTAAACTATAGGTAGGTAGGTAACTATCTAAATGTATTGCCTTACCAACTGTCTGATGAACTATAATATTATAATATAACCCCTTAACCTTTAACCCCCCCCCCCCTTTGCCCTTTAACCTTTTTAACTAGGTAACTACTTATTTGGTGAGATCGCAGCAGCTCTTCTCCTCAGAGAGGTGATTAACTTCATTAGCGAATAAATGGCGGACCTTAACAATAGTAGCAAGACTTTGAAGGGCTTGTTCTTGACCCCCTAACCTAGAACGGAAAGGTAGTGATTTATCTGAGGATGAAGTTATTCCCCCGATCGTTTTCTCAGTGAGGCGATGAGGTGATTTCCCAACAGATAAGGAACCAATGTGATCGGATGACTGGCCACCATCTGAGATCGAACGTGAAGGATCTCCGTGAGAAACCCCATCAACTGCTTGTAATCACTTTATTAGGTCCCTAGTTACCCCAGCTTGGAAGATGACGCTTTCCTGTTAGGTACCAAGTTTGTAAAACACGAAATCTGACAGTCACTTCCTCGTGGTTATCAAACAGATTATACCTACGGTGCACTGCAGCCGTAGACCATTAGCCATTTTTGTGTGGTTCTGTTAGATTAGCTCTACCATTTGCCAAGTTCAAGCTGTACGAGCCCGAAACTTTCAGTAAATTACTCGCTTGAATGAATTCCAGGATCAATGAAAACATGGATATGGTCCGGAAGTTGGAGGAGAAAGTGGATTGTAATAAACACAAGCTATACATAGGAATCTGAATATTCATAATGCGCAATGCTGCCTCGCAAAGCAATTCATCCAACATAAACATAACCCTCTCATCTAAGGACCAAAGTACTTCTAGGATTTTGAACATGTTTGTGAACCTTACTACTTTTTGCGCTGAAAACTGCACGCTTTCGCATAGGTACCTACCAACCTGCGTCTGAATGTCGGATCTTTTTGGTATTCCGCAGTACGTTGATGTGTGAAATTAATTTGGGTCCCTAGTCCAAATTCTCGTTCGTCGTGGGGCGCATTTCGTTGAAATATAACGCCACAATAACCCACATCATCAGATAGCAATGTAATCCATATTTTAACAGATGCGCACTGAGCCTCGATGGTGTCAAACGCACCAAGTGAGAGGAATACCTACCTATCTATTTCTGAAGCAGAAATTGCGAAGTTTAAGATACCTAGTACTCACTTTCCCTGATGAGTTTGTAGATGAGATTGTTCTCTTGTTGTGTTTCCATCGATACGAGATCCATGCAGTACTCCCTGCAGTAGTTCCTGGCGTCAAGCCAGTCGACTTTGGTGTTCCTGAACTGCGGCACGTGACCACTAAAGAAATAGTTGTGTCCTTGGAAGAAAAATTCTTTCGGCCCTAGAAACCCAAACAAGGTGCATCTTATTAGGTTATAGAAATTCACTGTGCTCAATTTTCTACAAAGGTTTCCTCTAAAATGATCAAAATCTTATACACCTACCACCCTGTTGAGTTCCCTCGGCAAACCTAACAAGTTACTAAATTTATAGACTTGTGACTAGAAACCATTGACCTGAAAAAGTAGGTACCTACCTTCACGATATTTTCCCATGACACGACGTCGTCTTTTCCCAAAGACAGCCGAAGTGAGCGAATTTTTGAAGAAACTTGCTTCAACTCACTCCACTATCCAACGTTTTTCACCATAAAAATATAAATTTGAACAATTTTTCGAATTCAATAATTTAAAAAAATTAAATTAATTACTCATTGAGTAGCCAAAACTCTACCCCCCCCCCCGCACTCCCACCAACACTACAAAAATCGTGAAAACTCTCTCTAGCACCCTTGATTTTTTGGTGTTCTTACGAAATTTTGTTCAACAATTTAACAAAAAAATTAGGTTTCAGTTATGTAGTATGACATGGGCTGATCTTCATAAGCAAGACGTTCAAGCTATTTTTGACTAATGAAAAGAGCCTTTTTCCATCTCGAGCCACCATTCTACACGGCTTTAGGCTAGGTATCCCAAAAAATCGAAACCAAGACGCAACAAATTTTTGGTTTCTGGTAGGTGTTCATGATTTCGAAATCGCTCCGACTATAGTTCAATTCCATTGATTCCCATCAAACGCTAGCTAAAGAGTATGTTGGTTACCTTCTCTCCGAACAAATCAAATCGTTGGACCTCAGGCAATTAGTTACACTGGGATTTTCATCAAACGAAACTATCATCAATCATAAGTTCTCATCTAACAATGAGATTTCCCTCACAAGATTTCTCCGTGAGAAGCTCCACACGTGGATGCTTCATACAAGAACACCTATCACTAACAACACCCACCTATTCTAGGTACGTACCTACCTACGTAATCTACTAAATCTACGTAATTTACTAAAATTTTGGTACCAACCTCCCTAGGTTTTCTGCCACAGGACCTTGAAATGTACTTGATCAATAACTATTATTATACCCAGTATGCTTCAACACAACTTAAACCGCTAAAGCGATCTGAGTGTTTAGCACTTTACTATAAGGAAAGTTTAGAGCTGTTCAAGTAAAAAGTGGGTACCTACGTAGGTATTTTATGATTTGGAGCAGTGGGTGTAGCGCCATCACATTCATACTAATTTCATCGCATACATACATTTATCACATAAATACAAACATTTCATCACATACATACCCATTTCATGAGAATTTTCTCTATTTTGACAAGATTTTGAATGCAAAAACCATCAAAGTGGCTAGGTGAGTGCGTTCTAGAATTTTTTTTTTGAACCGGTATCTTAGAGGAATAAATACCCAAATGAGTATTTCCACTGGGTATTTACCCCGAGAAATAAATACCCGGGTATTTTACATCTCTGTAGGTAATTATGTTGATGTATTACTTAGGTAACACTTGCACGACCATCTCAGAGGTCTGAGATTTCAATTTGTTAAATGGTTGAATTTCTCCCTCCTTAGGGAACCTTCAGATTACGTTAATTTTTTTCCATTAAAAAGTGATGAATGCCCTACAATCTTTCGATTCTTCAAAATACTTTTTAAATTTAACGGAAAATTCGGAAAATAGGTACACGTTAAGCAAAAACGGTCATGGAATGGGAAGACAGAGGAAGATAAAGAAGATAGCAGGTACCATCTGATAAATGATTGCCTACCTAGTTTTGTTTACATCAATGGAGCGATTAATTTTTCTCCTCTGAAACTAGTATAATAATACTAACTTCCACTATGCACGTTCAGTTCGAGTTATCCTTCAATTTGAGCGTTCGTTTTCGTATTTTTTGCTCAAAAACCTCTCCGAAACTTTATAAGTAAGTAGGTACTTTTTGTGTTGCCTTAAAATGCTCAAGGTTTCGTTCAGGGACCTATAAAATGAAATCTAAACGAACTAAATCAGGCGCGATTAAACCCATCTAATAGAAACGTTGACTAGGTAGGTAGGTAATCATTTCTTGGTTCCTATTTCGTGAACAAAATACACTGTTCAACCAGTTAGTGATGGAATCTTCGTCAGAAACAAACAACAACTGTTTGATATTGTGTAATTAATTATTTTTTGTTATTAACGGTTGTTTGATAACCGAAGCCGGTGTGACGATGATTTTGGGTACGAGTACGTTATACCCAAGGGACAAACAATAACTTGTTCCCAGTAGGAACAGACGTTTCAACAACTCCGTTTTTATTAGGAATGGGCTTCCACGATTTCATCTCGAGTGATTTAGTTTATCTTTGGTGTAGGTAGGTACGTATTTGGTGCATTTCGACATATTCTTGTAATGTGTATAAGTAAGCACTCACGTGAGGCACATTTCTGGGCATTTGGGAGGGAGAGGAATCTGCCAGGTTTGTTGGCGGGTCTCTGGGCCAGGGTGAGCCCTAGCGGAACCAACAGCAGCAAGGATGCCCTCATTCTGTAACAAAACAAAAAAAACCATTCTCATTAAAGACCAAATGACTTGGAAAACATTCCTCTTCCGTTTTCCATTTCTATCGGATGAAGTTTACAATTCAAGTTCAGTAGGTAAACACCTCCAGATTACCAAAACAGGTACCTTACCTACCTGTTTCAGACCTATTCTTAGTGGAACATGGTACCTAAGTGGTTATCATCTTCCTACCGTAAATGTCCGAATCAATCGCCCAATCTCTTGGAAAATTCCCGTTAAATCGGATTTTAGGAATGTGTTCTGGTACCTACACTTAGGGCGGAATTCATAGTCGCTCCTCAAGGTGAGAAAAATCTCACCTCAAGCCAAGGTGAGGTTCAGCTCAAGGGAGGGCGTCCGTATTCATAGTGCAACTGTACTGATGTGGAGGGTGGCCTCGGCTCACGTTTTTCTCAAGGCCGGCCTCAAGGTGGGTTGGGGAGGATTGGTGTGTAGAGCAAGCAAAATGAAGCTATGTGGACATGTTTGGTGAAGTTCCATAGGGATTGTTCGCCACGACCAAGCCAAGACAGATAAAAAGGGTATGAAAACCTGTTGCACTTGCGTTTTGTGTTCTGTGTTCCTAAGAGCAAATTGCTTTCCAGAAAAACACACATTGTTCCGTGTTCAATCTTTTTTCGAAAATGAATAAAAAAACGCTGCAAATCCCTGCACAACGGTTTATTATTTTGTACAGAATACCCTTCTGTTACAGAGCACAGCTCTCTTCATTGATAACCCGTCTATATTACATCATATATTTTATTCTATATACATAATTATGTAGATCGCAGATCCTCCGCAGGTTAGTACCTAACCCCGCACTCGTTACTAGGTGCCTATCTAAATCACGAGTTAAATGTTGCTAAAATAATTCTGTCGATGACAAACAGTAGGTACCTAAAATGGCAAAAAGAAACGCAAATAATGAAGTTCTGAAGGGAGATTGTTGATGTGGAGTGAAAAAAGTTGCAAATTTAAAAAAAATTAATTTTATTATAATGGGCTGGAAGAGAATTATTTTCTCAGAAGAAAAAAAACCCTATTTAATACTGGTAATCCGCACTTTTTATCGAAGTCTGGGCACCACAGAACTTGCAATAATATGAAATCATTCGTTTCAGTTCCCCTTATTCATTCGAAAGTTTTTGTTTCAAGTAACGACCTGCCTACTAACAGTTCTTCAAAATATCAACTCATTTTGATATTCCTTGGAGTTTCACAATATTGCGTATATACAATTATGTATGCTTCCTTTCAATTTTATCTGCTGATACGTTTAATCTCTCGTTGATTCAAATACAAATGCCAGTATTTTCTTCTCAAGGTTCCACGAGATTCGAATTACTGACAGCTGAGTGTAGTCGACTAGTCGTGCATGCCTTCATACATAATATTATCACCATTACTTCATCTTATTTATGGGGTTTACCTTACCATTATTGGTATTTGAGGAGTAATAACTCAAGTGAGTGCTGGAAGGCTCAAGTGTGGGCCAAATATTTCTCAACTGGTCGGCCCTCACATTTCTGATCCGGTCTTCGTGTTTCCAAACACCTGACCGGTGCGGCACGCGCGATCTGCCCTCGTCGAGACCATAATTAGGACCCATGGCTCTGTAAAACCCCGTTCAAACAGGTGAGCCGGACACGAGCCACACGGAACGGGAATGGATCGCATACCGTCCGTAGTAATTTTGTTTCCTCACTACCGAAGGTAGGGAAGCTTGGTATTAGCCCAAAAGTCGAAAAAAAAATCCACTCTCATTTTACGTTTCAGATATCAAGGAACATTTTTGGTTCCGTATCTGTCTGTTGTCAATTCCTTGTAACGCCCATAACTATCTGAAATAATGGTCGAAATGGGCTGAAATTTGGAGGGTAGGTGCGGGTTGGGTCACAGATAATCCCGCACCAAAATTACTGAAAAAGTACAGTAATTTTCGTCTGCGCATGCACAAAGGTGAAAAATACTTGAAACGCACATAACTTCCTTAAATATCGTTGAAATGAGTTCAAACTTGGAGAGTCGACTGTGACTAATGCTTTGATAGTTCCACATGAATTTCATTGGAACCCTACTGTAACTTTCGTCGGCGCATACGCGAACATGAAACGTTGACCACTTCCTAGTAACGCTTCTAATTCTTCTACTCGAAAAATAGTCGTACAGAGCAGAAATTTTGAGAGTACACGCGGGTTGGATTGCAGATGGTCCCAAATCAAAATCATTGAAATCGTACCGTAACTTTCGGCTGCGCATGCGCAAGCGTCAGATCCTCGCAGTGCCCATAACTACCCTGCAAATAATCGTAAAGCGGTGAAATTTGGAAGATAAATGGAGTGAGGTGTTGGATGGTCTCAAATGCATGTAACCCATGCATGATTCCTCCACCTGTCCACTGAATGAACGTACCCAACTATTCTATACGTTCATGTGATTCATGTGAGGAAGCTACACTGCCTACTCGAATTAGCAGACGTTTTTTGTTTTGGCCTACAATCTACAAAAAAGAGTGATCCAGAAATTCTGTTGCAGTAACCACGAATCACTGAGTCTTCTGTCTGAATAGGAAGGAACTCTCCTCGTGTACAGTCGTGGTGCTGCGGTGGTCATTGGTTAGGTACATGAGGAAGAGGGATCACCGACGGAATTGCTGAAGTTGTTTGTGGCTTCAACTGTTGTGAAACTACAACCACGGAGGACCCGATCGTAGGTACAACTCGAGCTCTCACACCATACGATCCTCTTTCTAATTCCATTCTCACGCGGCAAACAGGCAAGCCGTGCTTCCCCTTCAGAAGTCCTCTGCGATCATCGCATACAGCGCTTGCGCCCACTTTCTCATGTTGGGATCGTTCGAACGACTTCCGTCCGACTACGCTCGACTTTTGGTCGTGATAACAAATCAATAAAATAGTGTCGTCCATGGTACCTACATACCTAAGTATTTTCAAATGAAGACACGAAAAATAGATCAAAAATTGAGGAAGTTAATTACTTTTGCTGTATACTTACCTACAGTAAAAATAATCTGAAAAGCAAAAGCGCTAAAGGGTAATAGATCAACGGATTAAATTTGAATTTTTAAACCTCCTGTAAATCCTCAATATTAACGTTTTTAGACCATTAAACCCGTAGAGCCCATCCTGAGAATTTTGACACCAACCGAAATGTCCTACGATAAGTAGTTCTTGTTCTATGATTTTTCATGTCACGATGACGTCACAGTGAGCAAGGGGGTTCCGCCCCGGCGAGAGGGTGCAATGACGTCAGAACTGTTGGAAACTTTGAAGAAAACATAGAAAAAGAATTCTTATCGTAGGACAGTGCGGTTGGTGTGAAAGTTCTCAGGATGGAATCCAGTTTCATTAAAAAATAATATATAAACCGCTTTTGTGGCTGGAAATTTAGACACAGGAGAAGACAAGTTACTAAGTGCCATATCATGTCTAAAGGCTTCCTTCTAGGTAGAAAAACAGTTCAAGACATGATAGGTAGCCATCTGCACTTGCATAACCTACCTTCGAATTTATTATCGTCCTACGTTTTTGGAGGCGTAGCCATTGGGGCTTAGCTGTCGCAGAATCCCAGTAATTTCCAAGGTATTCGGGAGGTGGAGTTGTGCAACGATAGTTACACAGTCGGGACCAACTGAGACTTTTCAAGGAGTCCTCGATGCTATAGGCAAAATCACATAATACCTACCTATAACAGGAGTCTGAACTGTATCCGCAATAAAAAGTCTGGACTATACTTGAATAGGTAGGTGGTGTCTAACAGCTGACGGTAGGTAAGTCACAATAGGCGCATCGGCATCTGGTTGCCGCACAGTTTATACAACATGTAGGAAACCAAGTGCCTTCCCACCAACATTATTAAGAGACGATTATGGTATTTGTACTTTCTACGAACGAGCCTTTACAGGCTTCATAATCAATCCAAAAATACTTGCCCTACGAACATTTTGGAAAGATCCGGAGATAGGTACCGGTAACTTGTGCGTTCATGATGCCCATCCACTTCTTACCTACCAAATGCTATCATTACAAGTTCGGAGATCAGAGCCTACCATTTATAATCATCATTACATCAGTTTTTTTCACTTATGACTTCATACAGACTGTTAAGCACCCTATCAATGTCTTCGTGGTTGGAACAAACCTATGAAACTCATATCATATTACCTACTTCAAATCCTGTCAAATCCCATTTCAGTCAAGGTCGATTAATATTTTGGGGGTGTTTTATCATGAATTTACCTTCGGTGCGAAATCTATAGGTAAGTGTCCTCGTAAGTACTCGGAGGTGGAATAGCTATACAGGAGGGGAGAGGATTGGCCTCTTTAGGGGATGATAAATTAATAACTGCAAGTACTCATCATTTAATTAAAAAAAAAAACCAAATAGCTCATCATCAGTGCAAAAGTAAGGTTATTTATCGTGTTGATGTCCACCAATATCTAGGGTACGTCCAACCTAATCTCGAACATTACATGAGGCCTGGTGGCACAGATCGATTTGTAACATAAGGTGACAACTGCGGGTAATAATCTCATTGTTAAAATTCGGCCTACCTACCTGAACTTGAAAATAAATTGGATTCAGGCAGAAAAAAGTTAGATCTACCAACACACACAAGACAAGGGTAAGCTACACCATACACGTACACGTACATGGAGCTCAAAGAAAAAGTTCACATCTTGAACACCCCAAATTTGTACTAAAACTTACTCTTCAGTAAATTAGACCTAAAGGATCCTATATGTATTCGATTCCATCGTTAATAAATTTTTATCTCAAATAAACTTCCTCTAAATGAACAATTCAAAAGCTGCCTACCTGGCAGACATTTTTTCAGCGCTTGGATAATGTCTACGTTTATTTAGTTCACATGAACCTCAACTAATTTTGCAGGAGGGGGGAGGGGAAATTTGAATTTGTGATTGGTATACCTGCCATTTCATAGTGGATATCTCGAAGTCACCCTCTGACAGTAGGGCTGGTGTCAGTGGCGTAAGGCCACGCACGGAGGCATTCTGGCCCCTAGGTGTGTATGCCACTGTGTACCAGGCGGAGCTCTTTGCAGTAACAGAATGTGTGGAGGAGAATGTGAGGAGGAAAACCAGGAGGAGGAACACAACTCATATTCTCGGACAGCCAGGCAGCATTAAAAGCCCTCACAGCAGCACAAACTAGGTTCGAAAGGTTAGAGAATGCTGGGAGGCGCTGAACTGCCTGGGAGCATAAAACGAAGTTACCCTGATGAGGGTCCCAGGGCACACAGGGGTGGAAAGCAACGAACTGGCAGATACGCTTGCAAGACCTCCCACAGACTTTGTGGGGCCGGAAACAGCCTTGGGGATTGCTAAAAGCTCGGTCATCAGACCTCCTTGATGGAATCGGTGACGAAACAACAGAGATATGGGAATGTGCCAGTGGGGGCGCTCTGCAGAAGAGGCTCTGCAGCACTGGAACCACCAAGAAGGAAAATGCGACTCCTGGTGGGGATGCTGACCGGGCATGGGTGCTTCCGCAAACATCTGAGCAGAAATGGGGCCTACACAGATGACCCTGCGTACAGGTTATGTGGGGAAGAGGACGAAACAGCGTCCCATCTCCTCTTCGAGTGCCCAGCACTTGAAGCGCGACGATTGAGAATCTTCGGGTCCTTGGTCCACAAGGAAATTGTGTTGGCAAACAACCTATTAGGGAGGGATCATTAGTCTATTAGAGGGAGTAGACTGGGTCCCAGAGCCATCAGGCTGGCTCGCCGGGCAATGTCCCGCACAATAAGCACAGGTTTCGGTGCGGCGGAGTAATTCTGTAATAATCAAAATATAATCTACGGGCATGATAAAGGCCGTCACCGATAGGTCGGTATCTCTTAAATCAATGATTTTGAGGAATGATAATTATTATACGTCGGTACCTGAGCTCTACCTAAACCGTCACTGTGGAGTTAGGTACTTGCAAGACGTCCTAAACTTAAATTCAACTCATATGTTCTTTGTAGGTAACGCCAAAGGGTGACGTCTCCTACAATTTTTGTTGTTTTAGTATTCTCGCGTGCAAGGAGTTAGGAATCATTAGTTACATACCTAAAAAAAATTCTGTTGCAACCACCTTCACGTGTGTTAAGATGAAGAAAAAAGAAGAAAACAGTAACTTTACCAGCCGAATGGTTACAGCATTCGAGCGTCACCTCGGTACGTTCGCACGGCACTACATGCACAGGCGTATTAAAGGATTTCTTTCAGTATTTCTCTCTCACTCTCTCGCAGCTACTCGTACAAAAGATATGGATTCCTTCACAATGCACTTCGTATTTCTGTAGGTAGGTCTGGGAACTTTTAGTGAATAACTACGATCGTTTCAACTTCTCAGCTCCATTTCTAAGCGATGACTTTGTATCGATTTTTCAAACAAGCATAGAAAGCCCTCAGTGAAGGAAAACCTTGAAGCACCTTCGATGATGCGATGGCCCTTTACATTTCTCGGTAGGTATGTCGTCCATAAAGAAGGAATGGGATCCTACAAAGAGTAGGAAATGCAAGTCAGACAATGACGTAACAAGTCCTATGAACACATCGGTATGCAACCGCCAACCAACCGGACTGGCGGTCTCGGAACGTAACATCATCCAAGTAACCCTTGCGTTGCACAGGATTTATTCAAGATGCTTGTTAGTTACCGAGTGTTGGAGGTATACATAGAATAATTGTGCGGCATCAGCATTTGTCAGTTTGAGGGTCTGTTCCGCTTCCGCGAAGGAGGACCCTCCGACTGGGTCTTACGAGTTGAAATGTTTACGTGAATTGTAGCTATACTCCTTAGTCCATCGAAATTTTTTGTTTAATTACACGTGCCACAACGTCCAAGAAAACAACTAGTAGTCTTAACTTGAAATTGTGAGAATATAGGTACATACCAGCCTACCTATTCATCGGACCGCCAGGAATTTTCCTATTTGATTGGAGAAACCCTCCGACAGATTTTGTAAAACCCAGCAGGCACAATGGCATTAGCGAACTCCCAGCATCGGACAAACACGAAGGACTCGGGGCACATTTGAAGAAAAGAAAGTTTGTTATAGACTCGCGCCTCACGAACGTTCGTCCACGCTCATTCTCCTCATGCGTGGATCGTGATTTGAATAACCTTATGACGAATTTCACTTCTTCCGTACAAATAAACATCCAATTTCGAACCTTTTCTTCCCGGAAGGATAGTGAACTTCACGATATAACCTCCCATTGTTCTTTGAAAATGGGTATACAACATAATTAGGTACCTACCTACTTATATATTTGCGGGTATCTATGAAGTCCGGTACCTACCTATTTGATTCGAAGACAACACTTCCTTGAAACTTTCTTAGACAACTTTATGATTTTTGAAGAAGCTAGCCATCAGCCACACCACTGATTCGTGCTCTCTACCCACGCTACTAGTTTTTTTTTCTCGTGAAGGAAAATATCTCTGCGCATTCACCGAATAAATCAATTGTTTAAAGGGAAAGTTACGTCGAAAGATAATCCAGCGAGTTGAAAAATGTAAGCACAATAAACTAAACACAGATCAAGTTTAAGACAGCTTCCAGAGTAAGTTAAGGAATTTATTCAGAGCAATCCCACATCCCAATGCACTCTACATACAGATCTATATGATGACCTTGGATGACCATAAAATTCTCTCTAGGGTTTTTCAAACCTAATTTAGGTTCTTAATTGTTTTGCAGGATTGAGCTTAAATGATTCAAATAGGTAGGTAGGTACCTATATATTAAAAGAGTATAACAAACAATCTACTTGCAGCTCACAAAGGTGATTTTATTGGTATATGCACTTAGTTTTCTTTAGTACCAAAATTCACCATGAGGAGTCTGAGTTAGAGTTATCGAACACCTATCATCAGAGTAGAAAAGGCTCGAATAATTATTTATGGTTTTATTTTTATGGACTTCGATGGATTTGCCTCAGAACCTTTCATGAAATAGGTCGGTACCATTTACACAGATCAGAATGTTCATCAATTTGAAACTCTGTATAAAGGAAAATCTAATAAAGGCTAGAAGCTATGACATTTTTGCATAAATAAACCTATGGGTTTTCTCAGCTCATGTTCGATTATCAACTGAAAACGACAATGTATAATGGAAGTAACCGAAACCTAATTTCGTAATTTCATTTGTCTGCTTGGAAATGTTGAGTCGACATCTGGAATAGCCTGATATAATAGAAACATACTGAATGCGTACACTGTCATCATAAATAAATTAATTATGATTACTATTCCAAATATAATTTTTTTGTTTATTATTTTCAATACCTAATGAACCTTTGGAATCGAGCATGAAAAAACAATTTTTTTAGCCCCCCCCCCCCATCAAAATTTGATGGTTTCCGTTTCAAGGTATGTAAAATCCGAAAATCCAATAAAAAACGCTGCAAATTATTACACAAAGGTTTATTATTCACTTACAGATGCCTCTTCAACGTAGATCGCTGTTTTCTGTGGTCAATACCTGCCCTCGTGTTCCCCCCCAGGAAAGCTCTAAATCGAGTACTGGAGCCGGCCCCGGAACTAAAGTTTCCTACAAATGCGCGGGATTCAATAATTCAATAATTAATTATTTTGTAGTTATTCATGAAGCATAAGGCAAATAATAAACCGTTGTGTAATAATTTACCTGTATAGGTGCCCCTTCTACGTAGATAGTATAATGAACCGTTGTGCAATAATTTACCTTTGAGTAATAATTTACCGTTGTTTAATAATTTACCACTGTGTAATAATTAGGGCTAGGATTTTGCATGTTTTGCATATTTTTTTCAGAAGCCCCAAACATTCATAGAAGTTTGTTTTGATCGTTTTCAGACCATTTGCAACCAAAAAAATCAAAATTTATTTTGCATGTTTAGCATGTTTTAGTTTTTTCCAAATTTTTGCATGTTTTGTGCATGTTTCGTGTATTCTTAGCAATTTTATAGAAAAAATTGACCAAAAATGGATTTTTTAAGCTAATTTTTAGGTACAAACCAAACTTTTTTTAAAAAATAACTAACTAAAACGAGTGGTAGTTTGTTTTCTATAGCATTTTTCAAACTAAAATGGGGTGATTGGCCTCACTCAAGATTCAAAGGCAAAAGAATGCAGGAAACCAGGCTGTCTGGAAAGGCCCGATTCTTTTGCGAGGATTAAAATGGATGGGTTCGTAAGACGTAATCCTCTTACAACCCATCCCTTTGCTTGAGAGATTTTTAATGAAAAGCAATATTGATGATTGCAAATTTATTTATTCACGCATGATATAAAATTTTCAATTTTTTATTTTAAATTAATTTATTTATTATTAGTTTGATATACCTACATTTCATAAACTTTTTTCATGGTTTTTCAAATATTCTTAACATTTTACGTACTTATTCGTTAAAACGGGGTTCCACAAGCATTCATAGCCTAAAATTAATTTTTCTTTGAATTATTTAAAAAAAAGATGCTTTTGCATATTTTGGCATTTTTCAGTGCATGTTTCGCCTCAAATTTTTGCATGTTGATCCGAGCCCTAGTAATAATTTACCCACCAATAATACTTCAATGTTTGTTCAAGTTTCGCTACCTATCAACAAAATCCAAAAGAGCCATCATTTTTCAAATGAAATTATATCTCAGAACAACCAACTCGACTTCACACTCAGTGAATATAATCAGATGCTCCCTAGCAATGATTATTTCGGAACAATTCCCGATTGTTGACGCGTCCCTAGTGATGATATCTGGGCTGAATGTATACAATTTCATTCACCCTCCTGTTGAAGAAGCCTGTCCGCGCAAACTTCTGGGTGGTCTTAAAACACTCCAAAGTTCGAGAACTATTTAAAGCCGTAAAAAAATTCGAGATAACGGCGTCCTGGAGATTTCAACCCCCATTTTTCACCCCTTAGGGATGACTGACATTAGCGCCGAGCTTTGAGGACCATCTAGAACCAAATGGAACCTATAAACCAAATTTCGTTAATTTTGGTTCATGTTAACTAAGAAAAGTGCGAAGTACGGCATACGGCGGACGGACAGAAATTTTTTTATTGCAGTTTTGGATTCTACATACCTTGAAACGGAAACCATCAAATTTTGAGGGGGGGGGTTAAACTTTTTTTTTTCATGCTCGATTCCAAAGGTTCATTAGGTATTGAAAATAATAAAACAAAATTTCTGTCCGTCCGTCGTACGCCGTACTTCGCACTTTTCTTAGTTACCATGAACCAAAATTGACGAAATTCGGATTATAGGTCCCATTTGGGGTTAGTTGGTCCTCGAAGCTCGGCGTTAATGTCAGTCATCCCTAAGGGGTGAAAAATGGGGGTTGAAGTCTCCAGGACGCCGTTATCTCGATTTTTTTTAACGGTTTTAAATAGTTCTCGAACTTGAGAGTTTTTAAAGACCAGCCGGAGCATTGTACGTCCAGCCGTTCGTTCACACTAAGGCCCAGAAGTTTGCACCGACAGGCATTTTCAACAGGATGGTGAATGAAATTATATACATTCAGCCCAAATATCATCACTAGGGACGCGCTAACAATCGGGAATTGGCCCGAGATAATCATTGCTAGGGAGCACCTGATTATATTCACGGAGTATGAAGTCGAGTTGGTTGTTCTGTGATATTATTTCATTTGAAAATGGCTCTTTTGGAGTTTGTTGATGGTTAGTGAAACCTCAACAACCTTTGAAGTATTATTGATGGGCAAATTATTACAAAACGGTAAATTATTACTCAAAGGTAAATTATTGCACAACGGTTCATTATACTATGAACGTAGAAGGGCACCTATACAGGTAAATTATTACACAACGGCTCCCCGCGCATCTGTAAGAAACTTTTATTCCGGGGCCGGCTCCGCGATTTAGGGCTTTCCAGGGGGGAGCTCGAGGGTATTGACCACAGAAAACAGTGATCTACGCAGAAGGGGCATCTATACAGGTAAATAATAAACCTTTGTGTAATAATTTGCAGCGTTTTTAAACTTAGAAACATATGACTTGAAGAGAAAAGTTGCAACAGGAGTGCGTTATCTTGTCAAGAGGGTTTGCAACATGTTGATTGATTTTTGTCAACAGAGCATTTACAAAGAGCAATACAGCTAAAAGACCAGAGGTTTAAAGAGTTCCAGTCATACAGTGTAATAAGCAATATGACCTAATCACGTCGCCTTTCACTTTGTACAATTTTTAGTGATCTTTCACCCATAAAAATCAAAATTGGACATCCGCCACCCTTTCCCAGTTTAGAAAAAAACGGACTTTGCATAAACTTTTTTTGAATGGTTTTATTACTTATTAAAGAGTTAGTGGGAGGGAAAAAAAATCTGAAGAAGGAAAGCACGCAAAAGAGTCTCGGCGTGACTGGTACTTTTCACGTTCACCGCCCACCAAAAGGCGGTTGTACCGATTTCTCATTGCAATAAATCCTAAAGCAGCGTTTCGCCCGATGTATCTCATTCGTGGATGAAACCAGTTGCATTATCTCCGCTCATACTCATACTTCGAAAGAGGTTTTCACGTAACACTGTCATGCCCAACCGTCACAGATGCTCATACTGGAACTCGCGTTGACATTTATGGCCCATAAAATACGTGTAATGCCCAACAAAAAAGTCGTAAAGCCGCTTTGGTTCTACCTGATCAACTCACTTCCGAAACCTTGAACTTTCAGAATAACTGTACACGAAATGTAATTTTCTGTTGTTCCATCTTGCACTAAAGGTTATGAAGTATCTACTGGTGACTCATTTCCCCGGAGGTACTATAACGTTGGGGGTGGGGTCTCTACGGACTCCAGCAGTTTCTAGGAATAGAATTGTATATAGCGAAGCATTTTCACGAGAATCTGTCTTCAGGGGTGGACAGGTCCACTGGGAAACTGGTCAAGGTCCAAGAGGAAATGCATGTCCAGTCTGTGTGGCAGTCCAGGATGCAGCAGCAGGTAGGTAGGTAACAAATTTTTAGAAGGAAAACTAATCAATGGTGTCCTGGTATCCTCCCAGAACCACTCCTTGTACATTTATTATAAGATCTCGCAATAAACCAAGGAATGGAGCGGCAGACGTAGGAGATCCGGAGGACCTGGTGGGGAGCCCCACCATCCTCCACCAGTATGGAGGATGGTGGGAGATAGTCCCAGGGACTATAAAAACTCGGCTCCTTCGCCTTCCAACTCATTCTACGCTCTACTTGAGTCGCTGACTTATCTCTCTCACCTCGCTCATCCTCTATCCTTCTCATAAAAGATCCCAGAGTGGTGTGTGCCTTCTAGGTCGTAACCACTGGGCATATTCCTCCTAACGTCTCAGTGGTGGACACCTTCTAGGTGGTAACCAGGGGCGTCGGGTACGCTACCTCTTCCTACCTCGCCCCTCACCTATGCATCCACCACAAATGGATGGTCAAGTTTGAGCACTCCGATTGCACAGGTACTTGTTAGGGTCGCCCGAGAGTTTCGGGATGTTTTGAAAATTAGCTGACGTTTGAAGAATAACCAAGAAAAATCTACAGGTAGTAAGTTGTGACGTTTCATCACTCGTGAGCGATCGATTCCCGCAACCACAACTGAAGTCACGCTTTAGCAAATAGAAGCCCGTTTCGTTGTTCGACCAAGGTATATTCGACAGGTAGGTCTAGGTGTAGGTAGTGAAGTTTATGAAGTTGGTGTGAAACCAGTAGGTAGGTACCTACATCACTACATCAGAGATACATACACGCATACACAAACACACACACACCATATACGAGTACACACTCTGTTTTTCGTTAATTGCTCCTCTAATTACGATGTTAATTCATATGCAGGTTTATAAAATGTATGTTCATTCTATAAATTGATAGTACTGCCATTCCAGCATATAGTATTATTACAACAAAAAAGAACGCTAACACAAATTTTATATTTAACCTTATAAAATAAATGTTCAAAATAGAAACGTTTCATACTAAATAATATAATTGAAATCTCACAGCAAGTTAGGTGGTAACAAAGACTTCTGCGAACACATTTTAGACACAAAAATATGCAATCAGAAAGAAACTGTGGATTGTAAAATATCACTTCGTTCAAAAAAATTTAGAAAGGAACAAAAACCTCTCCTTGATTACCACACTGCTGGATGATAAGGTCTTACCACCGTGATAACAAAAGTTCTGCTTCTTCTTTACTAGCTTTGTTCGTGCTGTTCCTTGGGGCTAGCTCCGAGCAAGTTCAGTTTTTGCTTGAGCCGAACTGGCTGGCTCTGAACACGCTCGCTCGGAGCAGGGTGAGCCTGGAGCTTGTTCGGAGCACGGGCAGCTCGAACGGGTCGAGGGTGCATGCGCGGAAGAGCAGTGCTCAGCAGCCCCTGGTCTTCTCGTGGGACACAGGAGGGCTTGCTCAGAGCAGCTCGGAGGAAGACCCTTGGCCAGCACGAGCACCGAACCCCGGGACAGCGCGAACACTGGACCACTTGGCTCGGAGCTCGCCCTGGGTCTGCAAGAACAGCGAATCTGCCTCACCCTTACTCTGCGCAGTCACTCTGAACAAGCTCTGAAGGGCTGCGCGAACAAAGCTAATCTTCTACGATGGAGTGGAAAATATCTATGCTTATATATATACCTCGATGTTACATCGATGTTGACGAATTCCATCGAAAATATGTAGGTTTGGCATACAACAGGCCAAGTAGGACCTTGGGAGCACCATTTCAAAAACGTCTCCGATTTCGAATAGGCAGTGTAGCTTCCTCACTTCAATAACATGAACGTACAGAATAGTTGGGTAGCTTCATTTTGATACGGGACCATCTGCGATCCAACCCGCGTGTACCCTCAAAATCTCAGCTCTGTACGGCTATTTTTCGCGTAGTTAGAAGCGTTACCAGGAAATGGCCAACATTTCATGTTCGAGCATGCGCAGACGAAAGTTTACACTACGTTTCCAATGAAATTCATTTGGCACTATCAAAGTATTATTCCTGATCGACCCGCCAAGTTTGAACTCATTTCAACGATATTTAGGGCAATTATGGGCGTTCCAGGTATTTCAGGTTTGCGCATGCGCAGACGAAACTTACAGTAATTTTTCAATGATTTTGGTATGGGACCATCTGTGACCCAACCCGCGCCTACCCTCCAAATTTCAGCCCATTTCAACCATTATAAAGGGTATTTATGGGCAGTACAAGGAATTACCACAGAGAGACAGACAGACACGGAACCAGAAATGTTCCTTGATGTCTGAAACGCAAAATGGTTGTGTTACTTTTCATTTTGGAGGACGTACATTTTTTTTAATCAATCACGAATCCAAGGCTTTCCTACCTTCAGTAGTGAGGAAGCAAAAAGTAGGACCATATCTTCCTTTTGGTGAGTTCAAAAATATGGGAGGACCCAAACTCAAAAAGTAGGACCTGTACTCCCGAAAGGAGTACCTATGGTCACCGTATTTGTAGAGGCCCTACTACTATAAATCCTAGCCAAACAACTCGTGAAGCAGATGATTGTCATACAGCCTTGAAACTTGCTCAGAACTCTTCTTCCCGTGGCTTCGAGCTAGAACGTGCCTCGTTAAGGATGGTACCTCCCTCTTCATGGAGAAGATATTGAGGTCAGGCCTTAGCACAATGCCTTTGAAGGCCAGATTTGTTTTTTTCTCCATCTCGTATCTCGTTAAATAAGGTACCTTGAAAACTACCGACCTGCGTTTAACCTGCTTTGCACCCTCTCAAACTACGTAGGTACATACACCTATCACCTCATACCAATTTCATGTTTAAACATTGATGATGTTGATGATAGAAAATTAGATCGGAAAATAAATATGTACAGTGATATAAAATGGTACCTACTGCTTCATCATAATATGCAGGATGTGGCCTTAATAATGTAGGTATAGTGGGAAGTTATGGTACCTATACATTGTATACCATAACACCTACCTACTTTGGTTATGTATCTTTCGCAAGCGAAAATATCATCATTATATTTTTGGTGGGCGGGTGCGGGTTTTAGATCCTCCTGAGAAACCCAGAATAGGGAAAAAAACCCATGACTCATTTTCGACCCCCAGCCTTTACCAGCCTATACCACTTTACATGAACGTACTTTTATTGTTGTTACTGTAATTTCAGCAATTTTTACCTGACTGTAAAAAGAAAACTCAAATTTGACCCACTTCTTGTAACAGAAAATTGCTCATTTTCAAACTCATCCTTTCGTTCAAATTTGGAATTTCTTATCTCGTATCTAAGGTTAGGCATCGGCTGGAATGACACAAATACATATACTATAATATAAAAATTGTCAAAATCCAAGAATGGGTTCTGAAGAGGATGAGAACGAAAAAAAGAAATTAAATTAAATTAAAAAAACCCATCAAACCCATCACCCATCGCAATTGACAAACAGAAGGTGATGTAGCCCCCAGACTTTAGATCAGACAAACAATGCATTGAGCACATAGTTCAAGGAGAAGGAGGTGGGCATGTGCTCCGTGTCCTTCGATCCAAACAGAAGTCAATGGAGAGCTCGTGGCTCATCCCTAGTGCCAATGAACTGAAGAGAAGGGTCGTGAAGCCCTTTAGATTATTTTTTTTGTGGATAACTCGGAGGCTGGTGGTGGTGGAGGTTGCCCAAGGGAGACACGACCTGCAACTTTGCCTTCTGACCATCACGATCGCGTTACCTCATTCCCCTCAACAACCGAGGTTGCTCAACTTGCTCCTCCGAACTCCTTTCTCTTATTTACCCACCCATTAGCTGTCACATCTTGATGCGTTCCTTGCTTAACGTTTTCACGGGCTACACTTGCTATCAGTGGTCTTTTGTCCTAGCACCTACTTCCAAGGTCTTTCCTGAGGATCTCAAGTGAAGAATGTCGATCAGGCTCTGGAAATCATAGCCAGCCACCGTCTCTCCAAATACACCTGATTGCTGCCGCAATGAAGCAACCGAGCTAACCATCAGACCCCGTCATTACAGCCTACATCAGAAGATGTCACGCCATTTCTAATGTGACGAACCAAAGGTATACCAAGATATCTGCACGAGAAATTTTGATAGGAGTCAAATATAAATCATTCTACATACAGAAAAACACTGCAAATTCTAGCACTGTGGCACATCAGGTTAAGGTAGGCCATTTAGAAAATTATGAATTTCAAAAAACGAGACAGGTAATTCAGTGGACATGTACCTACTACCTCTGTAATGGATGACAGATAATCCAATAGATAAATAATGATAATATATAGAGACCAGTACAGTGACTCATTGAGGAGTAACTACCTACGCTGAAATTGGCTGATTTTTCGGTCTACTTAATCGTTTTCTCACGCTACAGCCATCAATTTACAAATTGATGAGAAAATTCCAATTAGTAGGGAGAAATAACGTATTTATTTACTAAGGATTCCCAAGTTACCAACTGTCCTGTAGTGATGGTGTCACACAGTAATGTTCTAGGGGCCAAGTTGAACTCTGCACCAATTATACTCCTATAACTATCAAAGAACGTACCTAAGCAACGTGATTCAAGGACTCGGCACCAGCACAGTCAGAGTTCAGTAAATACTGAATAATTGAAGCTCAGACAGGTAAACCTAATATTAGGTTTATTGAATTCAGCACTACATTTAGCACTAGTGCATAATATCCCATAACATAGGTACTCAAACGGAAGCGAAAAAAAGTGCGAGAGATGCTTCTTGTCAGTGGTACGAAATTTCGTAAAGCAAAGGAAGATGAAGGGAGAGAAATTCTGGCATTATTGCTACATCGCTCGCTGTGCAGGCAAAGTATGGACTGTGGGTGAGTTGGTACACAGTAGAATTGCTTAGAAAGGACATCTATTTACCTACTTATTTTACTGAAAGTGCTCCAAATTTATCGATTATCTCGTGGAAACTTAGTAAGTTTTCCGAGTCAACAATATTTCCCCCTGCCATTTGGGCAGCCAACACAGATTCGACGCCACGAACGACTAATGTATACGGATCATTTCATAGTCATTTCAATACGAGCATAGCGCACAGTGCTAGAGCACAGTTGAGATGCAAAGACACAAGAGTAAAAGTAAAGGAAGAGTTTTTACGTCAAGAATAAAATGCTTGAGCGATGGCTTTCTGACTAGGCTTCAATTTGTATTGCAAATAGGTATTTCTGTAAAATTTATAACGGAAAATAGGAATAACTAGAAGAGCGTTAAAGCTTGGTGCGGTAAATGTTGACGTAAGTACCATCCTCTAATGAACTGCTATGGACTAACTATGCAAATAAGTTGTCTATAAAGTTGATAGAAATATAATACTTCAGCAGGTAGGTGTAGGAATAGAGTAGTAGGTGTAGAAACAGAAATAGAGTAAATAGAACTGAATAGAATGAAAATGACTAGATGAGTTCAAGAGCTTAGTTCGAGTAAAATTTTGACGTGTACTATTCAACGGGTTGCTATGGACTACCTATGTACCTACTAAATTTGGTCCCTATTTCACCTAAACTTCCGCGAATTTCAACCTGATTTCATCTTTACTGAAACGAATATAACAAGCTCTGGACATGTACAAGAGAGCTGCCGGTTCCGAACTGAAAATTCGGTGCAGAGCTCAGAGGAAGACGGTGCCGAATTCAATAGGTAATCTCGAAAGGTCTCCAGGTAAAACAGTGCCGAGTTCAAGACCACCCAAGTTCTCTGTCTATGCCGCAGTTTGGATGTTGCCGGAAACAAGACAACTTTCACCTAGTTCCAACGTCTTCCCCACTGAACGTTTTTTAAATCTGTTTTTAATTGATATCCGCCTCGTTACAACTTCTCCATAAGCGATTATCCTTGATGGTAAAGCCGACTATCCAACAGTGGCCGCAAGTTACGCCATCGAATCTTAACGAATTTTTAATAAAATACGTAACGAATTTTTGGGGCAAACCCACAATATAAGTAGGTATCGACCATCTAATCCGTACTTTCTGTACTTTCTAATACATTTTGGTTTATTATTCTGTGAATAATACACCTATGTATTCGCTCAGCAAAAAATTTTTATAACACCCCCTCAAACTTTTTTCTTTTTCGTTTCAAGGTGCGTAGATTACAAAAATGCAATGTCCGTCCGCCGTACGCCGTCCGCCGTACGCCGTCCGCCGTACGCCGTCCGCCGTATCACGTGTACAGGCTTCATTTTTGGTCTAAAAAAGTCGTTCTTTCGCACACATGCTCCATTTGGGCCCTAGTTGTGTCCCGAAACTTTTCAGCCCGATCGGAATATACCCACGGGTGTTATGAGTGAAAATGTGTGTAAAAATAGGTACTTTTTGCGTTTTAGCAACATGTTGGTAAGATGAGCTTCTGAGATATCTTTTTCCATGTTTTTCGGGAGGATAAGACCGAATATGAAGTCGATTTTGACCAAAGAGTGGAAAATTCAGTTCTACCAAATGTTCAGCTCCCAAAATTGATTTTTTATGAGTCAAAAACCTGGAAAATCGTCTGAAATCACCATCAGTTTAGATAATAGCACTGGAAAAAGTGTCAACACGTGGATCAAGAGGATTAAATGGCAATACCAATGATCAAAGATAGTTTTAAAAAAAATAAAAAAATAAAATAACACGAGCGTAGGTACCTAATTTGTGTTTTAGGGGCCAAAATTAATGGAAACCATCAGAAATAGCTATTTCGATTATTACGCATGAAAGAAACAATAAATGAAAAGCCAACATTTCTGTAGGTATGTCCAGTAGAATAATAAACCCATGTGACAAGGACTTTGCAGCGTTTTTTAAATATGGGTACATACTCCTCATTGAGTGAAACTACAATAATTCACTTGAAAATACCGAATTTGTTCAGAAAGCTAACTCGTAATGGGCGAGTTGAAGTTTGGATTTTCAGTTCAATTCAATTCTTTACTGAAACACATATTTAGTACATAATGAAGAATATAAGTACAGAAACATGTGAAAACCAAGTTCGTGAATGGGCCCCTAAGGTCTTGACGACCCGTCCAGGGGCTGGTTGTCACTGAACAAACAGGTTGTCACGGAAACAATATATATTTACAGACAATATTCAACTTGAGTGAAAAAAAAAAAAATTAAAGTATATATGTAAGGGTATGTAGCACCTATGCCATCCATATTCCAAGATAGTAATTACCTAAATACATAACACAGTTACAATTACAGATCAAACCTATTCAAGAACGAACTAAATCACTCGCGAAGAAATCGTGGAAACCCATTTCAAAGAAAAACGGAGTTATTGAAAAAATAGTCTATTTCCACTAATACACGAAAAACGCAAAAAACACTGTTATACCAGTTTCGGTACAATAACCTTATAAAGAAACATAATATCATATATATCAACCAATTTAACACCAAAAACATAACCTTCACCGAAAAAATTAACATTATTATTCTAATTCTCAGACTAGGGGGGATACCCCCTTTCTTGGGGTTTCTCCCCATAACACTTTTGGGGAAAAAAGAGAAAGTCAAAAAACCAAAACAAGATAAATATCCCCCACAAAATTCATAATAAAAAAACTATAAAAATAAAAACACATAACACCAAATATTCCATACTCAACAAAGTCAGCAAAATATGCTTACACATAGAACAAAAAACTAACAAACCAGAAAAAAAATAACAGAATATTTTATATAAAATATTAAATATATAAAAATAAGTTTTAAGGGGAGAAACCCCAAGAAAGGGGGTATCCCCCCTAGTCTGAGAATTAGAATAATAATGTTAATTTTTTCGGTGAAGGTTATGTTTTAGGTGTTAAATTGGTTGATATAATATGATATTATGTTTCTTTATAAGTAAATTGTGTGTTACTGACGATGGTTTGATCACCGAAACCGGTATAACAGTGTTTTTTGCGTTTTTCGTGTATTAGTGGAAATAGACTATTTTTTCAATAACTCAGTTTTTCTTTTCTATTCAAGAAGTCAGTGTGCAGGTCAGACTTATGCATTTGCAGCAGGTATGCGCCAATTCTTTTTTTGAAGGATTTAGTCGACTGATCTGATTGTAAGGTAGTCGGAAGTGAGGCGTATATTGTGGGAGGCAGCCATGGAAATTGTCTTGTGAAAAAATCGGCGGGGAACTCGAATTTGGCTACCCTCGCATGTTGCTCGGGTGACTCTCAGGACAATGCGGTGGGGTAGACATTTTGCTTCCGAGTCTGCGAAGCAGCGGAAGCCTTGTGTTCACTTTCGTGAGCCAAAAAATTTTTGTCTTCAGAAATCAAAATTTCCACTTGCATTTTGCGTTTCAAAGCCTACTGAACAAATTTGGTTCCGTGTCTGTCGGTCTGTGGGTCTGTGAGTCTGTCTGTCCGCATTTCCTTGTTACAGCCATAACTTCCACGATTTTAAATTGATTCAGCTCAAATTTTGAGGAATGGTGCGGATAAGGCCCCTTGAGGTCCCATACAAATTTCAACATGATTGATCTAGCGGTACGCCCTGCGCATGCGCTAACGTTAAATTCAACAAACACGCATAACTTTCACAATTTTGATTCAATTTCGCTCAAATTTTCAAGGGTTGTTTGGACAAGGCCTAGTGAGTTCCAGTATGAATTGCAGCATGATCGGACCCTCGGTGCGCTCTGCGCATGCGCTGGCGTGAAATAGATTCAATTTCCTTGTTACAGCCGTAGTAACCAAAGATTTCACCCAATTTCAATGTAATTCTCAGGGATTAAGCGGGTAGGGCCCATTGAGGTCCCATATAAATTTCAACGTGATAGAGCCAGCGGTTCGCCCTGCGCATGCGCTAACGTGAAATTCTTCAAACACCCATAACTTTCGCAATTATGTATAATGGACGTAATGTATTATGGACGTAATGTTATGTAATATGTATATTTCATGTAATGTAATGTAATGTAATGTTATGTAATATGTATATTTCACGTTATGTAATGTTATGTAATGTAATGTTATGTTATGTAATGTAATGTAATGTTATGTTATTTTGCTTCCGAGTCTGTTCTATTTTATAATGGGTCACTCTGATTGTGACGAGGAAGCTCCTGTGCCATCACCTTGGCAGTGTATTTTAATCTTGTTTACACGAAGCAGGGAGCGATAAACAAACATCAGTCTTGGTGGAAGAATATCAAATTTTTTAAAAAGATCATTGATTCGCGTTCGGGAATGCGACCGAGTGATGATCCGAAGGAGGGAGTTGCACACGACATTGAGCGAGCGGAAGGTTTGGGCATATGCTCCGCCCCAGAATTCTATACCATATATTAGGATACATATGCGTAATACACCATCTTTAAGTTACTTTTGGAGAGCCATTTTCGTAGTATACAGAAAAAGAAAATTTGGAGACAAACTTTGTTTGTGAGACAAATGTTCCTCTCAAAAGTGAAAACAAAACTTCCGACGCACTGGTAGATTCGGAAGCAAAAGAATGTCCTGTACATACTGCATAGGTACATGGAATGGAACACGCCATATGGAGGAAGTGGAACTCGATAGAAGGGCAATTGCAGAGTGGCAAATACACAGCCTACTTCCCTTGGTTTCCAATTCACTCTTTTAATAGCTGCACTCGGAATTCGGTACTGATTCGTCACAGTTCCATGGTAAAGGCGCGCCAAGAATTAATTTAACGGACGCAACACAAGAAAGACGCAATCGTTGTAATAATCCGCCTGAGGGCAGGTATCGCGAATCGTACACGTCCGATCTCGATCTTCAAAGACCGCGCTGATAGTGAAAGCACGCAACACAACCTTGGAAGCTAATGAACCGGTGCATGTGGAAGAGATTGGATTAGCCGCGTTTCACTGATGTTAGTTCAACCGGAGAATCCCCTGGAACGAGAGAGGATCCCCTGGATATGAGTGGCAATTACCGCTCACAACATCTCTTTTCTCCACACCTACCGTGGAATATTAACGGGAAACAATAACAATTGTTTATTGGGATGTGGAAAAAGAAAATGCGTGGAACGCAAAGTGCGACTATACATTTTGATTTACGACTTTCTTAGGTTCCGGCGTGAATGAGGCTTCCCAACCTTCCTCATATACCATATACCTTCCTATGGTTAGGAACCTAGGAAGGTATATGGGTACATATATCACAAGCTGGAGCTTGTGAAAACGTGCATGTTGAACGCCTCTTATCGCAAATAAGAATGTCAAATAAAAACAACATCAAATTGCACTTCAAACGAATCACCTACAAAATTGACTGCACACAGCTGTGCACCTTGTGCAATACTCGTAGGTTTGAGGTCGAGGATCTCATTCATATTGTTTACACATGCCCAGTTTATACGGCCCTTCTTGAGTTTTATTTGGTTAAGTACTTGAACCCTCAATTCTTAACAGTAGCCCGAAGTCGGAGGATTTATTGCATGTACTGATTTCGCTTCTGGATCTGAGGGACGACAGAGACAAAATGTTTGCATTATTTAATTTTATCTCGAAAAGCTTGATGTTACGGGCGTCTATGAGGAACGAGTGAGTTCATATTATTTACTTTATTTTAACCTGACCCTTCAGGTTTTTGCGATGGGACCCCCCGCCGAAAAACGACAGTAAAAAGTGAGACCAAATAGTGAGATGAAAGTAGCGCGAAATTTTCTTATGATTTTCACGTACAACCGAGTAGTTGCTAGGGAAATGAAACTTCTTTCATTTTCATCGGACAAAAATCGATTTCCATTCGTTGGAAAGCTCTTGATTTATCACGCATTTATTTCGTATTTGTTCTTGGTATTTATTTCCTGGTTTCATAATATAACTATATAAATGGATGTTATAAATCGATAGTAAACAATGACGCTTGTTTGACCAAATAGTGAGACCAAATAGTGAGATGAAAGTAGCGCGAAATTTTCTTATGATTCTCACGTACAACCGAGTAGTTGCTAGGGAAATGAAACTTCTTTTTTTCTTATATTATTTCAAATTAGAAATATGCTTGTCGATGTAATTTATATTTAATCAAGAAGTGTGTTCATTTATTTATTTATTCATGTCGTCACAATGTTTCATTTTTGAATCATGGTTATTCAGTTGATATTTTTATTGACATTTTCATGTCTTTGCCCTGGCACATAGCACAAAAAACTGTCACGAAATTGCGTAACGAAATTGTGTTACAGTGCCTTTATAATGATTTCCGCTTACAACGACCCCGTTGTTAGGTTTGTTCATTTTCTACACTTTTTAACCCACAAAAATCGTTCACCACTCGTTGGAAAGCTCTCGATTTAACGAACATTTTCATGTTCTCCATAACATATTGACTATACGAATAGCGGAGCTATGGGCATAACTGTTCTCATATTTTGTTTACAAACTAATGATCGTGAGTGTAGAAGATAATTAATCCTGAATCGTCTATTTTATTGAAATTAGGTACCTACCTCTTAATATTAATAATGTCAAAAGCAATAGGTAAAGACATGAAAATGTCCCAATGCGTTGCAGACTCGTATGCAAGCGTTTTTTGTTCAAGTTGCGAAAGTACCTACCAACAAAATCCAATAGTCCATCACTTATCAAATGAAATAGAAACAACCAACAAAATCCAGAATCACAGAAACAGCAAAAACGCTTGCATACGAGTCTGCAACGCATTGGGACATTTTCATGTCTTTACCTATTGCTTTTGACATTATTAATATTAAGAGGTAGGTACCTAATTTCAATAAAATAGACGATTCCGGATTAATTATCTTCTACACTCACGATCATTAGTTTGTAAACAAAATATGAGAACAGTTATGCCCATAGCTCCGCTATTCGTATAGTCAATATGTTATGGAGAACATGAAAATGTTCGTTAAATCGAGAGCTTTCCAACGAGTGGTGAACGATTTTTGTGGGTTAATTTTTAAAGATTATGACCTCGAATGATCTCTTGTAACAATCGTGAAGATTAATACAATAAAATTTATCTATCTATCTATATCACAAGCTACATTACCCAAACTATACTCTGTAACCAAGGTGAATAGATGCCTACAGGCTAACACACATCTACACATCTTCTCCTACAGCTAAACTTATCAGACTTTAGCCAAATACTGATGAAAACACAAACTTTGTATTGTGTTAGTTGTCGACATTCCTCTATCTAATTTCTAATGCACCGTATTGTAGATCCCTTGAAATGTCTACATCTACAAGTAAGAATTGGGCATTGGATTGAAATCAGGAGGGTAGTGGTCCCAGTTGATCTCATATGGTTTTCACCCTCATCGGACTGTGTTTCCAGCAAAACGCCCATGGATATCTACTCGTACAAGGAAAAGCGTGGACGTGAGCCTCATTTTCATCAAATCCCAAGGCAGTGCATAGGAGGAGCGTGCACAGGGTAGTGTTGCCCATTGGTTGAGTAGTTTTGTAGTCGTCATGGTGGGCTGGGTCTGGCTGGGACAAACTGACCGCCTACTGATGCTATTTTTTTACATAGGCGGTTTTGGTTTATTATTCTGTGAATAATACACCTATGTATTCGCTCAGCAAAAAATTTTTATAACCCCCCCTCAAAATTTTTTCTTTTCCGTTTCAAGGTGCGTAGATTCCAAAAACGCTGCAAAGTCCTTGTCACATGGGTTTATTATTCCATTACACATACCTACAGAGATGTTGGCTGTTTATTTATTGTTTCTTTCATATAAAATAATTGAAATAGCTATCTCTGGTGGTTTCCACCAATTTTGGCCCCCAAAACTCGAATAAAGTACGCTCCTTTTTTTTTTTAAATTATCTCTGATCATTGATAGTACCATTTAATCGTCTTGATCCACCTGTTGACACTTTTTCCAGTGTTATTATACAAATTGATGGTGATTTCAAACGATTTCCCAGGTTTTTGACTCATAAAAAATCAATTTCGGGAGCTGAACATCTAGTAGAACCTCAATTTTCTATTCTTTGGTCAAAATCGACTTCATATTCGGTCTTCTCGTCCCCAAAAACATGAAAAACGGTACCTTAAAAGCTCATGTTACCAACATGTTGCTAAAACGCAAAAAGTACCTATTTTTATACACATTTTCACTCATAACACCCCTGGGTATATTCCGATCGGGCTGAAAAGTTTCGGGACACAACTAGGGCCCAAATGGAGCATGTGTGCGAAAGAACGATTTTTTTAGACCGAAAATGAAGCCTGTACACGTGATACGGCGGACGGCGTACGGCGGACGGACATTGCATTTTTGGAATCTACGTACCTTGAAACGGAAAAGAAAAAATTTTGAGGGGATGTTATAAAAATTTTTTGCTGAGCGAATACATAGGTGTATTATTCACAGAATAATAAACCAAAATGCAATGTCCGTCCGCCGTACGCCGTCCGCCGTCCGCCGTATCACGTGTACCGGCTTCATTTTCGGTCTAAAAAATTTGTTCTTTCGCACACATGCTCCAATTGGGCCCTAGTTGTGTCCCGAAACTTTTCAGCCCGATCGGAATTTACCCAGGGGAGTTATGAGTGAAAATGTGTATAAAAATAGGTACTTTTTGTGTTTTAGTAACATGTTGGTAAAATGAGCTTTTGAGGTATCGTTTTTCATGTTTTTGGGGACGAGAAGACCGAATATGAAGTCGATTTTGACCGTAGAGTGGAAAATTGAGGTTGTATCAGATGTTCAGCTCCCAAAATTGATTTTTTATGAGTCAAAAACCTGGGAAACCGTCTGAAATCACCATCAATTTGTAGAATAACACTAGAAAAAGTATCAGCAGGTGGATCAAGACGATTAAATGGTACTGCATATCAATGATCGAAGATAATTTAAAAAAAAAAAAGGAGCTTACCTAATTCGTGTTTTGGGGGCCAAAATTGGTGGAAACCACCAGATATAGCTATTTCAATTATTTTATATGAAAGAATATCTTCTGTAGGTATGTCCAACAGAATAATAAACCCATGTGACAAGGACTTTGCAGCGTTTTTTCAATAATGCATGATTAGGCAATGAGTACCCAGATCCTGGCTGTTCCTCTTTTTGTAAAGGAGGAAAAAGGAGGAGGTTTTTTTCAAAATTTTTTTGGTTGGCCTTTTTTGTATACATTCTTTGGGAATAAACAATTTTTCAGATTTAAAAAATGTTGAACCGTTGCCGAGAAAAACGTTAAATACTTTTCCATCTTCTCTCTCTCGCACACCTGTCGCAATTTAGCCGGCCTGGTTTCCAGGTTGGTAGGTACTGCCACTTGTTGACAATTATGGTCTCTGTAGCTCGTAATATGTGACAGCCTCTGACTCTTAGTAGAAATTCGAGTCGAACTTCTCTGCGGATGACATAGCCACAACGAATCGACTTGGTATATCACTACGTTGATGAGACGAATCTGACGCACATGATAAGGATATTCATTGCTACATCAACAAAGGCGCAGCAAGAGATCTCAGTTCAGCCTCGTCCTTTGGAACACCCTGTACAGAGTGGACGCGATTGGAATGGAACGAGCTGGTAATTATTTTGCTTTGTAGTTGAATTATATTCATAGTTTCATTTCCATTCAGGTTGCTCTAAAGCGGAGTTGTATAGGAAAGAACTCAGTTCTTATTCGATTGCGGAACAGTCGTCCTGAACTTCGTTCCACTTGGATCACGTAACAATTTAAGAATTTTTCTCTTATCTAATTTAACCCTGGATTTGACCTCTTGGGTGTATTCCCGGGGGGACTTTTGTTACTTGAACGATATGACAACTCGTCATTTCAATCTTTAGTCCCTGTAGGCTTCACATGATTGTTATCAGAGGCGAAGAGCTAATCGTTGGTCGGGTAAGGACATGCAAGTTTTTCAAAGCTTGTACATATTGGTGCCCGAGACGAGAACCAGAGACGCCGCGACTTTTATCCCAAACGGGGATATAAAGATCGGACGTTGTAGCCCGATCGGACACCCCGGCCACCATTTTAAGAAATAACAGGTACCTACCTAATGACAATCTCATTCAATAAATTAATAACAATAACACATTCATACAATTTACTGGATGTTGACGTTGCCTTTTCGAACTGGAACCCTTCCTCAGAAAAACGGGAGGGAAGGGGCACCTGTGCATATAGGTACTCGCAGGCTGGTAGATACCTACGTATAGCTATGAGTGATTATAATTCCCTATTATTATACAGTTCGTTATATAGTTCATATAGCTAGTTAGTAGTATTATATATTCGCTATTATAAAATAGGTATAGCAAACGTCAAGTTTCATTTCAGAAAATTAATTTGCGAAAAATATTCTGTAACAACGTAGATACATTCTGCCGTGTGAAGGAAGAACGACTCAACTCAAAAATGGTCGAAAATGGGATTTTCACGTAACCCCCCTAATTTCAACCCCACCTTTTTGATGGTCAAATCGGAATTCCAAAATTCGACCCAGAAGGGGTTGAAATTGTTAGGGATGAAATCTGGAAATTGCTTAATTTTGAGGAAAAACGTGTCAACTCCGTGTTTTTTTTTTTTAGTAAAAACATCTCAGCGCCTCGATTGAAACACCCTAACTTGCGAGTTTTGTTATTTATTTGTTGTGGAAAAACGACTCAACTAGCTGAAAACGCCGTTGAGTCGTTTTTCTCCCAAACCGTTGGCTTCAGGATCGGGGAACCGTTGGACTCAAAGGGGATTTGAGTTGTTTTTAGTCCACAAACATTTCAAAAATCAACCATGGATAATCGATATTCGACTCAACTGCAATAAATCGATTGAAAAAAACGTGTGTTTGCAGTATTTTTTGACAGCTATCGATCAAGTTGAACATGATTGGACATTTGGAAAAAAGGGGGTTGCGGGAATGCCCTGTAGTGAACCTATAGCGAGTTTTCGTTGGAAAACTTCGAAGCTGATTTCTGAAAACTCGATAATTTTGAGTTGAGTCGTTCTTCCTTCACACGGCAGCATTGTAGAGTAAAGCTTTTGGAAATTCATATTGATTTGTTGGTACCGAATATGTGTACCGATAAAAGCACCAACCTAACGCATTTCAACATACCCTATTACAGCTATACTCTAAGTGTGTTCCGCGGAACCCTAGGGTTCCGCGATACCCCTGTGGGGGTTCCGCAAGAATTTAGAAAAAAATCAAAACACCTCTCTCTGGTCGAACGTTTTGACTCTGCCCGCCGCGCGTATACTTGTGAGCGCGCAGTCCCTTTGAATCAAAGGGACTGGCGGCTTTGATAAAAGCCGCCTCTGAATTAGACACTATAGTTGTGAACAAGCGACTTTCGGCTCTAACTTCAAAACACCGCTTTTCCGCTTTCTGTTTATCAAAGGCGCCGACTCGAGTATTTTTGAGAATGTTCGGACTAAGTATAAAAGCGGCGATCGCGCCTCGTCAGTCAGTTGACGGTTAGCGTTCGGAGCTATAAGTTCCTACCTACCTACTTACAAGCTGGCTAGCGAATTGCGGAGTTTAAACGTGATATGTAACTAGTGTTTATTGTTCTACTGCCTGCTGTATTCTGATTGTGTAGATTTGTACATTTCTTCTTTGGACTAAACTTAGTCTCTTATAAGCAGTAACGATTGTGCATTATTTTGACCCCACCATCCTGACGTGTAACATTATTAATAAAGAAGAATGGAACGTTGGCTTAAAGGCGTTAAACGTATTGCAACAACATCTTCTAATGACGCTGAATGTTCAAAAGCAGTACGCGCGGAGAATGCAGCAATTACCGATCCAGACGATGATGCCACGACGTCAAGCTCCACGGTTTCAAAGACAAAAAAAAGGAAGTATGATGAATCATATATCAGTTTCGGATTTGTTGATTCCAACGGTTCACCTCTCTGCATGCTATGTAGTAAACTGCTTCCTAATAGTTCCATGGCACCTGCCAAATTGCGCCGACATTTAGAAACTGTACACCCCGAGTCTAAAGACAAGAATAAAGAATTTTTTGTTCGCAGAAAAGAACAGTTATTGGAAAGTCAAAAAAATATGATGCATGTAACACAAACTATCAATGAAAAGGCCACGGAGGCATCATATTTAGTTAGCTATCGCATTGCACAAGCAGGTGAAGCGCACACTATCGCTGAAAATTTAATAAAGCCATGTGTGTTAGACATAACAAAATGTATGCTCAATGAAAAATCTGCAAAGCATCTTTCTACTGTGCCGCTATCAAACGATACTGTTTCACGGCGAATCCATGATCTGGCAAGCTGCGTCAAACAAGAACTAGTTACACGTCTACAAAAAACACGATTCGCCTTGCAAATGGATGAGTCAACTGATGTCGCTGGTCTGGCTATCTTGCTGGTTATCGTGAGATATCCATATGAAAGTTATTTTGAAGAAGACATGCTTATGTGTTCACCGCTGCCCACAAACACTACCGGGGAAGAAATTTTTAATAAAATAAACATATTTTTTGAAGAAAATAATCTCAGTTGGAACGATTGCATTGACATTTGTACAGATGGGGCAAAGGCGATGACAGGTAAAACAGCAGGAGCAGTGTCACGCATAAAAAATAAAGCGCCTAATTGTAGTTCCAGCCATTGTATTCTGCATAGACAAGCACTTGCGATGAAGCAAATGCCGTCAAATCTAAAATTAGTTATGGATGAAGCGGTAAAAATAATCAATTTTATCAAATCACGACCACTACAATCCCGATTGTTCTCATTATTGTGTGAAGATTACGGCAGCAAACATAAAACACTGCTGCTCCATACAGAAGTGCGATGGCTGTCTCGGGGTAAAACTTTAACAAGGCTATTTGAACTTAGAGCGGAGTTACAAATGTTTCTTTCAGCTGATACTTCTTTTAATTTGAAAGACCGTTTGTATGATAAAACTTGGTTGTTCCGATTGTCTTTTATGGCGGATATCTTTCAAAAACTAAACGAATTGAATTTATCATTGCAAGGTAAACAGACAACAGTGTTCCAGGCCTATAACAAAATAACTGCCTTCAAAAGAAAATTAGATTTTTGGATTGTTTGCGTTGATAAGAGAGAAATAGAAAGCTTTACGTCACTCAGTGAGTTTGTTAGCGATAACGACTCAGAAATGTTTCAAGATGATATGTTTGAAGAATTGGTCCAATATCTCACTTCGATGCGCGCATCTTTTGAAAAGTATTTTCCCGAAGAACAGAATACAAAAATAAAATTGAATTCATGGATTCATAATCCTTTTTTACCCAACTTGCAAAAGCCCGAAAGTATGTCAATCGAGATATATGAATCTCTTTTAGAAATGACATCAGACACAAGTATGGAGTCACTATTCAAAACGATGCCTCTCAACGATTTTTGGTGCAGAATTCGTAATGAATATCCAATGCTTGGCAAAATGGCTCTGAATATTCTTCTCCCGTTCCCAACAACATATTTGTGCGAAACAGGATTCTCAACGTATGCAGCCACGAAAACAAAATATCGCAATAGACTGGACGCCGAACCTGATATGAGACTGCAACTGTCTTCTATCAAACCTGACATCAACCAATTAATGAAAAATAAAAAACAGTTTCATACCTCCCATTAGTTAGATTTTTCTTTTTTAATATCTTGTAATAATGTACTTGCCATGTGGCATGTTAAAGTAAGTAATTATAATCAGTAACTGTTAAATTGTACTTTTATTATGTTTATTAATAAAGAATACACTTTTAAAAACTATTGTTTTATTGTAGGGTTCCGTAAAGTATTTTGCTTTCCAAAAGGGTTCCATCACCAAAAAAGTTTGAGAACCGCTGCCCTATTACATAGGTCCTATTGAAATTACAATTTGAAATAAAAATTTCCAGCATATAAAGAATAATGGAGGGTGAAGGTTATGTACGGAGTTTCTACTCAATTATATTTCATCGATTTAGACCTTCATTGAGGGGGTCTAGAAACAAGTTTTAAATAGTAAACCCCTTGCATTTCTGGTCTGCGTAGAACTCTCATTATATAATTATTATATAGATACTGATTTGATACAGATGTAGAATATTATACATAGAAATAGAAAGGTTCATAGTATAGATATAGAATTCAATGTGGAGAAACACGAAGTTCCACTAATTTTGAATAGCAGATTTGTAATATATAGGTGCCTATGTGGAATTTTGGAACGTAGGTACCTATATGAAGAGGAAACAAATTTGAGTGTACGTATTTGCCGGTCAAAAACGACCAGGATATCGTCAAAAATAACTGAAAATGCCTAATAATATTGCTTTAAATCGCCGAAATGGTATTTTAAAGTAGTGACTGTGGACTTGAAAAAACGATTTCAATTACTTAGTTAAAATCGACGGGACATAATAAAGTGGACTGGCGCATAATAAGTCGTATCACACATGAAATACCAAAAGCTGTTAATTGTGTAAAACGGTTTATGCATATTTAACGGTAATGATGTATTGCAGGTAGGTACTCACGCTATGGCGGCGGTAAAATGTGGAAGTATCAGAAGAAGAAAATTTGAACAACACCAGACGAGGACATACACAACACTGTAAGTCCCTCCCACACTCTCCAGAGGCCTTATGTACCTCGATTGTGGTAGAAGAAGGGAGACGGCAGTGGAAGGGTTGTCCCGACCCCTGTCTGCCTTTGGTGGGTGGCTGCACGAAGATGAGTCTGTCAGGACCTTGATCTTGAGTCGGAAAGTCGATCATCAGTCCAAGGATCTCGGCAAGGGGCTAATGAAAGTCATTTTTGGCGTCTGTCGTGGGAGATTGAGGGGGGGGGGGATTGCACCTTTTGGTTTATTATTCTGTGAATAACACACCTGTGTAATCGCTCAGCAAAAATGTTTATACCACCCCCCCAAAATTTTTTCTTTTCCGTTTCAAGGTGCGTAGATTCCAAAAATGCAATGTCCGTCCGCCGTATCACGTGTGCCGGCTTCATTTTCGGTAAAAAAAAATCGTTCTTTCGCACACCTGCTCCATTTGGGCCGGCTGGACGTACAATGCTCCGGGTGGTCTCAAACAATTGTTTAGCTCAAGACAAATTTAATAACGTAAAAAAAAACCATACCCTTCTATCGAAAGTTTTCGAGATACGGCGTTCTGAAAATTTCAACCCCTATTTTGAACCCCTTAGATATGACTGACAGTAACGTCGAGCTTCGAGGACCAACTAGACCCCGAACGGTACCTACCTATAACCCGAATTTCATCAATTTTGTTTCAGGGTAACTAAGAAAAGTGGCCAGTACGGCGTACGGCGGACAGATAGAAATATTTTTATTGCAGTTTTGGATTCTACATACCTTGAAACGTAAACCATCAAATTTTGAGGGGGGGGGGGGGGGGTAAGATTTTTTTTTTTTTTTTTTCATGCTCGATTCCAATGGTTCATTATTGAAAATAATAAACAAAAAAAAAGCGTACCTAATTCGGGGTTTGGGGGCCCAAATTGGCCCAAGTAGGTAAGTCCAAAAGAATAATAAAACCTTGTGACTTTGCAGCATTTTTTGGAACTCGAATCCTACCCCATCCGGGTAGGGCGCGGTTCTTGCCTCGAAGAAGATTGATAAATAGATAGTCGAATCGGAATGAATAGGAACCGCCAGGGGGGGAAATAGGTACCCACGCCTAAAAAAGTCGAGGGTATAAAACGCTTGCGTTCAAGTCCGCAACACAGTGAGACATTTTCATGTTGTATCACAAGCTTCATCTTGGCAGTAGGTAAGCAGGTAAACTCATTCTCGCGTGCTCTTTCTTCATCTTCAGAAAAGAAATTGTAACGCTCTTTGGTGTGATTTATTAATTTTGCGCTCTTTCACACAAAAAAACACTGCAAATCCCTGCACAGCGGTTTATTATTTTGTACAGAATACCCTTCTGTTACAGATCACAGCTCTCTGTACAGATAACCCGTCTATATAATATAATATGTACTATTCTATACATATTATGTAGATCGCAGACCCTCCGTAGGTTAGTACCTAACTCCGTACTCGTTACTAGGTACCTACCTAAATTACGAGTTAAATGTTGCTAAAATAATTCTGTCGATGACACGCAGTAACTAGAACGGCAAAAAGAAACGCAAATAATGAAGTTCTGAAGGAAAATTGTTTATTTGGAGTGAAATAGATGCTCCTTCTGCGTAGATCACGGTTTTCTGTGGTCAATACCTACCTTCGTGGTCAAGTATAATGAACCGTTTGTAATAACTTGCCCATCAATAATACTTCAACGGTTGTTCAAGTTGCAAAAGTACCGATCAACAAAATCCTGTCCCTTCTTGGTAGATGAACCGTTGTGTAATAATTTACCCTTGTGTAATAATTTACCGTTATGAAATAATTTACCTTTGTGTAATAATTTACCCATCAATAATACTTCAACGATTGTTCACGTTTCAGAAGTACCTACCAACAAAATCCAATAGTCCATCACTTATCAAATGAAATAATATCGCAGAACAACCAACTCGACTTCATACAGCCATCCTTGATTATAATCAGGTGCTTCCTAGTGATGATATCCGGGCCGGATTTATACCGTTTGATTCACGATCGCATTGACGAAGCTTTTTGTTGCACACGAACGGCTGGACGTGCAATGCTCCGAGTGGTCTCAAAATTTTTTTTAGCTCAAGACAAATTTAATAACGTAAAAAAAACCATACCCTTCTATCGAAAGTTTTCGAGCTACTGCATTCTGAAAATTTCCACCCCTATTTTGAACCCCATAGAGATGACTGACAGTAACTTCGAGCTTCGAGGACCAACTAGACCCCGAACGGCACCTACCTATAACCCGAATTTCATCAATTTTGTTCCATGGTGTCTAAGAAAAAAGGCCCGTACGGCGTACGGCGGACAGATAGAAATATTTTTATTGCAGTTTTGGATTCTACATACATACCTTGAAACGTAAACCATCAAATTTTGAGGGGGGGGTAAGAATTTTTTTTTTTCGTGCTATTATTTTTCATGGTATCTAATATATTATTAATTATCTACAGTAGAACTTCGATAATTCGTAGTTGAAGGGACTGAGGATTTACTACCTACGAATTACTGGAGGTAACGAATTATCGAAGCTACGAATTACGGAAGGTGGAGAAGGAAAAAATACGAATTATAGAACGTTGCGTATTTTTACATGAGATCACGTTACGTATGTAAGTAGGTACGTAATATGTATTTACATCTTATTTCCAGCAAAAGTACATAAATTATCAGGTTTTATAGAAGTCGGTTATTTTTTAGTGCTTTAACTGATCCACACGAGCACGATCGATTACATTTGCGATACAACCCAAGGCGGAAAAAACTGACGTCTCTCGTCGCGATGTGAGATCGAGCTTGTTTGAAGAAAATCGGCTGAGGAGGTTGGTCGCCGTCATCGTCTCCATCGGCCGTGAATGTGTTGAGCCAAAATACCGTCATCTAATCACTCATCAGTCATGGCACTTGAAATGGCCACTTCGTCGTCAACTTGAACAAAATCCATAAATGTTAGGTTAACTTTCTACGAATTATAGAGGTTTTTTCAAAGGATCGAGCTTTTACTACGAATTACAGGGAATTGCGAATTATAGAGGTACGAATTATCGAAGTTCCACTGTATTACCTAATTTTTTTTTTTTTAAATCATTTATCTTTTGTATCTGTTAAAATGAGTGTTACAAGGATTGGCGGACAAACGGACAGGCAGAGAGTCATGGAACCAAATTTGTACAGAAACAACTAAAACACATAGGTACCTTTATGAGCAGAAACACTGATGATGGAGAAGAAAAATTTTATTCCTCCTAAAATTGATCAAGACTTCCAATACTTCGGTAGACTCAGAAGCAAAATGTCAAAGAATGGAAAAAGCGTGCTTTATTTTTCAGAAGAAAATAGTGGAAAGTGACAAGAATAGTTTCTCTATTATTGATTCCCTCTTGCGATTCAATGTATGCCCAAGCTGAATCGACCATTTCGATAGGTCCAGATGCCTTCAGCTGATCATGAGGGATTAGAAACCCATAGCCCCACTGCTCGAAATTTTTATTCGTGTTTCAAGTAGTTTCCTATAAAGCAGAGCTTTAACTTACTCAGGGAAGTGAAAAATGAAGAAAAGAAATGAATTGAACGGTCATTAACGAAAGTTTTTAATAGACAAGGTTAACGCGACACAACGGACATAATGAGAATGAGAAACAATCTTCTCCTGCAGAGTGCAGCAGTATACAGGGTGGATACTATAATTAAATTTGATGTTACATTTGGCTTATATACTAACACTCCCCTTTAACATCACATTTACATCACACGACCAGTGAACAACATAAAAATATAATTCCAAAAAACATCATTATTCAGCTACATCAACTTAACCCAATCCAAGGTACTGACAACATAACTTGTGCTTTGGTGCAGCCAGAGCTTTTGTACAAATATCAACACACATTTCGCCGGTTGACTGGTATTTTAATAAAATCTCCTTACTTTCAACCAATTCACGTACAAAGTGGTATTTCACGTCAATGTGCTTGGTACGACGTGAAAACTCAGGATTTGAAGCAATTTTTTGTGCACTCTGACTATCGTTATAAATAACAATCCCATGATTTGGAACAGATACTTTAGAACCTTTTAACAATTCAGACAAAAAAGCTTTCACATAAAGACATTCCTTTGAAACTTCACTAATTGCAACATATTCGCTATGAGAGGAACTCAGAGCAACACTAGGTTGTTTTCGACTTTCCCATGAGAATAAACAATCTCCAAATTTTACCCCGAATCCAGAATAAGACCGCCGATCCGACTCATCACCCGCCCAATCAGCGTCAGCGAAACCAGTTACATCAAAATTTTTGGATTTCTTAAAAACAAGACCCATGGTCCTAGTCCCGCTCAAATAACGCAAAATGCGTTTAGCAGCAATCCAGCTATCACGAGTAGGATTTTTATTAAACTGGCTGAGAAAGTGAACAGAGTAGGAGATATCAGGGCGTGTACCTACACTCAGGTACATGAGGGATCCTATGAGTTGCTGAAATGGCACATCAGCTGACTCCCCTTCAATACTAAGTTTCTTACTTGGGTCCATTGGAGTAGTCACGGGATTTGCATCACTCATATTAAATTTTTCCAGCAATTTGTCAATGTAACTTGCCTGGTGCATTTTCAACTCACCCCTCTCCCTATTCCTTTCGATTTTCCATCCCAATAAATTTTTGACATCACCTAAATCTTTGATAACAAAATGCTTATTCATTTCAACTTTTACAAAATTAGCATCAGAAACATCATTGTAAAATAAAACAAAATCATCTACGTAAAGGGCTATTATCATTATTTTTTCGCCAGAGATTCTTGAAAAAACACAAGGTTCCAATTTACAAGCTGTAAATCCCAGTTTTGTTAAAACCTCTTTCGCTTTAAAAAACCATAATCGCGCACTCTGCTTAAGACCATAAAGTCCCTTCTTTAATTTGCAAACCTTATTGGTGAGGTCACCTGCGCCCTCTAGACCTTCAGGTAGTTTCATGTAGATAGTTTCAGAAATTTCGCCATTCAGATAGGCGGTTTCAGCGTCAAGATGATCACATTCAAGATCTAAATTTACTGCAAGACTAAATAAAAGTCTCAATGTACTAAACTTTACAACGGGAGAAAAAGTTTCAGTAAAATCTACACCATAAGTTTGTGTAAAACCTCGCGCAACTAAGCGAGCACGATATTTAGCAATATTACCATCAGAATCTCGCTTGATTCTGAAAACCCATTTACTATCAACAAGTTTTTGGTTAGGAGGACAATCGACTAATTCCCAGGTTTGATTCTTTTTCATACAATCAAGCTCAGTTTTCATGGCCTTTCGCCATTCGTTAGAATGAATGCTTTGCAAAGCATCCCTAACAGAAATCGGTTCATTTTCCTCACCAATTTGAACATGAAAATTTGTTTCAAAATCAGAAAAATCTCTAGGTTTCCTATTTCGCAAAGGATATCGACGATTTTCAATGTTAGACTCACCCAACGGGTTGACATCACCATTTTCCTCAGGGACGATTACTGGCGCCGGGTTGTCTTCCTCGTCAGTCTCCGAGTCGTCAGAATCGCCGGTAGAACCATCCAGTTCATAGGAGCCTTCTTCAGTGGAGTCATCTTCAAGGGTCAGTTTGACGTCGGTCGAAATCGGCGCCGCTCCGGTGGTGTTTTCATCAACCAGCGGTGAAACATTCTTGTTGACTGATAGTGACATTTTTTCCAAGGCCTCATACTCACAAAACACAACGTCCCGAGCGATCCGGATGGAGTCGCTCTCAGGATCATATAGTCGATAGGCCTTACTGGTCTCACTATAACCGACAAATGTAAAGCGTTCCGCCTTAGGATCCAATTTTCCTCGTTTGGCGTCAGGAACGTGTACATAGGCGTCACAGCCAAAAATACGCAAGTGTGAAAGATCAACTTTCTTCCCAGACCACACCTCCAAAGGTGTTGCATTTGCTAATTTCCTTGTCGGAGCACGATTCATTAAGTACACGGCAGTACTGGCACCTTCCGCCCACAGCTTTAAATCGGCATTAGCATGGTGCAGCATCGAGCGAAGACATTCCGTTATTTTTCGGTTCCACCTTTCGCTTAACCCGTTTTGTTCGGGAACATAAGCTACAGAGAGTTCATGTCTAATTCCCTGGTCCGTCAAGTATTGTTCAAATGCTCTACTGGTGTATTCACCACCTCTATCTGACCTCAAGATCTTGATGGAGCGTTCACATTCCTTTTCGACACGCGTTTTAAACTCTTTGAATTTCTCCGGAACTTCACTTTTATTTGTCAAGAAATAAATGAAGGCCATTCTACTGTAGTCGTCAATGAAGGTACAAAAATACTTATACCCGCTGATAGAGTCAACCTGGAAGGGTCCACAAACATCTGAATGGATTAAATCCAGTTTACCCGAAGCTCTTCCTTTCTCCTTATCAATTTTGAAAGGGATTTTTGATTGTTTTCCAGTGACACATGAGACGCACTTCCGGGGATCATCGCCAGAAAACTCGACGCCAGTGGCCAATTTACGCAGCTTGTTCATATACTGTTGGTTCAGGTGTCCTAGCCTGAGATGCCACAGACGAGTTTCCTCCGTTTTGCAAACTAAACCGCGATTTCCGAGCGTTTCACCGCGATATTTCGACACATCATTCGCGAATTTGTGTTTGCGGATATTCAGGCGATAAATTCCATCGATAACATCAGCTGTTGCGATGATCTCCCCTTTCACTGTCGCATTCTCGAGTATCGAACAGTTGTTCTTATCAAAAACTACCACATAACCCTTCTTTGCCAAAGAATTCACTGATAACAAGTTCGCGGACAGTCCAGGAACCTCAACGACATCTGTGATTGTAAAATTTCCCTCACGTAGGGAAATCGGGAAATTTCCACTTCCGGAACTCATCAGTTTTTCCCCATTTGCAACAGTTATCGGAATTCCATTTTCTTTAGGGCTAAAATTCAACAATTCCACTGTAGCAGAACACATATGACGGCTAGCAGCCGAATCAATGTACCAATCGGACTGATGGTAACTCACATCGGCAGTACCTAAAGCTGAATACAAGGCTTTATTTTTCAACTCTTTACCTTTTGAGTCCACTCCCAATTTCGGGCAGTCTTTCCTGAAATGTCCCGTCTGTTTGCAGTACCAGCATTCAGGAGATTTATTTTCTTTTTTCTTGAAAGTTTTCTTCGGGTGAGTCATAAGTGCCGACTCATCATGAGCAGTCTGACGTTGCTTGTTTTCGTTCCAATCGTCCCCGTTCTGAAGTAACTTATTCTTCACATAATCACTGGTGATTTCAATGTCAATATTTTCCAACGCCATTACCATTGGACGATAGGATTTTGTCAATCCTTTCAACAAAATCACGCCAATAAACTCATCATCGACCGGCTTTCCCAAACTCGACAACTGGCACGAAATATCCATCACGGTATTTATATACTCGTCCATTGTGGGGAAATCTGCTAGTCTCACAGAAAAAAGTTTCTGCAATAGGATCAACCTCCTATTCAGTCCTTTGTCCTCAAAAGCTTTTGCCAGTGCGTTCCAGGCCTCCTTAGCCGTTGTACAGTGCATTACATACGGAAAGCAGCACTTCTCAACCATCAGGTTGATTTTGCACAAAGCCCTCTCGTCCTTTCGTCCCTTCACAGCCGCTTCCGTTAAGTCATCATCCGGATATCCGTTCACAGCATGCCACAAATTGTCATGACGAAGACAATTCTGCATTTGGAACCCCCAGTCCAAATAATTGGCTCTTCCCTTCAGTTTTTCAAACGTAGGTAATGATGTTCCTTTTTCAGCCATCGCGCACAATAGGTTAGGTTAACACGTGATGAAACCGACCTCAACCTTACGATAACTTTATCCGAAAATATCAGCAACAACACTTTACACCGACACGTAATCCTGGGCCCATAACCTAAAGCAGAGCTTTAACTTACTCAGGGAAGTGAAAAATGAAGAAAAGAAATGAATTGAACGGTCATTAACGAAAGTTTTTAATAGACAAGGTTAACGCGACACAACGGACATAATGAGAATGAGAAACAATCTTCTCCTGCAGAGTGCAGCAGTATACAGGGTGGATACTATAATTAAATTTGATGTTACATTTGGCTTATATACTAACATCCTACGCGTTAGGTAGTCGATTTTCGGACAATCCTGATCGTGATGTAAAGCCCCGCGTTGTGACTAATTGCCTGTAAGGACACTGAGAACCCAGTTTACGCACTATCGGTTTATTACGAGTATGTATTCGCTCAGCAAAAATTTTTGGAACACCCCCTCAAAATGTTTTCTTTCACCTTTATATTCCAAAAATGCAATGTCCGTTTGCCGTATCATCCATATCTTCCTGTACTTTATTCTAAAAAATTCGTTTTTTGCACACAGGCTCGATTGGGCCCTAGTTGTGTCCCGAAACTTTGCTGCAGCCCGATCGGTATATACCCAAGAGTGTTATGGGTGAAAAATGGGTGTGAAAATAGGTACTTTTTGTGTTTTAGTAACACGTTAGTAAAATGAGCTTTTGAGGTATCGTTTTCCATGTTTTTGGGGACGAGAATACCGAATATGAAGTCGATCTTGACCAAGGAGTGGACAATTGAGGTTTTACTAGATGTTCAGCTCCCAAAATTGATTTTTTATGAGTCAAAAACCTGCGAAATCGTCTGAAATCACCATCAATTTCTAGAATAACACTAGGAAAAGTGTCAAACGTGGATCAAGACGATTAAATGGCACTACCAATGATCAAAGATAATTTGAAAAAAAAGAAAAAAAAGGAGCTTGTGAGTTACCGTTTTCCATGTTTTTTAGGGCGAGGAGACCGAACATTAAGTCGGTTTTGATCAAAGAGTGGAAAATAGAGGTTCTAACGAAGTTTTAGCTCTCAAAATTCATTAAAAATAGCGCCAAAATTCATCAAAAATAGCAATTTCAATTATTGCACACGAAAGAAACAGCCATGATGAACAGCCATCATTTTTATAGGTATGTCCAATAGCCCCACAAACCAAAACCATGGGCCCATCAACCCATGCAGGTGACAAGGACTTTGCAGCGTTTTATAATACTCTGTAAGTACGTCTATCTACAAAACCCTCTGTTCCAGTCCATTTGGTGTCACGCTTCACGTCGTTATTTTGTTGTATCTACTGTGTACCCACCCGGATTGCATAATATATTTCCTTATGCGAGTATTTATCTCATATGATAGCTTATACTAAGTACCTACTAACAGCAGGGTTACACCTACTAGTGCTACAACTGCACATTATACGAGCCTTACGTGTCCTGTGGTATATAAGTAGGCAGGTAACTCACGGCACATTACATCAGATAACGAGGTAAGAGGTAGTAATAACTTATCCAATTGCTTCTCGTTTTACTCTATTTGCAGGTAAGTAGTTACTAGTAAGTAAGTAGCAGTAGTAGGTAAGTAACTAGTATTCGGAATTATACAAGTTCCCGTAAAATCACAGCAGAACAGAGTAGAGAACAAGTAGAGTTCCTAATATTTTAAGTTCCTAACGAAGTATTTATATTTACGGACAACCGACTGTTGTATCCCCTCTCGGAGATCTCCGAGTGTAAATAGGATTAAGAAGCTTTTGTCGAAAATTGCCAGATTCATACCCTCCCCACCCCTCCCCTCCCCCTTCCCATTGACCTTTGGGTGAGTGGAGAGAAGAAAGGAGTAAACACAGTTTTTGGGGTACCCAGGCAGAAATTTTCAATAGATTTTAATGATTGTTCTAGTGATAGATTCTGTTTTGGTTTAGCTATGCAGGAAACTTGAGAAAACTAGTTTGAGTAACTGCAATACAACGTCCAGCAGGAGGATCCTGTATCTCGATAGAACTTTTAAGAATAGTTTTATACATGTTGAAGAGGAGAAAATCCCACTCCAACTACCTAATGATAAAACGTTGACGGTCTATACTACCTAAGATATAGTACTCGTTACATTACGAAACTGATGAGAGATAGAGAGGATTTTCCTCAATTCATAAAGGTTACCATCTTGATATTAACATAGGACTCCGGTCGTAAATTGCCATGAATTACCACCTCCAAGCACTTGCACTGCTTTCCTCAAGTAAAGTCACTGTGATAATCATGTTAGCTAATACCTGCTTGTAAGATCAGACCTGGAATCCGGTGAATGACATTGAGGCCAATTTTCTCACAGATACTTGAAACATGATTAGTAGGTTGCAACTTGTTTCATTATAGTTTTTAACTTTCACAATAACGATTTTACGTGTTTGATCCGTAGTTTCTGCGAAAACTCAACCCTATCCTGTATTCGAATGTCCTATAATACATATTCGTGTGTGGGGCATGGAGGAATTTGCTATCATCGGGGACTACCTACTTGATGGTAAGTGGAAAGAGTCGGTTGCCTTGCGGTTGGTTACTGACGGTGGTTTGTACGTTCAACTCTTTGTTGTTGTGAAAACAGAAATTCTGATGACTCAGTTTTCTTGAACGATGGCAGATACAGTGAATGGTAGATGGTATTTTATAGTGAAGGACATTTTTCGAGTTTAGTAGGTAAAACGGCAAGTAGGAGAAGAATTCTGTTCAATATCCTGCCCAAACTAATCATTTTCATGAAGTTAGTAAAACGGCAGAAAGGAGAAGAATTCTGTTCAATATCCTGCCCCAACTAATCATTCTGACGAAGTTCCAAGCTTCCAAGGGAGCCCTTGAGGTATGCGCCCCTCTAACCAAGCCCCTAACGTCCGTTATAAGGATAATAAGTGCTCCGGAGATCGAACCATCAGGAAGAGATTCATCAGAGACGGAACGAGCGGTGAGGAGAGAAGGTCAGAAGAGGAGAAGGGCTAAACAGGCTCGAGAGGGGTAAGTGTTAACTACGCCAATCGCCTATTATCGGCAAGTGAAGTCAGATCATTAATAGTTCTTGGATTGAGTACGGCGAGAGTGCAAGTAAGTACTTCGTTTCAGGGTCCATCAGAAAGATGTGGCGCCCTTGACACACTGACCTGCCTCCTCCACCATTATCTGCCTTCAACCCCAAGCGTGTTCCTCAGAAATCCCAATTGGCACCTACGTACCTACTCAAGGAGCAGGAAAACGGCTCAGCCCGTACAACTTTTTGATTTTGAAATGTTAGGCACACATGGGCATGTTTCTAATTACCCTCTAAATTTAGGTCGAATCGGACGAGAGAAGTATTGATTTCACTGCGTCAGAGACAGAACGAACAGGCCATTATTCTCGATCTAACGGTTCGCATTGAATATTCAATACACCAACCCGACGAAGCCCACTTAATAAAATCAGCCACTTGCATACCGACCGTAAACTAGGTGCTTACTTCAAGGAGAGGTACGGTCGACAAAGCACTGAGGTAGAGGGCACTGTAATTTGAACCAGAGAAAACATCACCGAAAGATGCCTAAATCTCCCGAGGAAATTCGCCCTGAATAGGAAATCTTCCTCAAAATTCATCATCCAAATTGTGAGATCCATGCCCATCCAGCCTAAAAACTCCATTCGATTTATTCAACAAAATCTTTTAACAAAATTGTATGAGATCGTAGACCATCAGACACTAGGTCGTATCGACGTGACGTCATGATCAGCCAACAGGAGGTTAGCAACAGCTGAAACTGGGGCATCCGCAATAAAGTTCCGTTTCAGCTTTGCTGTTCAGCCTTGGATGAACCCTCACGCCGAAACGAAATGGAAAACGACACCAAAATGGAAATGGCGGTAGGGCGACCGAAGTCAGATGCTCACCTTTTTCAGTTCAGTTTTTGTTCAGCTTTGGCATCTACCGGCTGGTGAAGTCACGCTAACGTTATGTTAACCTCTCTTTCGTTCAATTTACTCAGAGGTGCATACAAGTCCATGTCCTCACATGGCGTCAAGTCTGGATAAACACAGAAAGACGCGATGAAGCAGCTGTGAATACGAAACTCGAAAGATTTTCCAAGGAAAACAGAAGAAGGTAAGGTAGCGTTATACAGATGTAAGGTTACATTGCGTTTCGTCATCCCAACAGGACGAAAGCTGACATGAAAGGCTCTAATTTTTGTCAATTATATTTTATCATTGATAGTGGAATTTTATTGCCAGCTTCAGGCAAAAAAATTGATCTCGATATTAGCAAATATTTTCAACTTTGCGTAGGTAAGAATAGGTTTCTTAAATTTTAAAATCTAGTTAGCAAGCTAGAAAGTTGGTATATAAGAAAAACTCAAAAAAAGTCTATTTCCGTAAATTTCAAACTTTTGGTTTATTATTTTCAATAATGAACCATTGGAATCGAGCAAGAAAAAAAAATTCTAACCCCCCTCAAAATTTGATGGCTTACGTTTCAAGGTACCTATGTAAAATCCGAAAATGCAATAAAAATTAATGAAATTCGGGTTATAGGTTCCGTTCGGGGTCTAGTTGGTCCTCGAAACTCGACGTTACTATCAGTCATCTCTAAGGGGTTCAAAATAGGGGTTGAAATTTTCAGAACGCCGTAGCTCGAAAACTTTCGATAGAAGGGTATGGTTTTTTTTACGTTATTAAATTTGTCTTGAGCTAAACAATTTTATGAGGCCACCCGGAGCCTCCAGCCGTTCGTGTGCACCAAAAAGCTTCGTCAACACGATCGTGAATCAAACGGTATAAATCCGGCCCGGATATCATCACTAGGGAGCACCTGATTATAATCAAGGACGGCTGTATGAAGTCGAGTTGGTTGTTCTGCGATATTATTTAATTTGATAAGTGATGGACTATTGGATTTTGTTGGTAGGTGCTTGTGAAACTTGAGCAAACGGTGAAGTATTATTGATGGGTAATAATTATTACACAATGGTAAATTATTACACAACGGCAAATTATTACACAACGGTGCATCTACCAAAAAGGGGCTGGATTTTGTTGATCGGTACTTTTGCAACTTGAACAACCGTTGAAGTGTTATTGATTGACAAGTTATTACACAACGGTTCATTATAGGTATTGACCACAGAAAACAGTGATCTACGCAGAAGGGGCATGTATTTCACTCCACATCAACAATTTTCCTTTAGAACTTCATTATTTGCGTTTCTTTTTGCCGTTTTAGTTACTGTTTGTCATCGGCTGTGTGAGTTTAGCAACATTTAACTCGCGATTTAGGTAGGTACCCAGTAACGAGTACGGGGTCCACATACACATAACATATCCACATAATATGTACAGAGAAGTACATAGAGCTATACATCTATACATAGAGCTGTGATCTGTAACAGAAGGGAATTCTGTGCATAATAATAAACCGTTGTGGATTTGCAGCGTTTTTGACCTCGAAATTCGAAAATATTGTCAGCTATTAGTTCAGTTTACACTGCATGGATAATATAACCATGGCTTAATATTATCCATTCCGGATGTTCTGCGCGGCGTCCGGAAAATATTTAAAAATTTTGACCGGAGATGCCGCACTCGCCGCGATGGCCCCAAATTCTGGTGACGCAACTCATACAACAACAAAAACGCTGCAAAGTCCTTGTCACATGGGTTTATTATTCTATTGGACATACCTACAGAAATTTTGGCTGTTCATTTATTGTTTCATGCACGTAAAATAATTAAAATAGTTATTCCTGATGGTTTCCACCTATTTTGGCCCCCAATACACGAAATAGGAACGCTTTTTTTTTAAATTATCCTTGATCATTGGTAGTGCCATTTAATCGTCCTGATCCACGTGTTGACACTTTTTCTAATGTTATTGTACAAATTGATGGTGATTTCAGACGATTTCCCAGGTTTTTTTTTTACTCATAAAAAATCTATTTTGGGAGCTGAACATTTGATAGAACCTCGATTTTCCACTCTTTGGTCAAAATGGACTTCATATTCGGTTTTCTCGTTCCAAAAACATGGAAAACGATACCTCAAAAGCTCATGTTACTGACATGATACTAAAACACAAAAAGTACCTATTTTTATACACATTTTCACTCATAACACCCCTGGGTATATTCCGATCGGGCTGAAAAGTTTCGGGACATTGCATTTTTTGAATCTACGCACCTTGAAACGGAAAAGAAAAAATTTTGAGGGGGGGTTATAAAATTTGTTGCTGAGTGAATACATAGGTGTATTATTCACAGAATAATAAACCAAAAGGAGTCAGACGAGCAATTGCCGTTGCCAGGTCAAACAGGTCGAAACGAAGAACGACGTCGTCGAGAGTCGAGACTCGAGCTCTGTATCGCAGGTCTCGACGGCTCCAGTCGGAATCAGGAAGAAACTTCGAGACAGGAGATGGGCGTATAGACAACCAGTGATTTATGACTCCGATGCGGTTAAATCAATTCAATAAAATAATAATAATAATTCAATACAGTTGCTTGCATAATGAATTTTTCTGTCACCAGTAACCAGGACAAACCACGTTTACTTTTCTCTAGTTTACTGGCGTTATTGGAACATCTCTGGTCGACTAAGCGGTTTCTTTCAAAAACCGCTTTCTAAGCGGTTAGTTTCAAAAAAACATGAGGCAAATCCAACAGAACAACTTACGTGGGAGGTTCTTATGATGTTATGATTATGATCGATACTCCTCGAATGAACTTGTCTTGAACAGCAAAAATAAATCGAACACAAATATAACTTAAGACACTCCGACAACGAACTTCGAACATGATGAACCGAATAAACTTTCAACAGTAAAATAATGTAAACAAACGCAAACATGTAAAGAAAAACGCTGCAAAGTCCTTGTCACATGGGTTTATTATTCTATTGGATTCTAAAGAAACGTTGGCTGTTTATTTGTTGTTTCTTTCATATAAAATAATTGAAATAGCTATTTCTGGTGGTTTCCACCAATTTTGGCCCCTAAAACACAAATTAGGTACCTACACTCCTTTTTTTTTCTTTTTTTTCAAATTATCTCTGATCATTGATAGTACCATTTAATCGTCTCGATCCTCCTGTTGATACTTTTTCTAGTGTTATTCTACAAATTGATGGTGATTTCAGACGGTTTCCCAGGTTTTTGACTTATAAAAAATCAATTTTGGGATCTGAACATCTGATACAACCTGAATTTTCCACTCTTCGGTCAAAATCGACTTCATATTCGGTCTTCTCGTCCCCAAAAATATTAAAAACGATACCTCAAAAGCTCATTTTACTAGCATGTTACTAAAACACAAAAAGTACCTATTTTTATACACATTTTCACTCATAACTCCCCTGGGTACATTCCGATCGGGCTGAAAAGTTTCGGGACACAACTAGGGCACAAATGGAGCATGTGTGCGAAAGAACGAATTTTTTAGACCGAAAATGAAGCCTGTACACGTGATACGGCGTACGGCGGACGGCGGACGGCGTACGGCGGACGGACATTGCATTTTTGGAATCTACGCACCTTGAAACGGAAAAGAAAAAATTTTGAGGGGGTGTTATAAAAATTTTTTGCTGAGCGAATACATAGGTTTATTATTCACAGAATAATAAACCAAAAGAGTGAAGATCGTGCGCGTACATTGAAACTGAACACATTCACATAATATGAACGATCGGAGGGGGAACGGACCAGCTGATGTCAGCTGATGTTTCGGAACGAAACCGCATAGCTACCCACTCCTCACTTCGTTTCGAATCTTTCTGATCGCCATAATGCACAACAATATTTCAATTTCGGTTTTGGTTTATTACTCCATAAATAACGATAAACCTATGTATTCGCTCAGCAAAACATTTTTATAACACCCCCTCAACTTTTTTTCTTTTACGTTTCAAGGTGCGCAGATTCCAAAAGCGCTGCAAAGTCCTTGTCACATGGGTTTATTATTCTATTGGACATACCTACAGAAATGCTGGCTGATCATTTATTGTTTCTTTCATGCGCAGCAATTGAAATAGTTATTTTAGACGGTTTCCACCAATTTTGGCCCCCCAAAAACACGAATTAGGCTCTTATTTTTGTCAATTATCTTTGATCATTGATTCACCTGTTGACACTTTTTCTAGTATTATGATACAAATTGATGGCGATTTCAGAACCTTTCCCAGGTTTTTGGCTCATAAATAATGAATTTTGGGGGCTGAAACTTCGTTACAACCTCAATTCTTCAATCTTCCGTCAAAATCGACTTCATATTCGGTCTTCTCGCCCTAAAAAACGTAGAAAAAGATACCTCAACAGCGCATTTCACTAGAACACCAGAAAATCCTATTTTTACATCCATTTCTCACCCATAACACCCCTGGGCATATTCCGATCGGGCTGCAAAGTTCCGGGACACAACTAGGGCCCAAATGGAGCACGTGTGCGGAAAGAACGAATTTTTTAGACCGAATTATTTTCCGTTTATTATTCACTTTATATGAATTATTATTCACAGAATAATAAACAAAATGCAATGTCCCTCCGCCGTATCATGCATACCGGCTTCATTTTCGGTCTACAAAACGCTGCAAAGTCTTTGTCTCATGGGTTTATTATTCTACTGGACATACCTCCAGAAATTTTTGCTGTTCATTTATTGTTTCTTTCATGTGCAATAAATTATGAAAATGGATTTTTTATGGTTCCCACCAATTTTGGCCCCCAAACACACGAATTAGGCTCGGCTTTTTTTCAAATTGATTATTTTTGATCATTGATAGTACCATTTAATTGTCTTGATTCACCTGATGATACTACTTCTAGCGTTATTATACAAATGTATGGTGAATTCATATTAGGCATTCTCGCCCTAAAAAACATGGAAAACGATGCCTCACACTCATGTTCATTAAAACCTCAAAAATTCCTCGAAAACTCCTATTTTTATACCCATTTTTCTCCCATATCACCCCTGGGTGTATTCCGATCGGGCTGTCGAGCTTCGGAGCACAACTAGACCCAAATGTGTCCCAAATGGGGGCTCAAACGGAGCCTGTGTGCGAAAGAACGAATTTTCTAGATCGAAAATGAAGCCGATACCTATGCACTATGCATGCTACGGCTTACGGTGGACGGACATTTAATTTTCTGAATCTACGCACCTTGAAACGTAAAAGAAACAAAATTTGAGGGGGTACTTTAATAATTTTTTGGTGAGCGAATACATGGATGGATTATTCACAGAATAATAAACCAAAATGGGTATAAAAATAGGTATTTTTTGTATTTTAGGAACATGAGCTTGTGAAGTATTGTTTTCCATGTATTTTAGGACGAGGAGACCGAATATGAAGTCGATTTTGACCAAAGACTTGAAAAATCCTTCTAACGGTGTTTCAGCCTAAAATTTATGTTAAATTTTGGTCTAAAATCGTCATTCTTCCGTACACAGTTTGGGTCCCCATTTGGTTTGGTTTTTGAATGTTTTTTAAAGGTTTTAGTGAACATGAGCTTGTGAGGTATCGTTTTCCGTGTTTTTTTTTTTTTTTTTTTTTTTTTTTAATGGCGAAAAGCCCGAATATGAAGTTGGTTTTAAGCAGAGTGAAGAATTGAGGTTGTAACGAAGGTTCACCGCCCAAAATGTATTTGTCATTTGTCAAAAACCCTGGAAATTGTCTGAAATCACCAAAAATTTGTATAATAACTCTAGAATTAGTATTAGCAGGTGAATCAAGACAATTAAATGTCAGTATCGATGATCAAAGATAATTTGTTTGAAAAAAAATAAAAATAAAAATTGGAGCCTAATCCGTCTTTTTGGGGGGGTCAGAATTGGTCGAAACCGTCTAAAATAACTATTTCAATTAATGCGCATGAAAGAAACAATAAATGATCAGCCAACATTTCTTTTGGTATGTCCAATAGAATAATAAACCCATGTGACAAGGACTTAGCAGCATTTTTATTGAAGCTTCACTCTAATTACCTTCACTTTCAAAACTGTATACACCCCATAGCGAAGGCAAACGCAACCAATCGCAGACGTCCTTGCATGGAAAAGGAACACCCTCCAAACGGCTTCCAATGTAATAAGACTGTACTGTCTTTTGGGAAATTGACTTCACGATCATTTCTCTTCTTTCTTTTTTGCCACACTTGGACAAAAGTTTTTTATAAACATCTACGCAATTTATTAATGCATTATTTTATTTACTGTAATAAAATTCAGTAGGTAAGTATAATATGATAAAACGTATAAAATAATGTAAATTAAGTGATTTAAAATTAACTTTGAGACAAACTTGCGACAAACCGACCCCTATCGCCTCTGTTCGTTCTCAGTGATGTATTATTTTTTTGCCGGTGTGAAATTCGTTGCGTGATCAGATACAGGAGGCATGTAAGTAGGTACTCGTGGTATTTTATCGCGTAGGTAGCTCGAGGTTTTTTTTTTGTAGCAAGATACCTATGAACGACTCGGGATCTGAACGACCTTATGAAATTCTCAATAATGAGAATTAGGTTCAAACGTTCCCGCCTCCTCACGAGCCCTCAACTTGGTTCTGGACATTAATTTGAGGGGTCTTAGCGCAATAATAATTACCTACCTATGAAATGTTTCATTCTTCCTTCGAAATTTAGCGGAAGGCGCGAGACGAGAAAAACGATGGAGTCACGAATTCCTTGGCAAATTCGCTTTCGCGCCTTCGAAGAAACGATTCTCAAGGATTTCGATCCCGAACGACCGATGGCGGATAGGATATACAGGGTGTCTCACTTATGATCCGAAAATTTTTAACCACGTGTTCTACAACCAATTTCCAACAAAAAGTGTCCCTTAAAGTTTTTTTTTAAACCACTAAAAACCTGAGTTTTTTCAATGTTAAGATTTTTTTCGTGTTTTCGAATTTTCCTTTGGTCACTGAAAAGGTCATAACTCCCTTAATATGAAAAGTAAAACCAAATCTAAGTAAACTGTTGGAAAGAGCGTTAAATTTCCCGTCTTTTGAGCCTCTAACAATAATTTTTTGAAGGGAACTTGAGAGTGAAAAATGAGCCTGAAAAGTTAATTTCGTCAATTCTTGAAAACTGCCTGTTTTTCAAACGATCATTAGGCCCCATAATTCTGGTGATTGGTCATAGCCTGTAAGCCTAAAAAATGCGCAAAAGCCTCAGCTTTCCAACGGTATAGTCAGTTTTTATTTTTTAGAGGGAACGTTTTTGAGAAAATTGAGTTTTTATGCGAAAAAACGTGTGTTTTCAGGAACATTTGAGGGTTTTTCCTTGGGGAAAAAAGTACTGCATGACTAACCACTGATGACTTTGGAGGCGGATTTACGTATTTTAGCGAATTTTCAAAGAAAATGAAGCTATTGCAATGGCTTCGAAATTTAAATAATATAAATTTTTGGAAATTTTCTTCATAGAAATCCGTTTCAGACTATTCTAAAACGATTCCTGAAATTTAACACTTTTTTATATGTATATATATATATATATATTTATATATATATTTATTTATATATGTGTCACTCCAGACGATAACTCTCGATAGAATTGAGATAAACAGCTCAAATTTGCACAAAAAATCTATCTTGGCAATCGAAAGGCTAAGTTCGAAGATGGGCGAAATTGGCCTACTCTAAGGAGGGTTTTGGCGCATTTAAAGTGCGCAAAAATTACCCAAAAATCCCCAAAATGTTATTTTCCAACAAGTGACCCCTCATTTTAAAGGTTTTTGCACGCTGAACACGATGGTGGAATCGGATTTTAGATATCTTGATCCGTTCTCAAATTAGAGCATTTAAAGTGCGCAAAAATTACCTAAAAATCCCCAAAATGTTATTTTCTAACAAGTGACCCCTCATTTTAAAGGTTTTTGCACGCTGAACACGATGGTGGAATCGGATTTTAGATATCTTGATCCGTTCTCAAATTAGAGCATTTAAAGTGCGCAAAAATTACACAAAAATCCCCAAAATGTTATTTTCCAACAAGTGACCCCTCATTTTAAAGGTTTTTGCACGCTGAACACGATGGTGGAATCGGATTTTAGATATCTTGATCCGTTCTCAAATTAGAGCATTTAAAGTGCGCAAAAATTACCCAAAAATCCCCAAAATGTTATTTTCTAACAAGTGACCCCTCATTTTAAAGGTTTTTGCACGCTGAACACGATAGTGAAATCGGATTTTAGATATCTAAATCCGTTCTTAAATTAGAGCATTTAAAGTGCGCAAAAATTACCCAAAACTAGGATAATCTTTAAACTCTTACCCCCACCCCCTTAGAGTGGTCAGATTGAAAAATGTGAGAAGTATTAATTGAAGACGAGAGTTCGAAGCAAAAAAGGGGGAGGCAAACGATTAGTACAACTCCTTGAATTTACCCACAGCGATCAAATAAATAAGCACTTAGTACAATTACGTAATAAACAAACGGTAGAATCAGGATGGACAAAACGTACAAATTAAAATAAATACGAAGAGAATATACATAGAAAACCAAATTTTAGACCGAAGTTTTCCTTTATTCAAAACCATAGCCATTAATTCGAATATTTCTTTGAAAATTCGCTCATTAAGTCATGCTGCATGACTGATTTTTTTTTACGCTGAATCTAATGGTGACATACCCAGAGCTTCCTAGCAACGCCGCCCGTCTGTCGATGGGATTGTATGCGAAAAAACGTGTGTTAAACAGAGTGAGGTTTGTTTCTGTTGTTTGTTGTGATGCCCTCTTCTTAGCGTTGATAAGAAAATCGTCATGAGGAAAACATCTACGTACGAAGTCTCTCTATTCGACCGAGTTCACCATCACGTTCTTCCGTTGCGTTCGATCCAGTTTCCTGTGTTGAAAATTTTCGAAGTTTTTCTTTTTTACGATATTTACTGATATCGACACTTTCTTTCGATACTTCCGATATTTGTATCCGATACTTTGGGATCGATATTATACTGATATCGATAAATACTATGCAGTATCGAAACGATATTTATGTACCTAAGTTAATAAAGTAGAAACTTACCAAGGATGGTAGGCCTGAACTATCGCCTACCTACCAGTAAATGTAAAGCTAGCAAGGATGGAATCTAATAAATTTTTTCGTAAAATAGGCAATTAAAGTAGGTATGTAAATACTACAAAATACCAGTGAATAAATTACAATATTGAAAACATTCAAACCCTTGCATAAATTACTCACAGTACAGTACACACTTATGTTTGTGCAACCTTTCTGTGTTTTTTTTTAGTTGTGAAATTTGATCAAGGTAAACATCGTCCCCTTTATGCCAAAACCATGAATGTGCAATTCAGCAGTTTCGAGAAAAAAAAAAAAAAAAGGATTTTAAATTTTGTTTGAATTCTACAGAATGTAGTTTGTTGTCAGAGATACTTTTCTTCCACTTTCTGGTCTTAGACCTGCTAATAATTGACCAAAAAATAATTTTACGACCATAGCCCCTCTCCCCTTCACTTTATAGCACATTCGTGGTTTTGGCATACCAGATTTAACATGAATATTTCACTTTCATGGTTTGGCAAATAAAATTTCATCATGAAAACTATGTTATTATCACTATATTCAGAGAGTGGTAAGCAAAATTCTTGCATGCTGCAGCAAAGGTATAATTACTCCTGCAGAGACTCGTAGTGAGCATTTTATATGCTTCATGGAGCATTTAAAGTTCTTTGGTTCCTTGCTTCGCTTGTTTCAAATCGTGAATGTTGAAAATTTATAGGTATGTTCCACGAAGCATATAAAATGCTCACTACGAGTCTCTGCAGGAGACGTGGTAGCTTTGCTGCAGCATGCTAGAAACAGCAGGTTTGTTTTTCGCGCCAGAATTGCTTTAGATACCTACTCACCTGCTCTCTAAACCATAATACAAGTCATTATCATCATCTTCCAATATACCGGAGGCGTTCACAATCAAATTGACGGTGATTTACGATTCTGAATTAGGATCAGAAAGAGGGAGAACAAAACAAAACTGAAAACAACTTTTTGACATTTTATGTCTTTACTTTGCTACATAAACTCGAAAATGAAACGCGGGACATGCAACGGAAACAACGTCACGAAAATATTTCTGATGATTTTCGCTTACAACCGATTCGTTGCTAAGGAACTTTATCTTCGCCAGTTATCATCGTACAAAAATCGTTCACCACTCGTTGGAAAGCTCTCGATTTACCTAACCATACTACGTTAACCACTGCGGACTGCGTGGCCAACAAGCTGCGGTATGAGCGTGATTTTAAATGAATGTTTACGTACATAATACAGTGGAGTCCGGCTAATCCGAACTAATTGGGACTGAAGGCTGTTCGGACTAGGTACCATTCGTTGGAAATCTTGACCAAAGCAATTAAGTACGAAGTACTTGGTGTGGGTGCGGGAGGGGGCGCTAAGACATAAAATGTCCCTCGTGGTTGCGTACTTGTACGGAAGCTGTACCCACCGTTTGTGTTTTTTCTCTAGTTTTCGAATAATTTCATTCCAGTCTTGTTGATACACGATCGTTATCTTCATTAAGTTTGGTTAACTCAGAAACATTGTCATAGATGCAAAAAAGATCGTCGACATAAAGTAAAATATAAATTGTTGATTTCTTTGTTTTACGATAATAAAGACACAATTTCGTTATAATTTGTCGTTTTCTCTATTAGCGAATTTTCGAAGAAAAAGAAGCTATTGTTCTCGGTCCAAAATTTTTAAAACTCGAATTTCCGAAAGATTTTTATACCAAAATCCGTTTCAGACCATCCTGAATTCCCTGCCGAAAGACACCAAAAATTATATGTATATATATATATATATATATATATATATATATATATATATATTTATATATATATTTATATATTTATATATATATTTATATATGTATGTGTCATTCCAGACGATAACTCTCGAAAGAATTGAGATAAAAAGTTCAAATTTGCACGAAAAATCTGTCTTGGCAATCGACAGGCTAAGTTCGAAGATGGGCAGAATCGGGTCAACCTAAGGGGGAGTTTTGGGGAGTTTTAGGGGGGGGAAATTACCCATAAATTCCCAAAATGAAAAAGTCTGACAAGTGACACCTCATTTTAAAGGTTTTTGTACGCTGAACACGATGGTGAAATCAGAATTGCGATATCTCATTCCGTTCTCAAACTGGAGCACTTTGAAGATGAAGGAACGTGGTTATTTCTTGAGATGTTCTTCCTGGTTCGTCTGCTCTAATCTGATAACGGAATGGGATATCGCAATTCTGACTTCACCATCGTGTTCAGCGTTGGAAAATCTACAAACCGAGGTGTTACTCGGCAAAAAATGGAACAAAAAATTTGTTACCTACGTACCCAATACCTACTCTTCTGGTATTCAAAACATTTTTGATTTCCCCCTCCCCCTCCTTCCACCCCAAATTTTACTTTGCGTAAAACTACTCCTGTTTTAATTTTGTATCAAGTTGGGAAAACATTGGCCGAAAATTAATTTTCAGAAAATTTTAGGCGGAGGAGGAAGATGCCGAAAACTTCGAAAATTCGCTCTTATAGCCATGCTGCATGACTGTGGTTTTGACGCCATTATGGAGTTTTCATTCCTCATCAACAATTTCTTTTCAGAACTTCATTATGTGTGTTTCTTTTTGTTAGGTACTGTTTGTCATCGGCAGAATTATTTTAGCAACATTTAACTCGTGATTTAGGTAGGTACCTAGTAACGAGTACGGGGTTAGGTACTAACCTACGGAGGTTTGAGTTTATATAAATGAAAACGTCAGTTTATATAAGTGAAAACGTCTCCTTCTACATAATAAGTGGTGGGGGGTCCCTACTCGGCCGAGTAAATAGAACATGGTTCTGCCCAATATCACTCGCCCGTTACTAGGCCGAGTACTGTCTGGGCCGACCACACTGCGGTTAACTCGGCCGAATGCACTGTCTCGGCCCAGTACTCGGTAGGTGTAATTGGGACCCCATCGAAGTAGCTCGGCGGAGTGCTCCACCGACTACTCGGCCGAGCTACTCGGTAGGTGTAATCGATCGGTTGGTGGAGCCTTTGAGGCAGTGGACGTCTGTCATCCTCAGTAGCTCGTCCGTAAAGGGTTCACGGTAGATGGTTACGGACCCTTGACGGACGATGAAGGAGGACGATGACGGAGGGACGTGCACTGTAGAACGACATGTAGAACACGTCTCGCCGTTGCTCGTTCATAAAGGGCACGTATGTTTCTACGAGTGGCCTTCCTCAACAGAGAAGCAATGGAGGGTTGCGCTTCCTTAACCAGTCCGTTAACCATCCGCCATGATTCCCTCGACCGTCAGTCAAATATGTGACGGAATAATCACGGATCATTGAAGGAAGGGCACGGAAGGAAGAGCCCACGGATATTCACGGGAAAATCATGGATGGGCTACGGGGAAGGCGAAGGAGTGTTACGGGATAGTCACGGATGGGGCTATGGCGATCCGTACAAAGGTCACGGTACAACCACGGGCGTGCGACGGAACGTTGGAGGATTAACAACGGAAATCACTACACTTATACGGGGATTTTCGGGGGGTGCTTCCGTGAAAATGACCATCCGTTGATTTCGCCTAAATAGTACACCACGGAAACCGCGGGTGTTTCCGTTGACGATCCTTCAACAATACAGAGGTTACGGATAAATTTATACAGTGCATCCGTGACCGCATGTTTTAATTCGTTATTGAAGTATCGAATGATACTCTCGGTATCGAATACTTTCTTTCGATATTATATCGTTATCAGTACCAAGCTTTCGATATCGTTTCGATACCATTTACCCGATACACGGAAGTATCGAAACGTCACTAGCTTCGTTCTTAGTGGGCGTTCTGACAGTTCTCGAACTCATAAGAACTGGGACGGAAAATCCCGGGGCGTTCCGGAACTTGAGGAACCGCGTTCTGCACTGCGAACGATTTCAGAACTGGAAGTGGAATAACCGCGCATGAAATAAATGCGCATGCGTCACCTACGTTCTTGAGTTCCAGTTCTGACAGTTCCGAAAAAAATCGGGGACTGTCAGAACCGTTCGGAACTGGATTCGCAAAACACTGCGAACGCAGAACTCGGCGTTCTCGGTGTTCCGGAACTGGGCGTTCTGGCACTGCGAACGACAAAACTCGACTGCGCTTGCCCAGAACCGTTCGGAACTGGCAGAACGCACACTGAGAACGAAGCTCTAAATACGATACCTTTCTGTAGAGGCAGCTATCAACGAGTTTAAAAAACGTCTTCCAATTCGATTACGCAGTACCTACAGCTTCCTCACTTGAATCACATGAACGCAGCTATAGAACAGTTGGGTAGGTTCATTCAGTGGATACGTGGAGACTAAACGACTCATGTTACATCGAATAACAGAATTAGTTGGGCAGGTTCAGCTCTCTACCAATGTTTTTCGCGCAGTTAGAAGCGTTACAAGGAAATGGTCAACATTTCATGTTCGCGCTTGCGCAGACGAATGTTACAATAAGATTCCAATGAAATTCATAAGGAACTATCGAAGTATTATTCCTGATCGACCCTCCGAGGTTGAATTTATTTTAACGATATTTAAGGTAGTTCTGCAGTGCGATTCTGCAACTCGGTATGGCATCGTAACGACGTTAAGATATCGTTAGCATAACAAAAAATATCGATGCCACTAAATACCGACGATTGGTATTCTGTAAGTGCTCAATAGCGTCAGCTATCGCTTAATCGTCGATAAATTGTCGTTGCGGGGTCGTTTGCATTTCGACGGCTCTAGACCCCCCCGTTATCCGTACCGAAAGCTTGTTACACCCAAAAAACTTGGCTTGACGTTGCTTTTCGGCGGTAGAAAGTTTTATGGTAAGTGTTTAACGTAACGGTAAGTATACCTACTTTTCTTTTGGCATGTTTTTTCAATTTCATTTGACGTAATAAGCCCAATGTAGGTACTTATCTAGGTAAATAGGTAGGTAAATTAGTGACTTAATAATTTATGGCAGTGATGTCATAAAAACATCGTAATAAATAACTTAAACGATAAAATTACTTGATAGGTAGGTAGTTAGAAAATTAGTGATATAGAAGACTTCTATAAGTGATATAGTCTATTTCACTTTGGGTAGTTATCTACTTTTTAGAATCGCATTTCACCATATATGTAGTTGTTACCTACCCACCTACCGTATTTTTTCGAGCGCTAATGAATTGTGGATAATAATGTCAGGCATTATGACGCTCGAATTCCTTGCTTGGTAATTAAAATTCTGCAAGAAAGGGATCAGAGGTATCGCCCTCGGTTTGAAAGAAGAGTGCTACGAGATTGGAGAAATCCTTATTCCCTTGATTCCTGCATGTTCAGAAAAACCTTTAGGATAAGCCGACACTTGGCCATGAACCGAAATTCGACCATTGCTCCAATGCTCCAGATTGAATGGATTACCCCCTGAAATCCAGGTACGTGCCTACCTAATTTTGCTGTAGATACCGATCCCCTACGTTTTCTCTAATAAATGCAAGTGACCTTAATAGGATGTTAATTAATTAGAAAATATTGGATTTTGAAAATAACGTAAACGTAGGTAGTTATTCATTCACTTGCATAGGTATTTATCAGAATTTCCGAGTAGGTACCAATTATAAAACATACATTTCAACAAAATCATACATGAATTTATACAAATGAATTTGGCACAATACATATTACATTTAAGCTAAAAACGGTAAAAACTTTATTAAAACCTCAAGACGATACAACAAATTGAAATCAAAACCTATCCCAAGTGTCAAGTGATCCCAAACTGCAATTTTTGACTTCCAAGGTATGAGCATTTATTTCGGCCATCGAGTGAATTCGGGGGATTCAAAACACAATCACGACTCCGGCGCACACACACACTCTTCAATTCATTTCATCACTGCTTATCACCATGGAAACGGAATGAGTTCCAGTCGATTGCTCGCCCTAGACTCAGATTTCGTGAGACAAGCTAACAAAGTCGGTAGCTCATTCTGCAACGACAATTTGTTATTCAAGTTCGGTATCATAAGTTCCTGAATACCAATTTCGTTATCCGGGTGTCGTTACACGAGAGGGATAGCGACCCCGACTCCGTACCGACAATAAGGTAGCGAGTTGCAGAATCGCACTAATGGGCGTTTCAAGTTTTCACGTTTGCGCATGCGCAGACAAAAGTTACAGTACTTTTTCAATAACTTTGGTATGGAACCATCTGTGACCCAACCCGCAACTATCCTTCTCCAAATTTCAGCCCATTTCGACCATTATTTCGGGTAGTTATGAGCGTTGCAAGGAACTGACCACAAACACAGAACCAAAAATGTTCCGTGATGTCTGAAACGCAACATTCAATTCAATTCAATTCAATTTTTTTATTCAGCAAATACTTTATACAACAAATATTATAATGATTTTTAGAGAGTCTATATACATAATACAAGATCTAAACTTATGTTGGTTTATGAGCCGAAGGTCAATGACCCGTCCAGGCTCGTCTCTTCCACCAGTATTTATTACTGCGTATGTATGTACCAGCAGTTTCCTTGAAAAAACACACCGTAAGTGTTCGGAGAATGAATTACATTGATCAAGAACCAACAGTATTTACAGGTTATTCCTAAGTAGTTAGTAAATACACTAAATGCTACGAAGGCTGATTTGTATTTTTATCCTAATTTAAACTTATTTATAACAACACTTTCGTTATTTTCAAGCTCAAAATATTCTAGAACTAGTTTTTTAAATTTTCCTGTTGATGTTGAAGTCTTGGTTAGGAGCGGTAACTGTTCAAATAGGGCTGGAGCTAGCCATGGAAATTGTCGAGTGTAGAAATCATTATGCGCCTGTGGTATCTGGAGGACATAGTTGGCATTTGTTCGCGTCGGTCTAATCACCGCTTGTTTAGTAAATAAATGCAGGTGTTTATGCACATATAAAACAGTTCTGTGACTACAAGCCATTCTGGGAGTGAGAACACCGAAGTGTTTGTATAGGTAACTAGTTGAAGTACGTTTATGGGAATTAGTTGCAATTCTCAAAACTGTATTCATTGCTATGTTTATACTATTAAAGGTTGACGCATAAGTACCTCCCCAGACAATGATACCATGAGTTAAAATGCTATATACAAAGCATAATACACCATTTTAAGGTTTTCTTTCGCTAGCCATCTTCGTAGCATCAGAAAGTAGTGCATGGATTTCCTGATTTTATTCATTAATTCAGCTACATGATCCATCCACTTGAGATGCTGATCCACATGCACTCCTAGGTATTTTATTGTATTCAGCCTTTCTATTTCCATGCAGCTGCACAAATTTCTTACTACGCCACAGTTTTCCTTGTGCACTTTGAGTTTAGAGTCATTTGGAAGTCCTGTTTTGTTTATTAGAATGTAATGTACTTGGTTTTCGAAAGGTTCATGGCGAGACTATTTTTTTGTGCTAAACCATTTGGCTACAACTTCATAAGACAGTCCTTTCTGCGATAGAATGCGCTAGCTCCCAGGTATTTTCATTTATCACAATAGCTATATCATCAGCAAAAGCTACAAATTTGCATCTCAAGTTCAAGGTGGTGGACATTTTTATTTTTGAGGAATTAATTTTTTTTTTACTCAATCACGAATCCAAGGCTTCCCTACCTTCAGTAGTGAGGAAGTGTTCATTTTTAATCATTTCAAGAAGTGAGCGTACAGAATCCCTATGTTTTACAGGGTTTTAATACCTACCTACATTACGAAAAGCTTCCTGACGGTTTTCCTTTCTAACAATAAACTTTAATAGTCACCTCAACACTTTTCCATAACACTTAGAAAAACGAAGAAAACCTCCACGTTTCAATTGAAATAGATTTTATTTGAACCATCGCTAGTTACCATAAAAATATCAATTAAAGGAAAAATGAAACTGCAACTTACATCAGATGGACGAAGAGGCAATCTAGAAACGTAGAAAATACATAGGAACCTACTTACAGGCTCTGCCTCGCACTGATTTCGAATGCACAACGTTTTTGTACTACGATTGCGCTCAATAGCTGCTAAAATCTCAAAAAACCTCGTCGATCCTTTAGATCAGTACTCAAAAGCCTGAGTTTTGAGTCTTGAAACAGACCCAACTGGTATCCGTATGACAGAAAGGTTGAAGACAATTCCACGTCGAATGAGACCTACCTGATGGGGACAGGTTGATTATGATTATATTACAGGTAGGGACGAGATTAGTTAATAATTGGCAGCAGCTCTTTTCTGCGCTTAAGAACAACTTCTCTTTTGTTGCTCTAAGCGCAGAAAAGAGCTGCTGCCGGTTATTAACAAACCTCTAGCTACCGAAATATACCTAATTGGCGATTATCGAAATTTTATTTTTCCATGCTTCACAAAAATGGTCAAAACGCAGAATATTTCGAAAAATAAAGGCAAATTATGGCTAAACCTACATAGCTTAAAAAACTCGAATTGGTCCAACTTCGCTGAACTGGGTTTGTCCCAGGGGTGGATCCAGAATTTTTTTCCGGAGGGGGTCACAGGGTAGAACAATATAAAAAATAACAAAAAATAACAAAATAACCAAACGAACAATACAAACCGAATTTTCAACCTTATGCCTAAACTCGTCCAATTTGTCTACTTACAAAATTAATTGTATTTATTTATAATATTCATTGTTTATGTAAAAAATATTTTTCAATATCTCATTATTTAACTGATAAATGTATTTATTTTCAATTTTCTTCTAAAAAATTGTCCTAATGTGTTTTCAAACAAATTGGCGCATTTTATGGCACCGTAGCTAACTTCAGAGTTTGCAAATCAAAACATTGAAACCACAACAATCTATTGTTGATCTCAGTGAATTCAGTATCGTTTTTACTGAATTTGGCAGGAAAGAAAACGAGAACGAAACAAAAACAAGATAATAATAATTAACAAAAATAAGAAGAAATAAACAAGGTGTAATTTGACGGATACACCAAGGTAAATTTATTGACATAATTGTATATAAAGTAACATTGGTAGGACCAAGTGTACGATTATATTCGACTAATTTTGACATTTTTGATCGAATCTTTTTAGATTTTTTATAGTTCTTTTTTGTTTTCAGTTTTTTTAACACTGTCTACCGTTTGTGTAGGTAATTAGAAATTACAGTAATTAGTGGCGAGGACATTGGAATTTCAATTTGACGGATGTTTTATGTTTTATGGTAAATATTTACACAGTTGTATATGAAGCAAAATTGAGAAGACCATGTGGCCATTTGGTTTGTTTCTGGTTTTTGATTTCACAAAAACTGGGTTCGTTTTCGTTTGGTTTTTTTTTTGTTTTCGGGTTTGTGAACAATTCGTTCAGCTCTGCTTTTTGAAATGCAGGCTGATTCTGGGGGGGGTCATGACCCCTGTGACCCCCCCCTTGGATCCGCGCCTGGTTTGTCCTGGGTTTAGTGACACTGGTCGGTTCAAGTGCCGAAACCGAGTCACAGCCCAGAGCCCTGGTGAAGCAGTTCAGAACAGTTTGCATGGAAATACCCTGGTAGGTACTCGTTGTTATAAAGTGGCGATCTTGACTCGTTCGCCTGTCATGAGGAGGTGAATTGAGTTGCGACACAGCGGGAGGGCGATGACGTAATATTCTGCAGCTTCCGGGTTCATATTGAATCCCTAACGTAATTACGAAGGACGGCAACACACGTAGCCTTTTCCTCCTCATAGGTGATAGCAACCCACTTCAGTCATCTTCCTGTCATGACCTTGTCTTACATCCTAACCCCCTTCGTACATCGTACCTTTGTACGACTCCGTTTTATTATTGTAGTAATAAATTAGGATTACATCAAAAGATAGTATACATCAGTAACATAGGCAGGTGTACATAGTTATGTTACAAAATATGTTTTTATTTACCTCGCTCTATCCGTGTGAATCAAATCTTGTAACCGATTTTTCGCCCACATCCCGACTTCCAATTGAGCTGAAATTTTGCAGCCATCTATCACTGCAAAGGCAGAAACGTCGTCTAATTTAAAAAATTTCAACCACAAGGCTGTTTTGCGTCATATCCAACCAGATAACCAATCCAGATTTATCTTCGAGCACATCACCCTAAGAAACTTTTGAATTGATTATTTTCTATTTATTTAAATATTTCTTTCTGGCATTTGAACTCCCTTTCACAATGAGAAAAACGCTGCAAATCCCTGCACAACGGTTTATTATTTTGTACAGAATACCCTTCTGTTACAGATCACAGCTCTCTGTATAGATAACCCGTCTATATAATATAATATGTACTATTCTATGCATAATTATGTAGATCGCAGACCCTCCGTAGGTTAGTACCTAACCCCGTACTCGTTATTCATGAAGCATAGCGTTTATTCAAGTTACAAAAGTACACCAACAAAATCCAAAATAACCATCATCTTCAAATGAAATATCACGGAACAGCCTGCTCGATTTCATACAGCCATGCGTGACCATAATCTGGTGTTCCCTAGCAATGACATCCCACCATCTCCTACTGGGCTGGGTGTATACCGTTTCATTCACGATCATGTTGAAGCTTTTCGGTGCAAATTTCAGGGCCTTACTGTGAAAGAACGACTGGACGTTCAGTGCTCCGGGTGGTCTCAAAAATTCCCAAGTAGATCAATTTAAAGTTACAGTCATGAAGGATGGCTATAAGAGCGAATTTTCAAAGAAATATTCGTGGTATTGTGTAAAAAGATGATACAGCGAGAAACAATACACTTCTTGTAATATTTATTTTCGTGATTTTAGCAATTTTTACCGATTTCTGACCCGACGTCAAATTTGACCCATTCTTTTTGAGAAAAATATTTTTATAATCGCAATAGTCCCTCTTTTTGTCGTTAATCACCATCCCACACAACGTCTGGTGAATTAATATTGATTTTAGCCCTTAATACAAATTTGTACCCCCAAAAATCCAAATCTGACCCCTATTCAGTATTAAAAACAATGAAGTGGCCATTTTCTGTCTTAACTTGCCCTTCCTTACCACTTTCAGTGATTTTATATAACTTATTCGCAATGTTAGCCGTTTTTACCGATTTTTGACCCGTAAAAACTTAATTTTGACCCCCTTAGATTTTTTGGAAATTGCCCATTTTCGAACTCATCCTTTGGTTCGGCAATACGAATATTTTGGCGAAATTTGGAATTTTTATCATGTACCTACTGAAGTACGGATATCGTCTGGAGTGACAAAAACAAATATATATCTGTATATACATATAAATTTTTGTTAAAATCTAGGGATGAATTGAGGATGCTCTTTAACGGATTTGCCTATAAGAAAAGTTTCAAAAATGCATGTTCTGAAAAATTTGGACCTATTTCAACAGCTTCATTTTCTCTGAAAATTCGCTAAAACGTACAAAATTTGAGATAACGGCGCCCCGGTAATTTCAACCCTTATTTTTCACCCCTTAGAGATTACTGACATTAATGCCGAGCTTCGTGGACCAACTAGACCGCAAATGGGTCCCACAAACCAATTTTCATTCATTTTCGTTCATGGTAACTAAGGAAAGTGCGAAGTACGACGGATGTACAGAAATTTTTTTCTTTCCATTTTTGGATTCTACGTAACTTGAAACGGGAACCATCAAATTTTAAGAAGGCACCTACTGAAATTTTTTTTATGCTCGATTCCGAAGTTTGTTATTGAAAATATAAACCAAGACTTCCTATGGAGTGGTCCAAGATGACCTAAGTTAGGTAGGTACCCTTCCCAAGTCGTGATGCGTCCAATTAATAGGAACCATCCCATGATGGGTTCCTGTTAGGTACAGAGGGGCGTGTTTTCCTTCGCTCAAGCCCTGACTGATGCTGATGACGTCACCGAAGGCACCATCCCCCAGGCTATCTCCTCTGTGCGTGCAACAGATGATGGCGGGAGCTCAGGGTCATGGCCAAGTTCAAGATCAAGGTGGCTCCCTACAACCCTCAGACGATCACGTCCGGCTTGGCGATTCCTCTTTCTACCTTTTTTTTTCTGAACGTGAAACTTGGAAGGTGAAACAGCGTTTTCCTGCCAAGCCTGCGTGGAGTGCTGTCCAAGACGTGAGGGGGATCGGTTAGGTGCGTTCTCCAACAATTTGTTATTAGGAAGACTCTACTATGTACAGCAGACCCAGCAGGAATGAGGGCGGAAAAAGAATAAATAAATAAATAAGAACATGAATTATTTGATCTGGTAACAACCTTATTTACCCTCCTAATCCTTCATGGGATGATTCGGATGCATTCGTTGCGAAGCATGTGGCAGCTAGTGGAACGGCCCAAGTTTCGGGAGGATTTTGAGCTTTATGGCCAATGTAGCCCAATCTAGACAAAGTTCTTGTTTCTATCAGAATGACAAATCCAAGATGTCTGACGACCGCAGGAAGATTCATCAGAAATATTCTATCATTTTACGCGTTTCTTTTATCAGCACGCTCTCGTTAATAATGGTATCGACCATATCGTTATGAATGCCCTGCAAAAGTGAGTGGAATCATATATATCGTCCCAGATTCCAGTGATGCTTTCCTGCCTGATGATGCAGATATTATCTTATCTGACATGGCGAGAGTTCGTGAATAGATGGCAACCCCTTCTGCTGTTTCCAGTAGGTAGGTATTTCATTTGCGAACACGGGTTTCGGTTAAATAACTATCAACAATATCAGTCCCTTGTGGTAAAACATACATAGCAGGTACCTACTCAAAAAACTATACATAAATATTAATAAATATGAAGGTAGGTACCTAATGTTGAAGTTAAATTTGCAAATAAACATAAAATGAGACTAGTTTTTGAAATTTTTGCAACAATTTGTACCTAATTTCATTGTAAAGAAAGAAAGGCCAACACTATCAGGGACTGAGGAAGCAACAGCTCGGCAATATGAGCGTTTAGAAGATTTATATCTCGAGATAGGAGAGCAGCAGGCATTTTTTCACATTAACGATGAGCAGAATGAGGCAAATTGTAGGAGTCTTTCTTCAGAGCGTCAATCCTGATAGCCATGAAACGTCTCCTGAACCATGAGGTCACATTTTCTGTGCAACCGAGACGAATCTGAGATCAAGACAGAAGCGCTTGGACACCACGTAATTGAAAGAATGTACCGATCCCTCAGAGATATCGAGTGGAAAGTAGGGGCGGTGGAAGATTCGGCCCAAGTCCGAAGAGATAATTACTCCTCGGATTATCGCAGGTAAACAACTACCCCTCTCTCGAGTCGGGCGATAAGCCGTATGGAAAACTCGGCCCATGATTCTCAGTAGCAATGGAGCAGTTGTCTGTCACACCAGTGATAAGTGAAAGGGGAAGTGTGATGTTAGAGATCGTCGATGTCTCCGACCCGAAAAAATATTCAAGTTTAAGAAGCGTCGCGATTTCCTCATCCGCACATATTCAGCTTCACTTGTCAACTTCTTGAGTACCAAAAAGAAGTTTTAATAAAAATAAATAGTTGCTCAGATACCCCACATACAAAAAACTCTCATACCAAGAAAAGACAGGAGTTCCTCTCAGGGCAACTCGACAAATACCTCGCAGGGGCCCTTACACCATTTGGTTTTGTGGCCAGAGTAAGCCACCATTATGCGCCGAATGTATGTACGGTTTGACGATTGACGGCTTGACGTTTGACGATAGTCACTTTTGACTTAACCTTGTGATATTCTAGTATTAAGAAAACTTGACTGTGACAATTATATTTATATGTTCCTGTGACGATCTCTAAATATACGTATAAACAGTAACAGTTCCTTTGGGCCGAATTTTCCACTCCCCAATACCTAAACCTCAGGTAATATTTTGTTTGGGCCGAATTTTCCACTGACCGGAGGGTCTCTAATCCGCTTGGGCCGAATCTTCTACAGGTATTAGGGGTCTGGGCCGAATCTTCCATCGCCCGAAAGTAGAACCCCCGCAAACAATCCTGTTGCAAAAATTGGTGCGCCAACAAAATCTCCTCAGCCGCAAAATTTCAGCTCGATTCGTTATGTCTCTGAGGCTGTAGCCCTGTCAAAGAAGAAGAAGAACAACAAACAACAGCAAATAGAAAAACGTGAAAAATAGCGATTTTCAAACTTAATAACTCCGGCATCTGACGGTCCCGATGGTTGAAATTTGGTACACGGACTCAGGGGCCCCTCGAGAATGGGTGTACTAAAAAATCAACCTCGGAAACCCCCAGGGGAGGGGATGGCAAAAAACCCTACTGGTTCTGTCGTGTAAACAGTATTCTTGATCACTTCGATTTTTATCTGTTTTCTTGGCGGGCGGGACGCTCCCGCGTTCCTTGATAAAGAAGTTGGCAACAAATTGAACACGGAATTACCGTACAATCCCCAAAGCCTGAGATTCTTTCCCACGGCAAAGCTTCTTACAGTAGGCACCTACTTAGAACTTAAATGACTACTGAACACTGAAAGGGAGGACTTAATATAAAGAGAAAGTGGCCATTAACATCGTATTTTATGGTAGGTACTTGGGTATCTACGTTATTGTAGCTGCTATATCGCCCTGACTTTAAATTATATATATATATATAATACTTCAAGTGGAAGACTAATATTATAATCCATTGCTTTCTCCCAAGAGATGTAACCCCAACTCACCATCGCTCCCATGTCCGGGTGTCGAAGGTGAGAAATATCATCGATTGGATTGGGAGCGGTCCCTGACAAATGATCTTTCCGAGTGTGAGACCAGGAAGCGACTTGCCACGTTATCTGAATACCAATGTGGAAAATACCAACTGAAGTGTAAAAGCGAGATTTTCGAGGCAATCGCGTGACAAATTGAAGTCCGACATTGAGATCCGTCGATGATTATGAACAAATTTCACCGGTTTCAACTTTCGAGAAGGTAGTGGGTGGGCATCAACTGACAGTTTCAAGAAACGCACGATCCATATAAAAATCATAAAGCTGCTAAGGTTCCAATCCTAATCTATACATATAATAAAACAGTGTCTGTCTGTTTGTTTGTTTGTCTCGGCATCAATTGAGAACGGCTGAACGTAGAAAGTTGCGGCTGGTACCATTTGACGCAGAATTTATCTGGGAAGGTTTATGAAAAATCCGCATTTGAATCTGTCCATCCGTTGAAACGCTATGAACGAAATACTACTAAAAAACGTGTTATAATCACTTCTATGAGGACGTTTATGCTTATATAATAACTTTGAACGGTTGGACGTAAATCCGATTGTAATTAGATTCTGGATTCAGCTCGACGAGTACATTCAAGTGGTACTTCAATCAGGATGTTAGTGGGAGGGGGGTACAGGTTATGAGAGGGGGGGGGGTCTACAGAAATTTCAAAACTACTTGACCAATTGGAGTGCAACTTTGGGAATTTGTTGTGTGAACATTGAGGAATGTTTCTAACCAGGTAGGGAGGGTTCATAGGATACGGGGGGGTTAAAGGCAGTTAGGGTTGGCATTGGGGAAGGTTTCTGATCAGTTGAGGAGGGGGGGATACAGGGGGTGTCTGTTCTACCGTTGCGAAGCGCGGGTACACAGCTAGTGTTCAATATAGCTCTACATATTCGTTAAAAGTGCTGTGGATTGCAAATAGGACTTTTTCTATATCCATAATAAAATCTGGTTATAGTGAATCTCTGTAAGAAAAACCTCTATATAGGAAAGCCTTTTATGGCCAGCTCTATACAAGAACTTTCTCTATCTCGAATATACGAAACTTGTTTTGTCGCATCTCTTTCTGGTACCCCCCATCAACTATGTACCTAGGTACCTCTTCTATATAAGAAAGACAGGTAGGTAGGTACCTAAGGCACGACATAGAGGTAAGAATATAAGAAAGCTTTGACAAAAAATAAAATAAACTTGCTGATTTCCTTCACTATGCTTATAGTTGGACTGTCATACAGGTTGAAAGAAATCAACCAAATTATTAAAATTTTATCAGCGGTCTCATTTCGTTGGTACGAAGGTTCACGTTGTTTACTTACAGCTATGGCTTACAACACTCGTATGTGTTCAAGACCGTTAAGAAAAACCTGTATACTATACAGTACAGACAGGTTCAACTGTATAACTACTACGTTCTTTCAACAAAATTACTAAGTAACCAAGCACACAGTTACTTTGCCATACCCCTAAGCGTCCGTCCCGAAAACGTTTCATCATCCCGAGAGAAATTTTCCTTATCACAAAGCTCAAACAACTTTTTATTTGCCTTGAAATGTCCGACTGGTTAGCGAATCAGCGTGAACAGACTCCATCTCGAGGGACGTGAGAATCCCGAGCTTTATTGTTCGAAGAACCTTTCACAAACCTGGATGAACAAACTAGAGAAGTAAGGAAGTCGGAAAACATACCTAACCAAGGTTCATAATCTCCCCCGTTTATCATCGAGTGACATTTCATCACCTCAGTTTTAGGGAATCTGTAGAGACGACGGCTTTACAGGTAGGTGTTGGAAGGCACCTTTCGACGGGGTGTGAGCATTCAACCAGTGAACCTGTATACTCACATCATCATTATACTTCATTCAGGCGAATTCAGGCGCCAGTGAATAAGTGCTGTGTGCACCAAACAGGAGTTCAGTTATCAAGCCACGCAGCTATCCCAAGTGCCTAGCGAAAATTCTGAAAGAAAAACAGCTGTAAGTTTCCCCCCTCAAAACGCCTTCATCAGGCGCGTAGCGTCAGGGGTACCGGGGGTACCGGCGCTACCCTACACGAAAAATGAAAAAAATTACATTCCGTAGGTAGGTAGCAATTTGAATTGTCCACTCATAACTCCATCCTCCATGACTCTCCCTCCATGAACTCCTCCAACCTCCATGTCTGCCAGTCATGGACGAAAAACAGCCAAGTATCGATTAGTCGATTAGAATCATATGGTTTTCGGCAGGTTTCGAATATTTGAAATCTCAAGGTCGCTGGGGTACCGCTACCAGTCCTGCGGAGGCCCAGAATCCGATGTGTGTGTGTCTCTACATCGTCTGTGTGAGTGTGTTTGCGTGTGTGAGTGAGTGTCTTACACATCTTCAGAAGACTGTTAGTAAGTTGGGCTAGCGCAAAACGCAAATATCCAGCGTATCCAATCTTGGTGAGGAGGGATACTGGCGTATGGATCGATTGTAGCTATCAATTAAAAACTCGAGAAAAAAACTTTGTCAACTTCTAGTGTCACTCTCATCCATTTTGCTTTTCGGAAGCTATTCTTACGACGGCCTGTTTTCTCATAATTTTATTACTTGTAGTTTTCACAATAATTGTTCCTAATTTCAGGTTTAGTTGTTTGAATTCGAATCTTTCCTAGTGTCCTAGTCTCCTAAAATGGATAGTTGTTGCGTTAATTGTTCCGTGGTTCGGCGTTCGTTTAGTTCTCGTAGTTTTAGCGAAAAGAACGACATCATCAGAGCCGGCGCGGCCGTTCAACCTCAGCGTTGCCTGATTTCAAGAGAGTTGTGAAGGAACGTAACCGTGAGTACACTCGGCATTTCACTGTTGAAACATACAATAGGTACCAATGGTTATCAGGCTGTAATTCGAAAAACCTTTTATTTTGTTTGCAAGGGAATGTTATGAATTATTTCTAATGAATTTGGAAGATCAATAATATCATAAAATTCCTTTGACAAACAGCTTGCTAAGAACTGCTTCACATTTACATTTTTAGAGTGTGTGAGGAAGTGTGAATGTTGGTGGGGGGGGGGGGGGGGGTGGAATTCATTGCGGTACCCCCGTCACCAGAGGCACGCTACGCTCCTGGCCTTCATTCAAATTACTCATGCATTTTCTAGTCTCGACTTATTCGGTGATTTTACATCAATTCTGGTGATTTCAGTCAATTTACTCATGCCTGACCATCACAAACTCAAAATTGGTCAACTTTATCGACAAAAATATTTTTGATTATCGAATTTGTATGCATCATACACACAAATACATAAATTCGTACATAAATACACATAAACAGTTATAATGTGGGATGGATTCATTCTGAAACTGAAAAGAATCAGAGTTTTTAGACAATTCATGTACCCACCTACTTGCCCAAGTATTAAAACTTTTGGAACAATGCAACAGCGTATAAATTTACTCTTCGAAAGTTCCCTAGCTATGGACTAGGTTTCCTCTTTATACCTAATTTTGGTACGTTCTCGGTATTTTCCAGACAATGATCAAAGACGATGCCAGTTACTTGGTACTCAAGTCCACCCTGGGTTTGTGCAAGTCTGGGGCACCAGAGGGCCTCTGGCCGTGTCAACCCCATATTATGCTGTAAGTTGAGCAGCTTCTTGCCCAATGGCTTCTCCACGACATTCCACAGCCAGTCACCATTCTTCCTACTAAACTGCGTTTAGTAGGTTCTCAGGACGGTAATATTCATCCACCAAACAGATAAGTTTAATTTTTTTGTTCAGCCCTAAAGTTTCTCTTTAGAAAAAACATCCCACAGACTGAAGTGCCTCGTCTTTATCTGTTTGCAAATTTTGAATTCGAAATTTTGTTGGTTAAAAATCACTAAGAATCGCCCAAAATGACAAAAACTTCGAGAGCAGCTGATTATGGTCATGAATAGCAACATCCTACTTAACGGCTCAACGACCTTGTAGTATTACTGTTGGTGACTTTTACGGCGCCTGTTTTTGGTTATTTCTAGCGACTTTTGACCCCCAAGTACTCAAATTTTACCCCATTTTTAAGATAACTATTGTAGGTTATTAAAATGTACCGTCTTTTTTACATCAATTATTATTCCTGATCGACCCTCCAAGTTTGAACGCATTTCAACAATATTTAAGGCAGTTATGGGAGTTTCAAGGATTTCAATTTGCGCATGCGCATACGAACTTACAGTACTTTCTACCCTACCCGCACTTACCCTCCAACCAAAGTTCAGCCCATTTCGACCATTATTTTGGGTATTTATGGGCGTTACAAGGGACTGACAGACAGACACGGAACCAAAAATGTTCCTTGTTTTCTGAAACGCAAAATGACAGTGGAAATTTTAATTCTGGAGGACAGAATTTTTTTTTTTACTCAATCACGAATCCAAGGCTTCCCTACCTTCGGAATTGTATAATAAAAATAACCTGCAACCCCTAATCGATCGTAGGGAATACCTAGACCATGTACATATTTTTTTTTAAACTCATAAACTCACAGATTTATACTTACCTACTTGAACAGCTAGATTTCTATATTCCCACTTACCCAACCCGCCAAAATCACACTCAACCAACAATTCCTAATTCAGTCCCATCAATAGACTCATGACAGTATCAAATACCCACAACCCACACAAATACCCAGAAATTGATATTTCCACACGCCAACTAATAAAATTGAATCCCTTCTGTTTCATCTCCCCCCCCCCTCCCCCAGTTAAGCCAAATATATATATATGCATATCTACACAGCCTACCATTCACTACAACCTACAATATAATATACCCTGTTTCAAATTCTAACGTCACTGTCCTCTCTACTCTTCAACTTATATTTCCTACTATTCAAACTAACCTAGAAATTTTCATTGTATACTATGTTGTGATTTGTAAACTAGGTACACTCTGTACTTCTAACTAAAAAAGTGCCAATTCGCATAGGCAGTACAGCTTCCTCACTTGAACAACATGAACGTATAGAAGAGTTGGATAGGTTCATTCAGTGGACAGTTGGAGCATACATGGACTAACAAAATTAGTTGGGTAGGTTCAGCTCTCTACGACTATTTTTCGCGTAGTGTAACAGTGTGGCTGTTCTCGAGTAGTTTTTGGTCCGGTGGAGACGGGGTCGTTGGGCGGAAGCCTTAATCGATGTCCCTTCTTAACCGGTGATAATCTCGCTGGTCTCTCTGTCACTCTCCACCACCACTGTCACACTCTGTCACAGTAGTCAGAAGCGTTAAAAGGAAATTGTCAACATTTCATGTTCGCGCATGCGCGGACGAAAGTTAGAGTCATGATTCCAATGAAATTCATATGGAATTATCAAAGTATTATTCCTGATCGACCCTCCAAGTTAGAACTCATTTCAACGATATTTACGGTAGTTATGGGGGTTTCAATTATTTCACGTTTGCGCATGCGCAGACGAAAGCTACGGTACTTTTTCAATGATTTTGGTACGGGACCATCTGCGACCCAACCCGCACCTACCCTCCAAATTGCAGCCCATTTCAACCATTATATCGGGTAGTTATGGGCAAGGACTTGACCACAGACAGACAGATGGACGGGCGGACTGACGGACAGAGACAGACAGACACGGAACCAAAAATGTTCCTTGATGTCTTAAACGCAAAATAGTAGTGGAAATTTCAATTTCGGAGGACATGAATTTTGCTTTCTCACTACCGAAGGCAGGGAAGACTCATAGGAAGAAGCCTTGGAATCGTGACTGAGTAAAAAAAAATTATATCCTCCAAAACGAAAATTTCCACCACCATTTTGCGCTTCATACATCACGGAACATTTTTGGTTCCGTGTCTGCCTGCCTGTGGTCAATTCCTTGTAACGCCCAAAACTACCCGAAATAATGGTAGAAATGGGCTGAATTTGGTCCCATACCAAAATTATTGAAAAGTACTGTAACTTTCGTCTGCGCATGCATAACGTGAAATACTTGAAACGCCCATAACTACTTTACTATCGTTGAAATAAGTTGAAACTTGGAGGGTCGAAGTCGATCAGGAAGAGTACTTTGATGGTTCCGCATGAATTTCATTGGAATCGTACTGTAACTTTCGTCTGTGCATGCGCGAATATGAAATATTGAAAAATATTGAAATGTTTGATTCTATTACGCATGTTACATAATTTATTACTACACGATTTATTGCTGTTCAATCATTTTGACTCATTTTTTTTTACGAACTGAGATGGGAAGCTGGAATACTGGCAGAGTTTTATCATTGAATACAGGCTCTCTGCTGCTGATCCTCCATCCGCTTTTGGTTTATTATTCTGTGAATAATACACCTATGTATTCGCTCAGCAAAAAATTTTTATAACACCCCCTCAAACTTTTTTCTTTTACGTTTCAAGGTGCGTAGATTCCAAAAATGCAATGTCCGTCCGCCGTACGCCGTCCGCCGTATCACGTGTACAGGCTTCATTTTCGGTCTAAAAAAAATCGTTCTTTCGCACACATGCTCCATTTGGGCCCTAGTTGTGTCCCGAAACTTTTCAGCCCGATCGGAATATACCCAGGGGTGTTATGAGTGAAAATGTGTGTAAAAATAGGTACTTTTTACGTTTTAGCAACATATTGGTAACATGAGCTTCTGAGATATCGTTTTCTATGTTTTTGGGGACGAGAAGACCGAATATGAAGTCGATTTTGACCAAAGAGTGGAAAATTGAGTTCTACCAAATGTTCAGCTCCCAGAATTGATTTTTTATGAGTGAAAAACCTGGGAAATCGTCTGAAATCACCATCAGTTTGTATAGTAACACTGGAAAAAGTATCAAGACGTGGTTCAGGACGATTAAATGGCACTACCAATGATCAAAGATAGTTAAAAAAAAAAGAAAAAAAAGAGCGTACCTAATTTGTGTTTTGGGGGCCAAAATTAATGGAAACCATCAGAAGTAGCTATTTCGATTATTGCGCATGAAAGAAACAATTAATGAACAGCCAACCTTTCTGTAGGTATGTCCAGTAGAATAATAAACCCATGTGACAAGGACTTTGCAGCGTTTTGAGAATATCTTGTCAGGTGGAAGTGAGGGGGAAGCGAAGTTCTTCAAAGTAGATTCCTCACAACGTGCCCGATCCTTGAACGCAGGTGGAGAGGAAAGGAGTACTCCAGAGTCCCGTTTTTAAGTCATCAACTTCGCGAATTCTATGAAGTTGAATGGGTTTTTACAAAGCAGCGAATTGTGTGCTTTGTGACACTGGCATATACAAATCAGGAAGTACACATGTCTGAATTATGTGTCGAGGCAAAGCAGTTCGCACACAAATCATTAGAATGAATCACATCCCATCTCTCCTCAACGGTCATCCCTTTGAATGTTTTGCATTTACGGAGGGCATGACGTCCACCGCAAACTTTGCAAGCAAAATTCAGTGTTCCTGGGGATGAAGAGGATGTGATATTTCGGGCGGGATGAGCGATCTGGTGGTCCTTGACTTTTGATACTTTGAGATGTGTCGATGTCTGATGCCAATGAAGGTGATTGTTTCAGGTTGTGATGGTTGGGTGTTTTCGTTGAAATGGACGTCTTTGATCCAGAGGCTTTGTTGATGAGGGTATGGGCGTCGACTTGGTACGTGAGTGCACGTTGTACCCATTCAATCGCTTGTGAAATGACCAACCGGCTTGGAAGGGATTGGATAAGTTCATCCAAGTTCCTATCCAATTTCTGTAGAGTGTGGTGGTGGTGAGAAGCTAAAGAATGGGGGCTTGAAGTCGGATTAAAGGCCTTCAACCCTTCAACTAGGTGTTTCCATTGTATTAAAAATGTATAGCACAACCTACGCCCTCTGATGAGATTTCGACGTTGTTCTGAAACAGCATAGTCACAAAAACTTAACGGCGTTAGCACACAACACTGAAACACGATAATTAACCACGGAATTCCTTATTGGGAACGTATTAAAGTCCGTGAGTCCTACTGACTGCGCCAAATGTAGTGTTCCTCGCGTTGATTTAAGGTATGTGCGGGTTGGGTAGGATGATACTCATAAATCCCACATGGAACACTACAGTATTAATTTTTTATTGGTTATTGGATTAATAACACGATGTATAGTTAGAGTGTGAGTCGGGTACAAGGTGCTACGGCAGACTGAATCGGAGGGCGCTTTCCTGAGGGGAGTTCGGGAAAACTGGGTCGAGCTGACCAAAGCAGTTCCGTCGAACTGGCTCGTAACACAATAAGCGAGGAAACTATACAGCCCGCCCAACTTGGCAGACTTTTGCTTGCTCCACTACTGGAAGGTAGGGAAGCCTTAGATTCGCGATTGAGTAAAAAATTTATGTCTTCCAAAATGAAAATTTCTACTTCGATATTGCGTTTCAGACATCGAACATTTTTGGTTCCGTGTCTGTCTGTGGTAATTCCTTGTAAAGCCCATAACTACTCGAAATAATGGTCGAAGTGAGCTGGAATTTGGTGGGTAGGTGCGGGTTGGGTCACAGACGGTCCCATACCAAAATCATTGGAAAAAGCACCGTAACTTTCTGCTGCGCATGCGCAAACGTAAAATACTTGAAAACCTCATAACTATCCTAAATACCGAAAATAGTCGTAGAGCTGAAATTTTGAGGGTAAACGTGGGCTGGATCGCAGATGATCCCGTATCAAAATGAACCTACCCAACTATTCTATGCGTTCATGTGATTCAAGTGAGGAAGCTGTACTGCCTACTCGGATTGGCAGACGTTTTTTTTACTCAATCACGAACACAAGGCGTCCCTACTACCTTCCGGTAGTGAGGAAGCAAAATGGAATCTTTCCGTAAATAAATGATGTTGATGTAGGTACCAACAGGTTCACCGGGTGAATACTCCCACTCGGTGGAGTGGTGCTGCCAGAGACGTCAAAATGTCATATTTGATTATGTCATATGATTTTGTCATAAAATAGCCGTTTCGGGGGTAAACATCATAATATGGGCGTTTTTCGCTATTTTGTCATAATATTGTTTTTATTTTGTCATGAAATCGACGTTTATGACAGTTCAGAGCCAGTTGAGTCTCAGGCCAAGGTAAGGCACTTCGAACCAAAAATATCCGGGGTGGGTGACTGGTGCCCTAATGAGTAAAAGGGAAGGAAGGGCCCGTTGTGCTGGATGATCGGATTATCGGTATTCAGAGGCAGGTAACGGCCGGTTGTTGACTTTAACCAGTAGGTGAGGTGCCTGATTGGCTGTGGGGTAAGGATTAGTAGGTATAAAAGCACAGTAAAAGTGGCAGTAATCATTCCTTAATCTATCGTTGTACTGAAAACATCAAGCCAAAAGTTTCTTCGAGTACTGGTGGATACCTTCTGCCCGGGCTATTGCTTCTCGACTGAAGGGCGAAGAGGAAGGACCATTGCCAGAGGGCTGGGGCTAAAAGGAGGTTTCATGCATGAAATTCGCTCCGTCTCTTCAGCTGACGTCGAGCGCTCGTTTTCGCTATTTAAAACGCTCCTGACCGACATGCGTACGAACCTTTAATTGTATTTTATAATGATAATATTGATAGTTTTGAAGATTGAATAACGTAAACTGTGTAATGTAAATGTTGTAAATGTACCTAATAAATGTTGTGAATACGTAATGAATAATTGTACAATATTAATAATATATCATATCATCCTTCTTCGATCAACAATGGTTAGACGATAATAGAGAACTGTCGCAACCAAATTTGACGATCGGGAGAGAGAACGTAAACGCAAGTGTCATCTGTCAAACAGGGGCGGATCCAGAATTTTTTTCCGGGGGGGGGGGGGGGGTCACAGGGTAGAACAATATAAAAAATAAAAATAAAATAAAAAAATAACCAAACGAACAATACAAACCGAATTTTCAACCTTATGCCTAAACTCGTCCAATTTGTCTACTTACAAAATTAATTGTATTTATTTATAAAATTCATTGTTTATATAGGTAAAAAATATTTTTCAATATCTATTAATTATTCAACTGATAAATGTATTTATTTTCAATTTTCTTCTAAAAAAGTGTCCTAAGTGTTTTCAAACTAATTGGCGCATTTTATGGCAGCGTAGCTAACTTCAGAGTTTGCAAATCAAAACATTGAAACCACAACAATCTATTGTTGATCTCAGTGAGTTCAGTATCGTTTTTACTGAATTTGGCAGGAAACAAAACGAGAACGAAACAAAAACAAGATAATAATTAATAAAAATAAGAAGAAATAAACAAGGTGTAATTTGACGGATATACCAAGGTAAATTTATTGACATAATTGTATATAAAGTAACATTGGTAGGACCAAGTGTACGATTATATTCGACTAATTTTGACATTTTTGATCGAATCTTTTAAGATTTTTTATAGTTCTTTTTTGATTTCACAAAAACTGGGTTCGTTTTCTTTTGGTTTTTTTGTTTTCGGGTTTGTGAACAATTCGTTCAGCTCTGCTTTTTGAAATGCAGGCTGATTCTGGGGGGGTCATGACCCCTGTGACCCCCCCCCTTGGATCCGCGCCTGCTGTCAAATGTCATACTTTTTTTTAAACATCATAAAATGGCCAATTTTTGAAAATAAACGTCATGAAATGAGAAAATAAACATCACAAATGTCATCGAATAAATGTCATGAAATGAAAAAAATAACATCATAAAGTTGACGTCTCTGGGTGCTGCCCTTCCTCTACGTGTACAAGTAGTAAGTATGTACCTATATGTAGGTACATATATAATAAATATATGTACCTACCTACTAATTTGATTCACTCACCCACACTGCTTAATACAAGGCCCTTTCTAAAAGTCAAGATCACCAAATAGATGCAGCCTTGGAAGGTGCGTTACCAATATGTGGGCAGTTCGACTTGAAAGCGTTCAACAGGACCCGTGGAGATGATCACAAGAGCTAAGGGCCCGCCGTCTTCACGGTCACTCAGATGCAAATCCTCTCCTCCGTCCCTGAATGTTCTCCGGGACTCGCGGTAATTCCATTGTTTTTTGAGGTCCTTCACACACTAGAAAATACGTCCCAAAACCGTCTAATCAGCCATCGGAGTTGAGGGTTTCGCGCTGATGAAATGTTTCTCACGTCGCCACTTTCTCACTGAGTGGGATTTCGTATTCCCCGCGGAACAATACATATTATATTTGTAATCCGTCGAAGCGATCACGGAGGCAGAAATCTGTGGAGTATCTGCATTTATGAGATGAATAGCGGATGTACGTGCCGAGTACAGGCAGTTAGGTTTTCATAGATGCGCGAGTGTGATACCTCCACACGTCCTCGGGTTACCCACCTAGTACCTACCTACTTTCAAAAGATTTTCCTTGTCCGTCATGTGCGACTGTGCAAGATGCAAGGACTTGCTCATCCCCTCAGCCTTATCACTGCAGTTTCTGATTGTTTCCGTTCATTGCATCAGGTGTTTCTACTTGAGCATGCGCAGATTGTTCTGCTGCTAAAACCACAATGACAGTCTAGGTAACTAAATAACTCACAATGGAAATACATTTAAAATGAAAACGGAGTATTGGAACGTAGTTCATTTCCACTAAGAAGAAAATACACTGTTGTTTGAGCACTATTTTGAGAACTATCTGAGCACTTGTACCGTGTTCATGAACGTTTGAGACTCATTCAGGATTAACCTTCCGAAAGGGCATCAGAGTGAAAAAGTAGCCACCTAACTTTGACGATTATGTATTTTATGAACATACTCAAGAAGAGATGTCATAAAGGTATGTGCAACTTCATGTTCGTCAGAGGCATGCGTCATAGCGCAAGGTGTGACGCACGTGATGAAGACCAAGGCGCATGCGTCATCCGAGTTGAACGGGGGTGCTGAACGTAGCGCACGGGGCAGCGCACGCCGAACCTCACGGGTTGGATTTCTATGCGTCAAACCGTTCAACTTCTAGTGAGTTTCCTTGCAAAAGTGTGGTCCCCAAGTTTTTTATCATTATACATCACAATGTCTGATAATAATAGCGGTAAGGAAACGCTCGACTTCATCGAGGATTATCGAAAATTACCTGTTCTGTGGAATATAAACGAAAAAACGTACAGTAACAAAACCTCGCGGAATGATGCATTGGCCATTTTGGGAGCTAAGTACAAATTGGACGCCAAAGGTGTTAAAAATAAAATTAAAAGCTTGAGATCTTACTTTTCAAAAGAACATGCAAAAGTAATGGAAAAAAGAACAGGTTCCGGGGCTGATGAATTGTATGTCTCGCCGTGGTTTGGTTACACTTTGGTTACCTACTGTTTGGACACTTTAAATAGATAGAAAAGAGACTGGATCGAATCACCACTGGCCAAAAACCTCAGCGTGATTGCCAGCCTATATTCCGGAGGTATAGCTTCACGGAAACGTGTGTCCTTTTTTTCAACTTTGTTCCGAATCAGACGTAACAAAGAAAGAAAGTTGGCCTTCGACAGTCGAGTGAAGTTTTTAAACAAAAAATCATCTGCATTCACTTCTTTCAAAATCTTGTAGTCCCGATTTTTCAAAGTCATTCATCCACATGGATCGTTTCTTCCTCCGCGCTTTCTTCTTTCTTGCTTGATCAATAACAAAAAATGCCGCACTAAACAAAAGTAATAAGTTCGCATCTTCTGCTGACTCCATCGTGAGGGTTGAAAGAAAACTGACGCTTAAATGTGGACAGGAATCGCTTGCCTCTCGGGTATGCGTCAGAGGCATGCCCCATGAGGCAAGTTGAAAGACGAAAGTTGAAAGACGAAAGCGCACAAGTGTAGACATACCTTAACAGTGAGTTAGTATGAGTAGGTACCTTCCAGCGAATCGACAAATTAGTTTCACTACTATGGAATTTCCCTCCAAATTAGATGTTTACTTTTTCAAATTATACCTGTTATTAATTTTAAATAAATCTTATTCGATTCCAAATTGAACGTTGACATTATTTTGAATTTTTAGTTCAATTTGAAATTTAAAAAGTCTAACTTGTGGCAAAGCGATCACGCAATCACGATATATCGGTCCTATTGGTTTATTGTTCTTGCCGGGGCCTTATAATTTTGTCCGTTATGTACAGATACCGATAAGTCAGGTTTCACTGTACATGGATAAGCCTAGCGTTGCTCAATATATCTTCATTATAGGTAATAATAGCCAGGAAAAGCTATAGGTACATACGTCCAGTAAAACCTAACTTTCTTTTTCCATCTTATCGAGACTCACAAATGATAGTCATTTTTCATAAGGACAGATCATTAACTATGTACTTAGGTATCGTATAAATAGGAAGGTACGGTCTTTGGTATGTACCTTCACACTCCCACACTTGTTCAATGAATGGAGCGTAATGTACAGATTTTCAAGTTATCATTTGGTGCTTTACAATAGCAGATAGGTGGGAGGAACCTATTGAACTTCTTTCAAATAAATCAGTGTTACAGCCCTAGTGACAACGATTTTGCAGCGTTTTCGAGATGGCGGCTGCCGCGGAGTAAGCATTTCTGTAAGAACTTTCGGATTTTTCAGTAAACAACCATCTTAACACAACATACGAAAAATCCAGAGCACCCGACCTGTCGACTGGACTTTTGGGTCGTTCCTTCATTTAATGGCAGGTACATTGTTGTTATTTACTAATCACTCAGAGAACAGCGGCGCTGCATGGTATTTGCTGGTACCTACCTTGGCTCTTGATATCTTTTTGTACAAGTTAGAAGACGGCAGTGTGCCAAGGTCTTCCCTTTCACCTTCTCGAGCCAGCTATGACTAACTAGACCTTACTCTTGTCACATCTTCCCTCGTCCGCCTACTACCTACTACACGACTTCCAACATTTTTCTTTACATCAGCTCTTGAGTTGGTATGAGTGCCATCTTCGACTCAGATATGGTTTATTCATTAGAGCTCATCCCGTCGTGTTCGCTCCACGGTCAACCTCTTAGAAATCATACCTACCGAGTAGGTATTGTCGCCTGTTCGATCGAGGCTGCATAGGCAAAGACCTAAGCATTTTTTTTCCGTTACAACGGGCACTTCCTGGGATGAATCCGTCGACTTCAAGGCTAATATAAGGGGCAATTTTTAAAGCGACAACCGCCTACCTGTAAGAAAGTAGCTCAGCGTTTTATGTCCTTGTTTGCAGCGCTTCATGTCCGATTGGACAGGTATCTATCAGAACGAGGGTGCCAATTCTCGTTTATACCTAAATTTCATAAACAGTAAAGGCTAGGTAGGTACTGTAAAACTGTGATTTATTTGAAAGAAGTTCAATAGGTACCTCCTACCTATCTGCTATTGTAAAGCACCAAATGATAACTTGAAAATCTGTACATTACACTCCATTCATTGAACAAGTGGGGGAGTGTGAAGGTACATACCTCAGACCGTACCACCTATTTATACGATACCTAAGTAGTTAATAATCTGTTCTTATGAAAAATGACTATCATTTGTGAGTCTCGATAAGATGGAAAAAGAAAGTTAGGTTTTACTGGAGGTAAGTAACCTATAAGTGCATACCTCTTATGTACTTTTCCTGCCTATTATTTACCTATAATAAAGATATCTTGAGCAACGCACGGCTTATCCATGTGCAGTGAAACCTGACTTATCGGTACTTGTACATAACAGACAAAATTATAAGGCCCAGGCAAGAAGATTGGCATTTCTACCAGTGGCGGGTCTAGGATGTGGAGGGGGGGGGGGGGGGGGGGGGCAGAAAAATCCTAACCCAAAACCGGATTTCTTTGCATATTTTGGTACCTATTTCAAATCGATATAAACAAAGCGCATTACCTGTTTTAAATACAATCTTTACGCCCTCTCTCAACAGTAAATATGTGTTTTCCTACGGCACAGCCAATGTGGGGTGGCCCCGATTTACAAAAGGACCAACTGGGCATTTGCCCAGAGCGCCAGTTTTCGAATGTCGGGAAAATCTGCGAGATGCGAAAAAAAATAGGACAAAAAATTTCAAGGACGGGGATAATACAGACTTTTTTTAACGCAGGTGCGGTAATGATTTAATTTTCGAAAATACATGCCAAATCCTACAATTTACAGAAATGCGTGTTATATTACCTATCAGTTCTATATTTTGATTTGCATTTGAAAGCATTTGCACAAAACAAACTACCTAGTTTGTTTGGCACATTTTTTTAGTTCTATTGTTTCTATTTTTGTAAAAAATTAAATCTGTTACTGTTACATAAATGACTGCCATGGACAAAATCAAGGAGAAAATGTTAATTTATACTGACTACTGCAGTGCGCTTGAAAAATATTAGGCCTAAAACGGAATACTTTAGAAATAATTAAAAATAAATAAATAAAATAGTAAAAATAAATAAATATAGTTAATTTTGTCCATCACTTATCAAATGAAATAATATCGCACAACAACCAACTCGACTTCATACAGCCATCCTTGATAATAATCAGATGCTCCCTAGTGATGATATCCGGGCCGGATTTATACCGTTTGATTCACGATCGTGTTGACGAAGCTTTTTGGTGCACACGAAACATCTGACGCCACACGCCTTATGACGCGTGGGAAGAATATCAAAACTTCTAGATTTTCGTCAGTTGTTGTGGGAAGGCGTCAGAAGAGAAGTGGTTTCTCGTGTACCGTTTCCAGTGATTATTTGAAGATGGAAGAGATTTTGATAAGTACGTTCGGTCAAATCCGGTGCTGTATGACCCTACATCATTTTTTAATACATTATTTTTTCCAAATATTTTATTAGTTTGTTCTTTTATACAATTTATAATACCTAGTTCAATAGACTTTATTATTTGATACTGATAGGAAAAAAGTATCAATCAATATTAAATATAACCAGACATGAATATAACAGATATTTATTATATAAATTAGGTTATATGAACTAAAATAACATCTAAAATTAAAATTCATTTCTTCTTGTTCCAGCATGTCAAAAACAGGGAGTACATTCATGGTTGGAAGTTCGAAACAAACTGTCGGGAAATGCAGTAGGCACGAAGTTAGTTGCTATACGTCAGGCCAATGTGAACACCGCTTCATGTCTGACGTGGTCCCACGGTGTCTGACGTGACGTGGAACACGTCACGTCAGAGTAGTCTGTATCAAGGTCGATTCACACATATCCGTGACGTGACGTACCGTACCGCACCGTACCGTGAGCTTCAGTGGAAAAAAAATATCGGCTGACGAAATTCTTAGTAAACTAAAGGGGGAATAGGTACGGTGCGTGTTCAAACATGAACGGCAACGTGACTCTCCGACACTCTCAGTGCCCTTCCGGTATCCACCGTGAAAATAAGAAATATACGTCCTCGCCGATATTTTCAGTTTTTTCACGGACGTGAAAGAGTTCACTTTTCAATATTTTCTGTGTGCACCTCATTTTTATAATATGAACGACGAGCTTCTCATCGAGTTGGTTCGGGAACGACCAGTTCTTTACGATATGAAGGACCCCAAATACCTAAATGTTGATTGGAAAGGAAGAATTTGGCAGGAAATTGGTCTCAAAATGAATGTCAATGGTGAGTTTTTAAATTTATTATCTTACAAAATTTACTTTATTATTACAAAATACAAAAATATTATACGAAATACAGTCGACTCTCGATAGTTCGATTTTTAACAAATTATAAAAAATTATTCTTCTTCTTCTTCGTCTAAAATTAATGCAATTACTGCTAGGTCTTCTGTACTGAAATTCATTGTGGAGAGAAAACTGATATAACTCGAGCAGACACGTTTGATCACTGAAGAACACTGACACGGAAAGGTACGGTACTGTGTGAATGGCAGAGAAAAATTTATCACGGATGTCACCGGAGGCTACGGAACACGGAGAGCAACGGTGCCGTCCCGTCACGGATATGTGTGGATAGACCTAATAGCTTTAGAGATGACTGACAGTAACGTCGAGCTTCGAGGGCCAACTAGACCACGAACGGAACCTATAACCCGAATTTCATCAATTTTGTTTCACGGTAACTAAGAAAAGAAATTTCTTAGACAGACATTTTTTTATTGCATTTTCAGATTCTACATACCTTGAAACGTAAACCATCAAACTTTGAGGGGGGGTTAGAATTTTTTTTTTCATGATCGATTCCAATGGTTCATTATTGAAAATAATAGACCAAAAGATTTAAAACATTTTATTAACGGTACCACAAAACGGAGGGGGGTCCCACCTAGTGTGCTCATCTCCAGTCAGATACACGGAAGCGAAACAACGCTGCAAAGTCCTTGTCACATGGGTTCATTATTCTACTGGACATACCTACAGAAATGCTGGAAATACATTTATCGTTTCTTTCATGTGTAATTATTGAAATAGGTATTGTTGATGGTTTCCACCAATTTAGGCACCCGAAAACACGAAATAAGCTCCTATTTTTGACAAATTATATTTGCCAGGTTTTTGACCCATAAAAAATGAATTTTGGGAGCTGAACATTCGTTACAACCTCAATTCTTCATGCTTTGGTCAAAACCGACTTCATATTCGGTCTCCTCGTCCTAAACAACATGGAAAACGATACCACACAAGCTCACGTTACTAAAACACCAACAACAACAAAAACACCTTTCACTCATAACACCCCTGGGTATATTCCGACTGGGCTGCAAAGTTTCGGGACACAACTAGCGCCCAAATAGAGCCTGTGCGAAAGAACGAATTTTTTAGACCGAAAATGACGTAGTTGTGCATGATACGGCGGACGAACATTGCATTTTTGGAATCTACGCAACTTGAAACTTGAAAGAAAAATGTTTGAGGGGGTGTTCTAAAAATTTTTTGGTGTGCGAATACGTATTATTCACAGAATAATAAACCAAAATACTACCCGTGTCCCGCGGCTGTTTCCTGTCCTGTTGTCCCCTCTCTGGATCCGCCACTTATTTCTACGTATTTTGTCCTGTAGTTACCTACCTCTATTTATACCGGACGCGGACAGCATTATTGGCATGGGCGGCGCTGTTCAACAACGGCCTAAGCGACATTTTTGTCGAAAATGAGGTTCAGGTAGGTACCGCTGGATTAGTCTCGTCGTAAGCTTTCGTTTTGTGACAATTTTAGAACTCTATTCATTTTTATGTGAACTAGAGCCAAAAAGGCTAAGCGCCATTCGCCCTCTCTGCTCTACGGGTTTTTGCAACAACGACCCGTATCCATTTTATATTCAACAACAATTACGAAGTAATGGCCCGAGCGCCAGTTCACTGATGTTTGACCGAAAAATCAACACAGAGGACCCTTACCGGAGCGGTACGGACCTTTCTAGGCCTAGGACGCCTATTTGGACAGGTTTGGGCGTTTCGCTCATTGTTACAAAATGCAGTTAACCACGTAAAGCAAATCGGGTAAGCGCGAACCCTGTTTATCTGGCTGCACTCGAACTGCCACAACGTTTAGAATATGAAATGCACGAACTGCCACAACCATTAGAGGGGATTAGGGAGGGTCAATTCGCAAGATAAGAAAACCACGAACTACCACAAGGGTTCAGTCAGACAAGACGGTGGGTGTACAAGAAGTTTAGTTCCCATTCCGCCGCTTGCATTGTCAAGCGATCTGGATGCTCGCTAGCGCTCGCATCTCAAAAAAGATAAACAATCCCAGAAACTATCCCGTGAATGAGCAGGTTGTTTGGGACTTCTGAATAGATTAGTGGAATGCATTGTCAAGCGATCTGGATGCTCGCTGGCGCTCGCATCTCAAAAAAAGATAAACAATCCCAGAAACTATCCCGTGAATGAGCAGGTTGTTTGGGACTTCTGAATAGATTAGTGGAATGTAATGTTATGTAACAAGACTGTTTAATGCCTTCGAAAATACCAGAAAAGAAGACAAGTAGAGCAGGAATATCATCGAGGGATAACCGCAGTATAATTCCCGTTTTTCCCTGACTTGTACCGGCTACCTGACCGAACCCTTGTGGCAGTTCGTGGGTTTCTTATCTTGCGAGTTGACCCTTTCTAATCCCCACTAATGACTGTGGCAGTTCGTACGTTTCAGATGGACCCAAAATTTGTGGCAGTTCGTGTGTCCCCGTTTATCTGGTGCAAATGTCGCGCTTGAGGGGATTTAAACCTTTATAATCATCAAAAGCGTGCTAAAAATATGCCGATGGTGAAATTTCAACTTCCTGGACTCACCACAGAGAGCAGAGCGACGTGCAACAGCCCAAAACCTGTCCGCTTGATTTCCCGAAAGCTTGGTTGATGTCGCATAACGCCGTCCAAACAATATTCTGTATCCTCCAACATGAATTCAGGTCTTCGCTTGTTCTTCTCCTACAGTAGGAAAAACAAACACGGTTGAGCAGATCGGTGATCTTGTAATTCTACTAGGCCAAACGGACATTGCGAAGATCAGAAGCTCTATTTGAAAAACTCTGCAAAGTCCTTGTCACATGGGTTTATTATTCTATTGGAAATACCTACAGAAACGTTGGAAATACATTTATTATTTCTTTCATGTGCAATAATTGAAACAGCTATTTTTGATAGTCCCATTTAATTGCCTTGATTCACCTGCTAATACTACTTCTAGTGTTATTACACAAATTTATGGTGATTTCAGACAATTTCCCAGGTTTTTGACTCATAAAAAAACGATTTTTCGGAGCTGAACCTTCGTTACAACCTCAATTCTTCACACTTTGGTCAAAATAAACTTCACATTGGGTCTTCTCGCCCTAAAAACACGTAAAACGATACCTCACAAGCTCATGTTACTAAAACCTCAAAGAAAAAACTCGAAAAACCCTATTTTTACACCAATTTTTCACCCATAACGCCGATCGGGCTACCGAGCTTCGGATGGAACCAAAAATGTTCCCAAATAGGAACCCAAACTGCGTGCGGAAAAACGACGATTTTCTACAAATTTTAACGTAAATTTAAGGCTGAAACTTCGTTAGAACGTCAATTTTCCACTCGTTGGTCAAAATCGACTTCATATTCGGTCTCCTCGACCTAAAAAACATGGAAAACGATACCCCACAAGCACATGTTACTAAAACACGAAAAACCCCGTTTTACACCCATTTATCACCCATAACACCCTTGAATATATTCCCATCGGGCTGCAAAGTTCCGGGACGCAACTAGGGCCCAAATGGAGCCTGTGTGCGAAAGAATGAATTTGTTAGAACGAAATTAAATTAAACATGGATGATACGGCGGGCGGAGGACGGACATTGCATTTTGGTTTGTTATTCTGCGAATAATACACCTATGTATTCGCTCAGCAAACAATTTTTATAACACCCCCTCAGAATTTTTTCTTTTACGTTTCAAGGTGCGTCCGCCGTATCATGCATACCGGCTTCATTTTTGGTCTAAAAAATTCGTTCCTTCGCACACATGCTCCAATTGGGCCCTAGTTGTGTCCCGAAACCTTTCAGCCCGATCGGAATATACCCAGGGGTGTTATGAGTGAAAAATGGGTATAAAATAAGTATTAATGTGTTTTAGTAACACGAGGTTTTGGGGTATCGTTTTCCATGTTTTTAGGGCGAGAAGACCGAATAATATGAAGTCGATTTTGACCAATGAGTTAAAATTGAGGTTCAAAGTTGAGGGACCCAAACTGCGTGCGGAAAAACGACGATTTTCTACAAATGTTAACGTAAATTTAAGGCTGAAACTTCGTTAGAACCTCAATTTTCCACTCTTTGGTCAAAATCGACTTCATATTCGGTCTTCTCGTCCTAAAAAAAAAAAACATGGAAAACACATGGAATACATCAAAACCCCATTTTTCACCCATAACTACGGTGACCATAATTTGGAAACAAAAAAGGTGGATCTTCTAAGAAATGTAAAACAAATTTCATCAACCAACTTCATATTTCATCTTATAAAATATGTAGATGTTCAAAATAGAAACGTTTCAAACTAAATAATATAACTGAACTCTCACAGCAAGGTAGGTGGTAACAAAGATTCCTGCGAACACGCTTCATTTTAGGCACAAAAATGTGCAATCAGAAAATAAACGTGGCTTGTAAAATATCACATCTTTCATAGAAATTAGAAAGGAACAAAAACCCCCCTTGATTATCACACTGCCGGATGATTGTCGTATCACCGAGATAACAAAAGTTTTGCTTCTTCTTCCTCGTCAATCTTCTACAGTGGAGTGGAAAACATCTATGTTGATATATCGATCTCGATGTTACATCGATGTTGACGAATTCCATCGAAAATGTATGGGTTTGGCCTTCAACTCATAAAAGAAGGAACTTGGGAGTACCGTTTCAAAAAAGTAGGACCTTATCTTCCTTTTGATGAGTTCACAAATATGGGAGGATCCACACTCAAAAAGTAGGACCTGTACTCTCAAAAGGAGTACCTATGGTCACCGTACCATAACCCCCCTGGGTATATTCCGATCGGGCTGCAAAGTTTCGGGACACAACTAGGGCCCAAATGGAGCATGTGTGCGAAAGAACGACTTTTCTAGACCGAAAATGAAGTAGATATGGATGATAAGCGTACGGACACTGCATTTTTTGAATCTACCACCTTGATAGGTAAAAGTAAAAAATGTATTCGCTCAGCAAAAACTTTTTAAAAGTATATATATATATATATATATATATATATATATATATATATATATATATATATATATATATAATACTATCCACAGAATAATAAACCAAAATGAGAGGCTCGCCCTGGGCTATCTCGCGCCACCCGCACAACAAACTGCTATAAGTTCAGCTGTTCGGATCCTCTGGCTTCTGGTAGGTATTCACAAGTTTCATGGAGTTCCTTTACCCACAGTGGTCAAAATCGATCGATTGCAGTAACTTATTTTCAACGGAAAAGTCGCTGAAAATTCACACCAGCTTCATATAATAAGCAGATTCATATTATTATTGCATAACTACTACATTGTTCAATAAATTCATTTGTTTAAGGTAATTTTAACTCGCGTAATGTCACTCAAATGTCTTTCTTTTTTCCAGTTCGCTCACCATGATTGTTATAAATAGGTCCTAAGTAGGACCTATCTACTCGTACTTGCCCTTGACAAAAAATCCAACTCCAACTACCAATATAAGTAGTACCTATTCATTTAACAAACATCTTTCAAATACGAGATTGCAAACACATCAATTTAAACTTTAAAGCAACATACATAATAACTTTAAATTTGAGGAAGACAAATTTTTATGTACTGAAAACATGAATACACTTTGAATATTATAGTTCCTTTACCTACTGATGTTTTACGTAACATGGTAACCATTATCTCTCTCTCTCTTTGGCACATGTTTAAAAATCACAGGTACCTAGTTAGCATTTTTTTTCTATTCAGGTGGTAACTGAGAGCTACAAAAGTCAAAACTTGATGAGAAAAAATATTCCTTTTACCTAGGTAGGTATATAATAATTAGGGCTAGGATTCGTATGTATTCGCATATTTTTTCTAGGCTGCGGTGTCCATGATTTTCAACTAGATATGTTCACACCGACGCTTTTTGAACCGTTTCAACACAATTTAGTTTCACATATTTCGCTATTAGGTACTGCGTATTTTCAAATATGCCATTGCTCGAAAGATATTTTCAAATATCTCATTAAATGAGACATATTTTTCAATTTCAATTGTTTTTCGAAGTTTTGAAGAACATTGCCATTTGCGGATGGTTGTAGGCAGCTGTGTAAACAGTATTTTACATTACAGTGTTAATGTAGAAAACTCATTTTGGCTTCGCCTTGTGAGAAATGCCACGAAATTCACACTCCAATTCCACCCGAACTGACCGCAAAGTATCTTGAGTTTCCGGATCATGTTTTTTTAACGTTTTTTACAATTTAATTTTCTATAATTAAATAAATATTAGTACATATTACGTATTTTTAAAATTCATTTTGACTTCAAAGTTTTCACCCATTTTTACGTACATATTTCAAAAGATTTTTACACATTTCACAAATTGTATGCATATTTCAAAGAAATAAATATTACATATTTATATTAGTTAATATTTCGCATTTTTATTTAGGTACATAAAAATCCTATCCCAAATAATAATAACATTATCAAAACTAGCTGGTTTACCCATTTATTACATAGGACGGCTTGAAGTTACCTACAGGTAGGTAATTTCAACTCACTTTATGGTCTCTGAAGGAACTGTAATATGACCAGATCATTATAACTAATGGGTGGAGTGGGTAACGTTTCACAATACACACAAAGAAGTAGAATCATGGTAGAGATTCTACAATGTTTGATGCGAGCGTGTGGCCAATGTTTGATGTGAGCCCACTCGTATATGATTAGGTGAGATAAATGAGCTTGCATCATTCGTCACTAGGTAGCACTGAATTATAGCAGTTTGTCCAAGTGGCGCGAGATAGTGCTGCAAGCCCCAATTACACCTGCCGAGTGCTGGGCCGAGACAGTGCATTCGGCCGAGTAAATCGCAGTGTGATCGGCCCTGACAGTACTCGGCCTAGTAACGGGCGAGTCAGTCAATAGAACCATGTTCTATTTACTCGGCCGAGTAGGGACCCCCCACCACTCATCCACTCGCTCAGTTGCTACTCGCCCTCCCACTCGGCTAATGTAATCAGGTTTGGCGGGCGAACGCGCCTTTTGGTTTATTATTTGTGAATAATACACTATGTATTTGCGCAGCAAAAATTTTTATAACAATCCCTCAACATTTTTTTCTTTTACGTTTTCAAGGTGGGCAGATTCCAAAAATGCAATGTCGGTCCACTGTATCATCCATCTACTTCATTTTCGGTCTAAAAAATTTGTTCTTTCGCACATGGGCTCCATTTGGGCCCTAGTTGTGTACCAAAACTTTGCAGCCCGATCGGAATATACCCAGGGGTGTTATGAGTTAAAAACAGAGTTTTTTGGTGTTTTAGTCAAATGAGCTTGTGAGGCATTGTTTTCCATGTTTTTTTAGGATAGGAGACCGAATATGAAGTCGATTTCAACCAGAGTGGAAAATTGAGGTTCTAACAAAGTTTCACCCTTAAATTTATGGTATATTTTTTTTTGTAGGAATGTCCAATAGGATAATAAACCCATGTGACAAGGACTTAGCAGGTACTTCGCTGTGCCATGTTGACGCGGAACACTACACGACGCAACTGTCTCGTCTCTGCCCCGCTGAAATGTAATCACCTACTCGACCCATCGAAGTAGCTCGGCCGAGTGCTCCACAGACTACTCGGCCGAGCTACTCGGTAGGTGTAATTAGGCCTTTACCCACGGCCAGCCTCTCCAAGCATGAAACCTTAAACCCTATCTATAACGAACACATTTGATGGTCATGTGGGTGACACACACATTTATTTTCACTATAGCTGAAAATAAAATCGAGTAGGTGAATCCAAGAATTTACTATCAACAAAATGATACTTCCATAACGCAAGACAAACAGGTGGATGTAACCATAACACACAGCCATCCATTTTCTTTTGGAGAGGAGTCTAAGAGGCCAATTAAAACAGAACCAGAGTGTTATAATAAATGTATGTATTTATAATAATGAACTTGTACGCACCGCCTTAGGGGTATGAGCTGCAGCTGGTGAGAAAAGGCAGGTGGATACAGGTCAGGAAGGATAGTACAAGCTACAAGGTTAGAGGGAGGCGCCTACCTTAATCAAGTCTTTAGGTTAATATTGATATGGAGCCAAGAGACAATAACACATATCTAGGTAACAATACACGTTGAAGTGATAAAATGATGTATAGATATTTATAACATTTAACAGGTAATCAATCGGAATCCAAGTCTCCAGGAGAATAGGCCACAGTGATTACTTGAATGTCAGCCCATTTCTTGAGGTAAGCAGCAGCATCGAAGCCAAGTGAGACCTGTAGAACAGGGTTACAGTTTGACGTTGCTCATTTTACTCACACGTAGTACCTCTGCAGGTGTACCAACCAACCTAGTTTCTTAAAGTGTCAAAGAAGATGCAGAGCATTGCAAATTAAAGAAAAAAGAAGGAAAGAAACCACACATTATAGGATCAACGAGAAACTGGCATGGGTAGGATTTTTTTGTTGTAAACAGCAGAATCGAATATTTAGCACCCTTTTCAAACGCTTATCAAAATGGGATCATGGATGGTTAGGTTTCTAACTATATACCTAGTATCCGTCACCACCGCCGTCTTCACCTGACCTTCACTTGGAGCGCTGACTGCAAGCATTCGTTTGATCGAAACGAGCACCTATTTTTAAAACCTAACACCTTTTTTTAAATACCTAACAACTGCTCTAATTTTTTCTACTTCAAATACCAACCTATTCGTCCCTGTGTGTTGCATTTTTTCTTTTATATAATACAGACCATACAGTAAACAGAACAAGAAAACGAAAGATAACATGCGAGGGACGAATATAGTGCTCCAAGTGACGGTCAGATGAAGGCAGCAGCAGCGACGGATACCTTCTAGAGGAGTGAGCTAACCGTGAGAAAGAGCCAGTGCGAACAAACGTAATATCACAGATGATTTTCAATCTCTTACGGCAGTGTACATTCTGATTTTCAATTCCACAATTCTCATTTGGGCTACAGCTCCAGACATCCCGTGAGCTCCTCTGCCAGTGAACCTGGCCAATTACGAGTAGTTTACCTTGTAAGTTTTTGGGTCGGACCTTTAGTACCCATATCGGATCAATATTTCATTCAATGACTTGCTGAGTAGAAGGCAATATATGAATCTGGACGAAATGGGAAACTGGCTTTACCTCCATTACCTACTGTTCACAGACATATTACACTTACACATGAAGTTGAACTTTCCCAGTAAATAACATAAGTTAGGTGGCGACCTTCTTCTAATAGCAGATTTCTGTGCAGACTTGCAGGTCATACTGTGTGCTGCTAACAATACTGGATCGGAAGCAGGTTTGAAAATGAACCTGAACAATCATGGTTGTCATCGGGAAAAGACCACCAGAGTCCCCCCCGGAACGAAAAAAGGGTACAACACTAAGCTGTGCAAATGTCCTCCGCAGCTTCCTCACCTCATTCACTCATTAACGTAAGGAACTTTAATTTAGTCCAACTTATTAATTATTGCTCATTTTCCCTTTCAATTACCAAAGCAGGACAATATTCCCTACAGATGCTAATTTCAGTCAAACTTGTGGGACATCACCAGAAGTGTGGGAGATCTGGGAGCCTTTGTTCATCTCCCTGGCCTAAAAATCCACAGTTCACAATTTTCGCCTCAAGAATGGGTGCAAATGATTCCTATTTCAATACAAGTAGACAACAGCCACCAAACTCCCCTTGAGTGCAGGACCATGAGAGCAGTATCAATAAAATAATACTAAGTGGGGTCGTCCACTGGAAGCGTACTCGAGCGGCGCGGCGCTTTGTGCTACACAAGCAGCAACGAGCGACACATCCAACTACATTGAATTATATGTGGTATCGTCCACTGGAAGAGTCTTCGAGCGGGCGGCTACAGGCGAACACGAGCGGCAGATCCAAAAAAATTTGGATCTGCCGCTCGTAGCTCGTTTATTACCATTGTTGTCCGTATCACTTTCCTACCGGTTTTAGTAGAATTCCACGTAAATAAACGTTGGTAAATAAAGAACAATAAAGAATGGAACACGTAAATAACGGACGGTTCTTCGGAACACCTACCTACTATTTCACTCGTATTCCTGGTCATTTCGAGTCAGTTCACGCGCAGGCCCCGTTTTGAGTAGGTGAAAATTACCCTCTGGGCAGAAAATGGATCATAACACTAATAAAACGGATAATAATCGAAAAATTTGTTAGGGTCAGTATCAAGTTAATGGTGAAGGTGGTGAAACTCCCCGAAAGATTCCCTTTTGGATCGGGTCCGCCCAACATGCTCTTTGATCCAACATCCGTCATCGCAAATGGTTGCTGCTTTCAGGGAAATAAAATTCATCTGGGTCCATGACGAATAAAAAGGAACAGTCCCCAGTTTTCTCGAATACACTTGAAAACAAACTGAAGCCCGACGCGCGAAGGCGATTGCAGTGGACGACCCCTGTCGCTCGTAGCCTCTTGTTAGGTTGCCGCTTTTGTCGCGTGCAGCGCCGTGCCGCGTAAATACGCTTCCAGTGAACGACCGCCCTAATAATCACTAAACTTGGGTGAAGAGAGATCACCCTTGTTGGGGCCGTGCCGTGACGGCCAGGAGGAAGCCAGTGGCTATACAAATATGATATGCCGTCTAGCAAGGACAGTAATTTATTACTACAGCTCTACTACTGAGGCACTATTGGAGCAGAATGACAAAATCACACATAATACGTAACTGTTGCCTTCATTACACTTAACTTACCAGAATAGCTTACTGTATTACATTCACCACCACTTCTACTCTATCAAATAACGCATGGGGATAACCTGTTGTGTAAGATATGCATGAGAAACACTACTCACCAGTCAAACAACAATGAATATCGACAGATATACATAAAACCTTGAACAGAAAACCTTCAAGTTTACAAGAGACGAGTGAAATCGGCAGTAATAGCAGCCCCTGAAAGGATTCGCTAGCTAGAGAAGTGTTGCACTAATATGGATTGGCTTTCAAGTTTAAAAGGTAAGAACTCAACAGGTGTTGAACCGTAAGAAATTTTTATTGAAAATATGTTGTACCTATTTTCTAACACGTTGACCGCTACTGATGGGTTGATATATTCAGTATTGTTTGACAATAATCTCAGTGTTCCGTCCCGTTTTTGTTTCCTCCAACGCTAGGTAAGTACGTCTGATCTGTTATGCTCTAAAGAGTCGTCGGACCCTCCGGGCCTAACATATGAACAGAATCGAGGCCTTTGAAATGTGGTGCTATACGAGGATGCAACGAAAATCGTAGACCCGCAGGATGACCAACGAGGCTGTTCTTCGTTTGGTGAAACATGGGTCATCTCCTGCGTAGTAACAAATATACAATGCAGCAGCTTGTCTTCGGCGGCAAGACTGAAGGAAAACGAGGCAGTGGGCAACAGAAGACCTCATGGTACAAGAATGTATTTCAATGGCCTAGACTGAAATTTCATGATTTGAAGAACAGGCATTAGGTCGAGTGACGTTCCAGCATTGTCAACCTCTGAAGGCACCAGAAGAAGAAGATACAGACTGGTTGTAGTACGCAAACACTATTAAAAATCTGCATCACAAATTTTCTGCCGTGACCCAATATTCGGCCTGACCCTAAGGAGAAAAACATTATTATACATGTTAAAAGTTGACCTGTTATCATGACTGAATTCGGCATTCCTTGGATTTCTTTCAGCGCGATTCTCAAGAACAAGTAGATCAAACTCACTATGCATGTCTCAGAAGGTAAGGCTGCCACTACTGTTAAATTCAACAAACCCAAGCATGCAGACGTGGTGTCCAGTATGCACGAATGGTTTACAGGCTGCCGTGAAAGGAACTTACCTATCAGTGGACGTCAGTGGACTTTCTTATATCAAAATCTCGCTCATATCCGACTTTAAACCACCTTCATAAATCTATAATCTATACCTATACGTAATTTTGATGTAACGAATTTTGACCTCAATAAAGCAACTTTTGATGAAACGAATTATTCATAATTATAATTAACTATTTCTTTCGTCCCCTCATGATTCGTATTAGTAGTACCTACTCAATATTAGCTTTGTTGGTATAGGCTTTTTCTAATGGCTGACTCCTAGAGAACAGTGAAAAACCAATACTCTCTTGATAAGCGTTTGAGAAAGGTTTTAGTTTGATAATGGTTGGGAATCGAGAAGGCGACAGAAGCGACATGGTCAGTTTCGTACCTGCCCTAACCTCAGTGTACTGGAATGGCGATCAGAAAACCGGCGTTGAATGGTCACGGAAACACAGCCAGTCATGGATACTATAGTCTGAGAACCACTGCAAAAGGCCAAACACCTTTGTGACGGTCACAGCGAACAAACCTAATACCTATGTTTCTCAAAACTGTACAGGAAATGAGGCTGGAAAAGCTCAAAACCTCACCTCCTGTAAGTGTGCTTGCACTGGCTTTTTCTGACGGTTAGCTGACTCCTAAAAAAAACTGTACAAAACCATCCATGATCCAATAACAAGAAAGCATCCATGATCCAATACCATATTAATAAGCGTCTGTGTTTGAGAATGGTTGGGAATCGAGAAGGCAGTGAGTGCATGGTCAGTTTCGTGCCAGCCCTAACCTCAGGGTGGAATGGCGATCAGAAAACTGGCTTTGGATAGTCAGTAAAACACTGCGAACAGCCGGTCATGGATACTGTACAGTCTGAAAAGAGTCCGAGAACCACTGCAAAAGGCCAAACGCCTTTCTGATGGTCAGATAACCATCGGACGGTCACTGCAAACAAACCTTATAGTATTTTTACATTCAATTAGACCTTTTTTACTTTCATTAAAACTTTTTCATCTTCAATTTAACCTTTTTCAATTTCAATTAAACCTTTAAATATTTCGTAGGTAAGTTTGATTACCCAATTTTTATATAAACAAATTATTTAGGTATTAGTTAATTAACAAATATGTAGGTGATTTTTACATAAGCAAACATTATTTGCTCATTATGGCACAGAGAAGGAACTGGAACGTAATAAAAATGTCATTAGGTAGCTAAACCTACTGCCAATTCATACCTACTCACTTTCATTTTCTTTCCACATTGACTTTTCTGAATTAAGTTCAAGTAATTGAAAGTGAAAAAGGTTTAACTGAAAAGTGGATCAGATTTAATTCATTGTGAAAAAGGTCCGATTGAAAGTGAAAAAATGTTAACTTGATATGAAAATACTTCAAAATAAGTTGAACAAACAAGGTTTTAAGGATTCACTGTCGATTATTAGAGAGTTCCTAGTGGGTGCGAAACAGTGGTCATTAACATAAAACTGGACAATTATGGGAATAGACCGTATCGCACCAGGCCGTTCAGGTATCGCACCATACTTCGATGCAGTGGAAACTCGTCTCACAACCGCATAATATAGGAAACCTACTCAATGCAGATAACAGTTTTACATTTGACAGGAGACATTGCAGTTTTCCTGACTTGTTTTTCTTTGTGAATTTCTTCAGTTTTCAGCACTGACTTGTTTTTCTTTGTGAATTTCTTCAGTTTTCAGCAATCTCTTGTGATGTTGTTTAATGATGTTTTATTTATGTTACGTCGAGGTGCACAGAGATACATCAGATTTTGAATAGCTGCGGTAAGCATCCGCTGTGCTCACCCTACCTGTTACATCTTTCTGCGATAAGACAGGATGTATAGGAACTATCAGGTAGAGATACGACTGCGGTCACTGATACAGTAAGGTGAATTCCGCCGCTCGAGTGGTTGTATCTCACAGTGCAATGGCCGATAGCACCGTTCTGTATCTTCTAGGAACTCTCTAGTGTACTCTACAGCATTATTTCATACTCGTACTAACAAATTATTCAATCAATAAGCCCAACTTACCAAGATAAGATCACAAGCACCTGAAGGCATCACCACCGATATGAGTAAGCATGTGCAAAACAACAAAGGTTAAGGTGAACGATGCATCAGATGTAAACGAAAACGTAATATTTGTACGGTGAATAGCGGAACAATATGGTAGCAGAACATGGTGAAACCATAGTCGAAATCCTTGATAACGCAAGAATTACTGGTAGATCAATTTTAATTACTTCTGTTCACATGTACATAATGGTAACAATTCTCTTGATTAGAAACCTGTTCTTCAGTTGACTAGAATGGGAACAAAATACTGAAACCCAGATTTGAGACATAACTAACATTAGAACGACTAATAACTAAAAACTGAAAAATTTACAAAAACACCACTAAAGGGCTAAATAATACTGCTACAGTCCGACAACAATTACTCTGAGCTTAGGCAGCACCGAGCATGGTGGTGGAAGCGTGAACTAAAGCTGTATTTCAGAGGTTTGCTGAAAGGTAGGGAATGAGTTCGTCGTTTTTTGTTGTTTGCTGTATGTTGTTTTGTTTGCTGCGTTCGTTTGTTGCGTCGATTCATAGGGGAGTGCGATTCCCCACAACGGTAGAAAAGGGAGAGAATGACGAGTAGAACAATGGCTGATTCAAGCCCTGTTAAGCTCAAAGTCATCACTGTTGGAATTAGTGTTCACGTTCGGGAGATTCCATTTTCCTTATTACTCATGAATTTATCCAAGTAGATTCAACTTGTGCTCCTCACTAGCTTAGGAGCCCGATACAGCAACAGAAAGACATTTAGCAGAGACTGAATACCTCCATACATTAGGCGTAATTTAAACGGCCATGAAAAAACCTCTGCAAAAGTTGAACGATTTCTACAAGACCTCGAAGTTTGTACGAATCAGTTAGGACCAGGGGCTCGCTCCTAAAGACTTTCAGTCTTCACTCTGCACTCTTCAAATCCACACCCTGCACTTTGCAAACGAATTTCCGTTACTAAAGAACGCTCTTGATTTAAAGAGGAGGAGTGAAATGCAAAGTGTAGAATTGCAGAGTCGTACCCTGTTTTGAACAGTTCCATTCCTAAGGGTTATCTTTCGCAAAGTACAAAGTGAAGAGTTTGCAACATTTTTGCAGTCCCAAATGACTCTGCGGTAGAATGACATACTTTTCAAATCGGTTTTTAGGTTTTATTTTTTCACTGAATTAAGTGTTTGGTAGTGCCAATAAAAATAAGAGAATTCAATCTTTCGATTAGGTCTAAAGACGGTCAAATCAGTGTGAGGGCAAGCATAGATAATAGCATCGAAGTTAGCTCCACTGAGGCCACCAAAATGCTCAACATTTGGGAAGAAGGAAAGGTCAGGAAGCGAACAGTTGTTGTTGCTAGTGGATAAAAAGTGACAACCTACCTAATTGTTTTTAATGGAAATTTTACGATACTTCTAATCAGAGGATGGTGATGAGGATGTTGAACATCGAGCGCAAATTAATTTCGTCAGTAAAACAACTTTCAGGGAGTCATTTCGCCCTAACCAAATCGCAAGTAAGTTAACTAGAAAGACGGGAACTTGATGAAATAGGATTCGGAATAATCGATCGGAACATCCAACGATAAACTGCAACAGTTACTGGAGGTTACTCCACAAAACGAAGGTTACTCTTCAGAACACACTTCGTTTCGGGCAGAACTGCAGAGTGCCTTTAGCGAAGCCTTCAAGAACAGAAAGTTCTCCTAATTTTCATAATTCGCAAAGTGAAGAGTACAAATGATTGTCGTGGTATCCTCCCAGAACCACAACTCTACCTTGTGAAAATTAAGATCTCGCCAAATAAACTTAGAAGTGGGGACGGAAGTCGCAGGAGAGCTGAGGGACAACCTGGGGATCCCCACCATCCTCCACTAGCTGGAGGATGGAGGGAGATGGCTTCCAGGACTATAAATACTCGCCTCCTTCGCCTTTCTAACCATTCTACGCTCTCCTCTAGTCGCTGACTACTCTCTCTCCTCCCTACCTCATCTCTTTCCTTACCTAAAAGATCTTGGGCATGGTGGTGATTCGCTCGTAACCAAACCGGACAAAACGCTCCAAAAAGATCCTGGGCATAGTGGTGGTCCACCCATAACCAAACCGGGCACATCCCCCCTCGACGCCGCTCATAGTGGATGTGCATCAAATTTACATTCACTACAGGGATGAAGTAGGAAATGTAACTGACTTTCATTTAAGCTCAGAATGAAGTTCGTCGACCAAATAGTTCTCTTGTTATCGTAATAATGGGGATTTTCTGAGAAATGGGCCTAAATACCTAGAAACTAACATTCTTTCTAAAAGTAGGACCCACTCCCACTCCCTTGAGAGATTTTATCAAGCTGATATCATGAAAACTGAATCCTTATCAGTTCGATGGTTCTCATCAGGAAACACTATAGGTCGTACCAAACTATACTTCGTCATTCTTATTATTGATATTTGGCTTTTCAGTTACAGTGGTGAGGGGGGGGGGGGTTGAAACTGGTGTATCCTCATCACAATGCATCAGCTTCTTTTATGTAACTTCGCATTTTAGAACGCAGGTACCAAAACAAAAGATAAGGCTGACATTTTACTGAACGACTACGTTGATACCCGTTAAATAATAATAGGTATATGTACGGAACGCCAAGCCATTCATAGCATCAGGCCAGGGGCGTTGCGTCCATAAGGCCACTGCCCCAGCACCCAAAAAGCACTAGAGTAAAAAAGACCAACCACTGTTCAGTTGTTGGCATCTGAATTTCCCTCCCTACACTGTACCTACCTAGAATTTTTCACGAAGTTCAAGAGTGAATCGCCAGATGTCTTTGGCTATGGATATTCAATATTCTAGTAGAGCATCCACAGTGGTTACTTAATGTTAGCTCCATAGACCAGGCATGTTATCGGAATAAAGCGACAGTAATCGATGTCCTGCAATCGAAATCGAAACCTAGGCTCCTGAAGCCGGAAGGTAGGTCCTGGGACCTTGCGTTCCCATGGCAACCAAGAAAAGTGGCCCGTCCTCACATGCTCGGTCTAGTAAAAAGGTTGCTCGCCACACCCACTTTGGGCCCAGGCCCCAGAATCTGATTCCAACCCCAAAATCGTTCATTTCACAATCGATCCGATCCCTTCGATTCAATTTATCATCTCGATACGAGATGCTTCTTCTTCTGATTTGTTTTTGTTGTCTCTGAATCACATTCGCTTTCTCTGTTGAGTCTGTCAGTTTTCAATTTTTTTGCATCAAATTTTGCGCGTTTTGCTTTCGGTCCAGTTCCGATGACAGACTGGTATTTATGGTACCTACATAGTTTTGTCCTGTTTGCTGTTTGTGGATTGATCAGCGTCAACACACAGATAATTACCTAGCTTCCAATCAATAGCTTCTCCATTCAAGCACGTACCAACCGACGAGTCACTGTTTTTTTGTATTTTAGTTTACTATATTTTAGTAGCACATGAATTCGGTGGCTGATATGCAGTACTCTGCCGACGTTTTCGTACGACGTTAGAGTGTTGATTAAAAGAAATAAGCTTTGTTGAATCGATCTTTACTCTATCAGAAATAAGGGAAGGGTGTTGTTGCCTTGGGGTATTTTGTAGACAAATCCGTTGGTTGTGTTCTGGTCTGCTGCCCCACCGTTTTCAGACCCCATGCACCGCTACTGCATCAGGCTCAATAAGTTATAATGTAGATTGATGAGAAGAAGAAAAAATTATGTAACAGAATTCAACTAGACCGGTTTATAAGTACATAGGTCCTACCTACCTTCCTCTCTGGTAACAAGGCTACCATAAATTATAATTGGGATTAAGATAATAATTACTACACTTTAGAAAGCCCTCCAGTCCTGTTATATGTCTCAAGGGCCTTAACGGGGTATAATTTGGAGTAGTTTACTGTAGTTAAGAAATATGAAACATCACAAAGGAACCTTAGAAAATAGCAGGTAACACAGATTAATAACGGCTCAAAATTCAAACAACTCACACAATTCAGTTAGGTAAAGTTTTAGAAGCGTGCGTTATTATTGTGCTTGGAATAAAGAGAATTGGTTAAAATGACAAAGTCGTCATTAGGAGTGGGCCCTACCGTTCGGGCAATGGCAGGAAACTCTTGGAGAATTTTCGAGTAGTCGAGTGGCTTCTGGAGGGACGGGCCGGTCGCAGAGCATTCAAGAAGGAACTCCCTATCGTAGCAGTAACTGCGCTGAACTGTCTCTGCAACAGAAGTCACCATTAGGGACTTGGAAGTTGGAACAATACTATATGCACAATACTGACGACGAGAAAAAAATATGTTCACCAATTTATTGTGTCCGGACTCCAGAAACCCCAAATTCGCCCAATTTTGTTGTTGAAATTCATCTTCGAGCTCATCCTTTTGTTTGCTATAATGAACACTTGGGCGAAATTTGAATTTTTGACTTGTTTTAAAAATTTCTCATGTTGATGTGCCTGTGCCTTGGGACGCACTTTGGGTTGGTTAGCGTGGTATGTTCATCTTTGTAAGATGTATGTAACCTTACAGTTCATTCAATTACAGTACAACATCGTTAACTGACACCTGAATAATGGAAAAACTCTTTTATTGAAGGAATTTTGCCGGTCCCACCCCCTCGAGGCCCGAAAACCTCTACAACTGACCAAAAAAACTGAATCTGTTGAATTGAAATAAAAAATTCTGCCCCAAAACATAGTTTCACTCTCGACCTCTGTAACTGAAGAGTTCCCCCTAGCTTTTACCCTCCCCCCCCCCCCCTACCTGCACCTCTGAAATTCCTGGATCTCCCTCTGTCATCGGTGTGAATATGATCATTCATAAATTTTTTCTTACGAAATGTTTGATGTATTCGTTTTGTACTTGAATCCTGTGGACAAATATTATCTACAAAAGTGACTGCTAATATTATAGCCAACGACAAAGAGAGGAATTCTCACTTTTCACGAATCCAGCAGCAGGAGCAGGAGTTGATTCCTTGGAAAAGGCAACTTCTTTTTCTACCAGAGGGGTAGCTGAAACCGAGATTTCGAGGATAACACGCTGCATTCGTATGAGTTGTTATCTATAGACTGACACAAAGCGTCTGAACTCAAAAAACATTTCGCCAAGCGGGAAATGCCATTCGATGGCCAAAATATACACTGAAAGTGTCCAATACCACCATGTACATACAAACACGACATTGAACTACAGTCAGATAGAGAAGATAAGGTACCTTTCGAGCTGACAGGTTCTTGTTCAACGGACTTGGTCATCTTTGGAGGGCTTGATGCTTTTTGAACAGGAATCGGCACTGCAAGTATGTTGTATGAGGTGTACGTAATAAAGTAATAGGTACGATAAAATATGATGATGGAAGGTATGATGCTACATACTACCTAGTTCATTCAACACCATTACTCGACAGTGTTGGATTAGACTTGGAATTATGAAAAGAATTTTTTGTATGGCTAACTGCTAATGCCAACTGAATTTATAAAAATGTTCCACACGGGCTATAGACGGCTAGCTACGTTCAGTGTCCTCCAAATTGCAGTTCATTCACACCACATTTTCTCAAGTGCCCGCGCGACATGGAGTAGCGGTTCCATAGAGCAAAATTTGTTCAGAAATCCCATTTGGGGTCAGTTAGTCCAAAGCTCGGCGTTACTGCTAGTGAAAAATAGGGGTTGAAATTTTCAAAAGGCCGTAGGTATGGTTTTTGTAACTTTTTTACAATTCCTCATTACTTTAGCAGATTTTAGGATTTCGAACTTGAGGATTTTTTGAGACCACCAAGAGCACGTACAGTCCAGCCGTTCGTTCACAGTAAGGCCCTGAAGTTGGAACTGAAAAGCTTCGTCAACATGTGTGTGATTCGTAAGGTATAACCTACATCCAGCCCATATACCATTGCTAGAGAATGGCTGATTATAAGCACGCACTGCTGTATGAAACTGAGTTTGTTGTTCGGTATTATTTCATTGGATGAAGATGATTATTTCGGATTTCGCTGGCAGGTACAAGTTTGTTGTTCACCGCCAAACGATCATGTAAATTAGGTGAAAATTTGGAAATATGTCGACGGTCTACTTAGGCTCACTGGCTAGACAACATGGGCCCTTGATTTGGGGGAAGAAAATGGGGCCTTGACCACAGAAAACGGTGATCAACCCAAAGGAGGTATCTATACAGGAAATAATGGACCATAGTGTAATAATTTGGAGATTTTTTATTTTACTAAAACTTCTTGTTATTTAAAAATTCCAATTTCTATACGTGTGCCCTTCTCGGATTAAGGGAGAAAACCTGATAACTCAAATACCATTAGCCATTTTGAATTTAACATTCAACATATTATGTTTCACGTTTCAGACCTTTCTGAACAAATTGTATGATTTTAAATCCAATGAGTTAGCTCCACAAGTAGTACATTTAGGACTAATGTACCTTAGTGACGACGGACTCTTTCGGAAAATATGTTTAAGGTTCTGTGTCCATGCTGTGTGGCCGCATATCTTTACCACACTAATAATTAATTTAATCGTATTAACTCCTTAATATTGCATACCCAGCTACACTGTTTAGTAATAAAACGAAAACAATGAAACCCATCAATAACTTTCCAGTGAAGAGGATTCGTAGAACATTTGATAGGTGAGAGTTCGAGTGTACGAATGGTCCCCAAACACTGTTTTAGTCAACACCCTTAGTACCATTCATGGAAAAGAATGTTTCGAAAACAAATCACAGCACATGGAAGCTGAGGTCACATTTTACGAAGTTCAGGTACCTACTACACGATCACTGAATTCAAAAACACTGGAAAAAGTTATGCAAACGGACCAATGAAAAAAAAGCTGCAAATTATTACACAACGGTTTATTATTTACTTGTATAGATGCCCCATCTGCGTAGATCACTGTTTTCTGTGTCAGTACCCTCCAGCTCCCTCCAGGAAAGCCCTAAATGGAGGACTGAAGCCCGCCCGGGATTTAAAGTTTCATACAAATGCGCGGGATTCAATAATCAATCATTTATTATTTGTAGTTATTAATGAAGCATAAGGTAAAAATAAACCGATGTGGAATATAATTATCTGTATAGAAGCCCCTTCTGCGTAGACAGTATAATAAACCGTTGAAATAATTTACCGTTGTGTAATAATTTACCCATAATACTTCAACATTTGCCCAAGTTGCAAAAGTACCTATCAACAAACTCCAAAAGAGCCATCATTTGTCAAATGAAATAATATCACAGAACAACCAACTCGACTTCATAGCTCCCTAGCATGATACCTGGGCCAGATTTATCCCGTTCGATTCACGACCATGTTGACGAAGCTTTTCGCTGCAAACGAGGGGCTGGTCGTACAGTGCTCCGGGTGGTCCCAAAAAATTCTTTAGTTCAAAACCAATTTAAAAACGTTAAAAATAACCATACCCTTCTATTAAGTTTTCGAGCTACGGCGTTCTGAAAATTTCAACCCCTATTTTTCACCCTTAGAGCTGACTGACAGTAACGCCGAGCTTCCCGGACCAACTAGACCCCAAACGGGACCTACAAACCAAATTTCATTAATTTCGGTTCATGGTAACTAATAAAAGTGCGAAGTACGGAGTACAAACAGAAATTTTTGCATTGCTTTTTCGGATTATACCTACTTAGAAACGTAAACCATCAAATTTTGAGGGGTGGTTAAAAAAAAAAAAATTTTCATGCTGATTCCAAAGGTTCATTACTGAAAATAATAAAACAAAAAATAGTTTGTAGTCTCAAAAAATTTGTTTTTCTCTTGTGGACCAGAAACATTCAAGATGATATACTAAATTATTAAAGTTCCTGTCTCTAACTTTAATCATTTACGTTGCGTATTCAAATAATATAATATGAACACGTTCACTGGTTGAATGGTCCCGCCTTTCCCCCACCTACTTCACTGTAATATCAAAAGATTTCAGTTCCTCAAATGCTAATACCTTTCACGGCGTCAGATGAAGAGGAGTTGCTGTTGACGACCGAAGACAGACTCGATTCCATTGACTCTTCAGGTGGTGATCTGGATACAATAGAAACAGACTGCCAATATGAAAGTGAACAAAACTTCATAAAAAAGTCGGACGAATGTAAAAAGTTCTGAGCACAATTATTGGCTAGAGTTAAAGCCAATCAGCGTCAAGGGAGGGTTCCACAGGGTTATTTCTTTTATTACATCATCCAAAGGAGGTTACCCAGCGATTTCTGGAGGAACCTATATTACTATCCATGGTTTCATTGTGGTGAGTTTTTCAAGAACCCGCGGGACGGGAAAAGTAATGGCGATGGTACGAAAAACACAGGAGAAGAGAGGGAAGTGATTCGATGCAGCACAGATTCAGCAACTGAACTCCAAAATGTTGTATTTCTGTGGAGATCATTATTTGGTAAGACACTTCATTATTCTTCCTTAAATGAATTATTGGATACAACCACCGAAATGATCAGATCATTTATTAGAAGTGTGATCGGAAATCAACTGGACTCATGAATGAAGGATCGAACTTGCCAGTTTACATTCCTTTGTAGATAGTATACCTCATAAGTCAGTAAGCAGGTAACTGCCTATTTTGTTTTCTTTATTAAATGGGTTTTTTTTACCCTACGCCAATTTTAGGTCGTTGTTGTTTCCGTCACGGTGTGAGCTCGCACAGCCCAACATTGAGTAGAAATGTTTGACCAGTGGGTCTCGTCTTGTGTAAAAGCCTGTCTTATGTCTTCGAGTTGAGGACAGTCAAATGAGTGAGCTGAAGTCATGGGCGAGGTTTAGTGGCACAGGGAACAGCCAGGGTTAGGGTAGGTGGGGACAAAAGTTGCCACCTCCATTTGAAAATGACCAGGACGAGTTACGATGGAAATCAAGTAGGCAGTGCATTCGCCTACTTTCTATCAGTAACCTTATTGAATCTCATGACGGTCAGATGTCCTCGAGCCGAGAAAATGAGGTGAGTTGTTTTCCACTATTTTTTATGTAATTTTTCGCTATTTTTGAGAAAGCTGTAGACAAAACACTAAGGCCTGAACAATTTTTGGCGTATTCTCTCGTTTGGGTGGTAAATAACCTTTCAAATTCTTCCACAAGATTTGGGATCACTTGAGTACAATGGCGGCCATTTCACCTAAACTGATGTAACCTAAAATGGGGTAAAAGTTTCCAGATACCGGGGTGCAAAAGTTTCCACTGGTTGGGCTTAGAAGCTCTTACTCCTCAGTGGAAACTTTTGCCCCTTCCTGTAGGTCTGTTCCATTTTTTGTCCAGTTTTCATTTAGGAGCATTATTTTTGCATTTCTGTTAGCTCTTAAGTACAGTAATGTCTGTTACTACTTCTTGAAAATGTTGACTGATAATATCAATACATTATTATATTGACAGTCGGGGTTACCTATCATTTCAGAAATTACAAAAGGAAAAACTGACCGGACACTGCTCACCCAGGCACGTTCTTTGACGGCCCAAGGACCATCTTGTCGTCAGGCAGATCATACTATTGTTTTTTCACACATGGGACGTTTCAGGGAGACTAGCTGGGGAGAATAGCTAGGTTGAAGTGAGCTTAGCTGTAATTTTGCTATGAGTACCTATCTAATAATTAAGTTGTATAAATTAATATATTTTCTTCTAATCCTGAAATCTCGCTAAATATTCCTAAAGTATTTGTCGTTATTTTTGACATTAACTGTAATTTTGCTATGAGTACCTAAGTAACAGGTAATTTGTAAGGGTCAATATGATTTTCTACTTCTAAAATCTTGCCAAATATTCCTAAAAAACGACTGTTCATTTTTTTCAACATTTTTTGAGATAAAAATACGTAATACACTAACCGGTGATTTTCTGCGCCTTCCCACCTCTCTAAACTGATGAATGAGCCAAGAAGGCTTTGTGGTAAAATTAAAAATTCGGTTTCTAAATATTTTGGGAAACAATTGATTTTTTTACCGAAGGTATATATCCTTCTACAACATCACTCAGTTTTTGGACAGATAGGACTGCCTTGGGGCCCGGGAAAAATCGAAATGTCCGAACTGGTAACTTTTGCCCCCACCTACCCTATCCTTCACTGGATTAACAACTCGCTTCATTTCTATTTGCAAGCTTCATGTTTCTATGTGTATAATGTTATTAGACTCCATAATTACACATAGTACTCAGTGTACCAAACGAACTAGTTTTCTTCAGCACCCACGTATTTAAGTTGTGAATAGCTTTTCATTTCAGCTAGAGAAAGATGCTAAACATGGTCAATTCTTCAAAACTCTCGGTAACCGGCCATCTTTGAAATCTGAGCTAGTCACCCACATTGCTCTCCTAAACACAAATCAACCAGTTATTTCAAATTTTATTTTTCGCGCAAACAGCCTACTTTCGACTCAGCAGATCAAAGAGCTCAATTTTCGACAACTGAACAAGGATGCTCCCGACATTTTCATTCAGAAGTCCCGAAGAGACTCTATTCCAAACCAAGCTTATGATGTTTTATGAAACAGAGAGGGGAAAGGGGGACACTGTGAAGTGGTTGTACACGAAAACGGTCCGTACGCAGTTGTACACATTGGCAAAATTCTGTGTGAACCCCCACGAGACAAACGTAATGAATCCATGTTGAAAGGTAACAATCCAGGCAAAGGTTTGTGGAAAGTACAGCATAGCCGTAATGCAAGTTGTTACTAAGTGCGAAAGTTCGTCCTTACCTACTCATTGTTCCAGAAAAAAAATAACAGCACAGCGTAGAACTTACTTTGCTCTTTCAGCATGGCATTTCAAGTCGTTTCCAAGTACCAGACTTTTCTCAAGTTTCAATTTCGCATCCTAAGAAAAATCATTATTACACATTTCAGTTGATCTTGTACCACAAAATTATTCATTCATTTTAGGTGTTGTCAGGGACATGATTTACTCCTCAGGCTAGTCGTAACGTACAACACAAGGCTTTTCATGATAAAGCAACATGCTTGGGGAGGATTCAACATTACCATTAGAAACTCTAAGTCGCCAGAAGCCATGATCAAAGTCTTCCCTTGGTGATGCACAGTATGCGTGTATTTCCATTCTGGGTTGCCTGGAATAGAACACACCAGTTGAAAGAGTATAAGTATTTCTTTTTTAATTTGGAATTACAGATTTATTGTAGTTGCAGTAGTTCTTGTACATAGCACTGTTTTTCCCGATCAATTCTTATCTTATTAAAAGTTCGTGATTTGAATTCGTCAAAGGATTCAGTGTAAAGCCCGGTACGCACTTGTATCAAATGCCCGTACCGTATCACTGTTGCCTATCACATAGTAAGCAACCCTGTATCCTTTCATTCATAAAGATACGCAACGGGCCCTACCAGCCAGTTGGCGGTTTTTACGTGTCACATCAAAGGAATGATACACAACGGGGTCGGGTTCAGTGTGGACGTGAAGTCGCTCCCCTCCCCTTTCTAACGTTTTATCAGCCGTCTTGTTGCACCGCGTTTTGAGATTTGTGGTCCGACCATTTGTAATAAAATGCTCACAATCTGTCGGGAGCATCCAGGTGAAATTTTTGTACAGCCCGCTGACAAGCTGGAATCGCAGATCTGCCAGCAAGCTGCTTCCGCTGTAGACTTCTCTGTTACGGTAGACATTGTACACCCACCAACGTATCGATTTGCGTTTATTTTCCTCTTCTTTGAGACTATTGTCAATGAAAATATATGGAGCTGCTGCAACTTGCTGCGGTGTCAACATTGTGCTTGAGGAGCTGCTGCACTATACACGTATAAAACATCACTGAACGCAGCTGCCGCATTTTTTTCTTCCGATCATTTCACCGTTGCATCGATGAAACGGATTATTGATACGCTGTAAGGATATGGGTGGTTTGCGTGGAGGGCGTTGCATTTGATTTGACACGCAACGGTGATACGATACGGGCATTTGATACAAGTGCGTACCGGGCTTAAGATGCGCGGGAGATTACTTGGTTGAGCTAGGAGTAATCACTCAGCATATCCGTGATATTGGATCAATTTTCAGTCTATTCAAAACCTAACACTAAACAAACGACTCTCCTGCACAAAACCACCAGCACTATGCCTGACAACAAGATTTTGTGCATCACGCTTCACAGTGACGTGACCATGGAAACACGCCCCTCTTTTCTGAAACCTTCGGCTGATAGTGACCAGACATCGCTTACTAATGCACAAGGAGCTTTGGCGACTGAAAAGTCAGTCCCACTCTTGTCACTTCCTCAGGCACAACAAGTATTGGCATAAATGCCTGCGTTACATCCAGTGAGCCTCCAGAGACTATCACAGGCTAAGCTATCAACAGTCTATCGTTGATGGTCTATTGTTGACAACCAGACCTTTCCACCACCCTAACACTTGCAGGGCACCCCTGGCTTTAAGCACTCCCTACTCTTCAAACACTCCACGGATTCATTATCTTATGCATGCTACACCTTAGCATCTCCTGCAAACCTGGTGGGTTCCTCCTGGAGCTATACTTCACAGAGATGTAACGTGGCAAACACACAACATTTTGGGCTCTGCTCTACATTACTGAAGATAGTTTCTTTCAGAGTGGTGAAATAAGGCGAAAGGGGGGGGGGGGGGGGGGTTTCGGTCATCATCCAAACTGCAGTAGGTAACTTGGGAAACCATGTACACAATTTGTGATTTTTCAGGACTACCTGTTACTTCCCCATCTGTTGATAGGGTTAAAAAAAAACTAGAAAAATCAACCGATTTCAGAACCAAGGGTTCTGTCTTATTATTCAAGTATGAACAGGGATTTGAAAGTTTATACTAGAAGAGCTGATTAGAATTAACAGGAACACATAAATGATGATAAACCCTAATGTCGTCGTATCCTTATAATATACCATTCCTGTATATACGTTAAGATTTTTACCAATAAACGATGTAGAAGCCGAGCTATGCAGTGCGAGGAACACAACCCAGGTGCCCGCTCCAACGGCTCCCAACGGGCATTCCAGTGGGACCTAAGGAGGGTAGCGGCGCCTATAAAAAGCGCCCAACTTGCCTAGCTCGGGCATTCATACAATATCTCCAACAACTGCCTTCTCTCTCAACCTTACCTTCTCCTCACCAAATAAGCCTTCTCCTTCCCTCTAATTTCTCAACGAGGTGAAAACCAGGCGAATACTTACCTAAACCCCAGAGGCGTATCTAAGGAGGTGAAAACCACGTAGATACAACTCCTCGCTCTCCTCTCCTCCAAAACTCCTACCCAGTCAAAATTCAACTCTAATTCACATTTTTATTCAAAGTCAAATTTTACTACCTACATTTAAAATTTAATCAAAACTAGATTCATCCCACCTAACAAATCAATAACCACAATATCGACAGTACTGAAAAAATGGCGTCCAAGAAATACTAGACAACCTGGAGCAAGAAACCTGCTGCTGTCTTCCGAAGCTGAGCTGTTCAAACTTGATGTAGAGCCAGTGACGTCTTTTTCTAATTCTCTAACTGGTGATGCATTTCTCTTGATAGTGTCTTCAATCAACTGACGCGCAAACCTTTCAGAACAAACATGACATCCATTTTTCATAATAAGCACTAAAACCAACTTGTTTATTACGAATTTACGAACTTGAGACACCTACACACAGAAAAATATACCCAATTACCTACCATTGATGAAGGTAAAGTTTGAAAACTCACTCGATCTTATCACCGTCTGGCCCAGTAATTTGCACCAATCTTTCCTTAGCTCCTGGACTCACTGCAAAACGTTGAACAGAAAATTAATTATTCTATTGTTTTGAGATGTTCGTTTTGCCCACCTGTTTGTAGAAAAAACTAGCTGTAATACTGAGTGGTTCTCCATATATGTGCATATATGAAACACACCTGTGACGGACATTAGCAAAGTGATTGTGATAGTTTTCAAGCTTCAGGCGCATGCAAGGAGATACTGTTCAGCCGTTACAGGAATATGAACGACCGGAAGGAAAATCCTATTCATTTGTGATAGGAAGCTTCTGTGTGTATTACACCTCTCGTACCAGTCGTGTCCTGCTTTGCAGTGGAGGAGGCTGCATCTGCGGAGCGCCCTATATGACCGGCTCAGAAGTTCAGCCCAATCTCTGCGAATGTCAATACTGACGTAGGTAAGTGAAATCACGCGTGGTGTATGACATCATCGTTGCTCCCAATTGCAGCTGAACAGTACTCGGCAGAATAAGTCGACGGATCAGGAAGTGATGTGGTAAATCCGGGATAGGTACTAAAGTAACCAAAAACGAGCAAGTGAACGGAAGAGTTATATAATCGAGTGAACTCAGCAAGCGATGAAATGGGCACAATCATTCAATGAAAAGTTTGAAATTTATGTACTTATGAGTTTGAACATATTAGAAACAGTTTAAATTATTGCACATTCAAGAGTGGAGATGGTTGTTCGGATAAGTATACGAGTGCACATTTTTCAGATAATATTAGTCCAAATGAAAGCGCAAATAAAAAATGTGATAGTTATTGGGTTCTAAAATGAACAAATTCACACCTGCCGTGTACCTTGAACAAATTTCAAATTATAATATAAGCAATGACTACCCCAATACTATGGGGGTAGTCATTGGAAATTTGACAATGGACACAAGGTGTTGGCATACAATGTTACAGGTTATGTAATCTAAAACGCGCCAAATTTGAAAATAAGGATTTCACAACAAAAAAAAAACGGTGATCTCATAGCCTGCGGATCACTGAATAAAGCCATTTTCTGCGTGGTGGTTAATGAATATGATTAGTCACGCAATCAGTAGTCGGTTACAAGTAACATTTTTATTATTACCTCTTTGGAAAGAAATGACTGTCTCGCTCAGTTCCTCAATCATATGAACTCGTCTGCCTCTGATCCCCATCACTACCCACCAATAAAACACCATTAAACCATTTTGAGATAACATGAAACTGCAAGACAATAAAAAAGCAAGCGGATACCAAATAAGCGCCCACCACAGATTATAATTAGTGAGATTCTTCACAATCAAAGAACCCAGGGATCCTAACAACTCATGGCAGCTGAGTCGAGTGTCATCAACAAGGGCCGTCACACACATCTGTGTAACAATCACTGTTGCTTATCATCTCGATAGGATACAGGCAAACCAACGAGCCGATTCATCGCATACCATTCACCCGATGCGTTGCATCTATCGCATGACACGCTGCATCACCCAAGACCAGTCCCTCAGCTTTCCTATAACATTCTTCTTCTCTTCTCCTAACAGCGAAAAGGTAAATTCCGTTTTCTTTGTACACCCATCCACGGACTTTAGGTTTATTATTCTGTGAATAACACACCTATGTATTGGCTCAGCAAAAAATTTTTATAACACCCCAAATTTTTTCTTTTACGTTTCATGGTGCTTACATTCCAAAAGCGCTGCAAAGTCCTTATCACATGGGTTTATTATTCTATTGGAAATACCTACAGAAATGCTGGGAATACATTTAAGGTTTCATTCATGTGCAACACTGAAACAGCTATCAATTTTGACCCCCAAAAACACCAATTACGCTCCTTCTTTTCGAATTATCTTTTATAATTGATCGTGCCATTTAACTGTCTTGATTCACCTGTTGACACTTTTTCTAGGGTTATTATACAAATTTATGGTGATTTCAGACGATTTCCCAGGTTTCTGACTCATACAAAACGCTGCAAATCCCTAAACAACGGTTCATTATTTTGTACAGAACACCCTTCTGTTACAGGTCACAGCTCTCCGTATACAAAAAACATCTATACATATCTACATCTACATATTGTGTGGATTGCAGACCCTCCGTAGCTTAGCACCTAACCCCTTACTCGTTACTAGGTCCCCACCTAAATCACGAGTTAAATGTTGCTAAAATAATTCTGTCGATGACAAACAGTAGCTGAAATGGCAAAAAGAAACACAAGGAATGAAGTTCTGAAGGGAAATTGTTGGCGTGGAGCGAAAATTGCTGTTCATTTATTATTTCTTTCATGCGCAGTAATTGAAATAGCTATTTGTGATGGTTTCCACCGATTTTGGCCTCCAAAAACACGACCTCGGCATCCTCTTTTTTGCAGATTATCTTTGAAATTGATAGTGCCATTTAACTGTCTTGATTCACCTGCTAATACTACTTATAGTGTTATTACACAAATTCATGGTGATTTCAGAAAATTTCCCAGCTTTTTGACTCACAAAAAATGAATTTTGGGAGCTGAACCTTCCTTACAACCGCAATTCTTCATTCTTTGGTCAAAATCAACTTCATATTCGGTCTTCTCGACCTAAAAAACATGGAAAACGATACCTCACAAGCTCATGTTCACTAAAACATCAACAACCCTCGAAAGCCCCTATTTTTACACCCATTTTTCTCCCACAACGTCCCTGGGCGTATTCCGATCGGGCTGCCTTGTTTCGGAGCACAACTAGGACCCAAATGTGATCGCAAATGGGGACCCAAACTGCGTGCGGAAGAACGATTTTAGACCAAAATTTAAAGTAAATTTAAGGCCGGAACTTCGTTAGAACCTCAATTTTCTAGTCTTTGGTCAAAACCGACTTCATATATTCGTTCTTCTCGTCCTAAAAAACATGGAAAACGATACGTCAACAGCTCATGTTACTTAAACACAAAAAACACCTACTTTTATACCCATTTTTCACTCATAACACCTCTGGGTATATTCCGATCGGCCTGCAAAGTTTCGGGACACAACAAGGACCCAAATGGAGCCTGTGCGCGAAAGAACAAATTTTTTAGACCGAAAATGAAGCCGGTATGCACGATACGGCGTACGGCGGACGGACACTGTATTTTCTGAATCTACGTACCTTGAAACGTAAAAGAAACAATTTTGAGGGAGTGTTACAAAAATTTTGTGCTGGGCAAATACATAGGTGTATTATTATTCACAGAATAATAAACCAAAATGCAATGTCCGTCCGCTGCCCGCCATACCATCCATGTTTAATTTAATTTCGTTCTAAAAAAGTCGTTCTTTCGCACACCGGCTCCATTGGGGTACTAATTGTGTCCCGAAACTTTGCAGCCCGATCGGAATATTCCCAGGGGTGTTTTGGGTGAAAAATGGGTGGAAACATTTTTTTTTTTTGTGGTTTAGTAACATGAGCTTGTGAGGAATCGTTTTCCATGTTTTTTAGGATGAGAAGACCGAATAAGAAGTCGATTTTGACCAAAGAGTGGAAAATTGAAGTTCTAACGACGTGTCAGCCTTAAATATACGTTAAAATTTGGTCTAAAATCGTAGTTCTTCCGCACACAGTTGGGTCCCCATTTGGGAACACATTTAGGCCCTAGTTGTGCTCCGATCGGAATACACCCAGAGGTGTTATGGAGAAAAATCGGTGTAAAAATAGGGGCTTTCGAGGGTTGCTGAGGTTTTAGAGATCATGAGCTTGTGAGGCATCGTTTTCCATGTTTTTTAGGGCGAGAAGACCGAATGCGAAGTTGATTTTGACAAAAGAGTAAAGAATTGAAGTTGTAACGAAGTTTCAGCTCCCAAAATTCATTTTTTATTAATCAAAAACCTGAAAAATTGTCTGAAATCACCAACTTGTATAATAACACTAGAATTAGTATCAACAGGTGAATCAAGACAGCTAAGTGGTACTGTCAATGATCAAAGACAATTTGTCAAAAACTCGGCGCTGCGCGCCTCGGCAGGGGCTTCGCCCCCTGCACCCCCGGATGACTTCCACTTAAAGCCTGACGGCTAAAATGTGGTGTACCTGACCCTTCAGCTTTTTGTCCCCCTCGCTGTATTATATAAGCTTTAGCCACGCTTAAGCAGGGTTCACATCCATCCGGAAAGCTATCCGGAACGTGCGTACGAGCAGCTGATTGGTTGGACATCAGCTAGGGAGGGGGGAATATTCTTTCCGGAGAAGCACTTTTGAAGCGAACTGTACGCATCTGATTTTTCAGATATTTTCCGCTCCGCATCTGCGCAGTTCACTACTGCGCATACAGAATGGCGTCGGCAACCGAAACAGCTGTGGGAGGAAGCGCGGGAAACGAGTTGTCAGCCAAAATTCCGGATGGTTATGAACGCCTTCCCAACTTCCGCGATTCCCCTCCATCCCTTCCACTGCTTTTCACTAGCTTCCCCTATCCGTATTTCCGGACGGCTCCGGATGGATGTGAACCCTGCTTCATACACATCGAAACAACCAAGTGACAACCAAACAAGCGTCATTGTTTACTATCGATTTATAACATCCATTTATATAGTTATATTATGAAACTAGGAAATAAATACCAAGAACAAATACGAAATAAATGCGTGATAAATCAAGAGCTTTCCAACGAATGGAAATCGATTTTTGTCCGATGAAAATGAAAGAAGTTTCATTTCCCTAGCAACTACTCGGTTGTACGTGAAAATCATAAGAAAATTTCGCGCTACTTTTATCTCACTATTTGGTCTCACTTTTTCCTGTCGTTTTTCGGCGGGGGGTCCCATCGCAAAAACCTGAAGGGTCAGGTTAATAGAAGTCTAATTCGAGTTTTTGGGGGCCAAAATTGGTGGAAACCATAAAAAAACAGCTATTAATGATTGCACATGAATGAAACCATAAATGAATTTCCAGCATTTCTGTAGGTATGTCCAGTAGAATAATAAACCCATGTGACAAGGACTTTGCAGCGTTTGTATCTGTAAGCTCACTTATTCCCAAGCTTCTTGTGTGCGGGTTTCTATTTTTTTTTTTTTTTTTTTTATTGAAGGTTTTCAAGGGTCCCACAAATACTTCATTTTTTTAAAATTCCAATAAACTCAATCATGTTTTGCTTGCCCCACTCCATTTAAAAAAAAAGTAATTAACTAACAAGAAATCTTAACACTCATATACCTAAAGACTCACTAACTAACATGGTAATTTCGGCTAGTTAATATCCATTGTTTGGGGGTTTGTTTGTGGTGGGGAGGAGGGGGTGTAAAAATGACGCACGGAAATATTTAAATTTTTGTTTGTTTTTGCTGTAAGTTTTACCAATTATTTTTAAATTGTACCGGTTATTAACTGCTATCTGTTTAATCGTTTGAAGCACATCATCATGCGCAGCCTGGATTAGGTTATGGAAAGTAGGCGGTAGGATTCATGGAAATCAGTCTCTTTTCATTCCATGATTTCCTACTTTCCATTATCTTAATCCTTAATCAATATTCAACTCAAATAAAAGGAGAGAAACGACAGAAAAAAAACTTTAAAAATAACTTGAAAGTATTCTCATTCTGGGGGCATATTCACTAAGGAAAAGAGATCCATTTTCGGTCCAACTCTCTCTTTTGGCAAGAGATTTTTATAGTATCCATGACAGGGTTATTCAGTAACTTCTAAAAGAGATAGTTGGTGGCCATCTTGGAATTTTTCATCACTTTCAGAAGAAAAACCTAATTAGGTGTCTTTTCTTGAAGAGATAGTATCTTTCTCAATTCTCGTTCGATAGTGATATCTTGTATCATTCTTTGTTCATCCACATCTGTCATTTTGATCATTCATCATTCATTTTGATCATGTATGTTTTTCATCTAATAAAGGTAATTCGACTGTTCATTAAAATTATACGCACATATTATCGATTCATGAGTAAAAACGTCCAAGTATGAGTTGAGGTCGGTCACGGGAGCTAATTCCATAGACGAACCTGGGAGACATCGGAAGAGACTGTCTCCCAGGGGAGACTATCTCTCCCGGGAGATTTTCAAAATAGATAATCTCTTTTAGTGAATAAAAGGGTTGGTGGGCCTGGTGAATGTGGCGGCGAGAAAACCATTTCCCACCTGCCGCCACCAGGCAGCCAATCAGAACCCATATCAGTACAACGTCACAGGTAACAGCAATGCCTCAATGAAGGCGATATATTTACCTGATTCAGCCCTATTATCGTCTATCTCACATAGACTACTGAGAAAAAATGCAAACAGAATTCTAGTTGTTTTAGCTATTGGAACTAGTGCCCTGAGCTGATGGATAATCTTTCAGACTCGTCCACCAGTTTCGTTTGCTTGTTGTTGAAATTGGCGCAAACCGTTATCAATTACCTACAATGGATACAGAATATAACAGCAAAGTATGTAGGTATATTACACACTGTCTACAGTCCTTCGCAGGTAGAATGAAACGTTACCTGACACCTTAACTTCGTAAGTCAACTTAGCATTGCGGCCACTTTTCACCACTTGACATTTTCATAACAAAAAATTTTAGAAGTGAAAAATACTATTTTCTCAACTATCTGGTGACAAAAAAGCAGCCCCAGCTCCCTAGGTGACGATGGCCATCCATCAGACGCTGCATCTTATTGGGTCGTCATTGTTTATAGTAATATTGTAGCACAAATGCACAATAAATTGTCCATCACATCATAACACCGACTGAAGTTACCAATCTCAATCACATGATTAAAAGAACGACAGTTTCCTCCATAACGTAATAGACACAGTAAAATTAGAATGTTAGTAACTATCGCATGGAATCCGGATATAAATATCTTGAGTGGTTAAAGAACGGACGTTGAACAAAAACCAAGTTAGTGGAATAAAAGTTCGATAAAATGTTTGATACCTTTTCCCGAGTCAGCATTGCGAATAACGACCTCGTCTTTACAATAGTTTTTCCCTGGCATTTTAGTGGGAGAAGAAAATTTTCCAGAAGACTTAATGACCTCCCCAGGACTAAGGAGGAGGGGTTGATTCCCTACCAGCTGGGGTGAAATGTTCCCGTCGTTGTGCTCCTACGGAATGAATAATCAATTTAAACAAAACTACCCAATGAAAAAACTGGTGTTTCATTCAGAAGGAGCTCTGTTCAAAATAGATATATACCTCAACAGCAGATCCTTTGTACAGGTAGTACTGGTTTGTGGCAGCACACGAGTGCCAGGCCATAGCCCGTAATTCCACCAAGTGCAGCAAGTTGAGCCGAGTGTTAAAATCTATTTCGTCCTCCCTGCACCCGTTTCTAAATTTTACGAACGCCTTGTCCAGTTGATCTTGAAAAATTAATTACGTTAAACTCATTTCCGTAGCTCGGTAGTGAATAAAACCAGTCTTACATAAAAGTACAAATCACAAAAGTGAAACCTTAGGACTATATGCAGCACATTGATGACATTTACTGCACACTACCTATGCGAAATCTAGGTGCATTTCTTTCTTTCAATTAGAAACAAAAAATTACCTTTGTAAGCTTCCTCAATTCGCTGGCCGTACATCCTAAGCTTGGGAGTTAAAGTGGAAATAACGCTGTTCAGGTCGTTATAGTTCTTTTTAGAAATGCACTGTGATGCGCTTTCTACCAAGTTGACTAAGTCATCAACTATAAATAAAAGTTCAGTTAATACTTCTACAAAAAAATACAACCAAGATATATACGAGTATTATTAGAAAGATTAGTCTACAGAGAACGCCCAATGGCAGAGCGGAAATTCAAGCCCCAAATGGGAAACACCAAACAAAAAATGAAGACGGCGAGGGAGAAGTTTGCAGAGACGTGCACTTAATAGAGAGTTTTTGCAACACACTCACGACGAAACGAACGAAACGAAAGCAGTGCTGCGCATGCGCACTTAAGACACCGAAAAGTTTGACGAACCGTGATGACTAAAAATACCGGGATCTCACAGTGTCAGCTTTCGTCGTGTTGAGATGACGAAACGTAATTTAACCTTACATCTGTATAACGCTACCTACCTTCATCTGTTTTCCTTGGAAAATAAAAATGTCGAGCGTCGTAATCACAGCTGCTTCTTGGCGTCTTGGCAGACTTGACGCCATGTGTGGACATAGATTTGTATTCACCGCGGAGTAAAATGGATGAAAGAGAGGTTGACGTAACGTTAGCGTGACTCCACCAGCCGGTAGATGCCAAAGCTGAACGAAAACTGAACCGAAAAAGGTTAGCATCTGACTTCGGTCGCCCTATCCGCCGTTTCCGTTTCGGTGTCGTTTTCCGTTTCGTTTCGGTGCGAGGGTGTTGCAAAAACTCTCTAATGATGTTTGGATGAAACTGAAAGTTCCTCAAATAAAGTATTTCAGAAAGAAAAGGTTTCTGGTTTCGGGAAGGTGAGACAACTTTTGTGAAGCCAGTGCAAGAAGCAATCGATTGAGCATTGTTTCTACACCAAACTGTTCACCCAATACTTAGCAGCCTACAACTTGTACCACAACCAAGCTTTGCAAACAACCAAAAGGTTTATGAAAATTAATAAATAAATTATACAGTGAACAAAAATAATTTTTACGCATACCGTCAATATTTGATCACTTGAACAGCCACTTTCCAGGCAAAATATTGATGGTTGGTAAACACCTCCGTCACCATTAGGACCAACTTTTGCCTCAACAGGACATCCCTACTCTGTTTCGCCGTGCTGGTTGCCCTATGGCACCAATACCGTACGTAGTACCTCTCGTAATGACATAAGTTATGGTGTAGGAGGGGTTGGAGGAGTGTGTGGGTGATACTGTTGGAACAGACAAATGCACGGTGTCTTTTCCACTCTGTGGACACCTCCAAGAAAGTTGGCGATACTTGGAGAAGTAGATAGAACTGCCAGGAAATATGAATGAATAATTATGGCCAGCTAGCTGAGTTGGGCCCACATTTCGCAACTCCTTGGGAATTATACACTCACGTGGATATTCAACTAAAAGTCTGAAGGTGGGAGAGCATCATCAAGTGCCAAGGGATAGGTTACCTATCATCAAGTGCCAAGGGATAGGTTACCAATCACATTATAATGACGTATTGTAATGTAGAAGCTATAATAATTGTATAATATGCTGTACTCACGGCTGTAGCTCGCACTTGTATGCAAGGGATTGATTTTTAGAGGTTTCGGTTTATCAATCTTCTTAACTGAGCGAGTAGATAAACTCCGCACGAGTTTAGGAGTAGTCGCCATCATTCTATCCTGAAAATAACAGTTTCAAAAAAACAGTTATGTTAATAAATTAACTAATGCAAGTTGATGATATTAGCTTGAGTATATTCCATAGATGAAAGAGATAGGTCCGTCCCCCTGAACTGCCTTATGAACCAGCTGCCTGTGACATTATTTACTGATCAAGTCTGGTTGCTCAATAGTTTATTTCTAAAATATTCTTTTGGAGTGGCTAAGAGAGTGGTTGGAGTGAGTAATTCGGTGGCACATGTACCAGTTATAACGGAACTCTACAATAAGAGGCCAAAGCGGTGTCCACAAAGTGGGACCACCTGTAGCCATCCATACGTCAGACCATAAAGCAGCCACTGCCACTGAGCGATGCCCTGCCCTCGCTCCAGATAGGTTTTCCAGAATTCCTGTCAGAAGTATATTTTCCTTAACTCGACATTACGGTCGATTTCAATGTAGAAGTTCTGAAGGTTCAGTTCACACCTCAGCTCCCCGGAGTCATGTGAATGGCTCTGCAGCAAGCAGGTTCCTGCAGTTATTTTTTCTAATCTTTAAAGTCGAGTCCACACTTGTAACATTCACCCGTATCCGTGTCACTGTCCCGTGTCGTTCTGTGCCACGGATATGATGCCATGGACGTTTTTCAACCAATAATTTATCCCGTCATCGAGCGTATAGTATCAAAAAAGCAGACATGGCGAAATGTAGAATACCACTGATCAAGGAACTATGACGCAGGTGGTGAGACGCCTGTCCAAACTGGCAGCCACCCCATCGCGGCGTGTCCGTGTCAACCCCTTTGATGTGATGGCAAAAATCCGCGTGTCATAGTTGCATGATTTTGAACGGAGCGAAGCAACGTTTGCCTGTCACACCAGTGACACGATGCAACAGATACGGATAGGGGTGAATGTTACAAGAGTGGACTAGGCTTAAGAGCCAAGCCGGCCAGGTTCCTAAAGAACAGATGAAGGTCAACAGAAATTCAGTACTACTGATGTGCTCATTTCGGATAGACGAATGGCCAATTCATCCACTGTGAACGCACATTCCACAACATGGTATCCCTAAGAACGGGTTAAAAGTAGGTTCCCTAATCGACGAAAGCTGCACCTACGGCTAAATAGGTACAAATAAGTAACTGTTCAAGTTGAAAATAGGTTGAACTGGTTGAGTTGTTTCTTCCCGTTATCTTTACACGTTCAACCCTGGGACTGATAGCCAAGATGATATGGGAAGACGGACCAATGAACTTCAAGCATTCTCTACAAGTATGTAGTTCTTCCAGTGTTCTAGAACAATAGATGCTGGGAGTTCAAAGTCCACTCAAGGAAAGAAAGCAGAACTCCCAGAAAGCAGCTGACTTTCTGACACCTCACCCAGTGCTTGTCTGTGATTACTAAAGCTTCGTTCTCAGTGTGCGTTCTGCCAGTTCCGAACGGTTCTGGGCAAGCGCAGTCGAGTTTTGTCGTTCGCAGTGCCAGAACGCCCAGTTCCGGAATGCCGAGAACGCCGAGTTCTGCGTTCGCAGTGTTTTGCGAATCCAGTTCCGAACGGTTCTGACAGTCCCCGATTTTTTTCGGAACTGTCAGAACTGGAACTCAAGAACGTAGGCGACGCATGCGCATTTATTTCATGCGCGGTTATTACACTTCCAGTTCTGAAATCGTTCGCAGTGCAGAACGCGGTTCCTCAAGTTCCGGAACGCCCCGGGATTTTCCGTCCCAGTTCTTATGAGTTCGAGAACTGTCAGAACGCCCAGTAAGAACGAAGTTTAATTCACACTGTGACTTTTGCAGTTGACCTCATACAATATTCATATAATCATTACCATCGCAAATTAATTACCATCGATCTGGTCTCTGTGGAAGCTCTTCGAAAGTTAAAACAGAAAATCTAGGTTTACCAGGTCCTGCTTCTGGAGGGTATTTGCATGTACGTGCAACACGTTAATCTAGCTGTTGAAGTTCTCCCATTCAACACGCTCCCCAGGAATTATTTCGTTCGATTCTGTAATTTAAAACGATAACTCACCCCGTTCTTTGCCCGAACAACCCAAGTTCCGCAGTAGCAACTAGCAAAAGCCCAACGTTGAACGGTCCCGTAAGCAACAGCGCAACTAGGTAGAACGACGGCGAGCAACTTATCCCTAGATGATGTTAGATGAAGTGAAAAGAGTAGAGACGACAACGGAGTCCGATCTCTTATATCGATTTCAGCATCGATTTCTAGTTCGATACCAATTTCTACATTTAACAACGTCTTCTTCTCATTTTTAGTTTCTTGTCCGGAAGCCGTCTTCGAACTTCGATGAACCAGACACTGATGACACGTCTGCTGTCATGGCTTTGCAACTTTATTGTTATAATTTTTATTGCTTCGTCAGCAGTAGGTACATAAGTTCCCTATTTGTATAATCACTACCACGTTCTATTGACACTGTAAAAAATTGAGACAGTATACCGTTCCGAAATTACCTACCTACTTTACTTAGGTGGACTATTATTATCCATGTACCCAAAGTAGATAGGTAATTACCATAAAGTAGCTCCTCACCACTGGAAAGCTGCGGAATTATTGTGGCACACGACCTGAACCTGAGTAGAAAAGCCCCTTCTATTTTGTAATGCTGGGAAGGAAACCCCAAGGGGATCTTTTCCCTCGTAAAAATGTCTGCCAATTCGAGTAGGCAGTATAATATTATGGCTTCCTCACTTGAATCACATGAACGTATTGAATAGTTGGGTAGGTTCATTCAGCGGATAGGTGTAGCAGGAGTATCCATGCATGATTTCCATGTGGGGACCCTCTCCAACCAGTCTGTGCCCTCAAAATTTCTGCTCTCAAGACTATTTTTCGCGTAGTTAGAAGCGCTACAAGGAAATGGTGAACATGCATGTCCGCGCATGCGCAGACGAAAGTTACTGTACGATTCCAATGAAATTCATATGGAACTATCAAAATATTATTCCTGACCGATCTTCCAAGTTTGAACTCATTTCAATGATATTTAGGTAGTTATAGGCTTTTCAACTATTTCACGTTTGAGCATGCGCAGACGAAAGTTGCAGTACTTTTTCAGTAATTTTGGTGTGGGATTATCTGTGACCCAATCTGCACCTACCCTCCAAATTTATTTATTTTATTTATTTATTCATTTTATGTACAAAAGGACCTACGTCCCACCAAGTGTACATCTATAGTACAATTAATTTACAACATAAGGCATAAAATTTAAAAATCAAGACCGCACTGCTTTTAATATGAGAAAAAAAATATATACAAAAAGAGACAAATAAGGAGAAAAAAAACGAAAGATATACCTAGGTAGAAAAACAAAAGGCAAGAGAGTTAGAGTAATGAATGGGAAAAACCAGGTGTACAGAAAAAGAGAGAGGGGGCGGGATGGGGGGAGAGAGAGTGAGAGAGAGTGGGGGGGGGGGGGAGAAAAGGATTGTCATCACTCCTCAAGGTACACAGCACAGAGCCTCCGGAAGGCCGAGTAAGAGGCGGAGCCTCGTATCTTAAGAGGAAGTTTGTTCCACCAACGAACACCAACAACAGCTAAGGAGCCATTCTGCAGGGAGCCATGGCGTGGCATGGAGAGGTATTTACCTCGAGTACATTGAGCAGGGGTGAATAGACCACTCAGATACACTGGGAAAGTGCCTTTGGTGTATTTATAAATGAAGCAGAGTGCATTTAGTTTCATATAATTAATTATGCTATTATTGAAAAGGACACTATAAGAGGTAGATACATGCTCTCTTATACCCAACGCAGCTATAAACCTAATGCAAGCATTAAATGCTAAGGTAAGCCTCCGGCACACATCGCCCCCCAAATCTGTACAAAAAACAAAATCAGAATAAGTAAAATAAGGCACAATCAGGCTTTTAACAAGATGACTTTTCAAGTTTTGGCTAATGAAATGTTTGAAAGGTCTTAGAAGAAACAGCGCATAGTACACACGCTTATAAACTAGATTAATATGTTCATGCCATTTGAGCTGAGAATCCAAGATTAGACCAAGGTTACGAGTGGATGTCGAGTAATGCACATTGAAATTGTTCAGGACAGAAGTAAAATTTCAGCCAGTTCAGGTAGTTATGGGCGTTACAAAGAATTGACCACAGACGGACAGACACGGAACCAAACATGTTCCTTTATGTATGTAAATGGTAGTGGAAATTTTCATTATGGAGGTCATACATTTTTTTACTCAAAACCAAATCCAAGGCTTCCTTACCTTCGGGTAGCGAGGAAGCAAAAATGGGCATGAACCCGACAAGCGTACACCCACGGTTGAGAGTAGGTGCCTACACCTATAGGTACAGTGACCATATTTTCCGACAGAAAGAACTCAATTCAATTCTTTATTCAATAACATATTTAAGAATTAAGAACAAAAGACAAATAATAGACAGTTTTTGTACTTCCCGTCATCTTTACACGTTCAACCGTGGAAACGCTGATATGGGAAGACGGACCAATGAGCTTGAAGCATTCTTTTCCCGTATACGTGTAGTTCTTCGCGTACACGGGAAAAGCTGCTTCTTCGCGTGCACGGGAAGAACTACGCGTATACGTGTAGAGAATGCTTGAAGCTCATTGGTCCGTCTTCCAGTATCAGCGTTTCCATGGTTGAACGTGTAAAGACCACGGGAAGAACAAAAACAGTCTAATGAAGAATATTAAGTACAGAAACATGAGAAAACCGAGTTCATTAATGGGCCCCTAAGGTGTTGACGACCCACCCGTCCAGGTGCTGGTTAGAAGGAAGAGGATCATCACATTGCAGATTCAACTGTGTAACATTACTGGGAAGTAATTATTTAGTTTGGTTTTTGCTCTCACCTTTTTCGGTAATCATCCTCTCCTTTTTCAATGGATTTTGTGGGGGTAGGTAGTTTTATAGAATTTCTCCACAGTACGTACCATTTTCCGATTTCGTGGGCTCTCATTTATTGAACTTATTAACAAAAATTAGGGAATAAAGGAGGAGGTCCCTGGGGACCCCACCCGGTACTTTGTATCAAATTTTTTCACCTGGTTAGAGCTAGGAACTAGGTGGAAGTTAGCTTTCTATTCTCCATCTAAAGGAATCCCCTGGAAATTAATATTTAAAAAACAACCTTTACAATTTAATTTGTTTTCATGGCAGAATGGTCCTTTGGAAATACCGTTTTAGAAAAGAAGTACCTTCAGTTGTCCTTCCAAGGGGTCTGAAGGACAGCACGACGACGACGAGTAGAAAAGGATGTCTGGTCACCCTACCGCTGGCTTTTAGGCTATCCTCGTCAGTCTTCTAGCTAAGATGTTCCAGTTAAAAGTTAGCCAGTAAACTATCTTCAAGTTCTAGGCTTCTAGAGTATTCTGACACTGCCTTCCACATTCTTCACTCTACATCTAACCACAATCCACAATGTCCAAGAAGCACCGAAAGCCTATTCACTAAAAGAGATAGTGGAAAGAGATTATCTATTTTTGAAAATCTCCTGGGAGAGATAGCCTCCCTCGGGAGACAGTTTCTTCCAATGTCTCCCAGGTTCATCTATTTTAATTAATACTTCTCAACCCATACTTAGACTTGTTTACTAATGAATCGATAATATGTATGTGTTTTTAATGAACAATCGACTTACCTGTACATCAAAATGACGGATACAGTGGTGGATGAACAAAGGGTGATACCCGATCATCATCAAATAAACAGAAGTGAGAAAGAGGCTCTCTGTTTTGAGAAAAGACACCTAATTATAAACACTGTATAAAATTATAGGTGTCTCTCTGAAAGAGATAGATAATTCCAAATTGACCGCCAACTCTCTGTTTTAGATGTTACGGAATAACCCTGTCATGGATGCTATAAAATCTCTTTTGCCAAAAGAGGGACCAAAAAGAGGTGTCCTTGGCTTAGTGAATACGCCTCCTGGGGGCCTATTCACTAAAAGAGATAGTGAAAATATATTATCTATTTTGGAAATCTCCTGGGAGACATTCTCTGCCATTGTCTCCTAGTATCGTCCTGGGGGCCTATTCACTAAAAGAGATAGTGAAAATAGATTATCTATTTTGGAAATCTCCTGGGAGAGATAGTCTCCCTCGGGAGACAATCTCTTCCAGTGCCTCCCAGTTCGTCTATTTTACTGAATAGCTCTCAACCAGTACCTACTTAAATGTGTTCACTCATGAATCGATATGAGTATGGATATATTTTTAATGAACAATCGCCTTACCTTTAAAAGATGGAAAAAACGTACATAAAAATGACTGATATGGTAGACAGTGAACGCAGAATCACACAAAATCACTGTCAAACAAACTAAAAATGAGAAAAGGATTCTCTCTTTCGAGAAGACACCTATTAGGTTTCTCTCTGAAAGAGATCGAAAATACCAAGATGGCCACCAACTCTCTCTTTTAGAAGTTACTGAATAACCCTGTCATGGATAATATAAAAATCTCTTCTGCCAAGAGAGAGAGTCGGACCGAAAAGAGATGTCTCTTTGGCTTAGTGAATAGGCCTCCAAGTTTGTTTTGAATGCTTCTTGAAGCTTGTCATCTTCAAGAAGCGTTCAAAATACACAGAGACAGGTGGAGACAGGCACCAATATGCAACAAGGACCAGGAATTCGATCTGTTTCCTTTGCCCTCTAGGCAAGAGAATCAAGCATTCACATACATGTTCATGGGAATGAAGATGTTCAAGTGATTCTCAAGTAAAATCTAGTGGGACCCGTTTTACTATACGTATTGTAGTTTCAACCCCAAACTTTCCAATCATAAATCATACTCTTCAGCCACCAACATGAACATACTGGGAGTTATATTTGTCAACATCATTCGCCTATGACTACGTTGGTATGGTGTCTGTTTCGTTGCAAAGCCAAACAGTTGAAAATGAAAGAAGAAGAAGAAAAAAATTGCCGGGAGCAGCATGGAACTTTATAATTCCATGGAGATGTAGGTACCGATGTACAGCCAGCGTTGTCGTTTCTATGTTTGTAATATAATTTTAGTTAATTTTATCTAATTTTGTGACTTTTAACTGTTATACAAGTTATAGACTGAAAAGCCTGTGTTCAGCCGGTGAGTGAGTGTGTTTATATTCGACTACAATTTAAATTTATCTTGTTTGGGCATTGGGTCAACCATCCCGGGGTCGTTCTTGTTAGGTTGTGGTTTGTTATTTTTGTACCTACTTTGAAAAAATGTATAAGTACGTGGTAGATTGACTTGGATCATTAATTTCTACTTCTAGATCATGGCAGATCCGGACTTTGCAGACCTAGTTTACGAGGCGGAGCAGTTGGCTACGGAACTTGAAGGAACTCGTGAGCTGCCGAAAATCGAAAGAACGCTCAAGCAGGTGCTAGAGGCTACACAGGCTTTGTGGTCCAGAGTGACGGCCACGGGCGCCCAAGATATTCAAGCGTAAGACATAGATCTTTCCAACAAATGTTTACTCAGTTTAATATTGTCCGACAGACCTTGGCAAATGCCGCCCGGGTCAAAGGAGTCTCAAACTTCTCTCTTTACTTAGTTATTGCAATAAGTTGAATGTGTTTATAGAATTCGAATTCGCTCATGACCAAATCTACCGTTGCTCCAATCGCAGTCATTTTAAAATATATATCTAAAATTGTACGACTTCGAAAAAGTCTACAGAACCATTTGGTTACCTGGTTTTATTTTATTTTAGCTTGTTTTATTTTATTTATTTTTTTTTTAATGAGTGCTCAACAACTTGATGTGGTGTTAATTAGGAATCTCCTATTGGGCACCAAAGGGCTGGATCTTCCGCAAGTCACACAGAAACTAGAAACGCTGAGCTCTAGAAGGACTTTTGAGCCACTCGATCCCGTTCCCATCACTGACATTCAGAGCTTCCTCAAGAACGAGTCCGAAAATGCTATTTTGCAGTTGATTGAATCCACCCACCAAACGGTAATAAGTAAAGGTATCTCTCAGCATGGATACAGCAATGAAAATAATATTTGATCCTCCTATTACTATAAGGCTTTTTACTTGACTCAGAATGGACTGCCAAATAAGAATACCTGGGTTTTTGGCGGCAAGGGAACACTTATCACTGAGAAGCAGCTGCTGGGTTCCTCTTCCCGCTGATCCATGTCTCTAGAGTCACCTGTTGAATTCCTTCAGCGTGGTCAACACCATTGGTTTGCCTGAAGATCTAGGGAATTTGCAAATTTTCGTTGACTGCATTTCAAGCCTAGAACCATGAGACAACCCCTAACCACTGTTAACAGTAGCCGTGACGGTGCCAGGTCGTGTTACACTTGGTCGGTCTTATATAAGCGTATAGTTTTGCTAGCACAAACAGGACAACAGCTGCTGTTGGGGCAGTGGATGGACAACAGCATCCTGCAGTTCCTGTTACAGTAGCAGTAGCAGTGCTCGGATTTGTATAGTCCACCACCACCCTAGAGCCTGGCCCTTGTGACCAACTTCATGCTTTTAGGCCCATTTAAACTTCCCATTGTTGAATCAGTTGTCAGACGAAGCGAATGATGCAGACAGGAAAATGAAAGATCAGGTGTTTCAAGTAGTAATTGGATATGGAATTCATTATAATGTCTTCATTTTTCCAGACTTTCAATCATATTGGAAACCTGCACTATTCGAAAATGTTTGAGGAATGGCAAGAACACAAAACAAGCTTGATGAATTCACTTCTTGGATATTCAAAGCAAATCGTAGACATTCCAACGAGAAGAGAGGTAATCACCGTACAACTAACCTACCATTTTTAAACTGCTGAGATTTGTATTCGACGGGGCTCGCTCTGAGAGATGGTCTCTCTAATTTTTCATTATTCTAAAGTGCGAAGTCCGATTTCTGCTTGGATCCGTCTTATGGCTAGGGGACAGTCAACAACTAGCATATCACGACAAGCTTTTGAAACTAGTGAGCGAAATGGTTGTGGAGAAAACAAACGTTTTAGCGAGAAAAGTATCATCTACCTCAATCATACATGCGTGGCATCATCCCACGCATTTCAACGACACGTGGTTTGAGTGTATGTAATCGTTAGATTTTTCGTGTAATCGTTAGAATTTTTTATCACAAGCATTATCACGTGTTCCCGTCACGTCAGATTAGTCTCTGGTCCCCTTAACTCATATGTTTGTGGGGTTTCACACATTTCTAAATGCCTCAAGACATATCCATGGTCCAGTGTTTTTCCTGCCTCTTGTTGTGTTAGTCATCCATTTGGAATGGATTGTTTATATGTACACGGTCAAGTGCCCACAGTGGAGAAGATACGGAACCCCACGTATTTGACCCCTCCAAGAGTAAATGCCATAAAATATTCATAGGAAGCTGGTAACAACTCTGATGACACAATAATTGTATCATTGCGTCTTAGCCGCACAGCCTCCATAATAGAAACAGAAAGTCACAATTCATGTTTTAAACCCTTAAGTCCCTCTAGTTTTTCAGAATAGTGAGACGAGTCGTGATCTGTCAAATGTTCAACATTTCGTTTTTTTTTTTTTAAATGGAATATCCCTTCAAGATTGACTTGAAGTGAATAATGTTTGTCCATATTAAAGGAATTTCACTGTATTATGAAATTTGTGTTGTGCTATAGAGTTAGATGTTATAAAGTTGAATGAAATCATTGTTTCATTATGGTGTGTGTTAATGTTTACAGACCATCGTTAACGAAACTCTCTTTGGCACTCGTAGTATGCTGGATCAAGAGGAAATGGTATATATCCGGCATTTAATAGAATACAACAACGCCATCTTGCAAGGATTGCCCAGAGTTAATCTGTTGGAAAAATTCGCGTCAGCCGCAAAAGAGTTCAACAATCAGGCATGTTCTTTCATTGTCAGCTGTTGATAACCAATTGTGTTCAAATTGTATCAATCTATAGAAGCTTAAAACAACGTACTTTATCTGAAAATGACTTCTTTACTCGTTCAATATGCTATTATTACCTGGGTTGGCGGTGATGGTCTAGACCGGTTGGCATCCTGGCTAGGCTACATCTGTTGATCATTTCGCCTCCTCACTTCTTGGTCTAAAAAAAAGTGTTCATTAATTAATCTGTACACGATCTGTCAAGTGTCAAATCCAATTTTCTCCCTAATATCCACAAAAAGTGTTCAATCTTGATTGAAAGATGCCTGTAGCAAAAGCTTTGTTCGTGCTGTCTTCCATTTCTTGCTTAGTTCACATGAAAGCTTTCTTCGTGCTGCCTGCACCCAGCAAGTTCCGTTGATGTCCAGTTTCTTCATGCTCAGTTCTTCATGTCCAGTTCTTTATGCTGAGTTCAGGATCATTTTGGTTCGTCCTGGGATATTCTGGGGACTGCACGATAAGTTCAGAAAAAGTGAACCAGAATAAAATTAATCAATTTAGTAGATATTAGAGATCAGTTTCATAACTGGTTGAGATTCAATATCGCTGTGGAGATCATTTTATAACTCAAATGTGACATCATGGATAAGGTCCATGAGGTTATGGTGGGGGGGGGGGGGAGGAGGAGGAGGCGTTTGATGAAGGATATTTCTGGTTACAGCGCATAAGGGGTTCAAGTTCAAGGTGCCCTTGCTCATTTGAAGGCGATGCCAGTTCCTGAACTGAACACGAACCGAACAACACCTTGGCCAGCGCAACCGCACGTGGACCAGTTCAGTTCTTACACCTGGCCTTCACGAAAGATGCCCCCTTTCTGCAGCTCACTCAGTGCGTATTCTTATATGAACTGAAAGAAAAAGTAAAAAAACAGTAAACAGCCATTCCTGGCTGGGGCTTTTGGTCCGAGTGCCCTGCCAGCGTCACGGACGTGATCAGCTGTCCTCCAATGAGAGGATCAGAATTCGACCTGATCATTTCGCTCTTTACTTGGCTACTCATTGCCTCACCTCCTTGAGTGGAGAGGGGTTTCCCAACAGCTACATGGGTCATACTTGGACATGTCACGGTGGTCACCCATCCAAGTACTAATCACACTCGAGGTATCTTAACTTTGGTGATATCACGGGAACCGGTTTATTCCACCTGATAGGCCGTTGGGCCGAACTGAACAAGAACTGGAGGACAGCACGAACAAAGCAACGTATGTGCATTGAGGGAGGTGCAGAATGTGGGTCATTTGTGCTGACCAAATGGGTTGTTTGGTTCACGTTCGGGTCAGGAGCTAATGTACTCGTAGCTTTAACCAAGTGTTGTGGGCTGACAACACTGTGGCTCTTAAGGGGATGACGATCCGGAAGGCGACGTCACCCAGTTGATAAGCGACGTGGAAGGAAAGGAGGAGGAGGGGGACGGACCCGTGTCCGAGGACTGTATGCTGTGTGTGTGGATCGATCACTGTAAAAGTGTGATCCGTTCAATATATCACCGCTAACTCAGACCGATCTTCTTCAAGCCTACCTCTCCATAGTTTCTTTAAGCGTATCTTAAACCAATGGGCCCCCAAAGGGTAGAAACGGCCGTGGTAATTGGAGCACCTCAGTGTGGACCCTGTATCACAAAACTAACATCGAGTGCGCTCGCTGACAACATACCCAACCTGTTATTATTGTTGACACCTAAAAATTTTTTTTTTCCAGAAACTCTGTGACATGTGGAAAATGCTGACATTCATGTGTCAGTTGCCCCCTCAAGGTAAAGGCAACGTGTTGGAAGCCCGTGCTCAACCTCAAGTTCAGGAAAAGATGATTCGACAGGCATTGGCATATCTTGAGCTCAGGTAAATAGGAGCTGATACTGGCAGTAAACTTCCTTGTTTATTGTAGTAGTGAACCTTCCGAGAACAGTGAAAATTGTTGTGAATGCACAAACCGGTTTCTTGAACAATCTGGTATATTTTCCAATCACCTTTTTACCAAGCAAACGTTATACAAGGAGTGAATCACACCATTGCAAACACACGGGATTTTGGATTTGAGTGAACTTTTCGTCAACCAACAAAATCCCACTGCTTAGTCCAATTTGGTATTGTTCCAGATACCTATATATTTATACCACGAATATATCTCTTCCTAGTTCCATGGTAACATTGGAAACGGGATGTTTGCGGATCATTCTTCGTATTGAAGGGTCATTGTGTGGAATGGTTTAATGGAGTTGCAATAAGGTCAGTTGCAGTAGCAGTTGTAACTTTAGAAGAGAAATGAGCAGCCCCACCCTTATGTTTGTAGATGGAATACTGGTTTTTGGTTTATTCTGACTTGTTGGAAACTTATCGCTGTTTTAACTAGAGTGCCTATAGAACATCTAGGAAAGTAATATACTCGAAGGTTCCTACAGCTTTGTGTATAGTTCGGTATTTTTCGAAGGTAAAATGCCCAGAGGTAATCAAACTGTTATTTTTTAATTTAGGCAAGTTCATAAACTGAACGAGTTGGGCGGTCTGTCCACTGGATGGGAATTCACAGAAAGAGGCGAAAGACGCGAATTCGCGCGAACAGTTCGCCTTTTATCAAGCACGATGTTTGTTATGTGGCCCTGTCCAATGGACGCAAACTCGCCTGAAGAGGCGAAAGACGCCAATTCGCGCGAACAATTCGCCCTTTATTCAAGCACGATGTTTGTTATGTGACCACGTCCACTGCAAGTGCCACCTTCGTGGGAAGAGTTTTCCTTTTATCGAACACGATGTTAGTTATGAGACCCTGTCCAATGGACGCGAACTCGCGCGAAGAGGCGGATTCCCGTGAACCGTTCGCCCTTTATTCGAACACGATGTTTGTTATGAGACCCCGCCCACTGCAAGTGCCACCTTCGGGTGAAGAGGCGAAGACACGAATTCGCGCGAACAGTTCGCCTTTCATCAAACACAATGTTTGTTATGAGACACCGTCCACTACGATCGCCATCTTCGCGCGAAGTCAGGTGAAGGCGAAGAAAATCAAAACAGTTTGTTTTCAGACATGCGAACCCACAATGAAATTGGACATCCGAACCAGGTGGCCCTTTACTTGTGAATGGATGTGTTGAAAAGTATTTTTTTTTCTATGCGAAAATAGTTGAAAAATTCTTCTGGAGACCCTGCAGATGGTTCCATTCTCCAAACTGTTGCCGTTGGGCGAAAATATCTGTAATCCATTCTCCCCTGATGCCCTGACATTGTCTCACGCCTTCTTCTTAACATAAATCAACTGTCTAATGCATAAGTAAAGTGAGCAGCCATTCCAGGCTGGGGCTTTTCGTCCGACTGCCCTGCCAGCATCACGGACATGATCAGCTGTCGAGCTGATCATTTCGCTGTTTACTTGGCTACTCATTGCCTCGCCCCCTTGAGTGGAGAGGGGTTCGCCCAACAGCTACATGGGTCATACTTGGACCTGTCACCACATGTCACGGTGGTCACCCATCCAAGTACTAACCACGTTCGAGGTATCTTAACTTTGGTGATCTCTCGGGAACCGGTTTATTCCACCTAATAAGGCCGTTGGGCTTACTGTCTAATGCATATAGCTGACAATTGCGAAATAGAAATGGAGGGGGGGGGGGATGAAATTGTAAATTATGGAAGTTTTAATTTCATAACGGGCAATGCGAAAATGGCATAGTTGGAGACGTCGTTGGTACCGAAACAACTCGAAGTTGATAAGACGCGCGTTCGAAGACCGATAAGTTCGTTCGAAGAGGCGAAAACTTGCGAACTCGGACCCCACTGGGCGCGAAGAGACAATGAGGGGAATGTCCAAGTTTTCGCTTCTTCCCGCGAATTCTCGTCCACTGGACGGACAGCCTTATGATACCACAATTTTTGTGATTTAAACATTGAGTCTGGCCTGATTCAACCAGTGGAGGCTACACCACGTGTACCACTCTGGTATCCATGCTGCTCGCTAGGCGACAGCAGACAGTTCTGTTGCCCAATTTAAAGTCACTACGGTTGCTAAATCTGTTGTTGTTTCAGGTACAAGGAGTACATGGAAGTTATTGTAAGTGGAAATTTCCGTTCTGCAGTTCGTGGCGGCAGTCCAGGAACCATCCCTCTCGTTAAAGGGTAACCTTTTATTTTTTTACCTCGCACACCCTCACTGAAATACACTTGTTGGCTAATTCAGTAGGTACCTATTGCATCCATTCTAATTATGTTTTTATTTCCAGGTTCATCAACGTCCGGCAGATCGCCAACGAGCCTGGATTGGAAGATGACATTGTCGAGGGGTCTCCTCTATGGCCACTTATATTTTACTGCCTACGTTGTGGCGACATATCTGCTGCTGTGCAATGCATGAAATCCGTGTAAGCTTTGATCTAGCAGCATTTTACCCTCTTACAATTTAGAGCAAAAAAACGAAATCCTAATCCTAGTTAAATACAGTCGAATCCACTTAATGTGGGTATGTCAGGACCAGTCCTATTTGCCCACATTAAGCAGGTGCCCCCTTAAACCGAAACGGGAAGACAGTCATTAAAAAAAGTCGGAAAACAAAATATTGTCGTGTATTTCGCCAAGTCAACATTTTTTTGTTATTCAGTTATAAATAATTTGAGTCAAGAAAACAAGAAAAACATTACTTAGTGAAATAAGAGGTAATGACGCATTGTATTGACTTATCAATGCGCGTTTGACTGACGAAGTCAGCGCAAGATTCGAGCTGATCAGATGGACTACTTTCGTTACCCAGACGCAAGAAAAACTTCCGCAGTGTTTCGTTACATTTTTGTGCCTCTCTTGCTGTTACTGGTGGATCAGTAGCCTGATCGGTGTCCTCTTCTTCATCAGTTGGGTCAAATGACAGAGAAAACAACCGTATTTGACCTCCGAACTGTCCACATAAACCGACCTACTGCCCCCATTACCTGGGGTTTTCAACGTTTGTTTACATACATTGGGACCGGGAACTGAGCGTTTGCCCACAATAGGCGGATGCCCATTAAGCGGATTCGACTGTACATGTTTTATGAAATAGGAGGTCTGAAACGGGGATTGAAAAACAAACGGGTTTCACTTTAATCAACGTTTTCATTTCTATCACTAATCGGTTTTTTCATTAAACTTTGATTCACCGATATCATGAAGACATTAAAAGAAAAAATTTTTTTTGCATAGGTGCTTAGTTCAAAGAAAAGTTCCTGAAAATGTCGATCACTCCAAAAATTGATGTCAGTGTCCATGTCGATCATGAATCGTTTCCTGAAATGTCGATCTTTATGAAAAAAGAGTTTCTTGTTCCATGTTATTTTTATTTAATCTGAAGAAAGATGTTTGGCAGGTACTAGTTTTTTTGTAACGGCCAAACGAATCATCCAAATTAGGTGAATGTTTTGGATTTTGTCGGGGGTCCTACAGCTTCGGTTCAGTGATCATCAGAATTTCAAAAATTACCGGGTGGCGGCCGAAATGGCGCGTTAGTGGAGACTGGGGTGGTGGAAAGATGCTTATGTATGTAACTGTAAATGCCGAAGGTTAGAGAGCTTATACTTCGGCTCTGGTGGCATTTTTGTCGCGTGCATGCGTGGGTAGGTTGGTATTCACATCAAAAAACGAGTTCAGGGGCTTAATAGCTGAATTCATTGGTCTACACAGAAGGGGTATCTATCTGTACTGAAAAATTATAACCCTTTGTGTTACATCGATTTGCAGCGTTTTTTTAAGGCTATGTCCTAATTGGGCAGGCATCGCGCGATCGGGCGGTCAGCAATGATCGGTCGCATACTGCATTGATCGTACAATCTAAATGCCTGTCCTAATTCGCGTGCTGGTCGATCGCCCATTAGTACGACCAGACGATTAAACACACCATAGCGCGACCACCTCAGTTCCGTTCTCATTGCTGGAAATTTCTTTCAGATGCGTAGGTGCTGCGTTTTGTTTATTTTCCGATGCTTTTTGAAGAAGAATATTCTCATTCTCAGCACAGAAGTTGTCACAATGAAAGTACAAAAAAATTTCCAGTAATGCAGTATGGCTATAAGAGCGAACTTTCGAAGAAATATTCGTGCTATTTTGTAAAAAGATGATATAGCGAGAAACTTTAGGACTTTTACCATCCCACACAAATTAATATTGATTTTAGCCCTTAATAACAGTTTCTGACCCCCAAAAATCCCAAATGGACCTCTGTTCTGTATGAAAAGCAAATGAAATGTTCCTTTTCTGTATTTACTCACCCTTCCATACGACTTCCAGTAATTTTATATCAGCTGTTCACGATTTTAGCCATTTTTAAAGAATTTCGACCACTCTTAGAATTTTTGAAAATTGCTCGTCTTCGGACTCATCCTTCTGTTTGGCAATACGAACTTTTTGGAATTTTTATCGCGTATCCAAGGACAGATATATCGTCTTTGGTGACACATAAACAAATTTAAATATTATAATACACACATTTTGTTAACATCTTGGGATAAAGCAGCTCTGAATCGGATTTGCCTATAAAAATTTCAAAAATTCACGTTCTGAAAATTTTGGACCCATTGCAACAGCTTCATTTTCTTTGAAAATCCGCTAAAAAGTACGTCTGGTTACAACATTTTTGACTATTATCTGCAGGGAAAAATAAATGAGAGTGCAGCCACACTGTCATGAATTTCAAGGTACCAATAGGCGTCGAAGATAGGGTTCACACGAATTTCGTTAATTAATATTGTTCTTCGAATTCATTACTGCACAACTACTGTGTTGATCGCGCGTTGAAAAACAACTGGTTTGTTTTGAGGCGATGAGGCGTTTGGCGCTCGCGCTGACTTGTGGGAGTCTGTAACTAAATAGGATACTCCCCTCGAAAACGATGGGTTTGTTGCTTACGCGATGGGGCGATGTAGGCGATGCGATTTCAAATCAAACAAGTGCGACCGACCCTACCCATCGCACGAGCGCATCTGAGGTTCAAAAAGGACACCTTTACTACTGTAATGATAGAAAACCTTGCGTATTAAGGTTTTATTAAGCACAATCGAACTATAAGGAATGAAACAGGTATTTGGTGATGCCTAGCGTAAACACGAAAACATAAGGTTCATAATAATAATAATCAATGGGAAATATCTCCACATTCTTCCCCTCATGAAAGAACAAAGTCACGGAATTTGTTAGGGATTTTCCGGGGTCTTGCGGACCGGCGTATTTCTTGAACCTTTTCGGAGTCCGTGGGTTCAGGCTTCGGTTGAGAAGTTTCAGGAGGTACCGGAGGTGGATCCGAAGTGTCAGGAGTCGGTTCCAGAGTGGTAGTCAGGTGAGGTAGGTCTTCCTTCTCTTCCGCGCGATCGTCCTCTACTCCTGCTTCTCCTCTTGGGGCTAGGTGCTTCAAAGAAACGGTGGTCTCGCGACCGTCTCCAAGTTTCACTTTGGCATATTCAGGATTGACCTGAATCAGGTCTACCTCCTCCACTGCCGGGTCATGTTTGCTTTGTCGGACGTGTTTTTTCATCAATCGTGGATTCTGACCCAGTGAGCCTTTCTTGCAACTCCGGGATGACATAAATTGTTATGAAGTGAGACTAGCTTATCAATCTGAATTGCACCGCACACTCTAGATAGGGCGTCAGCGACTCGATTTTCTTTACCAGGGCGGTAGACGATTTCAAAATTATAACACGAGAGTTCTAGCCTCCATCGTTGAATTTTCTCATTTTTTATTTTCGATTTGTGAGCGGAGTCGAACATAAATGTGACTGAACGTTGGTCGGTGATAATTTTGAAATGTCGACCTAGAAGATAGTGCCTCCATTTCTTCACTGCTTCTATTACAGCTAGTGCTTCCTTTTCCACTGCGGCATGCTTATGCTCACAGTCGGTCAATTTTCTAGAAAAGAAAGCGACTGGTTGCCCTGATTGCGATAGGACACCTGAAATGGAGAAATCGCTAGCGTCAGTTTCCACCAAAAAAGGAACATTGTGGTCGATAGTGCGTACCACAGCCCTAGAAATCTCTTCCTTGATACTTTCGAAATCAGACACAGCTTCTTTTGAAAGTGGGAAGGATTTGGCCTCGAAAAGTCGTTTGGCTTTATCCGTATAGTTACGCACCCATTTAGCATAGTGTGCAAACATGCCAAGGACTCGCTCCAGGGCTTTTCCATCATTTGGAGGGGGGAGTTTTTGTAATGGTTCCAAACGCACTGGGTCAGGAGATATACGTTGGTTCTCAATTTTGTAGCCTAATAATTTTATTGAGGTCAAGGAAAAATTACTTTTCTCCTTGTTGATAGTCAAACCATACTTTTGGACCGTCTGCATGAATTTAGCCAAATTCTGGTCGTGCTCTTCTTTGTCTTTTCCACAAATCGTCACATCATCTAGGTAAGCGTATGTATTTAATAATTGTTCTTTGAAAATTATCTCGTCAATCACGCGTTGGAAGGCTGGGACTCCATCAGTCAACCCGAAGGCGAGTCTGCGAAACTGGTAAAGCTTACCACCGTCCTCAAAAGCTGTGTAGGGCCTGTCCTGCGTCCGTAGGGGTACCTGATGATAGGCGCTTTTCAAATCTATCGTGCTGAAATAAGAGTTTCGAGCTACCTTCTCTGCGATCGACTCTATGTTAGGGATCGGGTAGGCGTCTAGGAAAGTATATCTGTTGATGGTCTGAGAATAATCAATGACCATTCTTTTCTTACGATTCTCATTTTTGACAACGAAAGCCTGTGCCCGCCAAGGTGACCTACTTTCTTCGATAATACCGTTTTCAAGGAGGACGCCAATTTCATTTCTCATAAACTCCTCGTCTGCAGCCGAATGTTTACGTGATTTTGTAACAATAGGTTTGACATTCCCTGATAGGTATTCGAATAGTGGGGGAGGCTCGATTTTAGCAGGGGCTAAGTAGCAGATGGTCAATGGTGACTTCGATCCCCGGAAAGAGAATGTCAATTCGGAGTGCAGATCTAGGATGTCATGTCCCACGATAACATTAGCGCACAAATTAGGCAAAACGCTCAACTTGACGTTAGGGTAGTGATGGCCTTGCATGGCTATTGTGGCTAATGTGTAGTGCGTTATTTTGGTATTCAGTGTTGCGGCTGCCATTGAGACGGTGCTACTAGTTCGGTGGAGTTGGAATTTGTTCTTATTGCTTAAGTAAAACCTCTCAGATATGAAAGTGTGTGAACTCCCAGTGTCGATCAATGCTAGTGTTGACAAACCGTTTACCTGTATGAGGATAGTGGCGTGTTCCAGTGAAGAGGCTGCTATCGTCAAAGTCGACAATGTAGTGGCTGCGGACTTCGGTTTCGATTGCAATTTGGGCGACTTACATACGGAAGCATAGTGCCCTTTCTTCCCACAGTTGTCACAAGTTGCTTCCAGTGCCGGGCACTGCTGCCTTGAGCGATGCCTGGCATGCCCACAGAAAAAACATTTCTTCCTTCCACTTGTTGCTGCTACGGTCGCCTCATCCTGTGAATTCCCAGGTTCATTATTAATTGTGTCGGTTGCATTTAAAACAGAATTAAACTCAGGTGAATAGGATGAAGAGTGCTTCACTGCGGATTCCAGAGCCTGCGCCATATCTTGAGCCTCAGTTAAACTCAGTTTGTTTTTCTCTAATAGCCTTAAGCGAATATTGGCAGAAGTCAGGCCACGAATGAATGAGTCTCGAACGTAGCTGCTGCGATGTTCCTCAGCCGAGACCGCTTTGAATTCGCATTCCTTGCTGATAGTAAGCAGCTCATGAACGTACTGATCAATAGTTTCGTCCTGCTGTTGCTTCCTTGTTGCTAATTTGTGCCTCGAAAATACTTCATTATTAGGTTTTACGTAAATGGCCTCTAGAACCCTGATCGCCTCAGTATAGGTTGGGCAATCGGAAATTAACTCATATACTGAACGAGAAATACAGTTATTAAGAAACCTCAGCTTACTGGCCTCTGAAAGTCCTCCGTCTTTATCCTCTTCTAGGGACGTCACAAAATTTTCAAATGTTTTCAACCAGAATTTCCAGTCCTTGGCGGCCGCCGGGTCATGTGGATCGACTCCGAAGCGCTCCGGCTTGAGATAACGTTCCATGGTTGAAATCAGAATGGATTGTGCTTAATAAATTGTAATGATAGAAAACCTTGCGTATTAAGGTTTTATTAAGCACAATCGAACTATAAGGAATGAAACAGGTATTTGGTGATGCCTAGCGTAAACACGAAAACATAAGGTTCATAATAATAATCAATGGGAAATATCTCCACAACTACTTTGGTAAGTTTGTCCATCGCTGATCGCCCGATCTTGCGATGCTTTCCAGTTAGGACATTGCGTTTATGACAGGTTTTGGAACTTGATCTTATAAAAAATATGTACCTATATTTGAATGCTTACCAGCACCTACGTGTTATTGCACGATTTTTCAACCTTCTTTACTCTAAGGACCAAAATTAAGCTTTCTCACATATTCTGTTAAGTAGGCCCCTAGCACTATTGTGTACCTGATATTGTAAAATTAATGAACTATGCACACGGCATAAGTAGGCCTAGGGGTTTTCCTTGAATACAGTTTTAGTTAACACGGCTCAGAGCACAGGGGTCAATGCAGTGGAAATTACGTGCATTGAAATAGTTATACCTTCTCAGCATAATAGAATTTGCTGAGCATTACAAGTGTACACTTACAGCTTCATAAAACCGTTGCACTTACTTTTTTCGTCACTTGTAAAGTTAGTAAGTAAACAGCCATTTTAGGCTGGGGCTTTACGTCCGACTGCCCTGCCAGCATCGAGGACGTTATCACCTCGTAGTGCGAGGATCAGAATTTGATCTGATAATTTCCCTCTTGGATGCTCATTGCCTCGCCCCCTGGAGAGAGGTTTGCGCAACATTTACATGGGTTATACACACCTATTTGGACGTGTCATGTCGTGATGGTCACCCGTCGAGATGGTCGCTCGTGTCTTAGCTTCGGCGATTTCAAGGGAACCGGTTTATTCCACCTATGGCCGTTGGGCCACTTATACAAAACGCAAAAACAGCTCAGATGAAAATTCCGAAGTTATTATCTAATTTAATTACCTAATAGGAAGGTACCTAGTTTAGCCATAAGTTCTGTCACACAGATTTTATGTGTGACACACAGAAGTAGGAAAAAGTAAATTCACTCAAAATGTCCACCGTTTGACTTTACACATTCCTTAAGCCGTCTTGGCAGTCGTCATTGGGGGCACGTACCTTATCCATAGGTATCTCTTCGACTGCTTTCAGAAGTGCTCGTTTGAGGGAGTCGACATTAAGGTGAGCTGTTGTTGTGCTTCTAATCCTGACCATAATTTATAATCCAATGGATTAAGGTCTGGGCTAGCCGAGGGCCACTCGTCAGCACTCACGAATTCAGGCACATTCTCTGATAACCAAGCTTGCGTGGTTCTGGCCTTGTGAGCTGGCGCAGAATCTTGCTGAAACACCCAGTGCTCTCCACTGAACAATTTTTCATTCAGGGGAAGCACCAGGACTTGTAAGACGCTGTCTTGATACACTTTTGCACTGGTTTTTATACCTTTTTCACAAAAATGAAGTTTTTTCACACCTTTTCCCACCAAACCATCACACTCGCTGGGTGGTGTTCTCTTTGAACTCTCGGGACCACTTCCAAAGCTTCTCGAGAGCTTCTAATAGACTGTTATCATTTTGGTGGTTGAATTTTTCCTCAATGGTGAAAATGTTGTTGTCTGTGAAGAGGATTGAACGATGAGCTTCATTGGCGTACCGGCTGAGGAGCGGTTTGCTTCTTCCTTTTCTCATTTTTTTCAGACTTGGAGTTAATGCGTGCCCAGTGTACCTACGGTGCGCTCTGAGTCCTAGGTCTTCTCTGAGAAGTCGGGAAAGAGAACGAGCAGACATATTATATTCATTTCTCGTGACATCACACTTTGCTTACACAAAGGATTTCTCAAAATCCGATTTCTTATTGCTGTGATTCTCGCTGCAGTCCGAACCGACTTTGGGCAACCCTTCAGAGGCCTGTCTTCGATTCCCTGGGTCCCGTTGGACCTATCACTGGTTCGATAAGTGAAACTGTGATTGAATCCTGATGATGTTGGCGATTTGAAAATCTGTCCCGCTGACTTAACGGTAAAGAGCAATAACTGCAGCGTCATCTTCTTTGATCGATCTTTCCAGCGCACAGACAATATATGAACTGATGATTGGCTCATGTTTCAAAATTAGATGGAGCTTGGTAAACAAAGATAAAAGAGAGCAGAGTCTATCCTGCTTTTCGGGCCAACAGATCAAGGTCAAACTTGTGTGACAGATGTATGTGAATAGGCTGTAATAGAACACACCACATCACTTTACATTATCACAAATTTTAATAACTAACCTAATATCTAGTCTAAGAAATTTTGACTTACTAACTTGTCAATATTCTCTACACGTAAACATATAGAGCGTGTAGTGTAAGCTTGTAGTGTGCATTACAAGCAGTTGTACATTAATGTAACTGCAGTTGAGTACAACTGTTTAGTGAAATGTACATGATGTGTAATTGCAAAAAAAATGGACTTGAAACTGTTATTCTATGAAACAGGTCTTTGCGTGTATGAAACAAAGCTCTCATCATATTAATTTGAATGCATATAACCATAATTCTTCAGCGATTCAATGGTTCTGATATGAAAATTATATCCATTTCAGTCCGTCCAAAGATGAGTTGGTTGCAATTCTGGAAGACATCCGTGACAGCCCTCAGAGGAAAATCAACATGCGTGCTGAAATGCAACTACGTTCAGTTTACAGAAGAACAGTACGCTCAAGCCCGGACCCTTACAAAAGGTGAATTTCATTAACCTGGTCGTTTTTCTCCTGGGATAAGTGGCACCCCAACAGAGGAAATCCCTCGGTACAACCTTGTCAACAAACTGCTGGGCCTAATTAAGGGCCTGGGATTGTTGGTCTAGGGAACCCTAGAGTAGCAAGGAAGCAGATCACCACCGAAGGTACAATAAGCCTAAGGCTTCACTGCCTGGGGCCACCGAGCTCCTGTCCATGGTGATCCTAGCCTAACCTGCGGTTCAGACCGAATTTTGCGTCATGACAACCCCTGACGGTTTTGCGTGTAACCTCTTAGTTGCAATGTGCGTACAACGCTGGGGCGCCTGTGTATCTTTTGGGTGGGGGGGTCCCCTCAGGGCCACAGTTGCCTGCCCCAGCCAAACCTTTTCTCATGCCTGCTATGCACGCCCTTTTTTCGTCACTCTCGGTCCCCTGCACTTCCTTTTCCTATGATACTTGCAGTTCGAATATTTTATTATTACCTGTCAGGTGGTTATTACCTGTCGAAGTATTAGGCGGTGGTTACATTGGATTCGAGTTCATCAGAAATTTTGGTTGTGCGGAGCCGATCAAAGGGGGAGTTTCAGGAGGCGCAGTTACACTGGCTGTGGCTGATCCGCACAAATTCTTCCAAATGTAAAATGTAAAACTTCTTCTGAGCGAATCGCATGTGTTCAAAATATTTGAGTTTTCATCTGTCTTCATGCAAACTCTAGAGCACAGCTGCACTTGTTTTTCGAGTTTTAATTTGTTCAACTTTTTTGGTTTTTTAGCGATGGATTGTGAAATTTGAATTACGTTAGTGGAGGAAAGGAAACCCTTGTGGGATCTAAAGAAAAGATCTGGAGAGGTATAGGAGCGGAAGTTATTTGTGCATTTGTGCTGCTTTTCCTGGGGCGCATTTAAAATATAATCAAATGTTGAAACATTCGAATTATCCAAAATACATTAGTATCTTCACTTTGTGTCATGTTGCTACCGAACTCCCCATTTTCACGTCTTGATTGAAAAAATTGCTATGCCCACTGGCGTACTTAAGATTGTTCTAACAAAAATCAGGTCAGAGTCACAAAATATCCTTCTTCGAGAATGTCCTTCGACCTCGCTGTTTGCATGAGTTCTGACGAACTCCGATCCAATGTATCCACCGCCTTATATAATACTGGCATATATATTCATTTTATAGAGATCCCTTTTGTTGCACTTCAGAAGCGCAACTTGATAAATTATCCTTGATAATTATTATCTGTGCGTAAAAGCTCATTCGTTTCCTGATAATGGATTGGACCTCTGAAAGTTTACCGCCACATCAAGCGCAGAGGTGTTTTCTCCGTAGGGTATTCTTGTATTAGAAAAGGTTGAAATGGTGGGCTGCATAGTGTTGTTCATGTAGGTGTTGTCAGGTTTCAGCCACATGGGGATGAATCTCACATTTCCTTTATAATTTATTATGTTTCAACGTTTCGGGCCAAACTTGACCCATCTTCAGGTGAAACCTGGTAGAAGTACAACCCTGGAGTAGGTATAGTTGGCTCAAGAAGAACCATTGTCAAAAGGTACAAGAGACATTATCGTGAAAATGGACGGGAACTAAGAAAAACATGCAACTGTTGAAATTTAACAACTTTTTTTTCCACACGTTTTTCTTACCTTCACGCGGCCTGTTGTACATTTTGACAATGGTTCTTCTTGAACCACCTATACTCCAGGGTTGTACTTCTACCAGGTTTCACCTAAAGATGGGTCAAGTTTGACCCGAAATGTTGTGACATAATAAATAACAAGGAATCAAGGAGGTTCTTCTCGCTTCCTTCCCATGTGGTTGAACCCTGACAATACCTGCATGGATATTTTTGAATTCCTGATGAATTACTTGAAAAAAACCGGTGGTCCCCCCCCCCCCCCCCCGCTCCATCACCACTTACAATCAACAGGCATTGCTGGTAGATCCCTATCCATATCAAGATCACAAAAAACCCTAACAGTTTGAAGTATGCACGATGTGGTTGCAATACACTGTGGCAGTGTGGCTGTACTCGAGTAGTTTTTTGGCCCAGTGAAGACACGGTCGCTTGAGGAAGCCCAATCGATATCCCTTCTTAACCAGTGATAATCTTGATGGTCTAAGAGGGGGACTCGAGGGTCCACTCTCCTCACTCTGTCACATGGTAGCAGAGCCTGGTTTGGTAGTATGCGCTGAGCAATTCACCATACTCCATCCACTTTTTGTGGACTTACCAGAAGGATAAGCCCAAACGTTTTCAGAAGAATTCCTTTACAAACATCCTGTCCCTTTGGTACACATACATCTATTGGCTTTACCACCCCCTTTTCCTCCTTTAGACTGTCAATATAATTAAAATATATTGTGCTCATTTGAAGGCGAGTAATGTCGTGTCCCAATTTACAAGTACCAATAGTTGTACCATCCTAACAATGGAGATTGATTACCTATAGAGGTTGCCCGGATGAGCACAGTTCACTGGACAACAACCTCTGACAACATTTTTTCTCCGCCAATACTCGTATGTAGGAGCGTTGTTCTCCACCAGTAAAATATTATTGAGTTAGTACCATTACGATGAAGGTTTGTCACCTTGAAGTTGTTCAGATGTCGTTTCCTGAACCAGAACTTCATACTGCTTTTCATTCCCCCTTTTCCCTCTCATACTTCTGCTACCCAGAAGTATGTCATGTTGGGAGGAGTGTGATGGTGTGGCTGTTCTCGAGTAGTTTTTCTGGTCCGGTGAAGACGGGGTCGCCTGGGGAAGCCTAATCGATATCCCTTCTTAAAAAACTACAGGATAAAAATAAAATAGTCTATTTCCACGTACAATTGTACCATAGTTTTTTTGCTATGGATTTCCACTATTCCGCCGCGAGTGATTTAAGTTATATCCCTTCTTAACCGGTGATGATCTCACTGGTCTAGGAGGAGGACTCTCGAGGGTCCACCGTCACTCCTCACTCTTTCACAACACTGACTGAAACAGCTCTAGATAAAGGGTTTGGAATTCCTCCGAATACATGCTCCTCCTTGTCAACCTACCCTTTACTTCCTGGGAACCTTCATCTCATATAGGAAATCCCATTCAAGAAAATCCGGTTTCAAGCTTAGGTTTGGCTTTGAGTGAAAAAAGAAAAAAAAATAATTTTAGGGTGGAATGCCCCTCGAACTTTTGTGGAGTACGTGAAACTGTGAAAGTAACAGGAAGGGCGGATACTAATTGGAATGACGGACAATACAAAGGAGAATACATTCTTCATCCGAAAAAGGCGACAGAGAATGATTTAAAGAATGTCAATGAAAGTGTAAGCATGCAGCAGGGATGCATATATATTATATGTGGGGCTCGGACCCTGTGCGCACTAAAGTTCAAGCTTGTGGGGGGATTCAGAACTGAGGGGTTCAGCCTCGATTACACGGGGCGAGTTTACTCCATATCTTGATGTTATATTTGTATGTAATGTATGTGTCTGTTCTCATTTTTAATTGCGGAAATATGTTCTCAATATTTATCGAAACTTCCTGTTTTGTAGGGCTGTGTACTGCCTGTTGGGTGCTTGTGATGTTCACGAAGATCATCGATCCATCTGCAAAACTGCTGATGATTATTTGTGGCTGAAATTGTGGCAGTTGAGAGAAGAGGAAGCCGAACCGGTTCCTGACCGGATTTGCTATTCCTTTTTACAAAATCTTGTGCTTGAAGACTATGGTAAGTTGTGGTGTAACTATAGATAGCGTTTTCGGACATGGTAGCTCTTTGCAACAGATGTGCAATGTAGCAGGGAGAGATGAAGAAAAATGGTGACGAATTCCGAGTTTTAACTTCAATATTAGTAGCGTTTTTTCGCTCTTGGGGTCTATGGAGTCACCTCCACCAAAGCAGTGGATATTCCCGAAAGCCCTGTCCACACGTTCGAACCGAACCTTCTTGCAACCGGTTCGTGAACCTGACTCACACCATGTGGACAGTGCAGCAAACGTGTGTGCCAGCGGTTCACATACCGTCCTTCATGATCCACATTTTGTCAGGTTTTTCCACAAACATAAAGGGGTTCAGTTTGCACCATGTGAACAGGTAGTTGTCGTCTGGACAGTGGCATGAACGGTCCCCACGCAACTAGCTATTGACAGACTGGTTCGTGGATCATTCGCCAGAATTTATGGATCACGGTTGTTCGCAGACCGTTTGCCAAAACAAAAAATTTCGATGAACGTGAACACTAAGCAAAAGAGATCTCTTTTCGGTACAACTCTCTTATTGCTAAAGAGATTTTTTTATAGTATCCATGACAGGGTTATTACTTCTAAGGCCCAGTTTTTCAAACCTCAGTTGACTTTGACGACCGCTAAATCTCCGAAATAGCGGTTATAAACTGACGCTCCATCAACTTGACCTAACCACAACCGCTCGAACTGCCAGGGTTAACTGCGCCTTCAAGGGATTACCATGTTTACAGCTTCACTGTCTTTTATGTATACAGTCGAGAAAGCAGGGAAATGCTGATTCATTTTGTGTTCCTTCTCATTAAAAAGCCCTCACACTTTTTCCTCAACAACTTTAAGTCCGCTGAATATCTGCATATGATAACAACTTGTGAAAGTTACTATTTGATGTTGATATGAAAACATCATTTGCTTCCCCTTCAGGATCATATCAGATTCCGTTTGTGCTTTGTGTCTCATATCAATGCGCCGTGGCGTTTTCATATTTACAGGATGGATCTCCTCCTCCCGTTAATTATTGATCATATGACTGACAATGAGGATTTCCTAAATTTTACACCCTTTCTTCAATAATTTCAAGATTGATTCAAATACAAATTGTTTCAATTCGGCGCTTATCCTCATTTGAGTAATTTAACTTCTTCTAAACAGGTAGGTTTCTATACCCTGAATAAGGTGGTCATTTTAATACCTCTTGGTTCATTGTATCATGTTTAGCCAGGCTAAGCATGATACATTTATCTGTGCTATTATTAGCATGTGCCCAAACTGTGGGTCGAAATTTGTGTCCTACCGACACAAATTTTGGTGCCCAAGAAATTGACTGAATTAGCCCAAAAATCACACATGAAAGTATAAATTCAAATAATATACCTAATTAAAGTTGTGACGCCCCCAAAAAGTGTTCAAGTGTTTAGACTATTTGACAATATTTTGGAAACTTCGAAAATCTGGTAGGTAGTAACGTCAAATATATTATTTTGTTTGGTCAGAGGCCCGGTCAGAGGCGCTGAATGTATTATATCCTGAATCAATATATTTTTATGTAATAAATAACAGTTAAATACAGTCTGTTATTACTTAGTACCTGTTACTCACTAGTCAACAAGAACGAAATCCTCAGAGGTAGGAAACTACAAACTAATCGACGACAGCGCAGGGACAGGGCGTTGAAGAAAAAAAAAGGGGAAACAACGTAACCAAACAATGAAATAAGCGACATTCATAGTGAAAAACTGTACAGCATTAAGGCGAAAAAGGCCATTAAATCCGTACTGCTCATCGGAACTTCATCTGGGGGCAACAAACAGATGCTGGATGGTAACCAGCTGAGTTAACGCCGATGTTACTAACGCAACCCTAACATTGATTCTAAAAACCCGTTAATTGACAGCCGTCAAGATGGAGTTGATCCTTGTTGGCTAACCCCGTGATCTGTTGAAGTTTGAAAAATCAGGCCAAAAAGAGATAGTTGGTGGCCATCTTAGCATTTTCGATCTCTTCAGAAGAGACCTAATTAGGTGTGTTTTGTTGAAAGGGATTGCCTCTTTCTCAGTTCTCGTTTATTTGATAGTGATATCGTGTATCATCCTTCATTCATCCACTACCACATCGATCATTTTGATCGTTCGTCATTCATTCTCGGGGAAGACTATATCTCTCGGGAGATTTTCATAATTGATAATCTCTTTTCACTATCTCTTTTCGTGAATAGGCCCCCAGTTCGTGAAAGGTTCAGTTCGAATGTGTTGACGGGGCTTAATGCGTTGTTTTTACAGTCATCAGTACTGGTTGCTGAACTCGAACTCGATCCATGGAAATCTTTCGGAACTTGATCAGTTTTATGCACTTTTTTCTGTACCTGTCAAAACGAGCATTTACCAGGTGCTGTTCAATGCTTGAACAACATGTTGATGTTCCCAACAATAGACAAATATGTTGGGGAAGAGTTGGAGTTGAGCTTCGTGGTGTGCATCGACTCTCCCACGAGATAAACATAAATCTTTTGTAAAAAAATAAATAAATAAAAGTTTATGTTCTGTGGGCTGCAGGCTCGACACAGAAAAGAAGTGACAGAGTGGCCCCCAGTCTGGAAAACCAGGAGAAGTCAGGGAATTCGTAGCATCGGGATAAGTCAGGGAATTCCGTAATAAGTCGGAGTAGTTTTCAATGGCGGCGTACTTTTACATTAATGGCGGGAATAGATATCTTTTGGTGATTTTCCATTTCAGTTTTTCAACATTTTTATTATGAAACCTGAAACCTCAGGAATTACCCCAAAACCCAGCAACCACAATAATAATAATTGAAAGGTTTGGGGAAGTGTCAGGAAATTCTTGAAGACACGCAATCCTGAAACCTTCCGGAACCCCAGGAATTCTCCTGAAACCCCGCACTAAATAATTGTGTGATTTGAGGAAGTTTCCGGAGGATCTTGAAGATTTGGCGAAGAATCCTGAAACCCAGTGTGATAATAACAACAGCGGGATTTGGGGAAGTGTCCAGGGGTTCTCAAAGACTACAACAAATTAGTTTAAATAATAATATGAACAGAGAAACGCAAGTTACTTCGAACTTGAAATTCGAAACTCATAAGTTTGAAATGTGCTCTATTCTGTAAAAACTATAAGCTTTTTCCCATTGCTCACAATAACCTGTCTGTTGCGGTGTGATTTTCAGGTGAACAATATTACAAAGCAAACGAACAGCCTAATGTGTACTTCCAACTGCTTGTGCTGACCGGCCAGTGGGAATCTGCCATAGACTTCCTCGTACGAGTGGACAAATACAGGTCACACGCTGTGCACATGGCGATTGCCATTCATGAAACCAACTTGCTCGCTCTCCCAGCTAGCATCAACGCCCCTCTGCGTAAGGAATTTTCATGATCATCATCATTACTCTTTAGGGTTAACTCATCGGTGTTGGACACTTTAGCGCCATTTTTCGAATACACTTCCAGAACTAATGTTAATGACCTATTTTGTTAACATCGAACCACATTATGTGTTTCCTCTGACGGAAATTACCTTTTCGGCAGTAAGGTTTTGTGTAAAAGACGAAAAGCAGAACCATCTTTTTTCACCAGTGTTGGACACTCAAGTTCCATTGGTGGGCAGAGTAATGCTCCAGTCATGGTCCATGGTAATGCACCATTTGTGGACACAAGGGTTTTTGTACGTTTTTCCAAAGTAAACATTCTAATTTTTACACGTGGGCAACTCTGTTGTTGAGCCTACTTAATGTCGTAAAAAGTTTATTTGGACAAAAAATTATAATTGAGCAAAAAAAGCTTTATTCGATGATGCAGTCAAAATAAACAATTTATGAAAGTCGGTAAAGTTTAGGCACATGCCTAGAATGTTCGGCGAAAATGCAGAACTAACAATATTGGCCTATCAATGTTCAAAACTGTCGGTGGATGCAGCTGTGTTCCTGTAGTGGGCACCCACGTGTACCAGTGGTAGACATCCTCTATCCAGAACTGGATCCGTTCATCCTGGTGTAAAACGGAAATAACCACTACTTTTACTCGTATCATTAAAAACAAGTTGAACTGCACTTTCAACTCGAAACAAATAGTTGGATGCAGTAGTGGACACTTCTGACCACTGTCGGGACTCCAGAGGCTGACGCAGTAGTTGGACAGCCTTATTTCGCAGAGGAATTCCACTGAATCAGTACAGAGAACTTCTGAATCTAGTTAGAACGTTATTATAGAAGAATGGGGGAAAAACGGCCAAAAGTAATTTAAGACAGGAAGGGAATAATCTTAAGATTGGTCGTCCCTGCTCAACAACACAACCTCCTAAGCCACAAAAAGGATTGATATCAATTTTTCCCGCCAAAATAGAGTATAGGAAGTGGATATTGAAACCTTTTCATTCCCTTCCTTCCCCACCTCCTGTACCCACCTTTGTTCCCCTGTTTTTTTCATCGCTGTTTGGCCGGGAGTGTTCTGCTAGGACTCCGTCCTCCGCAGCCTCCTTCCGGCTCTTCCCCCCCACCCTTTTTTCCCCTAAAGGGACGGGTACCGAGCCCATTGTCAATGAGATCTTAAAGATCTATTTTGACATCTGTCCCTATTTTCATTTAAGAACCCGGTGTATGGCCTCTTCTCTCACAAAATGGAGGAGGCTTACGGTTGATTCTCCGGCAGCATCGGTGGCATTAATGAACCCCTTTCTGAAGTGCTGGAATCGTGTTGATGCTACAGCACGACATTCACATAGGATGTGCTCTGCTGTTTCCACTGCCTCAGTACAGAGGCGGCAGACATCAGTCCTGGCTTTGCCAATGTTTTTAAGGTGGTACCTTAGGGGGCAGTGGCCAGTGAGTAGACCGACGATGGTACGAAGGTCCGGGAGTGTTCTACTAGGACTCCGTCCTCCGCAGCCTACTTCCGGCTCTTCCCCTCCTCCTGTTACCGTCCATCCGCCGTCCCTCTCTTTGGGGTTTTTTTTTTTTGGACATGTCCAGTCTAATGCAGTCGTTGTACCTTTACAAACCACACAATATTTTCCCCTTCAATTCTCCATTGAGCTCTGCGTTGTTCCTAATTTTCCACCTGCACACTTGCCACCAAAGATTCTTCAGCAGATGTTCAGCTCGAAGACCAACAGCGCTCATTCTGAGCTGACAGCGTCCATGCCTCACAGACATACGCTGATGACGACCCGGCTCTCGTGCTTATTCAATTAATCGACCTCCCCTGGCATCAGTTACTTTCTTCTAAAGTAGGTAGTGGATTTATGTTTAAAAAAAAGAAGAAAAAAAGGAGTTATTGAAAGATAGTCTATTTCCACTAATACACACAAAAAAAATTTATTATTATTATTAGTGGAAATAGACCATTTTTTCAATAACTCCGTTTTTCTTTGAAATGGGTTTAGTTCGTGGATTTATGTACTTCCATAAATCAAAATCAATTATGAAAATTCACCATCACCAGTGCTAACAATTTTATTAACACGAGTGGTGATGGTATGTGTGTGAGAATACTAACACTCGAATTTGTATTACAGTTGTCATCGATGAAGCCGACAAGCCCCCAATGAGACGTTTGAACCTTTTGCGCCTCGTGCTTTTGTATACTAGGAAATTCGAGAATAGCGACCCAAAGGAAATTCTCCATTATTTCTTTACTTTGAGGTGAGTTGGGGTAACCTCAAGTTGATGTTCATGTCGATCAAAGCAGTCCTTGCATACAAATCGAGGGATGAACTTAGTTCTAGAAAATCGTTGAAAAATTATGAGATTTGTTGATTTTGGCTTTACAGAAACTTGCAAGGGAAGGATGACGACAAAAACGCTTTTGCTACTTGCGTTATCAACCATGTGATGGAAACCAAACAGTATGATCTCATACTTGGAACGCTGGAGCCAGACGGCTGTCGCCACCCTGGACTTCTCGACGCTTTCGATGGGAATTCTGTAAGTTAGAGGCTCATATTTGATCGATCCATGCGTAGTACTAGCGAGCATTGTTGAGGGGAGTGTGTGGCTTGTGTATGATTGGCAGAAGCTCCCTGATTTTGGTTGACAAGAAAAAACACTACAGGAAATCACTTGGGTACTCGCCTGCATGCCCTCTAGGAATTTCATTGAAATCGGCTAAACAGAACAGAGGGTTTGAGCATAACAATGTTCCCGTTGTTCTCAAATGAGCAGGCGATTGGGTAAAGTCGTGTACCTTGAGCCACTTTTCAGGTTATCGTCATTTATGAAGCCAGTAGAACTCAGATAACGCAGTTCCCACTCGCGTCCGGACTTCCCTAGGTTTCTTGTTGGTACCGCCCACGTCGGTTTGAAAATCAGTATTTTTGAAAAGTATTTTTCTTATCAAATTTAATAAGCTCGAAATATTGAATGCCTCACTGTTTGAGTAAATTTCTAAATTGTAGGGTTGCATTAGGGGTGGGTGTAAATAGAGCCAGTGCTCGGGTTAAAGGATTATATTGTTATGTAAAAAGAGCCAACAACTTTCACCAGCTAGGAAGCATGGATGTCTAAAGGAATTGAAAACTTGTACAGCAAACCTGTATTAACAACATTTCATGTCAGTAGTACATAATAATAAAAATAGTCGCATGAACTTAAATCCTGTACAGCAAAGAACTGTATCGTCAGCATTCCAAATCCCTTCATTTCGAATACCTGCATAATAATAATAATAGTCAGCATGCACAATAATAATACTTATACCTTAATACTGCTTACCTTAATTTATATATCACGGTTTTGGGGTGTAGGTGTAGTAGTGACTATGATGTTCAACTTTTCAATCGGTGAAAGTTTGCTCGAGAAGTACCTGAATGTTGTTTTTGAACAGTGGCCTGAATAGGAGATGCCCACGTAGCTATCCATCGTGTATTTACAAAAAGCTCGGACTTGGTCCGTTTGTTTTGGTATTTTTATGAGCATAGTATTGCAGCAATCATATAATCGGCGGGTTTCAGAAAAGTTAAGCCAACAAATAGTTTCAACTATTTTCCTATTGTATTATAAAAAACGCTGCAAAGTACTTGTCACATGGGTTTATGATTCTATTGGACGTACCCACAGAAATTTTGGCTGTTCATTTATTGTTTCTTTCGTGTGCAATAATTGAAATAGTTGTTTCTGATGGTTTCCAGCAATTTTGGCCCCCCAAAACACGAATAACGCTCCTTTCTTATTTTCTTCTTTTTTTAAAATTATTTTTGATCATTGATAGTGCCATTTAATTGTCTTGATTTACCTGTTGACACTTTTTCTAGTGTAATTATTCAAATTGATGGTGATTCAAGACAATTTCCCAGGTTTTTGACTCATTAAAAATGAATTTTGGGGGCTGAACCTTCGTTATAACCACAATTCTTCAATCTTTGGTCAAAATCGACTTCATATTAGGTCTTCTCGCCCTAAAAAACATGGAAAACGATACATTAAAAGCTCATTTTACTATAACACCAAAAAAAAACCATTTTTACACCAATTTTTCACCAATAACACCCCTGGGGGGCTGAAGTTTCGGGACACAACTAGGGCCCAGGTGGAGCCTGTGCGCGAAAGAACGAATTTTTTAGACCGTAAATGAGTTAGTTATGCGGACATTGCATGTTTGGAATCTACGCACCGTAAAAGAAAAAAATTTTGAGGGGGTGCTATAAAAATGTTTTGCTGAGCGAATACATAGGTGTATGTCACAGAATAATAAACCAAAGTTAAGTAAGAAATGACATAAAATGAAGAGATGGGTTGGCACTCACCCACCGCCGTTGCATGACTTATGTTCACACTTTGCTGGCTCTGGTCTATTTTTGTTCTGACGTGAATTTCAATTAATTCTTTTTTCTCATTGTTGTTCCTATGTTCTTATAAAAACTTACGGTCACGGAAGGTGACATGGAAAAGTTAGAACATTACGACGACAAGATGAAACTAGGTAATTTAGAACATACGATATTATAACTGATTGGATGATCACCACACCTATGTATAACTGTGGCCGTCGAGATATAACACCACCCTTTTTCTGCCTGAGAAGAGGTCCCAAGATTTGAGCCTACTCCATTCACTTTACATTGAAGAACTTTGTTTTTTTGCCATCATCGATAAATTAGGTACAGTTCCTGCGGCGCGATCGATTTCTAGTTTTAGCGTAATAAGACATTAGTTCCCCGACGGTTAGGCCTAGTAACCTAATATTTGTATGGTAGCCAAGGTAGTGAAAAAGGGATCTACAAAGGTATGAATCAAATATGAACACTACTAATATTGTAATATTCGCAATTGAAATATTTACATTATCTAAAATAACAGTTTATTTATACATTCATATTTACTAATCACATCTCGGGAAAAGGTCAACTTCCGAGGTCCTATTTCTTGTATATTCTTACCGTGAAAAGAGCCAGACATTCATGAGCACTGCGGAATCGGGGTTGAAACACAGACTCTGAAGTCAGGTGGGTTTTCGTGATGTTGAAAGTGCGTTGTTCACATGGTTCCTTCAAAAGCTTGCACACACCACTCTCCGAAGACATAATTCACCAAAAAGCCCAGTTTTTCTACCAAAAAATTTACAAAAATGACAACTTCAAAGCTATTAGCTTTGGTTGTACAGTCCCTCAGAGCTTGTTCAGAGCAACCCGGGCATGCGCAGTAAGGGTGAGGCAAAGATTCGCTGTTTGTGCAGACCCAGGGCGAGATCCGAGCCAAGTGGTCCAGTGTTCGTGCTGCCTCGGGGCAGATGGTTCGGTGTTCGTGCTGGCCACTGGTCTTCCTCCGAGCTGCTCTGAGCGCGCCCTCCCGTGCCCCACGAAAATACCAGGGGCAGCTGAGCACTGCTCTTCCACGTATGCACCCTCGACTCGTTCGAGCTGCCCGTGCTCCGAACAAGCTCCAGGCTCATCCTGCTCCGAGCGAGGGTGTTCAGAGCTCACCCTAAACCAAGCCAGTTGGGTTCAAACGAAAACTGAACTTGCTCGGAGCTAGCCCCAAGGGGGCAGCACGAACAAAGCTACTGTAGGCTGGTTAGATAACTTTTAAAAAAAGGTTTGGAATTCGGCTTCTTACTGTAAGTGGAGAAACATATTTGGTACATGCTTTGAATGTGCTACATAGTTATGTATATGTGAACGAATAAATTCTTTATACACACATAATTTGTATAATATGATGTCATTTTTCCCACCACTCCAGTAATCCGTCGTTTTTGATAATCTGACACCCTTCGGTCCCTTATACTGTCGGATTATCAAGTCTGCGCTGGATTCCCACCTTCCATCCACGCCACTTGAAAATTGGCACAGGTTGTAGGTAACTGGCATGGTTTTGCGAACTTGTTAGTGGCTTCCTTGTAAGCCTACGGCTTGGTTGAATATAATGTGGAGAGTGTGAAGAAAAATATTTTTCGTACCTGTACAATACGTAGTCATGAAAGGATTAGCTACTAACGGCTTGTGGAGGACAACCCCATTTAAATTTGGAGTAGGTACACCCTCTTTACCCAGAATAATTCAATTAATGGAAGCGAAGTGGCCCTCTCCCACAAGAAATAAAGTCAACGATTCAGAAATGAAGGTGTTTAGGACGTCTACTGCCTGCAATGCGTATTTTCTGCACCGTGTGTCCCCCGCCTTGTGTCTCGAGGGCCACAGTATAACACTGTGTACCTTAATGTCTAATGAACACATTTGATGGTTCCGTGTCGGTTATAGACGGTAATCGTTTGATTTCAGATCAACGTTGAAAGCATAACTGAATCCATTGCTCAAACTGCTGAAGCTCGAGGACTTTACGAAGATGCCATAAAACTGTATGACCTTTGTGGGGTAAGTCAGTTATACTCCAGAAATCAGTCGAATTTCGCTGTTTAACCTTGTACTTATTTAGAAGCATCGAATTCTGTTTGGTTATCAATACTCTGTAGTAGAACTACACAAAAGCTCAGTGTGAAGTTGTATTCAAGTATTCATTTGTTAATAACTGTCGACAGATGGGTTTTTTTCTATTCATATAAACAGTAACGAGTGTCCATTGGCCCGTTGTAACTTCAGTTTTTGCTCAGGTACATGAAAAAGTGCTATCTCTCCTCAACACCCTGTTGAGCCAAGTGCTGGCTCGGTCGACCAATGAGCCAGGCTCCCTCAGGAGCAGATTGGTCAAGATGGCCAACGAGCTCAACTCCCGGTACGCGGGCGAGGACGTGAACTGCAAAGCGGCTACCCTCACAACGTTCAAAATGCTCAGGAACCTCGTCACGTTTTTCGATATGTATCACTTCAAGGAGTACAACAAGGCTCTGGACGTGAGTATGATCAGAAGCTTCAGCTAGGTTTTAAAAATAATCACACGTTGTAAATACAAACATAGATGACCTAAGTGTATGAAAACCTTACGTAAATGTTTTGAGGATATGTTGGAAACAATTATAGTGAAAATATGACTCCAGTGGGATTTGGACCTTCTGCTGTTTACGCAGACGCCAACTGCTGCTGCCCCACAGTCTCAATGTTTTTCACCTTTCCTTATTCCTTGCTTGTTTGAACTGTTCTCCAGTTGGCTCTGCGTCCGCCTGACGTTATCTCATTCTTCAAAACGAAGTACGCATCTGGTTGAAGTAAATAAATTTTGGTAACTCCACGTTGTGTTTGTTCGCACAGGTCATAATGAGCGCAAGAGTTATTCCGATGAGTGTCGATGAACTGGAAGATCGAGTAAACAACTTCAGGCTTCTTGAAGACACAATCTCTAAAAACATACCTGACATACTTCTGGCTGTCATGAATATATATTATCATCAGTATCAACAAATTCAGTGAGTATTGGTTTTCATCTTAACCCCCCTGTTGACTTATTTTAAATTGAACAACCAAAATCCACGACCCAATGGTCCAAATTGTCCCGAATCTTTATGGTTTCAGGGTAAAGTAAATTAAAGTAAACAGCCATTTAAGGCTGGGGCTTTTCGTGCGACTGCCCTGCCAGCATCGCGGACGCGATCAGCTATCCTCCAGTGAAAGGATCAGAATTCGACCTGATCATTTCACTCTTAACTTGGCTACTCATTGCCTCGCCCCCTTGAGTGGAGAGGGGTTCGCCCAACAGCTACATGGGTCATACTTGGACCTGTCACCACATGTCATGGCGGTCACCCATCCAAGTACTAACCATGCTCGGAGTTTCTTAACTTCGGTGATCCCTCGGGAACCGGTTTATTCCACCTGATAAGGCCGTTGAGTTGATGGTTCCAGGGTTATCTTACAAAATACTACGTATTATGAACACAGACAACTAAATCCACCCATAGTACTGAGGTCGAGCCAAGTAATTCATGGATTACTATCTCTAGACGATATGTTTAGGCTTGGCTGGTTGTAGTTTTTACACTTTATGGAAAAATGTCATTATTTTAAGGGTGGGAAACAGATTTTTCCATTTTCGACCTTCAGGTTGTTGAGCATGTGTATGTGTGTGTAAACACATTTCTGCGAACCGCCAAAACCCACAGCCCAGTGGTCAAAATTGGATCAAATTTTGATGGTAGTTCAGAGTTACGTCCTTGTTGGTCCCATATGAATTTTGTCGTATTCGGGTCATAGTAGACACTGTGCATACGCATACATGAAAGATGTTGAACCCACAACCCGGTAGTCCTATCAAACCATCTTTCTTTTGTCTGGTCCAATTTTCCAAGTTACTAAAACGACAAGAATAATTTCGTTGTACATTTCAATTCTTATGTTTTTGTTGGTGTAATTTTCGTCTTGCAACTCCGACAAACAATGTCGTTCCCAGTACAAACAAACCAATTTTTCCATTATATCTTTGCTCTACTCACACTTAACCATGATGAGTTAAACAACACTTTCTACAACTTTAAACTACAAGTAAAAACAAAAGTAAAGAAGAAATTAGAGATTGCACAAGAACGTATAGCAGGGTTGTTGCAAGTTTGATAACGGCGAGACAATCAATTCATCCATACATGTGACTCCAGCCCCCCCCCCCTTCCTTGCAGATATCCGCCTAAAATCAGTTTGCCACTAACGTACAGGTAAGGTCCACGGACTTGAACCTTTTCCTTAAAAAATCCGTGGCCTGCATAAAAAAACGCTGCAAATTATTACACAACGTTTTATGATTCACCTGTGCAGATGCCCCTTCTGTGTAGATCATTGTTTTCTGTTTCCAATACCTACTCTTGAGCTCCTCACAGGAAAGCCCCAAATCGAGTACTGCAGCCAGCCCGGGAATCACGGTTTCATCAAAATGCGCGGGATTCAATAATTCAATCATTAAGAATTATTTGTTGTTATTCATGACTTGTTCAAGTTACAAAAGTACCTATCAACAACAAAATCCAAATTAAACATCATTCTTCAAATGAAATATCACAGAACAATCAACTCGACTTCATACAGCCACCCATGATTGTTATCAGCTGTTCCCTAGCAGTGATCGATGATAGAAATGGATTCCTTAATGTTAGCTCCATAGACCAAGCATGTTATTGGTATAAAGCGACAGTAATCGATGTCCTGAAATCGAAACCTAGGCTCCTGAAACGGGAAGGTAGGTCCTGCGACCTAGTGTTCCCATGGCAACCGAGAAAAGTGGCCCATCCGCGCATGCTCACTCGAGAAACTGTTGTTCGCCACGCCCATTTCAGGCCCTCTGGCCCCAGAATCTGATTTCAACCCCAAAATCGTTCATTTCACAATTGATTTGATCCCTTCGATTCAATTTGTCATCTCGATATGAGATGCTTCTTCTTCTGATTTGTTTTTGTTGTCTCTGAATCAAATCCGCTTTCTCTGTTGAGTCTGTCAGTTTTAAATTTGTTTGTGTCAAATTTTGTGCGTTTTGCGTTCGGTCCGGTTTCGATGACAGATTTGTATTTGTGGTACCTACGTGCGTTTTTTCCTGTTTGTTGTTTGTGGATTGATCGGCGTCAACACACACACATAACTACCTAGCTTCTAATCAATAGCTCTCCATTCAAGTAGGTACTGGCAGCCGGTCATTGTTTTGTTGTATTTTAGTTTACTGTATTTTTGTAACACATGAATTCGGTGGCTGAATTGCAGTAGAAATTTTCGATGTTTTCGTAGGACGATAGTGTTGATTAAAAGAGATGAGCTTCGCTGAATATCACTATCAGTAAATAAGGGAAGGGTGTTGTTGACTTGGGGTATTTCATAGACAAATCTGTTGGTTTTTTGTTCGGGTCTGGTGCCCCACCGTTGTCAGACCCCACGCACCGCTACTGGTGTCTATATGTGATTTTGGATGCCCACATCTTCGAAGGAAAGTTGGTGCAGTCTGTGATGTAGTCACCATACTATGCTGCTTGTGTTACCTGGTGGCAGATCCAGTCCCAGAAACCATTGCTTACGTCGTCAGGGTTGAGATAAGGCAGTCCAGAAAACCACTTTGCACCAAAGTGCGTGGACATTCTTACCTTCCCCACTTGACAGAGTCCACAACAAGCTGGGCACGTTCCTACCATTTCACAACAGCCTTCGGGTCCCTCCCTCACTGTCATCGGGACATTCGTACCTTGAATCGTCGCTTCAGGCCAGCTCAGCCCATTTTCAGGCGAAATTCTATCAGCCCGTCGGGCTGCCCCGCTCGGCCATATTAGCTTTGTCTGCTCATTAAGCAAGAAAGGAGTTGTCAGCATTCAGTAGAGCCAGAATATGTACATATGCACATATTTTACAGTTTTTATCACTTATAAATCCGGGCTCTACTAATGACTTTCCATTTCTTTTCCAGGGGTGATATCAAGAACATGTCTGCCTCCATGTTGGAAGATTTAACCAAATCTAAAGTAAGTCATAGATATTGAACTCGCCGGTGTACAGATGATTACAGTACATCTACAGGGTTGAATATTGTTGGGTATTTGGCCCTTTTACTAGGTACTGATTAATAACACTTCGTGTCCTTTCAGCATTTGAGCTTCATTCGGGAAAGGGCTAGGCTACTGACCAGTTTCGCTGGGACAATCCCTTACCGCATGCCAGGAGACACGAACAGCCGTCTTGTGCAACTTGAAATCCGGATGACTTGATTCTGTGGTAGATTTTAAATTATTATGTTGAACTCCAATATTTTCATACTTGTGTACAAATTACTTGAGCGCTCTATTAAAGTTTTCTTCCTTATATTTCTTCTTATTCCCTACTTCTTCCATGGTTCCACGTTCCCGATCCGAGAGTACTGGAATGCACTTCGGCACCGCGGCACCTCTCCAAAGCGTTCTCAATCCAGTTCCGATTTGACCACCTTCTCGATTCATAGTGATCCCGTTCTGATTTTGCCGCCTTCTCCTCGATCCTGTTCCTATCATTGTAACTCACTATCTACTGTCTATCTACGTTCTACGCTGCATCACCGATGTTCCTCCTGAACAGAGCACAACCCTTTCAACCACCGCCTCGCTCCGTAGTCCCTACCTTCCTCAATGTCCTAATAATGGTGATGACAACCATTTTATTTCCACACATTTATGCAACCTGAAACACGATTGCATCCTCAACTTATGAAGACAAAAAAAGGCCAATTCGAGGCTCGATTCAAACACACAAAAGAAAGCTACTGTAGAAATTAATGTCAGATCAATATTTTCAAGTAAAATACCAGGAAAAAAATGGATAAAAACGTCGTTTTTAGCACTTGTTACTTTACCTACTCGAAATGACTAGAGAGATTTTGATGAAATTCACATGAGTTACTCTTTTTATAGGTACGTACAAGTGATATCCGATACCCCTCATCTCCAGATTAATACTCTAGAAGGGCTCCGGCATTTCTGGGTCTGTCAGGAAAGTAGCGTGAAGCTCTACACATGTTTTCTTAGGTACCTACCACGAAACGTTTGTTGGGTAGGTACCTACAATACAATTTTGGCAGATACAGTAGGTACCTGCTTACTGCTTGAAGAGCCCAACGGCCTTATCAGGTGGAATTAACCAGTTCCCGTGAGATCACCGAAGTTAAGATACCTCGAGCGTGGTTAGTCTTTGGATGGGTGACCACTGTGACATGTGGTGACACGTCCAAGTATGACCCATGTAGCTGCTGGGCAAACCCCTCTCCACTCAAGGGGGCGAGGCAATGAGTAGCCAAGTAAAGAGTAAAATGATCAGACCGAATTCTGATCCTCTCACTGGAGGACAGCTGATCACGTCTGCGAAGCTGGCAGGGCAGTCGGACGAAAAGCCCCAGCCTGGAATGGCTGTTACTTTACCTACTGCTTGAATTAGTGAAAAATTCACAGCGTTTGAAACGTTCAAAATTTATATTTACGAGCGACAGCGAATTGATTGCTTTAAATCAAAATAATATACAGCTGGGAAAATATGAGACATGGCAACTTGGGGTGTTAACACGCATGTAAAACCCCTCTGATCGGCAAGCAGAACAGGGTCGGTAATTCAGAACTGTTCCACGTGTGGAACTGGAGTACATAGGAACAGTTACAACAAAGATTGGTACCTATCCGCACACTTCTACCTTCTCCCACACTGTACAACCTTTTCACAGTTACCTGAACTAAAATATTCTAAAAATCTTCTCATTTTTAAGACTCACTGGAACACCCCATTGCCACACATCTCGCTACTAGCTAACACAATTTGGCTCTGCTGTGAATCACTAAGGGGGATATGGGGGGGGGGGGGGGTTACAGGAGATGAAAAAGTGTGGAAGGTCTTCCCAGCTGTTTCCCGCAAGCAGATAATTATCCTAATGTGGGGCTGGGGCTAGTGCTGGACACTCAGCGCGTGTTCCGCTACCATTGATTTGGCTAAAAAACTGACAACTGGGTACGGAGAACATCACACGCTCATCACATAGCGAGAAGACACAAATACCCGGCCACACTATTAGCGAAACGTGTGACTTGGCCTTTGCAGCAAAAAATGGCATACATTTAGAAAAAGAAGAAAATGTAGTTAGAAAATTCATTTTTAATAAGTTCAAACAGGAATAAATGCGTAACAAAACTATATAAAAATTTAAAAATGACACAGGTTCTTACCTGATTATTGGAATTTTCAAAGTACTTGGAACAATGAATACAAGAATGTACGTTAAGTAAATAATATAATACGCAACAACCGTGTCATTAGATTGTCGTCTTTGTTAACTATACTTATTTATGGAAATATTTAATAGGAAGATGATAGGTACTTAAATAAGTAGCTTGATCCTTTAATGGACCTTCGCTTTATAATTGTGAAAAACTATTCATTTTGGAATACAATGGAGGGGGGGGGGCAAATGGAATAGTGCGGTGGGTATTTTGTGCAGGAGAATTTATCCGGACATAACAACGTGGACGAATTCTTCGTAGTTGACATTGCCTTGGGAGTCTTCCTGGCCTGCCAGAAGCTGTTCGACCTCTTCGTCGGTCAATTTTTCTCCTGAAGAAAAGCAGTTCGGGATTGAAAACTTACAAGAGTTGAGAATTAAAACTAGAAAAATACACGAACTCATATGCTCGATAAGGGTCGAGTAGGAAAGTCGGAAAACACAAGAACGAGATAGGGAGTTGCGACCACATCAGAATGCTTTGTGTCTACGAGGCAGACTCTTTCAATAACCTGTGGCCCGTTCTTTAAGACTTTCACTCTTCAAATCTGCACTTTGCGAACGAATTTCCGTTCCTAAAGAACCCTCTTGATTTGAAGACGAAGACTGAAGTGCGAAGTGTGGAATTGCAGAGTTTTACCCTGTTTCGAACAGTTCCGTTCCCAAAGGTTATCTTTCGCGAAGTGAAGAGTGCGTTTCAAATGAAGAGTTTACAACATTTCTGCAGAGTCCCAAATGGCTCTGCGGTAGAATGACATACTTTTCAAATCGGTTTTTAGGTTTTATTTCTTCGTTAAATTCAATATTTGGTAGAGCCAATAAAAAGAACAGAATCCGATCTTTCGATTAGGTCTAAAGATTGTCCAATTAACGCCGGTTTCACCAACGCGGATTATCCAGAGTTCAATCTCGGCCGAGGTTTAAGCCATCGATTCTGAGAAAAGACAATTTCACGAACGCCTAATCTAGGAATAAGTCGCGGCAACGGCGCATTAAGTTAATACCTCGTTTCAGGTGGTTTAAACCTCTGATCTACGGTTCATCTCCGATTCTCCTCCAGGCCATCGCCATTTTGAAATCTATTTTATCTGCGTTTTTCATACTTATCAACTTGCATCAACATCTAGTGCGATGAATCGTTTCATTGAAGTGTTTGAGTCATCCTCAGATGAAGATTTCAATGAGAACTTCAGGAAGTGGCCTTGCCCAGACGGCGGGTAATTCGAGAAAGGGTCGAGCATTTCCACAAGTGGGATGACGGCGATTTTTTCGCGAGGCCCCGCCTTCCCAAGGAAGGGATGAGCTTCGTGCTCGATGCAACAGAAAGCCTAGTTTTCGAAACAGAAATGTGAGTCCAACCAAAAATGTGTAATAAATATAATTTTACACCAAACCAGGTAGGCAACAACGTCGGACCCATCATTATTTATTTCCTCGAGTAGGTAAACAAACCTTCATAGTACGTGGTAGGTACTTGCAGACTGCGCTAATAAGTACATGTATAACTTCTGCGTACAGCGAATTATTGTAAAAAAGTAGATACCTTTTATAAAAGAGCCTAGATAGGCTATCTATAATTTATTACAAGAGCAGTAGGTAGAAAGGCAATCAGCTGTCTCGGAAGATGTAAGATGATCTTTTGTAGTAACTACAGAGTGGAGTCGAGTGGAAGTTCTCAAAATGACAGAGGCATAAGTGAGAAAAAATCGCGAAACTTCTGCACCTGGTTACTATTAAGCCGGCGCCACACGATGCTACCAACACCTTCCAATGTTGGACGCTTGGTGACTGGTAGCATCATGTGGCCGGCCATCGAACGTCCAGCGTCCAACGTTGGCGTTGGAGGGCTATCGCTCTGAGAGCGGTCTTTGCCCCCAAGTCAAAGGAAAAAGAAGGGTCCAATGTTGGCGGGAACGTTGGAGGCTCGTTTCTTCGAACACGGAGGGTCGGCCACACGATTCGGCGTTCAGTTTGTAGTTTGTAGCGCAGTGACTTCTTTGGCCACCAAGTTATCATCGACACAGGTAATTTATGATTGAAATTGTTGAATTTTATTGAATTTCAATATTTATTTTTGTCTTTAGAGCCATTGCCATGCCTGCAACTGTGTCGTGGGTCTCCACTTCATTCTTTTTCCATCATTCAAAACAAACAAACCTAAAAATCAGTCATCAATCTTCATCATCCGTTTCCATTATAAAAAACTTTACACACAACTTTATTAAAAATTATGAAAAAACTCCCTACGGCTCAACCTTCAAACGGCTCGACCTGGATCAAACATTTGCCACCACCGACAACACCGTGTGGCTGGGGCTTTTGCTCGAGTCACTCGTCGAGTCGTCACTCGTCGAGTACGGTCGAACGTTTGGCCCAACATTTGACGCATCGTGTCGCGCCGGCTTTATACAGTTTAATGTCTCCACAACAAACGGATGGCGGACAAAACGTAATTATCCATAGAAGAAATATTACAGATCCACAACTCATGGATGAGCATTTCTTCTCCATGTCACCTGCAATAGGGGATTGGTGTTTCTGGGAATAGCAATGCTGATGCAAACTAAACAATCTCGGCTTAAACCCAAGTTCGGCTAAACCGCAGAACGAAGCTCTGAACCGCAGATCAAATTTGAATCAAGGCTTTATTGATACCAGGTTTAACCGGCCCTTACTGTGACGGCAAGCATCAAAAATACCATCGAAGTTAGCTCCACTGAGGCCATCAAAATATTCAACATTTAGGAGGAAGGAAAGGTTAGGAAGTGACAGGTTTTGTTGTTAGTGAATAAAAGGTGACTACCTACCTAATATTAATGTGCCTAATTTTTTTTAATGATGGAAATTTTCCGATACTTATCAGAGGATGAGAAATAACCTGCTCGCCCCTTCGTCGGCTGCATTCTTGAAAGATGAACCAAAGCCAACCATTGCTCCACATTTGCTCCCTACAATACATCTCTGTGGTATTAAACTACTTACTGGGGGAGGTTGAAGAAAGAAAGAAGGAAAACGGCCGAAAACTTGATGAAATCGAAAGAAAAAGATCGGAAAACAATGATAAACTGTAAGAGTTATTGGAGGTTACTCCACAGAACGAAGGTTACACTTCAGAACACACTTCGTTTCGAGTAGAACTGCAGAGTGGGAGCGCGAAGTCTTTAGGAACAGAAAGTTCTCCTATTTTTCATAATTCGCTAAGTGAAGAGTCTTTAGGAATGGGCCCCTGGTCCGTAAACACATCGGAATATGAATCACATATTGGGCCGATTTCTTGAAGTTTCACTGTTTCCTGGACTTATTTCCACTCACTATAATATATTACGCTAATTAGTAGTCATAAGTTAATAGAAATAAACAAAATGATCATGGACAGCCCTCAGTTCCCATGGCATAATGGAGCAAAGGTAAGATCAGCCCTTTCTATTATACAGGGTGTTCACACTTGAGATTGAGAACCTTGCGGGAATCGATAATACAACTCATTTCCAACGAAAAGTTCCTCTTTGCAATTTTGTTTTAACCCCTTGTTTTCGTATGCTTTTTTCGCTTTCAAGAGTTTTTCGTGTTTTAGACGACTTTATACCACTAAAACGGCCATAACTCCCTTAAATTTCACTGTAAAATGAAAGACAAGGACGCCATTGGAAAGAAGGGCGTTAAATTTCTTACCAGCATATTATGGCTTCAACATAAATTTTGGAGTAGGTACATCTAGCGGGCGAAAAATAGGACTGAAAAGAAAATTTTCTCAAATTGTAAAAATCACTATTCTCAAATGGCTCTACGTCTCAAAAATAATGGGTGATTGAATCTGACGGGAAACACTTCCTCTGAATCTCAGCTTCCAACGGTGTGGTTATTTTTCCTTTTACTGCATTAATTCGGGGAGAAATCACGTTTGACTGTGTTTTTCGAGGAAATCAAGTGTTTTATGGTATTTGTGAATCGACCTGGCCAGGTCTAGAGGAGTTAGGCTGAATCGGATGGTGGCACTCCCAAACCTCCCAGTTGTTTACGTTTTTATTTATATATTTTCTGACATATAGGACAGAGTCCCACCTCGCATGTCATTCGAAAAATTACTATACTAATTCTAATTTAAAGTAAATAAGAAAAATACTAATTTTAAGTAAAAAAAGAAAAAAAGGCCTGAGGGGCATCCAAAAAAAACAATCAGCCTGAAGGGCACATAGTAAACAGGTTAGAATACACTCCATTAGAGTATATATTAGAGTATACAAAACAGAATGTTATTAAAATAAACAGGATGAGGGAAAAGAAGAGGAAGAAAAGATAAGAAAAGAGATAGTGTGGGGAGGGCGGGAGAGGAAGAGGAAGAGTAAGAGTAAGAGAGACAGCAGAGAAGGAGAGGATTCTATCGCTCGACAAGGAAGTGGCGCTCAACAGCACCCCTGAACGCACCAAGGGAAGAGGCACAACGAATCGCCAGAGGGAGGGAATTCCACAGCCTCGCTCCTGCAATTGAGACTGACTTGCTCATGGCCATACTGGAGTACCGAGTGATGGCAATATTGTGGCAGGACCCGAGCCAGGAAGAAACATGTTATTGACAAAGGAGGGTAGACAGCCCTTAGTAGCGCGAAAAATTATGCAGAGGGATTGAACATTGAGGTACGTTATAATATCCATGCCAAGGAGGTGGTCAACATGGAGGGATACATGTCCAAAAGATCTGAGCCGGAAAACATAGCGGACAAAGGAATTGAAGAGTACACGGAGGCGTTTGAGGGAGTTGAAATCAAGGGACCAAATGAAAAGAATTGAACAATAGCTGAAATGAGGAAGAATGAGGGATCGAAACAGTTTGAGTCGGATATGGAGAGGTGTACAGAAGGCTAGGTTTCGAAGCGAATGGAGGGCTGCGTAAACAGACCTTGATATTTTACCAACATGTTCATTCCAAGTTAGCGTAGTGTTAAAAATTACCCCAAGATTCCTTACAGACTGATGGTATCGAATAGGTGAGTTATTTATAAGAATAGGGGGAAGCGAGTGGTGATCTATAGGCTTATTAAAGATTACAATTGCCTGGCTTTTAGAGGGGTTCAGGAGCAGCCCATTGCTAACAAACCAGCTATGTATAGAGGATAAATCGTTATTGACTTGAGTGACGGAGTTACGAAGAGAGGACAGGTGGGTTAAACTGTGCTTATCGATTTGGGTATCATCAGTATATAAGTGGAAAAAGCAGTGGCGAATAACTTGGGGCATGTCATTAATAAATAATGAGAATAAAAAGGGTGCAAGAACAGCACCTTGAGGAACCCCGTCCAAGAACGTTGTAACTGGTTTTTTACAATTTTTTTTTTTTTTAACGGAGAGGAGGTTCGGGAGTTTCACCATTCGATTCAGCGTGAAATACTACTCAGAAAACTACATAATTCCTCTAGTTCGAAAAACACTATCAAACGTGACTAATCTCTCGCCGAACTAGTGCAGTAACATGAAAAATAACAACACGGTTGGAAAGCTGAGATTCTGAGGAAGTGTTTACCCGTTCGGTTCAATCGCCCACGAAGACGCATTTTTGAGACGTAGAGCCATTTGAGAAGTGATTTTTGAAATTTTGAGAAAGTGTCATTTGCCAAATTTTTGGCCCGCTGAATGTATTCCAAAATTCATGTTAAGGTCATATTATGATATTTAAGGCTCTCTCCAATGGCATTCTTATTTTTAATTTTACAGTGAAATTCAAGTGATTTATGGTCATTTTAGTGGTATAAGGTAGAAAACACGAAATTTTAGAAGTGAAAAAAACTCACGAAAACAAGGAGTTAAACATAATTGCTAAAAGGAACTTCGTTGGAAATTAGTTGCAGAATCGATTCCTACAAAGTTTTCAATCTTAAGCTTGAGCACCCTGTATGCTGAGCATCAACGGAAACAATAGTCTCACCATCGAAAGGGATATGTGAGGATAGTTCAAAGCATAGTCCGTGTTATTTGTAGTCAAGCATACGAAGCATGAACTCCACACCCCACATTGCTGATCCCTGCCATGTGTTCATTGAGCAGCTGATGTCTGAGCTTCCTACAATCGAATGTGCTTGAACACTCCAAACCGTATCTACACTTTTAAGCTAGGTTCACATGGGGGGGGGGGGGGGGGGATTCAGGACGGCAATCCGGTACGGCAACGCGTTTGCCGGAATTTTTGCCACAGAGCCGTTCATATGGCAGCAGAATCATAACCATAAATCTAACCGGCAAAATCAACCAGGAATGTCGAATTCCAATATGGCTGAACAAACAAACAGGAGAGGTGTGCACAGTAACCTCTGCACAGATACGGCAACGGCAAATATTTGGAGATTTTGATATAGTATCCATGACGTTGTGTTGCAATAATCCATTTTACGTTGGCCAATAGCATTGCAGAACGACTTGCCCGTCCCGAATTTCCCCTCCATATGAACCTAACTTTACTGACACCTGGCAATCTTGTTCATTCAATAAAAGGGAATCAACATTAAATGGTGAGAGTTACATTCTAACCCTCAAATAGAAATGAAATTCAGAAGCAGGCAGACGATGGGGAACTGGGGACAGCAAAATCCCCCAAGGAAGCAATCATAAAACGCAAATTGTCTCTGTGTAGTTTATTCAGGCTGCAGCTAACCCAAATTTAAAACTGAAGATGTCACTCTGAATGCATCTTCCAAATGAATAAGCAAGCATTTTCATGAGTGGTGAGCAAACCACTCGGTCTCTGCCTGATCTCTGGGGGTAATGTCCTCCACTGCTTGTAGGAGTGGGGGAGAATTGTAGTGCAGAGTGGAGTTAGCTTATGGACATATAACCAGATCTGACTTTGAAACGGAATGTGTGCGCTGCACAAGTCAGGAGTGGAGTAAGGGGTTCAGGCACAAATCCTCCGACTGGCCAGTCTTTCATGAGAAAGCGCGGAAACCAGGGTACTGACGAGCCACCATCTCCAAACCAGTTCCACCAGAGGGAGTGGACGTAGAACCTCCCACGACATATGTGCACCGCTAAATTAGCAAGGCTATACATGCCTGCCTGTCTTCCATCAGGCGAGGTACGAATTGTGGAAGCAGTGGTTGTTGTGTACTTCAGCCCTTGGGGCAAGGACTCGTTCCTTGGGTAAGAACCTCAGCATGTTGTTAACTCAGTTGACTAGTGCTTACAGGGTGACTCAGGGGTACCAAACGGTGTTTGAATTACACTGCTAAGTGAATTTTGAAGAGAAAAGAAATTTATTCGCAGAAAATTTAAGCTGAAAATATGCTATAAAGATAGCTTTGAACGGAAAATGATATCTGTCATGTCTCGACCTTCGTTCTGGATACATGATTCAAGTCAAATTTTGAAGTCTTCCACCACTCTCTGCAGCAGTGAATCAACCTGATTTCATGTTTGATAGCCTCTTTCAACTGATTCCCGTGGCTTGTGGGTGTAAACTGTCGACTTTAAATGACCCCACAGGAAGAAATCGCAAGCAGAAAGATCAGGCGAGCGAGGGGGCCAGGGCATGTCACCACAGCGAAAGATTAGCAGTTCTGGGAATATGTTACGGAGAATTGTCATTGACGCATTTGCAGGTGTGCAAGTTGCACCGTCTTGCTGAAACCGGACATTATTGAGAGTTCTTCGTCATCTGCCTAGTGCAGGCTGCAAGAAAGTCGTAATCATTTTGATGTAGCACTCTGAATTGACAGTTACTGTAACCACATTTTCCTCAAAAAAAATAAGGGCCAATTACCCGCAATGATGACACGGCACACCATGCCGTTAGACGATCGGTGTGTAGAGGCCTTTGATGGATTTGTCGAGGATTTTCGTGAGACCAATACCGACAGTTCTGTTTGTTAACCGGCCCATTCAAGTGAAAATGAGCTTCATCGCTCATCAGCACAATTGCGTTTTCATCATCATTAAAAATTATTTGCATAGCCACTGCAAAATCTTCATGCTGGGCATGATCTGTTGCCTTCAGTTCTTGAGTGACCACAATTTTGTAGGGATGGAACCTCAAATCTTTCCAAGAATTCTTCTTACTCCCTCTCTGCTCATGCATAGTTCAGCAGCATGCTTTCTAGCTGGTCGGCCAGGGCTCTGAATCTCTCATTCTAACAATGTTTTAGGGTACTGTGTTTGGCGGTCCTGGTGGCTTCTTCTTCATTAAACTCCCTGTTGTCTCCAAGTTATTAACCCACCATAAAATGGTTCTCCTTGAAGGAGGCCTCGTGTCGGCCGACATTAAATTCTCGACGGAAGTGCCATATAACTTCCGTCACTTCTCACATACGTGTTATACGCGAATACTGTATGTTGAAGGGTCAAAGCTTCCATTCTGAAAGTGAAAGGGCATGTCCGAAGGAAGACAATGAGACCATCCCCTACTCTCTTTGTTGACCACCTGCCGTGTACTACCCCATTGGGTTCCTGTGAGTCACCCTGTATATGGATTAGTGCACCTGAAGTGCTATCCTTTTCTCTTTCGAAGGAGAGAAAAGCAGACCTGACCCTAAACTCAGTGAAGATAAAAGCACAAGAGAACGCAACAACTTTCTACAAACAAGTAAGCTATCTCACCCAAAGTTGTGAGCAAGTGGCGGAGCTCGGCTGTGGAAATGAAACCGTTCCCGTCCTTGTCGAAGTGTCTCAGGCCCTCGATGAAATCCTCAGCAGTGTCCGAAGTCCTTCCCTTGGAAATGGCCTGGTATATCGGGAGGAAGACCTCGAAGCTTATTCTTTCATCTACAATTTCAGATAATCACAACATTATTCCATGACCAGAGGTAGAAGCGAGAACTGTGGCCAGAGAGCAGGCCGACACTCAACAAGAGAATCTAGAAACAAGAAGAACATTAATGTTGTGAGACCTGGCTTGTGTTGGTGGGTAAATTTCTTCACATCAGATTCAGTTGGGTTCTGCCCAAGAGCTCTGAGAGCATCTCCGATTTGGGAGACGTGGATTTTGTTGTCCCCACGGTTATCAAAGAGCTGGAAGGCCTCCTGGAACTCTGTAACAGAATCATGTTCGCCTTCCTTCAACACCAAAAGACCAAAATATTTAAAGCACTGAACTACGTCCAAATTGAAGGATCGTCAAATTTACAGACTAATCGTTCAGTTTAGAAGACGCAGAACATAGAAGAATAAGCCGACGACCTTCTTGAAACAGCGTGGATTTTGCTGCACTCTATTACAGGTCTAGTAGACTAGATTTGCACGCCATGGGCGAATTTCGCCAGGGAAACGTGAAATACTCATCTCATAATAATATAATAAATAATCATCTCACCTTTTCAGTGCGTATATTTGTTGCTAGCTTTTCCCTGTGACACATCCCCCTACAGTTTCTTATAATTACACAATATTACTACTATTATTTCTTACTGCTTGAATTTTACTAGTCTAGGGTGTGCGTCTCGAGCAGTAGATCGCCTAGCACCCCCCTTTGTACAGAAACTTTGTCTGGTAGATCCTGGTAGGCCTGGTGCACATGAGCTGCAAAAAAATCGGGATGCTGAGATTGTTTTCTATCCTATCCCTTTGATACCCATCTGAGTTTCTGTGCACATGAAGATAGGACGCGGTGTCCTATCTCTTTGATACCTGGGAAATTTTTCCCCACCACAACTTGGTGGGGATTCTTTCTTGTTCAGTTTCTGTTGTGTGTTGTTTCTCCCGAGATGGATCGAGCGCAAGTCGAAATTTATAAAAAGAAGGTTTTTATTTTCGTTTTAGTGTACAAAATCATTTATGAAAGTGATCATAAAAGAAGATATTGGGTTCATCCATTCAACGATGCGAGATATTTAAAAGGCGCTTTCAACACTATTTTCATAGAATTGAGGAAAGATGAACAAAAATTCTTCAATTATTTTCGAATGTCTATTCGTTCATTATTTGATGAATTGGCTGCAAGAATCAGCGATGCACTAAAAGGGCAAGAAAATGCAGTGAGAGTTCCCGTACCACCTTTGGAAATCATTGCAGTAACACTGAGGTAAGTTAATGAATAAATAATAATTCATATTTTCACGACGTTCACATTTATTTTTTATTAGAATATTTTCGTTTGCATTTGGATTAAAAGCAGAAGTTTGCACAGGGCGAAGGGGCAAAAGGAATCAAAGAAATGAAACAAGTGGCGACATACTAGCAAAGGGCCGCCCTCCAAGGTCAAGGACTCAACGAACCCACTCGTTCTTCCTACCCATCTCAAGAGTGTCAAACAAAAACGCTCTGTCGTTGATAATGTTCAAGGTTAGCTCTGTTCCGCTGTTATCAAGGTCTTTTTCAATCAGAAGACGAAAAAATCAACCAATCAGTGAGTAGATAATCAAAATAGCTCACCACTAATTACTACTGACGGATCAAGAGTGAGATTTTTCAAGAAAAGGCCGTGTGAATAAATTTCGAAACTCCACATGAATTTGGGTAAATTCGATAGGTATAACCATTCGTTTTAATAACGAAAAATTGAATAAAACTAATTGAGAATTTGTTTTCAAGAAATGTTCCCCTCTCCATTTTCAAAGTCAAATTTACACATTTTAAGCCAATTTTTTTTTTATAGTGCTCTGGATTCGTTAACCTGCAGAAACAGGCTAAATGTAATTAATGGTAATTAATTTGCCTTTTTAAAATGTGGGGGCTGCACTAAGTTTTCGTCTATAGTAAAACTTCAGTTCTGCCCCCCCCCCCCCCCCACCCCCCCCCCGTTGACTAGTTGATGATCAGAAGTGAAATTGGAAAGATAATAAAAAGAGATGGACTCTGGACAGACAAATGGAAGAAATATGTGATAAACAGTTGGTTTGCAATGCTATGAAACGGAAACTATGCGCAGGCGTATTCGCCACACCTTTGTGAATTCTTGTGGAGACGGGATGTCCACATCAAAAATACTGATCCGTTTTTGAGTTTTTTTGGAGTCCATTAAGGCTACGTACAAATCCACGTGCTGAAAGTTAATAATGTATTCATTTTAAATAATAGACGAGTACCGTGATCAAGTTTCTTGGTACTTTTTTCAAAATTGTTACCTGTTAAATGCGTGGGGGGGGGGGGGCTGTACTAGTTTTTTTTTCTCCAAAGGCCTACATTTCAGGAGCATCTAGGAGAAGAGTGTGGTGGAACGGCCCCAGCGCTGCCTAGCGAAGATTAGATGAACCTACCGGAGCTCAAGAACCTGGGTTATCGCTAGTTATGGTGTCAAAATCCACGTATTCCAAATTCCTAATAGATCCTAAATATTCCATAATGTTCATAATTCATGATTCAGTTTATAGTGTTCCGGTGCAGTAAATGTGACAAAACATACGAGGAGAGCAGCTCTCTTCGGACACATCGCTTCTGAAAACACCGAGATAAAGCTTCCTAACCGCTATTTTCTACAAAGAAGAAGGCTAAGAAAAATGTATAAATAAATATTTTTATGACGGCTTTCATTTTGGTTTCGGCTGAATCATGTATGAACTTACCATAACATTGACACAAAAAAATGCAATTTTGATATTTTTATATATATCATTATTATTTTTTTTTTTAATTTGGGAGAAGACTGAAATTCTGTAATCCAAAGAGGCGTGGGTGAGTTTGGCAAAATGAGTTTTCTAGTACCTAGTAAGAGACCTCAGTTAAGTACCAAAAGTTTTTCATTATCTAGGTAGGTACCTAGTGTTAATGAAAATGGTGCTTTTGTAAATTCAAATCCCCCCGCTTTTTTCCTATGTACCTGTCCCCATCTTGAGGTAGTAGGTACCTTTTTAAGTTCTCTCCGTCATTGTTGAAGACGACATATTCCGAAACATGTTCGTATAGTAACTTCAAACCAAACAAAATCGACTTGGATCTGACTCAGACAGTCAGCTCCCTCATTCGCTGGTAAGCTGAACAACCTTTTAGCAAATTTTCAATGAAAAAATTCGCTATTTGCCTCGTTTGAAAATTTCTTGAGTGCCCAAAATGCGGTGGAAACCCCTTCAAAATCGAAGAAGTAGCAGTCATAACATTTTTCGTTCAAAATAAAAGTTGTAGAGCATCAAATTCTGCGTCGATAGACCCCCTCAATTGTCAAATTGAGATGAAAAATGAAAAGGTTTTGCCGTATCAAAGTTTCATATCCAGGAAAAAGACAGTTTTTATGCAAGACATAATTTGGCAAATTCGGGATCAGCGCGAAATTTCTACAACAATCCTTTATAAAATAATTTTGCCTACCTACGATTAGATTTTCATTTCGGACTGAATAACTTTTTGATTGATGCCTCAAACAGATTTGAATGCCTTTTTCATTGAGTGGTCAAAGCTGTGGTTCTCTAAAGATTGGGCAGGGTTCTACAGACATTACCTACGAACATTTACGGAGGTGGATTCATCTTGCCAGGGAAAGAAGGGAAGGTTCATCTAATCTCCGCTAGGGCCGTTCCACCACACTCTTCTCCTAGATGCTCCTCTAAATTTCACAACGGGTTTTACGCATTTCAAGTTTCATAAACAGAAGGGATTTATTTTTTCTCTTCTAAAGGCTTAAAAAGACAGAACCCAATTCACAACGAGTTTCATACATGGGGGTACTGAAGTTTTACACCAGACAAAAACTTCGAAGGTACTGACCCTCACTTTTTTTCAAAAGCTTTAGAAAGTGCAACACTTGTGATTCTTTGAATTCTAATACCCATGGATCAAGAGATTAAAAAAAAAAGAAAGTTGGTTTAAAATGCTTGAATTTCACTTCGAAAATGTGTACGGCTAATCAAAACTAATCGAAAATATCAACAATAAGTACCATAGCAAACATAATATATGATCAATATGTGGATTTTTAGCAGCTAGAACCCCGCTCTCCCATCACAATCGTCAATGGACGAAATTACTCGTAGGTAACGCGAGAAATAGGATGACGTCATCACCCAAGAATGCGTTACCTATCTGCTATTTCTCGATGATTCATCGCCGTCCCATCCATCACCAACGTGAATAATAAGAACTCGCACAAACCATAAAAGAAACTACTTACGATCAAAAGCAGACTTCATAAAGTACCTGCCGTAATTTCTAGTAGTCTGACAGTTTTTAGTACTTATCTGATGTCTTTGTTATCAGTGAGTTATCACCCGAATTTCATCTAACGTAACGGGAGCATTTTTCAAATAAATGCTTTATAATATCTTGCTCAGAAAGCAGAAACCATTGTGCGACCTGATTCTGCCTATACACAACACATTCATCTTAGCAAACTAACGAAAATTTGAAAATAAGAAGGAATTCATCAGATTCCCCCTGATGAGAAACGGAATCTTCATTTCACCACTAACCTTCCACCGACGTCGGGAGAGTTTTGTGAACGATTTCGAACCCGTAGATCATTCTGGTACAGTGATCAAGCCACAAATGACACGAAACCCCAAGAAAGGCATTGAAGAGGGGAACTTCGGAAATGTGACCAAATAAGGTGAAGTTCTAACAACTGGAAGGGTGTGTCGCAACTCTGACCCCGATAAAAATGAGTACTTACCCGCCAACTGGTCTTCTGTGTAGCTTCCCTGTAATACGAAAGAGCCGTTGGACGTTAAGACGACGACAGAGGCGTAAAATTGGATGAAATTACATTTTTATGGCCGTTGAAATGCTTACCATCGTTGGTTTCCGGAGTCAACAACAAAAGTAACAAAAGTGTTGGGAAAATAAGCAGGTTATGCCAGCAGTCAGCGCCTGCGCAGTATGTGGGTACAATCATCGCGTGGATGCTATGTGTCCACTATTCAAGCTGTATATGATCCATACATAACTCCTACCGCCAGAATTCGATGTGTTATGGTTGGGAGTTAAATGAACTACATTAGTTAGTATCGTTAATAAGTCAATCAGTAGGTAATATTTTTGGGTTTCAACATCGGTCAGCTAACTTCATGTGGTCACTGTGAACAAACCTAATAACTGCATAACTTACTTTGTAGTTTGTATTAAATTCATACTGCTGGAAATTGTTGTATTTTCTTCACGATTGCTGCCCTTATGTTGATAATAATTAATTGCAAACAATGAAATTATTTATAACGAGCACTAGGAACAAACAAACTGTCTACTCATCTCTTGAAATAGGGTGAAATGCCTCACTCCATTGGTTTTTATTCATCTGACATCAGGAAACTTTTAACCCTTTGTTGCATCTTGATGCCTGCAGGCATCATATTATGTTCTACACCCCCAGCACATTCTGTTGAGATTATTTTGAGTTATATTTTGTTTCTCCAAGCATCAACATGTCCTTGAACTCAAGAAGAGATTTGGTCGCTGTACTTCGAACCCAAGAAGAGATAAGTCAATGTTGACAAAACCAGCAGTCTCGTTTTTGACCCTGAGGGGGCTCCATTCGTGTGTTCTCTGAATTACAAGTGTTCATTTTCTCTATAAAAAAATATTTTTTCATTAGTTTGTGTGGTGAGTCCCTCCCGGAACCACTCCTAGTAGATTTAAGTTATCGCAAATAATCTTACAGCCAACTTTAGTTTCTACCAATAGGTAAACGGTACGAGTGGGGACACAAGCCGCAGGATCCAGTGCACAACCTGGGGCCCCTCCATCCTCTCCCAACAAGGGAGTTGGAAGGAGAAGGCTCCCGGGTCTATAAATACCCGGATCCTGCGCCTTTTCACTCATTCTACGCTTCCTCTAGCCGCTGGCTACTCTCTTCCTACCCTTGCCTCTCTATCCAATCCTCAAAAGATCCTAGATGAAGGTGGTGGTTCGCCCATAACCTCCTAGGCAAATTCTCCTAAAAGATCCCAGATGAAGGTGGTGATTCGCTCATAACCTCCTGGGCAACAACAACCAAAAAGATCCCAGGAAAGGGTGGTGATTCGCTCATAACCCGCCGGGGCACATCCAAAAAGATCCTAGATGAAGGTGGTGATTCGCTCATAACCTCCTGGGCACCAACATCCAAAAAGATCCCAGGAAAGGGTGGTGATTCGCTCATAACCCGCCTGGGCATTTCCTCACACCACCGTGATGAAATTCGCCAATTTAAATTCATCACAGTTTGTATTGTCCAGTTTGTGGAGGATGTTTTAGTTGAAGTTTCATTTCTAGTGCCGATTTTCGTGGTTCAAACCTTTGTTTCCTGTAGGCACCATTGTGTATTTGTGTACATAGCTGAGAGCAAGGGATGAGGACGATTAATTTTCAAACAGTTTTACAAATATTTCATGAGAACATCTACCAATAATTTTTTAGATTCTTACACGTTTCAATAAATTTTAATGCTCGTTAGTGCTGGATTTCATTAATCCTCGGGCACTGGCGGGGCAGCACTCGGTGCCGCTTTCCGATCAAAATCATGATTACTCTGCAGTGCGTCAAAGCACAGGTAGAACACGCTCAGGTATCTTTCAAGCAACTATCATAATATGTCCCCGTAGTCCTAACTGCTTCCATTATGCTCTTATCAGTCGTCAATTATCTCATAAAGAGAGAGGGTAAGTGCTCTCAGTACTGCGTAGCGCCTGCCAGTTTTAGTCAGTGTATAAAGTCGGCACAGTGTACCGCCCGCCCGTGAACTTTTGACCAAAGTTTTTGTTTGTTCCTTTGCCGAAATGGCTAGTGGTCGTCGACGTATGAGTGATTCAGAGATCGCGAGCATTCTACAAGCTGTGGAAGAAGATGAAGACAATTTTAGTGAAGATCATGCTCCACATTTCGACTCAGCGATTTGAGTAAGGGGGAAGGGAAGTTGTTCGACCCGATGATCATTCTAGTGACAGTGAATGTTCGAGAGATGAAGCAGCTCCACTTACTTTCTCAGAGGATGAAATTACAGATTTTCACATTTTCTTTGCTAATTAAAAGCTATGTTATGGGCACCTAAGTGTTGATGATGGCTGATTTTTTTTTTTTTCAAATGATGATTTTTTATGTGTATAAGTTTATTATATTTTACTGAATTACGTATGGTGAAGTTCTATTGCGTTTTCCAATTACAAACTTTTATAAAATTTGCATGTTTTATATTATTGCCAACCTGATCAAGACTTAAGCTCACCATTTTTGGGAAAAATTACCCATCAGCTCAACAAAAAAATGGTTTCCGCAATTTCTATAGAGGCTATTTTAAATGCTAAGTTAGGTGGTATATTCATTTTTGCGCAAAACTACGAATAAACGTTCCTATTATGGAAAAAGTTGCCATTCCCGTGTGGACGGCACTCCATACCGCCCGCCGGCGATCTACTTCCCCTCATAGGTGCCAGTGCCCGAGGTTAATGAAAACACCCTTCCAGGGCCAGGCGCCGCCCATATGCTCAATGGTGCTTAGAAGCATCTTTCCGGTGCCGCCCATATGCACAATGATGCAGGCATCTTTCAGTTTTTCGTAGATTTCCAGGAAAAAACAGTGATTGAATTTTTCCCTTATTTTTCCTGCTGTCCTGAGATCTATTCCTACCACTCAGGTTTTTTCACATCAAAAGAAAAAATCATGCATCAAAGGGTTAACTAAGAGAAATAAAGATAGGACAGGTTTTTCACTCATGAAATGCATTTGTCTATTATGCTTGTACAAGTAGATACAAAAATGATGCTTTTTTGCCTACAACCTGCAAGATGGAGGAGAAGGTGTCCCTCACATCCCTACACGTCAGTTTCCCCGTTACTTCTTCACGAATATTGAACCCCTGTATCCTTCAAATCCTCTTTATCAATGTCATCAATCTTAGATGACATTGATAGACGGGCGTTTCCCATTTCTGCTCTTTTTAAAAAGCGAAACGAAACAGTTCATTCATCAAAAGAAATTAATTCAGGAAAACAGGTCTAGTAATGACGCTTCAAACACTATGCTGTTTCAAAAGAACAGGGCTGGGTTCATGGAACTAAATCGTTTTCCCAACAGCTCCGTTTTTCTATGGCAGAACGGTTTCAGCATTGAGTGATAGTGATAAGAAGTGCACACAGCACAGTCAGTCTTTTATCTCGTTTATAAGGAGATGCATTAGGTAATTATGGAGTGTTTCCTACTATTTATTAAAATCCAAATAACAAAAAAGTACATAGGCACCTACCTACCTTTAGGAGAGGTAGATCTGGGGATGAAATCAAATCGCAGCACTAAATACAATCATCGCTTGACACAGGCCAACCAATGCACTCCCACAAGGTAAGTATGTATTGCCCATATCACTTCAGGCGTTAAAATGGCAAACCCACAAGAACATGTTACTAACAACAGGTAATGCAGGTAGAACAGGTAACGCAGGGAGGGGGGGCAGACTGATCTTGGAAAGGGGCCCCAAGGTGGGAGTGTCACGAATAGTGGTTTTTGTTTATTATTCTGTGGATAATTATACACCTATGTATTCGCTCAGCAAAAAATTTTTATAACACCCCCTCAAAATTTTTTCTTTTCCGTTTCAAGGTGCGTAGATTCCAAAAATGCAATGACCATCCGCCGTATCACGCATACTGGCTTCATTTTCTGTCTAAAAAATTCGTTCTTTCGCACACATGCTCCATTTGGGCCCTAGTTGTGTCCCAAAACTTTGCAGCCCAATCGGAATATACCCAGGGGTGTTATGACTGAAAATTTGTGTAGCTTTTGAGGAATCGTTTTCCATGTTTTTGGGGACGAGAAGACCGAATATGAAGCCTATTTTGACCAAAGAGTGGAAAATTGAGGTTCTACCAAATGTTCAGCTCCCAAAATTGATTTTTTATGAGTCACAAAACTGGGAAATCATGTGAAATCAACATCAATTTGTATAATAACACTAGAAAAAGTGTTAACACGTGGATCAAGACAATTAAATGGTAGGTACTACCAGTGATCAAAGATAATTTGGCAAATAAATAAATAAAGCTAGGTTCACATGGAGACGCAATTCCAGACGGCAGTCCGGCACGGCTATGCGTTCTGCAGTTCTATTGGCCAACGCAAAATGGATAATTGCAACGCAGTGCCTTGGATACTATATCAAAATCTGCAGATATTTTCCGCCGTCGGATCCGTTGCCGTATCTGCGCAGAGGTTACTGCGCACACCTCTCTTGTTTGGTTATTCAGCAATATTGAAATTCGACATATATGTGGTTGATTTTGAGGTTTCGAGTTCGAGCAATTGTTTGTTTTTTGCGATTGCGTTTCGTTATGATTCCGATGCCATGTGAACGCCTCTGCGGCAAACATTCCGGCAAACGCGTTGCCGTGCCGGATTGCCGTCCGGAATTGCGTCTCCATGTGAACCTAGCTTAAGTGTACCTGTTCTTGTTTGGTGGCCAAAATTGGTGGAAACCATCAGAAATAGCTATTTCAATTATTTCGCATGAAAGAAACAATAAATGAATGGCCATCATTTCTGTAGGTTTGTCCAGTAGAATAATAAACCCATGTGACAAGGACTTTGCAGCGTTTTTTGTTCATGAGTTACTAAATTATTGCTGAAATCCTTATTCATATGTAAGTCATGAAATTTATCATTTCATTCCCCTAACACTGTTATTAGGTATTCATGATACAGGACTGTACGTCATAGTTTCTATATATGTGCAACCACTAGAGGTTTGTTCGCACTGGCTTTTTCTGACTGCTGACTCCTAGAAAATGGTAAGAAACCATCCATGATCCAATACCATCTTGATTAAAGGTTTGACTTTGATAATGGATGGGAATCTTCAGTAGCAGTACAGTCAGTCAGTCTTTCTCATCTGCCCTATCTTCTGTGCACTGGAATGAACCAGAAACTGGCTGTGGATAGGAAAACACTACAAACAGCCAGTCATCGATACTATGCAGTCAGAAAAGAGTCCAAGAATCACTGCAAAAGGCAAACGCCTTATTTGATGGTCAGGTAGTCAATGCAAACAAACCTTTGGTAATGACTGAGAAATGATCCAAAATAAAAATAATTGCTTTTTCATGTAGGGACAACTTGTACTTAACTCAGTTTTCGGGAGCTCTATATTGCAATGAAGATGCCACGAATAATTACACACACACGTTACTCCACATATAAACTGAATGATCGAGGTGCTAAACGTTCTCCACAGATAAAGAGATGACCGAAGTATCATTTCTGGGTATAAAGGAGAGATAAACTTGAGTCTTGAGGCAGCAGTTCCACATTGGGGAAGCGTTTCGGAATGGGGAGGCGGCTGGGGTATAGTCCCATAGTACTGAAGATGATTTGATCCAAAATAAGTAAATTTAGTACCTACATATATATATATATAGGGTACATACATCGGCACCTACCCACATAGGTTAGGGGCTAGTTGAATACTGAACCAATATGTGGCCTATTGCTGAGCTCAGGATCATGAAATTCGTTATCATTTAGCATACTTACATACATTTTGATAAACGATGTATTGTCGTACTTTCAGGGGTTTGTGAATCACTTCAGCTTCAGTTCGTCATTCCACACTCAATAGCGTTTCTCCTGTTATTTGAGAACTTCGACGAATTTTGGGTTAACAATTTGACACTACCGCATTTCAAATTTCTTGAAGTTCAGACATAGGTAGGTAAATTTCATTTCAGATTATCCTGATGTGAGGAGTCTTAATAATAATAACAATAAAAAAACCTTTATTGTGTTGTGTATAAATGAAAACATGAACAACAGTATACAATAATTCAGTAGGTCCTAGGTAATATAACGAAAGAGATTTAAAAAAAAAACTTTGTCTTTGTGTAGAAGACGATTTTGTCCGAAGTCAACATTTTCTCTTTAAAACCCAAGCTAATTTATTTGACAGGTTTTGATTTGCTAGATTTGAATCTAATACTTATTTGACAGGTAGTTAGGTATCAGTGGGGGCTCTTAGCTCGAACCAGAGGGGTGCAAAAGGGAATGTTGGGTGTGCTGCCCGTCAAGTAGTTGTAGGAACAATATGTGTACGTATACCAGAGCTGTTAATGAGAAAAGTATGCATGTATTTAATTAAGGTGTAGGTAGGTGTGTGGGTGTAGGTATATAAAACTAAATGGGAAGCACATACATAATTAAATTGGTAGGTAGGTAACTGACATGGTAATCAACATTATTCCATGGATTACATAAAGTTCTATAATAAAAATTACGTATAAATGTAAGAACGTAATTAAGTAAATGTAAGCATATAAATGTGTTAAATGGAACAGTCGAATGCTTCTTTATTTTGAGCTCATAATCATGAAATTCGTCAAAACCTTCGAAGAGCATAAAATATCTATAAGATAGAATTCTTGAATCCGCCCTAATATGTAGGTACTGAATTGATTATTTATCTGGAGCATGTTATCAATAGTACGAGGAGGCGCCGTTACACTTATTGGCCACTTTTTTGTTATTTTTGTCAACCTACTGGAAAAACAAAAGACTCATATGAGTAGGTAGGTACCAGTATAGAGTGATGGAATCCTACTTAGCGCAAACACTCAATGGTAGGAGTGTTTGCAACACTTCCCCCGCTTTCGCTGGAGCGCAGTCACAGAGTGGCGTTATCACATTGTTATCAACAAACTGAAATCCATGGCGGACAGTCTTCGCCAAGTGTGTATCCGTCAAAAATCGCCCCCCACCACTTCATGGTATGAGCCAATCAGATGCTCCAACGCATGACCTTGAACGTGCAACGGATGGATGTGAACCCAGCTTAAGTGGCGCGTCCGTTGTCGTGTGCCGGGTTGTTCTAGTGATTATTTTTTATCTTCATTAATTAGTTTTTATTTTTCTTCATTTTCAATACCTTCAGGCATGCGGCAGTGATGAGTTGCAATGTTGCAAGACGCCAGCAGTTTTCAAATACTCAACAGGAGCTTCCACAAAGATACAACGTCAAATCCGAAGATGTTATGCGGTATGTTTGACAAAATGCCACACTAAACGTCCAATTAGAATCCCATATGACCACCATGATATTGAGGTAAAATATAAAATTTTATCCTTCAATACTGTGGACGGTTTCAGTCAATGGAGACAAGCTGTTGAGACAAATGACAAAGTGAAATTACATCCGTCATTCATGCAAGAAAGCTCAGAAAAGACCACTGTTTATCACGCATATAATCGATAAGGTCATCCACAGTTTCTGGTGATAACAGAAAAATAAATTTAAACTAAGGGTAGTAGGAAGACGGGGTCGCAGTGTTTGTCAAGAATGACAGTACATTTTCCCGCAGTGGCTCTGTGGCGGTTGATTTCTGCAAAACTCATTGTGCTTTACCCATGTTCTCACCTGTGGAGGAGAGATAGCGACAAAAATTGCAAATACGGACGAAATCCATGCTCAAGTGAGAGTTGGTGGAATCCAAACTATGAGCTGCAACAAACACTTGATTAAAAATCAAGATAATACGAAACGTTTTGAAGAAATTTTCGTACGGAATTCGGATGTGGCAGCTTGGGTGGAGAATGAGAGAGCCTGCAGCGAAGCGTGGTGTGTGACATAGTTCAAACCAAAAGGGGTTATGCCGCCTGAATTTACCCATTTGGAGCATGGACCAGGATTCAAGAGTGGTGTTGGGAATGGTTAACAGTTGGCAGAACTGTTGCTCCATCGACAGCCTTCAGTTATGACGTGATGTCAATTCCTGCGGTGTGCCAACCTCTCCAGTTTGTCTGGGGCTGGAAAAAAATACTACTAGCCTACTGTGTTTTGAGCCATGTTTCGTCAAGATTTTATATTTAATGTGTTGTTCTTTAAACCACAGATACAGATCAAACAATTGGGTTGAAACAAAAGTTTTCTGAACGGGATCATGACGAAGAGTCAAGAGGAAGTTCTCAAATGATTCAGCCACAAAGGAATTTTCTTCATGGATTCTACACATGGCACAGACAACTACAGGTTTGACCTAACCACCTTGATGGTCTTCCTCAAGGATCCACCTTTGCTTTCTTCATATCCGAAAGGCAAGGCTTAGGGGCATGAAAATGTTCTTGGAAAGTATAAAAAACATACACGGCCCAATAAATGGAAAGACTTTCATGTCGGACATGGCCAACACTTGGTGTTCTGTTACGGGAGAATGTGATTTCAGGCTTTTTTGTACGTGGCACGTTGTTTATGCTTGGCAAAACAAAATCAAGGAGACGATATGAGGGAAGACACATTTGCCAGAATATACGCTGTCTTGACTGAGATTGATACGAGTGCGTTTGAAGTAATGTTGCCATCAATTCTGAATCGACTGTGTGAAGATGAACACATCACAATTGGGTACCTACTTCAAGAATGAGTGTGGCAACAGTGTTCAGCAGTGGGCATACTGTCATAGGAAAAAAGCTGGAGTATCAATACCAAACTGCTTCATGTCTCATACTGAACACGTCCTCAAATACTAAGCACATAGTCCTCAAAGGCAAAATTGTCAAAAGGCTAGACAAAACAATCCATGCCCTCGTGAGGCTAATTGATTGGAAAGTCCATGATACGATTATAATTGTGGAAAACTGCAAACTACATAAACTATCAACCAAAAATCGAAATCTATCATCCAGAATTTATCGTCCTACGAGATAAAACACCTATTAAGTATGAATGAATAAACAAAGTAACATCACCATTAATAATACTGCCAAACACCGATCGCCTAAACTGAACTTGTAGAATGCCAGCAATAGCTTTTGAGCATTGTTGAACCACACTAGCTTCAGCTCTGTATTGCCCACGTGCAGGCCGTCGTGGCCTACTGTGGGATTTCCACCATACTAAATACCGACATTTACCTTGGTTACTAAGTGTCGAATTGTTATAGAACTCGCGTTTAGGAAATATTTTTGTAACTAAGATTTTATTTTACTGCCCTGAAGCTGTATGCATTATATTTACAATCAAAACTTTGCCCTTTTTCAACGGGGATCTAATCAACAGAGGGAATGCTGCTAGGAGGGACTTCTTTTGAAATTTGATCAAAAATTTCATGAAATTTTACCCAGTTGAAATTGGTATAAAATTTAAGATATTTGGTAACCGTATAAATGAAGGGAGAGTACCTAGTATTCGAGAAAGTGGTCCCCTCCTTCCTGGAAATGTGCTGCTTATCAGTTATACTAATTAGTGCTCATCATTGTCCATCTCGAACAGAGCTCACACGTACAGGACACAGGTGTTTTTGATTGCGACCTCCGACTTATTAGGATAAGTCAGACATGTAGTATGTGCTTGTCTGTGGCAAATTGATCAAAATACCCATAAGGACCTTATGTCAGACATTGCTCAACGGAGGCATCTTTCATTCATGTCCTGCCAATTTTCAAGGCATAGATATTGCCATTCCTTCCTTGATTTCAATGGGTTGAATGCATTGAGTGCATCAACAATGCATCTGATAAAGTGTAGCTCATAAATTCCACAATTATAGGTATCTGTTTGCGTGCAGTATCTGGTATCATCACTGAAAATCCATTTCTTCTGGAAATGTGGAAAAATGTTCTGCCAGAAGGAAACAAAGTTGGCAAAATAAAGGTTACCCTTCGGTCGACGGATGCTGGGTCCATGTTGAATACAGTGTTTGAGTATCAGCGTACAGTAACCCAATGGTTGCCACCAACGTTGAATGGAAGGACTTTTTTCCCTTCTATCTCATCCTTATATAACAAATAGTTTTGTAGATAATTTCTGGAGCTGATATTTCCCCCAAATTCACAGCCAAAGTATGTGTATTTAATGTCTCCTTTGTAAATCACAGACTTGGCTGCATAATCTATCAGAAAATTGGATAATTAATTGTTATTCAAAAGTGTCACATAATCCTCGACATAGAGTTGCGATCTCTAAATCCCTAGAAGAGTGTTTGCGGATGACTCCGACAGCGTATTGCTGTGGTGCACCAGTGGCATTATAATATTCAATGTCGTTGATGACCCCGTTTGAATGACACTGGTTGTGGCCTTCTGGTGCGGTGTTTTTAATAGCGATCCTGCAAAATAAGTTGTTTTTTTTTCGATGATTTTTTTTCTCCACATTTCTTCTGACAACATGTCTGGTACATTTTTTCGCTTGGGCTTTCTAACTTGTACTTTTGGAGGTGGCAAAGAAACTTCTTTCATCGTCGCCTGAACGATCCTTCCGACTTAGCGTTTACATGTTGGTTTACGGTGGTAGTATTCAACCCTTTAAAGTGGTTTTCCACCAAACCGTTCGTGTTTAGATGCTCTGACATTAAACATGACCAGAGGAGCATATGGCATTACTCGCGATTCTAAATATTTGAGAAACATGAGTTCGGCTCATGTTTGTTGATCGTACTATTCGTCATATCCGCCGATGCTTTTGCCACCACTTCACCAAAAATCGAAGCAAATGGGGAAACCTCGCCGCCCTCTAACAAATCAGCCGTTTCATCACGCTTGGTTTCTGTCATCATCGGTACTGGTTTCATCAACGGTTAGCGAACTGGTGTGTAGAGCTCCTGTTGATTCGAGGACCACTTGTTGGGAGTCATCAAAATTTTAACTAAATAGTAATATTTGACGGATATTTCGTCAGTCGTTTTAGAATGGGCAAGTTTGGCCATACGTTCCAAGATGAATAATTTCGTACGTCTTGTAACTTTACACTGAATGGTTAAATACCTTGAAAAACCAATACCTTGATTTGTTACATGGGAGTAACAAATGTGGATTTGGATGATATGTTCAGACAACTCGGTTCCTGCCTGAAGATGATTGTATAAATGGTGAAGGTATCCAGAAACTGTATTCCCTCCGCTTCAACGACTGCATTTATAGATGCCCATGACCAATCAGCAATAACTTTTGAAATAGGGAAATGTTTTTTTCGGTTCTAAACATTGCTGTTTGTAAATATAAGGAAATCTTTAATGCTTCTGGAAGTGCGGTCATTGGTTGTCATGTGTAGCAGCAGGACGGTTTTAGATTTCACACTGATCACTCCTGCGTACAACTTCTTGCGTACTTCTTCAAATTCTCTTCCTCTAGTCGTTCAGCCACTGTTAATCAGTCACTCAACATCTCCTCACTTCCATAACTCCTTGTGGCGGGTGCAAGGCTGTGGAACTTGCTTCCGTTGCAGTTGAGATCGGGGCCTTCACTTTGCTCTCACTGCTCACTTCATGGACAACAGTAGGAATTCTTAAGCGCCCTTTCTTTGTTTTATCTTCTTATTTCATTTTTCATCTTTTTCTTGAAAATATTTGAATTGTAATTTTTTTTAACCCTACCTACTCGAAATTGTGATTACTATTGGTACAATGTAAATGGGGCAACCGCCCTAAATTGTATTTTGCGATGAAACCAAATAAATAAATAAAATAAAACAAACTCTCTTCCTGGAAGCCTTTTACGGTTTCCTTATTACAGAACCTGTCGAATCGAAATGCATTGTCAAATCCTGGCACCTCGAGATAAAACGTATTTGATCATTGCTAACAAGATACACTGTTCACCGATGTGTTCTCTCATTACTGTTCTGCATCCGTTGTCTTTCTCTTCTGATTTCTTTCTTCTTTTTTTCAGTTTTACCTAGTTCCATTTGTTTTATTTTCCAAATTGGATAAATACCGGTACGAGGTAACAGTTGTCAGTAGCCATTTCACTAAACATTCAAACAATGCAAATGGGACTTGTCATGAATAAGCAGATAAATAATAGGTGGAGAATGTTGGAGAGTCAGCTCAAATCATTAGGGTTCAGTTAATAAAAATATAAATAAAAAATACATTACTTAAACTTTATACATCGTATACATTACACTTAAACTTGACCTACATTGGATTGTGGCCTATGGTATCAACTCTTACAGGTTATCTGCACTGATCTTGAATAGAAATCTAGAACACATGAATTTGGAAATCGAAGATGGTTTCGCAGTTTTTTAAGTTATCGCAAAATATTTATTCCTTCATTCATTACAACATCGCCGTAGGACTGAAGTCCCGTTGCCTGTAACGATGTACTATTTATATTTATTTACAAAAGAAGTCCACACTCCTTAGTAGATACCTAGTAAATAATCTGCCGTCTTAGGAATCTGCCTACCGTTGTTAAATTTCAGAGGCGTTTTAGTTAGTCCATACTGCTATTTTTTGTTTAATTATTTATCTGGAAAGTAATGTGTTACGGCTTATGGTATACTGTTGTTCTCTATAGCAGGGTTGGAGTTTTGAACAGTTTTAAGCAGCCGTCTACCGAAGATGTGGAGAATAAATGTGGACGCAGTCGTGAAAATGAGGCAGCTGACGATGCCACTAAAGATGAGGGCTTTGGACCTGTCTTCGTTCTCCGTCCCACGCAGAAGATCCAACATTTGCGGGGAGATGGCAGCCTGCAATCAATAAAATCTGCTTCTTCAGCAACTTTTGACTTACCAATTTTGTCAACTTCTGCTTGGTTTACAAAGACCTACAAGTATGTGTGCGCTCTCGACCAGACCAGCCCTTGCTAACAAAACCCTAACTGCTGGTCTGGTAGCTTGGGGATGTGCTAACAATGGTGTTCATAGCTAAGGAAGCTCTGATCACATTAGCTGCATAATCGCATTACATATAGCAACGGCGTTGACACGAGCGGAAAACTAATCGTTCGAACTCGCCCTCAGTTCGAGCCACTGCTTTTCAAGCTTGTGCCTGGATGCACTTTATACATGACTAGAAGGAGTGCCACAGTCCAGGTATGTACCTACACCTACTAGTAGGGAAGGGGACATCGAAGCAAAAACATCGATGTCAATATCGGTCGCGTGACACCAATAAAACATCGCTGATTCTACCATCGATGTTTTTCGATGTCGATGTTGACATCCATGTCTGTATAATCACGATTCTATAAGTCCTGCCAACTCGGAGGAGAAAAGCATATTCCTTATTGCAGGTTAATAGCAAGAATACATCAGTGAACAAGAAAATTCAATAATTTATTAGAAAAATACAAAATTCATAGCAGCTATAAAAAAAAACTAAAACGCATCAAGTCCTGTCAAATCAGTAAATAAATAAAGTCCTTATCCAGGTTCTGTACAAAGAGGAGTTTGGACAGGGTATTCCCCTTCAACCTGTTCCCCTCCTGCGTAAGAAAGTAACCTGCTTTTTAGAACAGCCTGTCAACAGGAACTGACGTACATACTGAGCTTAGGTAGGGCCTATCTACTCCCTTTTTCCCAACTTAAAATATTATAAGTTCAATTTTGAAGATAAACTACTTACCTAACACCGACATTACTTTTTTTTGTTGTGGTTGTTAGGAAAACGAGTAAATATACTTAATTACTTAGATCATCTGATCCTGAACACACAGACGTCGCTCATTCAAACGTCGATTTTTCATCAAAACATGACAATATTCGCGAGAAACGGTAGTCCGTTGGAAAGGCCAAGGATCCATAGGGTTTTTCCCGTTCTTCGGCTAATGGGATTCTAGAGGCACTGTCTGAGAGACGCTTGAATGTTTTGCTGCTTTCCTAAGATTCTCGTCAAAGTTCGATTATCAAGTGAGGATGTCACGAGTTCAAACCACTCAACAATTCTACTAAATGGTACATTCTGAAAGGAAATTTAACAAGTAGTCACAAATGCATTTCAGCACCCTGAATAATAGGTGTCATGGCCAGTTTCATGGGGGGGTTACAAATAACTCGAATACAAACGGTTTAAAAGAAAATTGCAACGAGGTATTTTCGATCAAAAACCGAGGAATTGGTTTCAGCTTGTTGCAGACCTGTTTTGTGTACACTCAGTACGTGTATGTGTATATCCACGGTGGTCTACCGTATCACCTGAATATGGGAACAAGAGGATGCCTCGCACCTCGCGTTTATGTTATTGTAGGTGCCGGGCCACACCTACAATAGGTATGAGTTTGTTGGCTCCAAAAAATTTATTTTTTATTTTTGCAAAGAGGAAAATGGGGCAATCCTGATTTACCTGTACAGTAGCCTTCGGAATGCCGGATATCGTCAGGAACACCATCTCAGGGCGGTTGAACCCGGACGTGTAGTGGACGGCAGCACTGATGAGACATCGAAACTGAAAAGCCAGTAAGTAATATTTGGTGCCCCTGGTAGGACTTTGTGAACTGCTCTAGCTAGACTTCTTAGGAAAGATAGGAGGGGGGGGGGATTTCTGGGACACCCTGTAGGAGTATAATCAATCACATCAGACGGGTGTTTGGATTCAAGTACACAAGTAGGTAATTCTCGTGTTAGCTACCACATGCTCACGCAGTAACATCTAATGGGAGCCAATCTGGAGGATCTTGACCGATTACACACCGGTCTACCGACTGACCAGTTACAAGGATATCAGAGATTTAATTAGCACACAACATGCGCACACAGGAATTAAAGACTGGTTTTGATGACTGGTATGGGAACGATTGGGGACAGTTCGCCACTACCTACTGGGGAATTACAGCTATACCCGATGTTTAGCAACAGGTTTGAAACAAAACTTGAATGGATGACGAATTTCTTGTTATTCTCCCGTTGTATTTATATCTAAAGCAGAATAAAGCCTTCCTAAAACTAGGTAAGTACCTAATGCTTTAGGTCCTTACACCTAACGACATTAAGATCGGACGCACCTACCTAAGAAACCATAGTAGGAATTATTTATACTTTCGATAACGAGGAAGCAACGAAAGTAGGAAGTAAGTACAGCTATCCGAGGCATTTACAGTAATTCTCACCAATGTTCCAATGAGAAGAACCACCACTGTGAGTCCGACCTCTGTGGGCGACATAGGGAGTACAATGGCGTCTATCTCATAGCCAACGAGGGAAAAGAGCATCGGTTCCATCACCCAGTCCCATAGTTTATTGAAGGATTTCAGCACGACCCCCTGTTTGGGCAATACGGGTAAATTATTAATAAATTAATACACTATTGAATTACAATGCTGTCGAAATTTGAACAGAGGAAGGTCTGTCTGCCGACCAAAGGCGTTATCACTACTTGAACGAAAAACAATATTGTAGATGACCAAAACTAGGTATATCCAAATTAATCTGTGGGTAGAATCCATGTGGGCTCCTCCCCTAAACCTTCAGGGCAGGCGACCAATAGGAATTGAGAACGCTGTGACACTATTTGCATTCGGGTGACAGAACTTGGGCTGACTTTAAGTACCTTCTCTCATCATCTACCCAGGTGTCACCTTACCTTCAGGTGTCACAATGAAGTGAACTTCCTATATATATTTCGTTTGTGCGATTAGGCCTCAACTTGTGGTCAAAGTAGAAAGTTACACCAAAATGCTTGAATGTTGATACTTCCTTATAAATTACAATGAAACTGTTCATGGAATGAAAAAAACCGTTGGCATACATTGCTTCTGAAAAGGCAAGATGTGCAGGTTTCTCTGAGTAGCACCCAATTAGCTCTTCAGGTGTTGATTATAGTAACTAAACTAACATAATACGAGAATGGGACAGTTCATTTATTGGTGCGTTCCGTGGAAGAAAGGAAAAGGAACTGTCGGGAGGTAGGAGAATAAGGGACACAATCGACAACATGGCCATCTGCAGGTGACACGTAGAAGTTAAAAACTGTTTACTGTTTTTACAATGTTTGTTATCTTCTTGTTATAGTTTTTAATTGCTATCTTGTAGTTACAGTTTTTTACTGTAGTTTTGTTCTTATTGTTTTGATCTCATCGGCCGATGTAGTTTCAGAGAATTTTGCCTTCCAGGCAAGCAAAAAGCCTAGAAATTGTAGCATATTACATAAAGATAAACTAAGCTGGTAAATTATGTACCTACCTACCTTTTAGTTTTGAGAGAATATTAAATTTTGCCTTTTTGTTTACATAGAATTCCAATTCCAACAAAATCGCAAATCAACATACAAATAACCCTGAAACTGAACGGTTTGAAAAGGGCGGGAGTACGCTTCTTTAACATAGCAAGCGCCATCTGTGTTTTCCTTGGTGAACCTTTCAAAAAGTTCTGTTGTTCACCTGAAGAAAGCCGGTTGTATAGATTCCACACAACACATTTTAATGCCGAGTGGGCCTCCCTTTTCCCTTCTTCCACGGTGTAGTTCTATAATGAATTGTAAGTTAACCTTAAGCATCAGTCGTTACTCTTTATACATGCAAATTAATAATCCCTTAATAAAATATGGCTGCTGCATATTACAATGTAAGTTTCACCATACCCCAACCTAGGTAACTAAATGATAATTAAAGCAGGTGCCTATTTGCTGAGTGGCGTCATGGACTACTTATTAGAAATAGGTAGTTTCTACACACAAAAAACTGCATTAAATTTCAGAAAATGTTAGGACCACATTTATACCACCCGGGATTAATTCCAATGGATTCCTCCTTTACACCCCTCCTCCTTTAAGCCTGATGGATTTTCAACTGCCGATGCTTGATAAGTAGGTAGCCATAGGTTTTCTTCAACTTGCATTGCTCAAAGACTAAGCAAATGTAGAGCATTTTTTTAAATGCTGCGAAGTCCTTATCACATGGGTCTACTATTCTACTGGACATACAAACAGACAAACATGTTGGCCGTTCATTTATTGTTTCCTTCATGTGCGATGATTGAAATAGCTATTTTTTGTAGTTTCCATCAACTTTGCCCCCCCCCCCCCCTCAAAACAAATGAGGCTCCTATTTTTTTTTTTTTTTTTATTTTTTTTTATTCACAAATTGTCTTTGATCGCTGACAGGGCAATTTAATTGTCTTAATTCTAGTGTTATTATACAAATTTATGGTGATTTCAGACAATTTACCAGGATTTTAACTCATAAAAAACGAAGTTCGGGAGCTGAACCTTCATTACAACCTCAATTCTCTTTGGTTAAAATCAACGTCATTAAAAAAAACAAGGAAAACGATACCTCGCATGCTCATGTTACTAAAACACCAAAAACCCTACTTTTACACCCATATTTCACCCACAACACCCTCGGGTATATTCAGATGGGGCTGCGAAGCTTGGGGACTCAACTAGGGCACAAATAATGGAGCCTGTGTGCGAAATAACGAATTTTTAGATCGAAAAGAAAGTAGATAACTATGCATAATTCAGCATACGGACGGACATCGCATTTTGTTTAAAAATATATGCACCTTGAAACGTAAAAGAAAAAATTCTGAGGGAGGGTTATAAAAATTTTTTGCTGAACGAATACATAGGTGTATTATTCACCAGGGGCGTTGCGTCCATAAGGCCACTGCCCTGGCACCCAAAAACACTAAAAATACCAACCATTGTTCAGGTGGCATCTAAATTTCCCTCCGTACACTGTACCTAGCATTTTTCACAAAGTTCAACAGCTACAGGCCTGATTTCTCTGGCTATGGATATTCAATATTCTAGTAGAGCATCCATGGTGGTTCCTTCTTGTTAGCTCCATTGACCAAGCATGTTATCGGAATAAAGCGACAGTAATGGAAGTCCTGCAATCGAAATCGAAACCTAGGCTCCTGAAACTGGCAGGCTAGTCCTGGGACCTAGTGTTCCCATGGCAACCGAGAAAAGTGGCCCATCAGGTCATGCTCAGTCGAGTAAAAATTATGCTTGCCACGCCCACTTTGGACACTGTCCCCAGAATCTGATTTCAACCCCAAATCGTTCATTTCACAATTGATTTGATCCCTTTGATTCAATTTGTCATCTCGATACGAGATGCTTGTTCTTCCGAATAGTTTTTGTTGTCTCTGAATCACATTCGCTTTCTCTGTTGTACTATATTGATTAAGTAGGGTGATTGATTTAACTGCACCTTCCACTTTTACTGTTTATTTACAACTGAACTCCCCTCTCATACATCGATATGTCCCTACAACAATCGATATGTACATCGATAATACAGTACAGTCATTCCTTTTTTCTTTTTCTTTTTTTTTCAAATAAAATGTTTATAGTGAATGAACATTTAAAATAAAATAAAATGAGTCAATGTATAAAATCATTTTGCAACGTAATCGTGTAAGTATGATGGCTTCTTCTTTGTGCGTTGGCTTCGACGAGGCCTAGGGCTATGGTTGGTCTCTTCTGAAGCCTGGTTCAAGTTGTCATGAGCATCTTTGAAGGAGTCATCTTCACTGTCTTGGTCTGATCCACTGGAAAAAGTCTCTTCCTCACTTTGAACAAGAGGCTTGAAGAAAGTGGAATTGCGCTTCACGATATTCCCATGTGGCCCCTTGACAGTCACTGAGTTTCCCGCTTTGCTTATGACCTCCATTGGAGTGTCTCCGAAATTCGTGGTAAATTTATTTTGTTTGTGTTGCTTCATCAACACTAAGTCGCCGGGTTGGAGTTCCTTCTCCTTTGCCCTTCTTCTTCGGTTAGCTTAATCGCTCTTCTTAGTTTTCTCAATGAGGTCTCGTTCCTTTACTTCTTCAGGGTGTTTGAAGGAACATAAGTGATTGGGGAGACAAGGAACTTTATCCGTCAGCTTACGTCCAAAAAACAGCTCAGCAGGGCTAGCTCCGGTAGTCTGGTGCTGATGGTTCCTGTACATGAGCAGGTACTTGTTCAATTCCACCTCCCAGTCGAGTTTGAGAGCATTCGCAATCTGCAGTCGTCGGGATATACCTGGGTTCAATCGCTCTACGGTGCCATTAGCTGCAGGGTGCAAAGGAGTGGTTTTATGATGCCTTATATTGCAATCTATGAAGAAGGATTCAATCTCTGAACTAACAAAATTTGATCCATTGTCTGTTGTGACACTATCAGGATATCCATAGCGTGCAAAAATCGGGTCCAAAGCCTTCATGACTGATCTGGAGTGCATATCCTTTAGTTTCACCACTTCCATAAACCGACTGAAGTAATCAACAACGACCAAGAATTTCACTCCATTAGGAAAGGGTCCTAGGACATCCATAGCAATTTTTTCCCAAGGTCTTTCTGGGAGTTTGGTGGAGACTATCTTTTCAGGCAATTCAGCTGAGGCTGTCATTTGGCAACCGAGACAAGCCTTCACCGTTTGTTCCGCGGCTTTGTCTATCCCTGGCCACCAAACTTTGGATCTCAATCTTGCCTTCATCTCAACAATGCCTGGATGGCCTTCGTGTGCCAACTTGAGCACCTGCTTTTGAAGCGTGGTTGGAATGACAAGCCTTGTCCCCTTCAGAAGCATATTATCATAGTCACTCAATTCCGACATCATGGTTCTATATGGAAGGATTTTGGTATTCTTCTTATCCCACAATCCAGAGTTCATTGATTTCCGAACTTCCGTGATAACAGGATCCACATTAGATTCTCGCTTTATCAGATCCAGAGACAGACGTTTAGGAGTCAAGAAGGAGACCAAATGTGATATATAATTTTCAAAAATCCTCACTGGTGGTGAAGCTACTGTGGACAGTCTGGATAACGGGTCTGCAATGTTGGATTTCCCTTTAATATATTGGACGGTGAAGTCAAATGATTGGATGCGGAGTAACCAGCGCTCAATTCTTGCACATGGTTTATGTCTTCCCCCAAAAATGACTTCTAAGGGCTTATGGTCCGTCAGGAGGGTAAATCTTTTCCCAATCAAGTAAATTTTCAACCGCTCACAGGCCCAAACCAGACCTAAGGCTTCTTTCTCCGTTTGTGAGTACCGTTTTTCAACGTCTGAGAGGCTCCTGCTTACTTAGCAAATTATACGAGGCACTCCCTCCTTATTCTGCTGGATCAGCACAGCACCAAGGCCAACTGGGCTAGCATCCACCATGACTATTGTCTCATCCTTAGGATTATAGCACCCCAATGCTAGGTCTGATGACAGCAAACCCTTTACCTCATTGAATGCTCTTTGATGCTGAGAACCCCACTTAAATGCTGTGCCCTTGTGGGTCAACTCTCGCAAAGGACCAGTCATAGTCGAAACGTTTGGCAGAAATTTGCTCACATAATTTAATAGCCCCAAAAACCCTTGTAGTTCTGCCAAACTTGTTGGCTCTCGACAGCTTTTTAGCGCTTCAACTCTGTCGATAGTTGGCTTGATACTATTTTGGGAAATTATATGTCCAAGGAATGTTACGGTTTCTTTTTGGATCTCACATTTTTCTTTGTTGAGTACAATACCTCTTTGCTGCAAAATTTTTAGCACCTTTCTGAGACGGGCATCATGTGTTTCAAGATCTTTCCCATACACAAGAACATCATCAATGAAGCAAAAAACTCCTTTACATCCGCTCAACAAGTTTTCCATAATTTTCTGGAAGTCCTGGGGAGCTGAGTTAACCCCAAACATGAGGCGCTTGAACCGGAAAAGCCCCATGTGTGAGCAGAAGGTTGTGATATCTCTAGATGGGACAGCAAGTTCGACTTGGTGAAACGCCATTGATATATCCAATTTGCTGAAAAACCTTGCATCACCCAGCTCTGGAAGCAGGTCTTCAATCGTAGGGAGAGGATGGTTCGATGTTAGGATTGCTTTGTTGGCCTGTCTCATGTCGATACATAGCCTCACTCCATCCCCCTTTGGAATTGGAACAATAGGTGATACCCATTTTGACGGTCCAGTAACTCGCTCAATTATGTCATCTTTCTCTAGCTGAATAATCCGTTCCTCCACTTTCTTCTTCAAAGGTATCGGTATCCTGCGTAATGGTTGCACCACTGGACGAACTGTCTCATCAATTTGTAGTTCCAGCTGAAAATCTGTTAATTTCCCAATTTTGGGCATATTTGGTGAACTGATTCTGTTGATCTGGTTGTGGAGGTCGAGTACTTTTAATTTCAGGGCGCTCGATTTCCCCAGTAATGGTGGTCCTCTTCCCTTAATGACAACCACTGTTGAAAGAACAGAGTTATTGTTTACCGAAATCATGGTATCAAATTCCCCCATAGTTTCTAAGGGCGTCGAGCTACCATAGGAAAACAGTTTCCTGGAGCTGTGAGGCGCTTGATTAGAAACCTCAATTCTTTGACTTTTCAAGAAATTCCATGTTTTTTCAGTGATCACGTCACAAGTTGATCCTGAATCAATTAGAAATTGCAATTTCACTCCTCCTATGAAACAATCTATCCTACCACTTGATACGTCTGAGCAAGGCGAACCCAGTTGAAAAATGTAATCTGAATCATCACTATCCGTTTGGTCATTTTCCCCCACATGATAGGATTTATCAGTTGTTGCAGGGTTTTTCGAATCTTTTTGTGAAACGAGCACTGATTTCGTGCGACAAAACTTTGAATAATGACCCAGCAAGGAACACCTTGAACATTTCTCCTTCCTTGCGGGGCAATCAGGCGCTCTCGCCAGATGAGAGGGGCTACCGCAACGGAAGCAGTGTGATCTTGAAGTGGAGACAGGTTGGGAAGTTGACGTTGAAGTACGGACTTTTTGAGGTTTGTTGGTCACCCTGTTTACGGAGTCCTCGGGACTACGGATATCAGGGTTGTGAAAGTTGGCAGCCTGTTGAGTCACAATTTCAAACGAGCGCGCGATGCCCGCGACCTCCTGAACTGCTAACGTATCTCTTTCCAGGAATCTTTTCCGTAGTTTGTCCGACAAACACCCTTCAACAAATTGATCTACTAAATTCACTTCCATTATATCCTCCTTATTGATCTTATCAAACCCACAACGAGAAGCCTGTTGGCGTAAGCGACTAATGAACTTGTCACTCGATTCGCCTGCTTCTTGTTTCATCAACCGAAAGAGATGCCTCTCGAAGACGGGATTACTTTTTGGCACGAAATGAGCATCTAACAATGCCAAGGCGTATTCGGTTTTATCTTTCCCCGTTGGGACTTGATCATGAGCAGGAATAGAGTAAAAAATATCTTGGAGTTTTGGTCCTCCCAAGTACAAGTAAGTAGCCAACTTACGGTCACTGCTTGTGATCCCTTTCGCCAGTAGGTAGAGTTCGACGTTCCGCTTCCATTTGGTCCAGCGGCCCGCGAGGACCGTCACGTCCGTATCAGGATCGAAGGGAGGAATATGTGGCTCCAACTCCATTTCACCGACCGCGCCAATAAATGTACTATATTGATTAAGTAGGGTGATTGATTTAACTGCACCTTCCACTTTTACTGTTTATTTACAACTGAACTCCCCTCTCATACATCGATATGTCCCTACAACAATCGATATGTACATCGATAATACAGTACATCTGTTGAGTCTGTTGTCAGTTTTAAATTTTTTTGCGGCAAATTTTGTGTTTTGCGTTCAGTCCAGTTCCGAAGACAGATTTGTATTTGTGGTATCGACGTGCGTTTTGTCCTGTTTGCTGTTTGTAATCTTGTGGTTTGTGGATTGATCAGCACCGTAACACACAGATAACTACCTACCTAGCTTCTAGTCAATAGCTTCTCCATCAAGTAGGTACCGACCGCTGGGTCATTGTTTTGTTGTAATTTAGTTTACTATATTTTTGTAACACATGAATTCGGTGGCAAAGTTGCAGTAGAAATTGTCGACGTTTTCGTGCGACCTAAGAGTTTTGATTAAAAGAGATAAGCTTTGATGAATATCACTCTATCAGTAAATAAGGGAAGGGTGCGGTTGCCTTGGAGTATTTTGTAGACAAATCTGTTGGTTTTGTGTTCTGGTTTGGTGCCCCACCGTTTTCAGATCCCACGCACCACTGCTGTTATTCTCAGAATAATAAACCAAAAGCCAGAATTTTGGAAATATTATGAAAGCTCTAAAATCTCGATGTTCACGGAAGTCAATAGGTTTGCTCACAGTGACCATCAGGTTATCTGACCGTCAGAAAGGCGTTTGGCCATTCGAAGAGACTCTTTGACCCTTTTTGGACTGTACGGAATCCATGACCGGCTGGTCACAGTGCTTTCATGACTATACAAATCCAGTTTTCATTCCACTACACATAAGATACGGGGGACGAGAAACTAACTGACCATGTACTGCCTTCTTGATTCCCAACCATTATCAAACACTAACCCTTCTCAAACACTTAATAAGATGGTATTGGATCATGGATGGTTTCTTACAGTTTTCTAGGAGTCAGCTAACTGACAGAAAACGCCAGTACGATCAAGCCTAATGGCGACTCAAAACCATAAACGTAAGCCAGACATTAAAAACCTAAGGGTGATTTTGGGCTACACCACTTGTGATAGCAGGTATCTATTTACTTTCATTAAGTAGTTGGATATTCCAGTGGATCCAAATTGAATTTCGTCTTTTTTAGAAAAAATTAATACCGACAACAACAAACAGGCTTCCTGATCCACTAATAACTGCCTGAATAATAATCAATTAACTGGTAACAGTTTCTTAGACTACAAAGACATGGAACTGACCTTATGAGATGGACCGAGCGAAGTCCAAACTGTGTTGGCAGCGATCCCAGCAATAAAGGTACCCAGAGGGCCACCCGGGCCCCAACCGTACGTCTTGGCGCCAAAGTAGATGGAGATGACGACCAACCAGAGACCGGTGAATCTCTTCACCGAAGAATTTATCTAGGAAACAGCTAACATAAGACATTTACAGAGTGATTGATTGTGAGAGGTTGTGGTTCCAAGCTCAACACAGGGGCTGTTATGAGGAAGTCGAAACCGTAGGTAAGTATAGGTACCCTCTCACTTGGACAATCATAGACTAATCATTAATCGTATACACGGTGATTAATGTAGTATTAGGTAAATCAAATGTCTACAATATAATGTACCAACTAAGGCCTAATTTTGAAGTATCCATAGGTACGGAATGAAGATGATCTTGGTTGTGGAATGTTTCCTACAAACTCAATAACAATTTTCCTATTGGCCATCCACGGACCAATCCACATCCCATCAATTCCAGCTCGTTTGGATTGTTTATTCTGTAAGATGTGGTGGTTAAAAGGGATTGGGTGCAGACCGACATACAGACAAGAAACCGAATTCGGGTTTGTCTAGGACAATTCACGAACTACAGAAATGAAATGGTCGTAGAATGAAGAGAATTGATGCTAGTTAATGGGAGTTTGAAAGACGATTGAGATCCAGTTGTATTTGAAACCGTTATTTATTGAAAAACACAAGCTTTCAACTGCCCTTAGACAGTCATCTTCAGGTGTACCAGAAATACGTTATAAGACAAGTTGTCTTCACTGTCTGAGGGCAGTTGAAAGCTTGTGTTTTTCAATAAATAACGGTTTCAAAAACACCTGGATCTCACAACATCAATATAAACAGAATTGATGAGGATAATCTATCGAAAAAAGGAAATTTCAGTTCCTTCAGGTAGTTGAGTGTGTTTGTGATGGTACGGATTTCTGCGAACCGTCAGAAATCACGACCTAATTGTCCAAATTGGCTCACGTTTTGAAAGCAGTTCGGGGTTCGGTCCTAGTTGGTCCCACATGAATTTCGCCGCATTCGGATCAGCAGTAGACACTGCAATGTATGTGCAAATCTGTAAACCGTTGAGCCCCCATACCTAAACCACAACCCAGTGGTCCAAATTGGCTGAAATTTTGATGGTTATGTCCTAGCTGGTCTCTAGTGTTCCATATATATTTAGATCATTGTTCAAACCTTGATAAGATAGGGAAAGCCGCTAATTAATTTCCCCAATGGTCTGGATTGCTGATTAAAAAATCCACTCTTTCGAACTATCCTACAAAACACTACCTTTTACGAACATGGACAACTAATTACAACCAAACCACCAAGGCCGATCTATGTAATCCACTGTCTTAGACTTAGATCATATGTTTTAGCGGAGGACCGAGTGACGAAATATAAACTCAGTCTTATTACAAACGAATAGCAAAGTTCCTAGTCGGGGTAGTAGGTAGGTAGGTACTTGCCTTTCTGTACGGTCTAATTGGAATGAAATTTGGAGGGAATCTGTGAGTTCAGAATTTAAATTTGAGGCCAACTGAAAATCAAACTTGAGAAAAACGGGTTAATAATAAACTATATAAAATAATGTATAATAAAAAATATTGTCCCATTTAGTAAAAATTCCCGTCCTTCTTCGCAACCACCAGAGCAATATTTACCTTCAGTTCCACACCTGAAGTGTGAATACTAATTAATGGTTACTGGTTGCGCAAGCCTTTCAAATTTCCTCGCTGTGTGTTCAGTCATTGCGACGAATGTTAGAATAACGAGATATGGGTAACTTATCGACCATTACCTTCAAGGTATGAGGTGGCACGAACGACCAGTGTGTAGCTATACATGGGTCGTCAACAATATTATTTAGTCAATGACGTTCCTGGCGAAACCACGTTCCTGACGGAAATATCTCGGAACACTCTATATATTCCACAATATGATAACTTTTGAAAAATTCGCGCTGATTCTTAAGTGAATAAACCCCCCTGAATTCCCTGGGTGGTGGAATTTATCTTACGTAGGTAAATAACGGATTTATGGGTCTCACAAAGGAGTAAGTACATCCATTTTTTTGGGAAAACAAGAAAAGGAAAGCACCTCGATCAAATGTTGCGTCAAGCAAGCTGCATCTCTCAAGGTACACTGTTTCAAAGTTTTTGAATTCCTAATTCCCAACTTTCTTCTAAATCCCTCTAATCTACTGAACAGACTTCAAAGAAATGTTCAAGGGCCAACAAACGCTCAACGTTAACTCGTCCAATTTCGCTCTGGGTAGACAGGTAAGGTACCTTGATAGGGAACGGTTTATTCATGTACCTACGTACCAAAATCTTGACGTAGTAGTAATTGGATACACAACTTAACCACAATGGTGGTGTGTAACCACAATGTGAGGAAGAAATACTGCCCATCCACTTGGCATAAGTACCTAGGTACTACCTATAAATGTCAGCGAATTTTCAAGGAAAATGTAGCTATTTGGCTCGTTCCGACCCCCCCCCCCCCCCCGGGAACCGGAAACCCTCCAAAATCCGTTTCATGAACCGGAGAGCTAAATTATAGATTTTCAATTTTTTTTGTGTGTGCGTCATTCCACAAAATAAGTCCCTTAATTTCCACGTTAAAAAAATTCGTTCTTGCGTACAAAAATCCGTCTCTGCAAGAGTAGGTATGACGAGTTCCTTACTCAGCCCGATCGCACTGTGTGCAGCGGTCCAAATTTACAAATTTTTGGTCCAGAAAATTAAAGCAAGAAGGATTTCAGCAACATAGGCATGCGGGGTGTTGTCCATGTTTTTAGGGCACTGAACCGACTGCAACTAGTCCCAGTCCGATTAGGCGCACTCAGCGTACCAAATTCACAAAACTAATACAGAAATCCAAAAAAGCATTTTTTTTATGTAGGCATGTGAGGTGTCGTGACTGCAGCATCGAGTGATCAAAATCACAATTTTTTGGGTTCAAAACACCCAAAAACCTTTTTTTGACATAGTTTTTCTGAATGATGTGCCTCTCTGGTCTCAACAAGTGCCCTCTCAGGCATAGTGAGTGCTCTGGCAGATGACGATTAATTTAAATTCTCAATTTCCCGAACTATTTCTTTGAAATTTGTGCCTTAAGCCAGGCTGCATGACAGGAATTTTTTTGGAGAACAAATTTTGTGAATTCGAAGAGAAATTGGGTGAAAATACCCTATTGCTTACGTCATCTTTGTGGGGGAGGTAACCAACAACAAGGCCACCGAGGATCCCAGCTAGAAATCCGACTGCCACGTTGGTGATCCCGAGAAGTAGCGCCCCCACTGCACCTCCTGCAAATGGAGAGAAAGACAATTATTAATGGAAAGAATGAAATTGCGGATTAATTATGTTCGCCTTTCGGCATAAATGGTATTTATCCACATCCGTTCCCGATAACCTTGCAATCGGGGAGTACTTACAATCAGTAGGTACCACTCTCAATGACCAAAACAATTATCAACCAAAAATGCGAGAGAGAGAGAGACAGAGAGCGCGGTTGTTAAACACAGTTGTTCATTTAAAATCTGATATACCAGGTACCTATGAGCATCCTATGTATTCATGAGCATCTAGAAGTCACGTCATCTGTATTATTTTATGTATGTGACGGTAGGTATAATACATAGGATTCTACTGAATAAACACAGGGTGGGGCAGAGAAGCGGCATGATTTTAAAACATTGCAAAACAAATTTGATCAATTTACAATAACTTTGTTGCATACAAGTAATGTACATGAGTGGAATTTAGTAACAATTTGTTGCACTTGATAAAAACCATTTTTTGAATATTATGGCCTCCGGTAGATGACGTCCTTACATCGCCACGCATTGCCAAAGACCAAGAACAAAGGTGGCCATGACATTACGCAACATTTCCAGTGGAACTGCATACATTTCTAGCCGAATTCGTTCCTCCAAATCTTCAGTGGTCCTGGAGGGGGGCTGCTTTGAGAACTTTCCATTTCAAGTACCCCCAAAGAAGTAATCTGGAGCCAGGTGACTGGCCAGGGGATATCGCCACGCTTATTAAAGGATAGAGATGTATGGCTGGTCGCCCCATCTTATTGGAGATTTGAAGGAATGAATTCGGCTAGAAATTAATGCAATAAATTCCACTGGAAATTTTGGGGAGGTACTGTCATGGCTAGCTTTGTTCTTCGTCTTCGGCAATGGGTGGCGACAGAAGGACGTCATCCACCGGAAACCATATTCAAAAAATGATTTTTACCAAGTACATACAGTATTAAACTCCACTCATGTACACTACTTGTTTTTATACAACAAAACTGTAAATATAATAAACTTTTTTCTGCAATTTTTTAAATTGTGTCACTTCTCTGTCCCACCCTGTATTATAGTCAAGAATGAATAATAATCAGATATGATAAGGTCAATTGCGCATGCGCAGTTAGTATCTCTCGACCATACAAGGTTTGTTCCAAGCACCATAAATGAGTTATCCAACCATACTTTTTCGAACCCGAACCAAAAAGGTGGGGATTTTTCTCAGTTCAATAGAGAGTTCCTAAGAGATAAGTTCATTAGGGAACGGCCATATCTTTTGGCCACATCTAAGGCGAGCAGCTAAGATGCTAACTTTGGATGCTAACCAATAAGTCCGGTTTGACAGAAGTGGTGGGGGTAGGAGTGAATTAAAAAGTAACGTCACTTAACTTAGCACAACGCGAAACCCATTCAGCTTCAGCTGCCTTTCTTTCCTGGTCGTTCCGTTTCCATTTCATTTTTAGTTTATTCTATTTTATTTCAAGTTCATCATGGAAGAGCTTGAAAATCTTTTTCGCCTCTACCTCAACGGACAAGGACTGTTGTCGGATGACGATATTATAAGTGCTTTTGAGGTGTATTTTGAACATCAAAATCCTTTTTTATCCTAAGTTGATATCCCAACAATCTAGCAAATTCTTTGAAAGACGCTTGGAGTAACTTTGAAAGACGCTGGCGATGGCGAGGACCGACGACACAAGACACGTTAAAAAAAACGACAAAACGCGGCAAAAAGCTGTGCACTGTTACCCCTGAGTAAGGTTAAAGACGATTCCTGAAGTTTGTGCCCTGGGAGATAACGCGCCTTATGTATAAGGCCGAATAAGTCGAACTTAAGGAAATAAGTTTGAACTTGGGCGACACGCATGCGCAGTTGAGATAAATCCGAACACATCTTCCCGACTCAAGTCTTTAGGAACTCTCTATTAACTCATCGGTTGGAACATCTGGAACTTGCAGATGGAAACACCGCAAGCGCTAGCATTGCATTGGTCACAGCACGCACAAAACCATCAAATAATAACCTGTTACACGCCACGCCAGCTTCGTTAAGTGTACCTACAATCATAGTGATTATTGTTTCCAGAAAGAACAACTTCAAAAACAACAACACTCTATAAAGAACAGCTGCTCTTTGTGAAAACAGAAAAAACGAAAATGAGACCTTAGTAGGCTTACAGCACGTTTAGCGTGAGAGTTAGCAGAGAAATGACATTTTAGGGAGGTTCCAGAAGGTTTCCTACAGTTTGAGTTCAGAAACTCATCACTGGCAGGTTCGAAAAATTTTTCGAATTGAGTGCGGAGAGTTTTTATTTACACCCGTGGCGGTGGGAACATGGTACGGGAATTGAGTAGCAGAAGTGAAGCTGCTTGGAACTGAGTTTTCGTGCGCAATTGGTATTTTTTTGTGCCGAATACATTACGAAGCTCGCCGTGCTTGGAACAAAGCTAGTGGGAACTGTAGAGGGGGGATCTTGCCAGCCTAATGTCTATCGGTATTTGGTAGGTACTTATACAATACGCACAGGCATTTTTAGTAGGAGGAAGCTCAGTACACACCACCAGTTCTTGTTATGACGGACGCAAGAGTAGAGAAAACGCTGATGCAGTAGATTATCTCCACAGGTGCAGAAAAGCTCCATATCGCTTTCATTTTCGGATTAGTGTAGTGCTTCTTCACACCTAGACCACCCAGAACTGATCCAAACTTGGTTGGTGACGTAGGCGAATTGACGAACCTATAATATTCACTTACAGTATGGTACATGAGTGTGAAGCAAGTGTACAAATTTGAATAGTTTCAACCCACAGTTGTTGGCCATGCTTTTTTTGGCCATCTTTTATGTTGGATAATCAACAGCCCTCATTGCAGCCTGTGGTGATCAGCTGCTCCCTAACACTATGTAAATAGCGTCGCTTGCATAATAAGCCGCGTCTAACGGCTTCCCAGAGCGGGGTTCCCCTACCCCTCTCTGGGGATGTATCAAGGGGTATAAAAGAAGCTGTGAACTGCCAATAAATTGTCATTCGACCACACAAACCGACTCAAGTAGTCTCGTGTATTTATTTCTACTTTTAGCTCCCACTGGATCATCACACTGGTCACCCCGACGTAGAACACGCACCTTCACCTTCGCATCGGCTTCTCGCCTACCACGATCGCCGGCGAGGCGGCGGCGCCCGACGACGAACACGCAACCTTCACCGGCTTCCGGCCTTCTGCGAACAGCGTCCCGCCTTCTCGCTTCCAGCGACGGCTCAACACGCACCTTCGCCGGCTTCCCGCCTTCTGCGAACAGCGTCCCGCCTTCTCGCTTCCAGCGACGGCTCAACATGCACCTTCGCCGGTTTCCCGCCTTCAGCGATCAGCGCCCCGCCTTCTCGCTTCCTGCGACGGCTCAACACGCACCTTCGCCCCGGCCTTCTGCGAACGCAACACCGGCGATGTTAATACACCTCTCGCCCCAGCTTCTCGCCTTCTGCGATCTTCAGCCTACGGCGACAACTCGACGTGAGACACGCACATTCGCCCCGGCCTTCTGCGAACGCAACACCAGCGATGTTAATACACCTCTCGCCCCGGCTTCTCGCCTCCTGCGATCGACAGCGAACCGCCTACGCCCACCACTCGTCAGATCCACGACCAACCAGAGAAAATCTCGTTTTTCCCGCTGCTTACTTAACGAGAGCGACCATCAACGGAGCATTCATTCCTCGGATCTACACCTTCAGGAACAACAAAGAAGAAAATGAAGACCAGAGCTACGAAGACACCGGAACCGCCTCATACCCTTCTCCCTCCTCCTCGTGTGGCTACCGTCAACGAGGAGTTGCAGGTGATCCAGCACCACCGACAACCGTGGCCTTCAACGCAGCCTCTCAATAGGACCACCGTCTACAAAGACCTTCCAGTAGCTTCGAGAGATATCGAGGAACATTTTACACACGTAAAATTACTACTCGATACTCTAACAAAATACGGCCTCCAAGTCAACAAGTCGAAGTCTCAACTAGCCCGCACCTCCTTCGAATTCCTCGGCCACATCGTATCACCCAGCGGCGTTACACATCTGCCCGATCGAACGGCCGCCCGTAAGCGACATAATAAACGCCTACTACACTGCTCTCACGACTCCGAAGCCGCCTTCGAAGCAACGAAACATGTCCTCGAAAGAGCTGTAACACTGGCACATCCTGGCCCGACTCAGCACCCCTGCCGTACTTATCTACAGCTCTACAGCACCCGGTCTTCCATCACAAACACGGCCTATCACACCCTGGGACACAGGCCTCTCCCGACACCGTCTTCACTGGGACCCAGGCACAGCCGTTATTCCAGGCGAGGCCAACGTCACCTGCTCCGGCACCTCCTGCCTCGCCATTCAAGCCGCCTCGGAAGATCACCTCTTCCAGCCGCCCGTTCCAGTGCTCTCCGAGACATCGCCCTCGACGCTTCCAGCTGGAACGCATCCGAGCACGTTCACGCATCCCACACCGCAGCCGCCGCTAACACACGAAGGCGAGACACCACGAACTCCTCAAGCCACCCACCTACACGGCAACTACACAGCTCACACTCAGCCTCTTTCACCAACAACGACGCCTCATCAACAAGATTCATCGTCATTTACATAATTGCAGTATTTAACTTCAATTCTGGGGGGAGCAGTGTGGTGATCGGCTGCTCCCTAACACTATGTAAATAGCGTCGCTTGCATAATAAGCCGCGTCTAACGGCTTCCCAGAGCGGGGTTCCCCTACCCCTCTCTGGGGATGCATCAAGGGGTATAAAAGAAGCTGTGAACTGCCAATAAATTGTCATTCGACCACACAAACCGACTCAAGTAGTCTCGTGAATTTATTTCTACTTTTAGCTCCCGCTGGATCATCACACAGCCTTTTGCAACTCTTGCGATTAATAAAACCTCTATTTTTCAGTTACTTTATCATTTCCCTTCAATGAGCATATTGCCTGACTGTAACTTTTTAGGACATTATTAGTTTATCTATATTTGGATAAATGGTACCTACTCTAGGTTCTCTGGGTAGGTATTATGTAATAACTAGTCAGAAAGCGCGTTATAGTCAGTGCAACTAGGGCCAGTAGCTGGGGAGTCCCCTCACCCAAATTTGAGCCTCGTGGGTTGAAAACGAAAAAAAAAACGCTGCAAATCCCTGCACAACGGTTTATTATTTTGTATAGAATACCCTTGTGTTACAGATCACAGCTCTATGTATAGATAACCCGTCTATATAATATGATATGTACTAGTATATACATATTATGTAGATCGCAGACCCTCCGTAGGTTAGTACCTAACCCCGTACTCGTTACTAGGTACCTACCTAAATCACGAGTTAAATGTTGCTAAAATAGTTCTGCCGATGACAAACAGTACCTAACAAAAAGAAACACACATAATGAAGTTCTGAAAAGAAATTGTTGATGAGGAGTGAAAAAAGTTGCAAAAGTACCTACCAACAAACTCCAGCCCCTTCTACGTAGATGGTATAATGAACCGTTGTGTAATAATTTACCGTTGAGTAATGATTTACCGTAGTAATAATTTACCCATCAATAATACTTCAACGTTTGTTCAAGTTTCACTACCTACCAACAAACTCCAAAAGAGCCATCATTTTTCAAATTAAATAATATCACAGAACAACCAACTCGACTTCATACTCCGCCAATATAATCAGGTGATCCCTACCAATGATTGGCCGTATTCACAAATTCCTATTGTGGGCGCGTCTCTGGTTACGAGATTTGGTTTGAATTGTATACAATTTCATTCACACTGGAGTCGAAAATGCCTGTCGGTGCAAACTTCGGGGCCTTACTGTGAACGAACGGCTGGACGTACGATGCTCCGGATGGTCTTAAAAAACTCGCAAGTTCCAGAACTATTTAAAACCGTAAAAATATTTACGTAAAAAAATTGTATAGGCGTTTTGAAAATTTCAACCCCTATTTTGAACCCCTTAGAGATGACTCACAGTAACGTCGAGCTTCGAGGACCAACTAGACGCCGAACGGAACCTATAACCCGAATTTCATCAATTTTTTTTCATGGTAACTAAGAAAAGTGGCCCGTACGGCGTAAGGCGTACGGTGTACGGCGTACGGCGTACGGCGTACGGCGGACAGACAGAAATATTTTTATTGCAGTTTTGGATTCTACATACCTTGAAACGTAAACCATCAAATTTTGAGGGGGGGTAAGAATTTTTTTTTTCATGCTCGATTCCAATGGTTCATTATTGAAAATAATAAACCAAAATTAGCCTCACAACTTACTCAGCTGATCAGGGTAGGGACCCATTTAGTCATCCTTATTCAGCAGTCCCACAACTTAATGATCCATTCCCCATTTGAAGCTTGATTCATATGGAGCGGTAGACCAACAGAAACGGAAGACAAAAAAGTTCAAATGGAGCGGAATCTTACCGCCGGAAAAATCAGTGTCTACCTAAGCAATGTAGCCACACAAATAAGAACACCAACATGGATAATATTTTATCAGGGTCTAATCATCATAATATATGATCATAATATATGATCCATGGGTCGCTTCAATCAGGTCCGCATGGAAAATATCAAGAAATTGTGACTGTCGACTCCGTTGGTGAGGGGTTGCCATTGGCTCCATCTCGTCCGTCGAGCAGTAGGCCATCAGCCAATCAGATTGCAGAACACCCCTTCCACGTACACAGGTTCTGTAACCTTCAGCTTGATTCACATAGAGTGGTAGATCGATGGAAATGGAAGACGGAAGACTGAAAAGTGGTGGAGGGATGACTGAAGTGGAATGACTGAAATCGTTCAATAGTTCATTTCACATGGACTGAAATAGTTCACATGGAACGGAATGTAACTGCCAGAAAAATTAGTGCCCACCTAAGCAATGTGGCCACACAAATGAGAACATCAACATTCGGGCGTTATCATGGATAATATTCTATCAGGTTTTATATGATCCATGGGCGGCTTTCACCGAGTCTGCAAGGAATATACGAGTATAAAACAATTCAGACCATCGACTCTGTTGATGAGGGGTTGCTGTCAGCTCTGTCATATCCGTCGAGCGGTAGGCCATCAGATTGCAGAATGCCCCTTCCGTGTCTGCAGGTTCCGTAGCCTTTCAGCTCCATGTGAATCAAACTTGAGCCTCTTGAGTGGAAAATGGATAAAATTAGCCCCAGAGCTCAATCAGCTGACCAGGGCAGGGACCCACTTAGTCATCCTTACCCAACAGTCCCACCGAATCTTCATTCCAAAATGGACTGCCTCGTACATACAACCCGTCGTGAAATCTAGTCAATTCTGCTTCTAACAAAGCATCACCCCAGCCACTCTACATTGTCCCCAACATTTTAGAAACCAAACAATCCCCTCGCGAAGGAAAGCCTCATTCATGACGAAGGACGAAGTTTCGAAGATTTTCACATTGCACCCACCGGTGTTTCATGAGCAAGTCGAAAAAACCTCATCAGTGTCCAACAGACGATTTTCCCTGGTGGGCCATGCACGCGCACTGCGGGACTGTGAAGGTAGGGAACAGTTTTCCGCCACATAGGTACTGAATCTCGTCCAGCTGTTCGGCGAGCGTTATTCTGTGAAATCGTTTATGCAGAACTAGTAGAACTGTTTCGCGATTTATATTTCATTTTTTTTGTTAAATAAACTTAGTTTAGTTTAGTTTTGAGCGATCGCGATGGCCGCAAGGGTCCCGTTTACAGTGATTCAGCTTAATCCTGAGGAAGTGCGGGGCGCTATACTACCTCACCCTGAAATAAAGGCCAATGGAGTGATTCATCTTCAAATTTTTTGTACACACGAGGCATCCAGTACAAGAAAAGTGCGCGGAAAAATTATTAATATCTGTAGTTGATAAGGCTGTGAAGGAAAACGTCCCCATCTAACCTAGAGTAGATACTACAACTTGAGCTACTTCAACTTAAGTCAAACTCAGCTAGAAAAAGTGAGCTGAATATGCCATATTTCTATGAGTCAGACCTCACATGTCCTACTGGTCCTGATTGAGTCAGTCACACACACACATACACACGTCCTTTGCGTTTTTACAACAGGATAATTCTTTATTTAGTGATTTATGTAGCACCTAATAGACAGGAACCAACTTTGTGAATCCAACTTTTCGTGGATCAGTGATGAACTCATCATCCACAGACGGACAACCCTTTTGCTTGTACCGTCCAACTACCCTCTTCTCTAGTTGCTTTTCACTACTTCTTCCATTCGTTCACTTCTACGATCGTCGTCTATTCTATCAAAAGCAATAACCCTCTAGTAAACATACTTACCTACATTATGAGTATTATAAATATAAAACGATTGAACCCATTTCATTTCCTGAGCAAAGTACTGGTCACCCACGTTGGTAAAAAATGAGTGTTGATTATTATCAATGAATGAAAATCTCACCCAAAAACGAATGACCACAGAGGTGGAAACATGGTAGGCAGGAAAAAGTTTACAGCTATTGTTAACGCCATAGCTTCTACAGTACAAATGAGGAACGAAGACTTCAGCACCTGAAATCAAGCAAAAAAGCGCAAATACTTGTGAATTAGAAACACTACTCACGGAACTCTAGGTAGCAGAAGATTAACTGATAATCTTCCAAGTTTCAATCAAATAGAACTCCCCAGATAGGTAAGTATATAAGCGGTACCAACCTAACCGTTATGTAGATATTTATCTGGGAAGTTGCCTAATTGGACTATATCGCTGATTTCTAGTTACCCTCATCGCCCGGGCGGTCTTGAACTCGGCACAATTTAATCCCTATAATATATTATACCTATGGAGATATTTGGATTCTGCACCTATTCCTCTGACCCATACATCCACATTTTCAAATTCAGCACCGTGCTGCAGTGAATTCTGCTATCAGCTTTTGAATTCGGCAACGCTTCTCCCAAAAACTGATGAACCGTTTTCCAAGTAGGTACCTATGTACTTTCGTGAATAGTTCCTCATGCATATAATTTCTGAACCAAAAAATTCTAGCCGATTCGTTAAAACGTGAAATTAGGTTGAATTTCGGAGAACTAGTTCCTTAGGACAATATTGTGGGGCAGATCCTTACAACAAAAAATATTTAATTAATAGAACCATTTTACAAATCTAGCGCAGGAGTATTTCAAACAAATGAGGGCATTTCATTTACCGAGGTAGGTGTCTACAGTTTAGCGGCAGTTCGTATGTGACATGTGCTGATTGTGAAAATTCAACTGCCCTATTAGGAATCATCAAAATAGACGTCAAACATGTAGGTACGTAGCTGATTGGGTCTGGTCAGGTATGAGGTATCTAATCGAGTAGGTGGGTATCTCGCACGTTCAAAGAGGTTGATGCTTCAATTGACATCCAGTAGGTATTGTACGGGTTGCTTATCTTATACAATGATACCTTCTCCGTGTATGGCTGTCATTTGACTTTGACTTGGTAGAGGTTTTCTAGATTTCTAGTAGGTTCTTGAATTCGTGAATTTGCCAGGCATACGGCCAAACGTTTTAACATTGAAAATCGGCGTGCCTATCATTCTTCTCCGAAACATCAATCCACCACGACTTTTCAAAGGTACCAGGCTTCCAGTGAAAATTATTATGAACATTATGTTGAAGCTAAAATTTTAAATGGAAAATTCAAAGGAGAAGATGTACTTTTGCCACGTACCTATACCAATGATTCCAACAGATATGCCATTCGAATTCATACTGTTACATAATTATAGTTCACATAGTTATTTTGATTCGTACAGTTTGCTGACGCCTCTACGCATTATGAAACGCCAAATACATACACCTACGCATTATGAAACCACACTCCAACAAATGAAACTCAAGCGAAATCGGAAGTTGAATGTTCAAGAGATCCTTCAACTGAGAGACCGAGTTTGCGCGTGCGAATATTTGCTGTTTACTCCAATTGCAAACACATTGAAGAATGATCATTAGAAATTGAATCCCTCTTTCTACATTTCATGAACTGCGGATTACAAGGATGCGCACACACTATCATCATTCCGACCGCGATGATGTTCATAGTGGTTACAAAGAATTGGGTGCTGATGATATAATATAAGGAGTTCGATCGACAACATCGTAAGTACATCAGTATACATTAAATATACCGAACCGAATTTGTCCACTGATATCTGAATGACAAAATGCGAGTGGAAATTTTGATTTTGGAGGAAATGAAATGTTTTCAGTTCCTACAATGCGCGAAGGCCTCTCTCTAGCTTCGGCAGTGATTAAGCAAAAGTTAGCAAAAGATGGTTGAGCAATCCACATCGTTACATGGATCGATAGATAGATACATAGGTAGTAATCTGTATGTCCATGATTAATATAGCAATGTACATAAAAGGACCACTTCCCGGTGCAAGTGAGTCTCAGAGACTAATTTTGGCATGATGACTACCCTCGGGTGCGAATTAGTGTCCCTACCTATAATGTGTAGATATTTAACCGGTTAGCGGTAACTCCAATCATTTTCCTGCCACTCCTAATATCTGGTTTGCTCGTAATTTCGTCTTGTTTTCTATCATCAACTCAACGGCTCTTAAACTTTTTTAGCTGGACCTCCCCCCCCCCCCCCCCCCCTCAAAACAGCATCACCTCATCAAGGAGAAACAGATTTACATGATTTTCTGGGTGCGAAGTTGATTTAGGCTGGATATAATCAAACGAAGTAAGGAAAACAGAGACAAAAGGCCAACAAGAAAAGAGCGACCAGCTTTACGGCACACTTCAATACTAGGTACATACCTACTTCTTGGAGTCTATGGTGATGACAGAGGCGACAGCAAGCTTGAAATAAATGAAAACCATTTGGACGCCCCGTTTTCCAATATCGTCGACCACACCCAAACCACACTGGCAACCGCCTAAGCATACCCAGAGCGCCTTTTCAGCCATTAAATGGTTTTTATGGTTTTAAATGATCTCATACTATGGAATATTATAAACTATGGAACGCAAATTCATGCGAGATCCCGAGAGCACTCCTTGAAAATCGGACATGGAATTCAATACTCCGTTCCTTTGATACTTCTCAACATATCGCTCTGTAATTAGAAAACAACGTCGTTTAATTTGTAAGTACGTGTATTTCTGAAACAGCTCACGATACCACGGCACCAGGAGGTGCTTCTTGCCTTTTCTGAGGGAACTATCGTAATGAGGCATAGACGTCCATTTTTTTTAATTCTTTAAAATTTTTACGTCGGAGATCTTTCCAAAAAGGTGCTATATGAAAAAAAAACCACAGTCATGCAGCATGGCTATAAGAGCGAATTTTCGAAGTTTTCGGCATCTTCCTCCTCCGCCTAAAATTTTCTGAAAATTAATTTTCGGTCAATGTTTTCCCAACTTGATACCATACAAAATTAAAACAGGAGTAGTTTTACGCAAAGTAAAATTTGGGGTGGAAGGAGGGGGAGGGGGAAATCAAAAATGTTTTGAATAAGTACCAGAAGAGTAGGTATTGGGTACGTAACAAATTTTTTGTTCCATTTTTTGCCGAGTAACACCTCGGTTTGTAGATTTTCCAACGCTGAACACGATGGTGAAGTCAGAATTGCGATATCCCATTCCGTTATCAGATTAGAGCAGACGAACCAGGAAGAACATCTCAAGAAATAACCACGTTCCTTCATCTTCAAAGTGATCCAGTTTGAGAATGGAATGAGATATCGCAATTCTGATTTCACCATCGTGTTCAGCGTACAAAAACCTTTAAAATGAGGTGTCACTTGTCAGACTGTTTCATTTTGGGAATTTATGGGTAATTCCCCCCCCCCCCCCCCCTAAAACTCCCCCTTAGAGTGACCCGATTCTGCCCATCTTCGAACTTAGCCTGTCGATTGCCAAGACAGATTTTTCGTGCAAATTTGAACTTTTTATCTCAATTCTTTCGAGAGTTATCGTCTGGAATGACACATACATATATAAATATATATATATATATATATATATATCGAGGGTCTCACGGCAACTCCCCACATCGTCATTTTGGGCAAAATGAGTTCTGCATATCATTAGACGCGTCTTCTCACGGCGGATCGGTCTAACTAAGTAGTTCTAATAGAAATTGCTAGAGGTAGCGTGCATCGTCGTCAAGGTAAACACCCCTTATCGTCATGGCATCAGTAACACACCACATCGCCAGTCCAGTTGGTGATTTAGCTGCTACTCACGGGCTCCAGCGGCGCCAGGAAGGAAAAGTAAGTTTTCCACAGTTTTTCATGTTATTTTTGGCGTTTTAATTGTTTCCCCTTGTACATGGGTAGTTTTCTCAGACATAAAGACTCCTCATTAGAAAAACTTCTCCGTTTTTCGAAACATTTTCGATGGGGGAAGAGCGAATTGACGAAGTGGGGTGTTGCACTGCAACATCTACGACGATGAGGGGTATTGCTTGAGGGATTCTGGGCTCCTTTTGTCTGAATTGTTACCGAAACTATGATAAAAGTGAGTCGAATTTTCGTGCCTATAAAGTATTTCTCACAGGGAATTTCGGAATGTTTATGATGACGTCTGGGTCTGGGCGGAGGTGTAGAAATGATTTATTGTGAGTCGTGAGCTGAAAAATCGGGTGATTTGGGGTTGGTTTTGTGAGGGGAAAATTTGGTGTTTCCTTCTTTCAGCTTCGTGAATATCATACTCCAACTATTTACATTCCGAACGACTCAGCCTTTCAAAAAAAAACCTACATCTATGGGCGCGGTGTGCACCAAATTCTCTCTATTACAGAACTGATTGATACTGCTTGTTGACCCTATTTTTAATCCTACTTGTTGATGATTGAACTACTTGTTTTAACGATTCACCTTTATCTTCTTATAGGGTGGTAGCAAGATGGACAGTGGGAGTGAAACAAACCCATCGGGGGACGAAGACAGCTTTGAGAGTAGCTCCAGTAGCTCCAGTAGCTCTAGAGATTTCAACCACTCAATGATTTATACATCTATTCGCCCAGGAAAAACAGCTGGAGACCCAACAGTCACTGACTTAAGGGTGATTCAGTACAATCCCAATGGTGTGATCAAGTATAAACTGTATTATTCCGACGAGCTGACCACATTGCCACAACGTCCTCGACAAGTAGCTCCCGTTATTACGTTTCCCACTCTCTTGAACAACCCTCTCCTCATAACGTTCGATAAATATAGAGATTTGCAATCGCTGAAACCGATGTTACCGCGGGACACACATGATTTCTCTATGATAAACTACCACATGACGACAGGAGCCAAAAGGAAATGAAAAGAAAACAAAAAACGCTGCAAAGTCCTTGTCACATGGGTTTATTATTCTATTGGACATACCTACAGAAATGCTGGCTGTTCATTTATTGTTGCTTTCATGTAAAATAATTGAAATAGCTATTTCTGATGGTTTCCACCAATTTTGGCCCCCAAAACTTAAATTAGGTGGTACGCTCCTTTTTTTTAATTATCGTTGATCATTGGTACTGCCATTTAATCGTCTTGATCCACGTTTTGACACTTTTCCTAGTGTTATTCTACAAATTGATGGTGATTTCAGACGATTTCGCAGGTTTCTGACTCATAAAAAATCCATTTTGGGAGCTGAACATCTGGTACAACCTCAATTTTCCACTCCTTAGTCGACAATCGACAATCGACTTCACATTCGGTTTTCTCGTCCAAAAAAAACATGGAAACCGATAGGTACCTCAAAAGCTCATGTTACCAACATGTTGCTAAAACGCAAAAAGTACCTATTTTTACACACATTTTCACTCATAACACCCCTGTATGTATTCCGATCGGGCTGAAAAGTTTCGGGACACAACTAGGGCCCTGAAAGACTAATGAGTACCTGAAAGAATTTTATTATGTGCGTTGTCCAACTTACTGATTTTAAATTGTTTAAAAGAGTTCCTAATAATGTGATCTAAGATTATGTAATTCAACTAGTTAAAGATGTCTTCTCCTTTTAATAATTTGAGAGAATACACATAGTTTGAAGTTTACGTGATGTTACCAACCAGTCAATAATAAAACAGTTGTTTGAATGAAAAAAGAAACTGTTGTCGAAACTTTGTGGATCCCAATCAATCCCACTTCTGTTAATTTTCTTTTCTGCTTCTAGGTATGCTAGCAGTAGGTAGGTGCTGAGCAAATCAGATTGTAATATCCTATTATAATTCTACCTAGGTACCTAATTTATTTACTTATTCCTTAGTATTCAGGATGCTAATAGGTTCGGAAAACGAAGCTGTCGATTTATTCTGCAATTATACTGAATGAGTCTTTATTAAGATGGATCTTAAAAAATGGTGACCAACACCCCCTATCGTCACAGCTCTGATGATCAACACCCCACGTCGTCATGTTTTTCGGGAAAAATACATTTTTTTATAAAATGTCCTCATTATTCGATTAAAATAGGCAGTCTGGTTGTAAAAAGCACAGGGGTACGGGTGCAAGTTTCGTAGGAAAGTAGAAAATCATTGGAAGATGGTTTTTCGGCTCCCCTGAAAAGTCGCCGAAATGACGATGTGGGGAGTTGCCGTGAGACCCTCGATATATATATATAATTATATATATATATATATATAATTTTTGGTGTCTTTCGGCAGTGAATTCAGGATGGTCTGAAACGGATTTTGGTATAAAAATCTTTCGGAAATTCGAGTTTTAAAAATTTTGGACCGAGAACAATAGCTTCCTTTTCTTCGAAAATTCGCTAAAACCAGTTATTCCAAATGAAAAATGTATAATATAGCTAAAGTGGTAGAGCATCAAATTCTGCGTTCAGAGTACCCCTGTTTATATTCAAATATTTAGTTAAAAATTTCAAGGTTTTACCTAATCAATTATGCTGTCATTTTTGCCTAGCAGTCCCTCCTGGACCATCATCATACTGGTACGTAACTGTACACACCGATTGATGATAGCCTTCAAGTTAATCACCTCTAAAACTAAAATATATCACACGCAAACGATGGTTATGATATTGAGCACCGATTTGTTAATCGGTATCGCGTAACTTCACGCGAAATCGGTTAGCGTTCAATGGTGATACGTTTTATGGAGCAGTGACTAAGGGAGGGGGGATTTTCGCAGTGTGAGATTTTACGATAAATTGAGAGCTTTTCAACGAGTGACTAACGATTTTCGTGAGATGAAACTAACGAGTTAGGCACATTTGCCTAGATACAGATTGGTTGTTCGGGAAAAACCATTAGGTATGTGCGTCACACTTTTTCTGACGTGACCCAAAATTCGGCCTCACCCCCAGGAAAGAAACATATTATAGGGTATCTTCTACCAGTCTATGTTAACTAGATAATTTTCTGCTATTTGATGTAGAAATCGTGTCTTTTAAGGGTCGTCTTTTCGTATGGTTTTGTATATGACGCTGCCGTCATTTCCTAGTCTCCTTCTACTTGTTCGAGTTCTCGGTCTTCATCCGCGAAGAGGCGGTTCCTGCCTTTATGCCTGTCCTGAGGTCCCTGTGGTTGTGACCCTAAGGTTATGAGTGTATTCGTAGGAAGGCCAATTGTTCAGTTGTTTGTTGATGGAGCTTCTTGGTATTCTTGCGAGATGCTCGAAGACCGTTCTCGCCCTTCCTTCGCTGGCAGGCAGCCATTCCTTCGGCGTGTGGGCTCAGCTCCAACTCGCGCAACCGACGTGGAAGCGACCTCGGCTAAACAGTCGCTTCCCAACACCTCTATCCATAATTCATGTCATTTCTGTGTTTGACGAATACATTTGGCAATTCAATTTGGCCGATAAAAATTAAGAAAAGAAACCTTCAGCGACTTCTTAGGAACAAAAAATTCCTCGGTCGAAACCTCTCCTGCTTCAGCAGTAAATAGTAAACAATATAAACAGTACTGTTTCAAAAAGAAACGTGCAGCGAATTTTTAAGAACAAAAATTCCTCGGTAGAAACCTCACCTACTTCAGCAATAAATAATAAACAGTATAAACAATACTGTTTCAATTGACAACGGTCTTGACCGAAGTAATAGATTCTACTATAACGTAAGGGATGGATAAAGGTATGAGTATGCCTCTCACATAAAATGTTATCAGACCATTTTAGGTAATTAGGTATTTGAAAATGGGTGATGTTACAGGCACTGGAATAGTTGAAGTGTACTAACGTAGGTACATTTTTCCAGTTATAATATTGAATTTATTTGGGTAATATTCAAACATCCCAATCTTCACTTGATCCTGTTGAGAAATCATTTTCAACTTTGTCCCAGGCTTAGACATTTTCGTTTCAGGGTCTTCTCTTGCAGCTAAAAGGAGAGCACAAATTCTACTGTTTTCATAATTTGCCACCCGAAAATTAGTCTGCCGCTCACTTATCGATGTCATTCCTAACTTTTATCTCATACATTGCTTACCAGTCACATCAATAGCTGTCAATTGACTCTCCCGTGCGTTGCATAGAATAGTAGGTATTAGTTTGAGTTTTGATTGAGTCCCGAAATTTCGTGATTTCAACCAATTCGAAATCAATTAATCAATGTACACTTTAATGGAATTACTTTTTTGTGTGTAGAGAATGCAATTTTCTTGCTGCAAAAATCGCAGATTTTTAATATTATTCTTATAGCCCATCTTTTGATCTGTAACTCATGCATTAGTAATTGTCCTAATGGCCAACCTTACGATTGGTTTCGCGCCCTCACGACCTTAGATTTTCGTAATCAGTTAGATGCCTCATAAAATTTCAAGATTACACCATGAATGGCTAGTTTTCTTGTTTAATATATTATTTATTCCCTCTCGCATCAAATTTTCTTCAGCTACCCATAACATAAAATGGGAAATACTTAATAGCTTTTTTCTCCTATTTGTTGTTTAATGCACAGTGTACGTGCTGTTATACAATGTTACTCACTCATAGCAGGAGCGTTCCTTAGAAAACAACAATTAGCAGGAGCGTGGATTTTATTCCTTAGAAAACAACAATTTTCCACCGTTGGGGAAGTTATGAGTATTTTTTACCGGCTAGATGCGCTGAATATATTCGTAATCGGGGTCAATTCTCAAGAAAATGCCGTTAGTTACAGGGTTATAAAAGCCGGGCTAATGATAGGGGGGAAACCCGCGAGGCGTCGCGTAGTGGATCCGAGATGTGGTCGACATTTTCGAGATTTGAATCGCCTCGTAAACCCGGAATTACGATTCTAGTTCCCAGCCACCGAGTGCAGTTAAAATGTAAGTTTGAAATAAGGAGCTTGGGATTAATCTTCGACATCATTCAATGTCCGGAAGAGCCGAGGATGGGGAGTTTTCGGTACCAACATTTAATTAATAAGTACCTACCTTTGTTTTCACGATTGGCAGTGGCTGAGACTTCGTGGCCATACGGATTTAGATTCCTATTGGCGTTGTCAATGTAAGCCACAGTTATCTGCTGAACGCGTTGTTACTGTTCTGAAAATGTATAAATATGTATCTATCTGTCTTTTAAAATAATCGTTGATCGATTGAGTTATCATGCGTTGGATTCTTGCATTTCGACATCAGATTCATCAGATTCATTAAACTTGAAAACCAGCCAAAAACGGATTAGTGGAAGTCGCAATGACGTCGTTACGCTCTCTTTCCACCCGTTTTTCGCCACCATCCAATCATAGGATAAGTTGGTACGCCTCATATAACACCTTTGCGGAAAGCTCTGACCCGGATCACGATAAAACAAAACAGGTGGAACTGCTCTTTGTGAGTGATCGTTTTTCGTTTTTCTTTTAGATATATTGGATCCTCGTTCTTGTTTGTCGTGGAATAACGAGGCCGTGCTTCATTTGTTGATTTTGTTTACAATTTACTTGCCTCTGATAATCCTTGAATAACTTAGCTTGATAACAAGTGAAAGCAGTCCGTCAGTATAATGTCCCCCTCCCCTGCCCCGTTCGGTGGTTCGGTAATTGATAATGAGAGAGGGAATCAAACAATAAACAGGCGGCTGGCCGGTTGGAACTCAACCCCTTTGTTTTCATTGAAACGCGACTCTTCTCGTTCCAGGTCGGCCGCGTCATCGTTAGCCCTCAGAGTGCAGGAACAATGAGGAGCTGTTGGTGAATTTCAGTTCCGGGGTGGGAGGTAGGAGATAATGGTCAACGTTTAGGGCCTTCTGAAGCGAATTAATCCAAACATAATTTATGGAACCACAATAACTCAGGAGTGGAGAAGGGTTGTTCAAGGGCCTGGTCCATTCAAATACAACCGTCCCAAACCTCCTTTCTATTCAGGAACCTAATAGTTTCTATATACTTATCTGCCCGTCCCTGTTCAAATAGGTAAGAATAATAATAATATACCTTTTGCAGAAAACCCCGACTGCGGAAAACCAGTGTTTGGAAGAGTATTGAACGATTATATTATTACAATCCATCAAGAGATTATGCCGTAAAATATCAATTTATTTAGGTATCTACGCCATAATCGTACCAGCGTGAGTTGTTGAATTGCTAGTGGAGTGGTCGTCCATGAATGTATCAACTTTATAATGAAGTAGTTAGGTCAAAATGATGGTTTTTATGTCAGGAGAACCTTATGCTGAAATTATTGGACAGTAGAGCAACTAATCAATCGCATTTCGAATCCCATATTCGCTAATGTCCTCAAAGGCAGCCTTAAAAATTATTATTGAGCCTATTTTCATGAATGCCTAGGGAATATTTCGTAGGTTCAATAGTACAACCATTTATTCATGTCTTGATAACAGGAGAATTAATTGTTTAAATGTTTAAAAAAAAGCACATTATAGAACAGTCTCGTTCGTTCGGACTAACAGAGACCAAAGGCATTCCGGATAATGTGTAATATAATCCGGGTAATATGAATTTCCGTTTATTACGATTAAAAAACTAGGTTTTTTTATGAGTCAGCCCACGTATACGCCCTCTGACACTGTCGTAAAGCTTTCTAAAACTCAACAAAAAGCATTTTATTACCATAATTGATTGTGTAATCTGTGTAGGAACTGTACATTGAATCCAATTAAAAAGTGAATATATGACGTAGCCACTTACAGTTACGTTCTTGCTATCATGGTTAAAAATTATCATCTCAAGTGAACATTGAATTTAAAAAAATCTACAAATCTGATCCCGATCAACGAAGGCCGGATAAACGAGGTTTTACTGTACGTGTTATCACTTCAGTGCAATACGAACAACTTTATTTATGGAATTAGGAAGGTAACGTTTTTATTTCTTCAAAGCACTTGAATGATTTACCTATATTCCTGCTCAGATTAAATCCGCATGTCAAAAGCTGTGAGAACCGTGGTGTTTCTAACCGACTTAAAAAAATGAGGAGGTTCTCGATTCGACCTGTTTCCATTTTCTCTCTCTTTTTCTAAATTATTTTAAATGTTTGTCCAGAGATTATTCCGAAACTACTGGACCGATTTCGATGAATCTTTTTTCAGATTAAAGAGGATCATCCCGGTGGTCCCATCCTAGTTTTGTAAGTAATAAACGTAGTACTTGGCCTGTTATAGGGCAGTTGAACTCTCCGATTTCTAATGCTTCGACAGTCATTGCGCGATTTGACGATAGGAAACAGCATGTCAAAGGCTGTGAATAACCCAGTAGTGATGGTATCAGTACTTCATATCATGAGCTATATTACTGAGCTAGTATTACGTCACTATTATTTGGCGTTGTGATAGAAAAGTTTAAGTAGGTACCTACTACCTAATTTTTTTAAATTGTTTAAAAAAACCTGCACTGAAAAACGCACAAAAAATATGAAGTAATTCATACCTTTTCGAAACTAAAATATTTTGATCATTTATTGATCGCACTAAAAATCAAAATGAAATGAACAATTTAAAAAAAAAAAAAAATAAAAAAAAAGATAGAAAGAAAGAAAATAAACCGATTCGAAAAAGCTATACAAAACTAAAAAGCAAAGAATATTTTTTACTTTTTGCTTTGTGGTAAAAAACATTTTGTATGCTGAAAAACCGTTCTAAATAATTTATTCAAAGCCTATATAACAAAATTTTTGAAGTCGGCACCAAATTTTAACTAAAAACCCCAAACGCAGCCTCATGCTGTATCCCTTGTTTTTTATACATTTTAATTGAACTTCGGCACCGACTTCAAAAATTTTGTTGTATCGCCTTTGAATAAATGATGTAGGTTCAGCATAAAAAATATTCTTTACCAAAGAAAAAAGTAAAAATTATTCTTTACTCCTTAGTTTTATACAGTTTTTTACCTCCAAATTTTCTCAATTGGCTCATTTCTGTTGTACAAGTTTACCAGCCATTTTTTTTCCAGATACAGTTTTCATTCCACATACTGGGTACCTACCTACCTAGTTAGTTGTACATATTAATTTTTAGAATAATTGTGTCAGTTTCAATTCTCGTTTCTAAATGATTCATTAGGAAAAGGGAGATAATTCCCATGTAATCTAATAAATAAATAAACGTTTTCCTGAAGTATTTAGTTTTCTATTGACCCTCTTGTTATCCATACGCACTTGGGATGATGTTGTTCTACGTTACATTGTTCTACGATGTAATGAAATACGGGCTAGACAATAGCGCTACCAATGACCATATTGTCGCTCTACATATTTCTCGTCGACTCCCCTTTACTCAGCAAGGAACTAGCTCAAACACCAGGCCTTTGTGAATAAGGACGCCCGCATCCGGTCACAGTACGACAGTAATCTCTTCTCTTTACAAGAATTATAGCTCGTTCAATTCCATACATCCATAATCCATCCTCGTCTTGAATACCAACTACCCTCAGAAGCGAGAGAATATCGTATTATTTAACAAAATGCACTTCGAGATGGTATTTGGGGTATAGGTACGCAGCTATTACAAGTGCCTGACAGTATCGGGATAAGATTACTCAGCGTATTAAGCACCGAAAAGAGGACACGCTACGTGGGTTATGGGAAGTGGATTGCATTCGAAGTAGAGATACCTACATACTGGTTCTATTGGTACTACTTCTTGATGAAGTCGACGGTGTAGGAGTTACTCGGCGTTCAGTGCCAGGGAAAATCTTCGAGTGTGCTACAATCCATGCAGCTTCGTTGGATAACCCCACCGCTTTCAGTGAGTGGTCGAACAGTGAGAAAACCCAAGTGAAGCAGGAACATACGTGTGGCAAAAATAAGTATACCTAACTTTGATTTTTTGGGGTCACTAAACTAATTACAGACGTGTCAAATACCTACATCTGAGAAAAATTATATTTAAACATATAGGTACCTAGGTAATTACTTTGGATTTTATATTCTGGCACTTGGTTCATTTATTTAGGTTTTGAGATGCTTCATATTCCACAAGTCAGGTTTTGATAATGCAAAGTGATCTGGTTTTCAGTTTGTGGTTTCCTCGCGTGTTTTTAATGAGATAAATGTAATGGGTATTTCTAGATAGGTACCTCCATTTCCTACCTTAATTCCTGTTCCATACCTTAATTCTTGATTAGTTGACTATTCAAACTGGAGCGTTTAAAAATATAGGTTTCCTCAAAGAAATACTCGGGTTTACATGCATTGGTGAAAGCAATGCATGTAAACCTTTTTTCCATTTTATTATATTTTTTGTTGGCATCACAGCAGGTTTGCAGTAGAGCGTTGAAAGATAGAATACAATGAATTCTGCGGATTGCATCGTTTGATCATGTTCTGCCCCAGAGTCTGCTCCCGCGGATAAACCGCCGGGAGTTGAGCTTTGAGCGCTACGTCAAGGCCTGATTAATCTTTGCAAAGTTTAGGGAAATCCACTCAGCTCAACTTGCGGGAGACACAAGTATAATGTTTCTTTAGCTCATTACATTTATAACACCTACCTACAGAATTACTCGTCCCGGCTTCACCTCCACGCTCCGCAAGGCGAAGACGTCTAACCGCGAAAAACCTTCATCAATCTCCTCCCTTTCTTCAATAATTACAAGCGAGCGCCTTAACTCCTACAGGCCCCCATTCGGCAAATTGCTATCTCCGAGAGAGGCTTTTCAGCGTCCGTTAATTTCATTTATCTCGAGCTCTTCGGACTACGCCACCACCAGAGAAGCGATTGTTTGCGTGATAACATTAAGTGCCTCGAGTAGGTACATTGTAATGCTGGACATTGTCCAACACATTGTCAGTACATTTTCGTTTGTGTCTGTCTCACTCTGTCACACTGGAACTGCAGAGCCCAGAGGTTAATTATGCATATTGTAAACAAACTATGTCACAGGACAGTATTAATTTGGGTTACATAGTTAAATTGTAACTTAATAAGACCTTCATACGGGCTGGATTCGAGAACCATGAGACAATTTCTGTCTGCTGACGCCGTCCGCTGTACTTCGAACTGTTCTTAGTTATTACCACGAACCAAAATTAATGAAATTTGGTTTCTAGGTTCCATTTGGGATCTCGTTGGTCCGCGAAGGTCAGCGTAAGTAGTGGCTGAAATTTTCAGAACGCCATAACTCAAAAACTTTCAACTGAAGGATATGGTTTTTTTTACGTTTTCAAATTGATCTCGAACATGCGGATTTTTTTTTAGACCATCCGAAGCATTTTACGTCCAGCCGTTCATTCACAGTAAGGCCCTGAATTCTGGCTTCGTCAACATGTGTGGATGAAGCGGTGCATACATCCAGCCCAGATTGCATTGCTAGGGAACACCTGATTATAATCACGCTTGGCTGTATGTTAATACGTTCTTTTGTAACCTGAATAAATAACATGCAAAACAACAAATAATTATAGGAGGATTCTCGAATCCACCGCATATTTATGAAACTGTAATTGCATGGCCTGCTCCAGTACTCGATTAATAGGGCTTTCCCGGGGGAAGCATGAGGATAGGTATTGAATAGAGAAAACAGTGAAGGGGCATCATTACTGAAAATAATAAACCCTTGTGTAACAATTCGCGGTCAGTCATACGTAGTAAACGGCTTCGGTGTTATTGCCTTAAACTATCTGTATATTTCTCATCTGTGTCAAACTGGTTCAATAATAGACAGACTCAAATGTAATGCGTAAAATTCTTGGAACCTGTACTCTCTCATAGTTTGAGGCCATCAAGTTAGATAGGGAGGCATTATTCTGGCACGCTCCCATTTCTGAAATTCCATTCGACCTCGCTCTTGAATTTAACTTCAACTATTTGGTTACGTCTATGCTGTATCGTCTCTCCATTCAAATCTAACTGGTCTGATTCTCAAAATTCCAGTGAGATCAAGTAACATATGTGGCTGCTCAAGAGAACCCACGTTTTGAGACCCCTCAAAACTCTCAGTGTCATCCAAATCTCAACGTGTGCCCCTCTCCGAAGGCCAACTCCTCCCGATCCGGTTGTTCAGATGGTAGATTTCAAGTTGGACTGACTCTGAATACTCCCCAAGTTCCATCTCATTCGGCAAATCTGTATGTTTCATGTGATAACAAACATACTTGCAAACAGAAAACAGACTAAATAGAGAGCGAATTGGTCAGTGTATCCTGACTGACAGAATGATTTTTAGGTTTATTTCGCCGTACCCCCCCCCCCCCCCCCGCCCCCTCGATTGCGGCCCTACTACACACCCATGCAATCAGAAACGAGTCAGGATAACGTTGATATGTGTAATCCGCCAATGGACCCATAATGGGCAATCCTATCAATCCCATGCTCAAACTAGAAAAGTACTACTTATCTAATTACCTTACATTTCACTATCAAACAATGCATACCTAGTCCATTCAACCCTAAATCAGGATCTCCTTTTGTCAACGCGAACTTTCGTCTCTCGATTAAACAGTATTAATGGGAGCTCAGCTATTGATGTTCTAAAAAAGCCGAATGCTGATCATACTACGTAATTTACTCCCACTTCCCCCTCGAATATCAATGGCATTTCTCTCCGTTTCCACGTTGCATTCATCCTCAGTTGTATCTAAATCACCATATAACCTTAATATTTAATATCTATGCAGAGACCTTTCTACGACTCGCAGTATTAACATACACCACCTATACCTATGGCATCTCTCATATAGATCAACTGAATCGGTTTCATTCAATTTAAACCCCATAACTGCACATAAAAACCGTTTTCGTTAATTCAAAACCTCAAATCACTCTCAAGTAAACTTTGGTTGATTCCCTTCGTACTATCAACAAAGGGCTCATTTCTTTTGTGATACATAAATATGCTTTTCCGAATTACTAATAGATCAGTGAATTTGCACGATCATGTTTACTAATTTTGATGTAGGACTTGCAAAGTTCTTTACATGTAACACGAAAAGTAATCACCAACTGTTTTGTAGTCACTTAAAACAGATATGCACCTGTGCAAGTTATAACTCCTAAGAGGGTTACCAGATATCCCTCGGAAAAAAGATCGTAATGATCCGGATGTCAGAATATACCCTAATACTGGGTAGTTTCTACATAAAACTTATTTTCAGGGGAGTTACCTATTAAAAAAAAAACGCTGCAATGGCCTTGTCGTATGGGTTTTTCTGTTGGGCATACATAAAGAAATATTGGCTGTTCATATATTGTTTCTCTCCTTTGCAATAATTGAAATAGCTATTGTTGATGGTTTCCACCAATTTTGGCCCCCAAAAACATGAATTATGGACCTATTTTTGACAAATTATCTTTGATCATTGATAGTGTCATTTAATTTTCTTGATTCACCTGTTGATATTACTTCTAGTATTATCATACAAATGTATGGTGATTTCAGACAGTGTGCAACGTCCTAGGCTTTCGACTTGTAAAAACTGAATTTTGAGAGCTGAAACTTCCTTAGAACCTCAATTTTCCACTCTTCGGTAAAATTGACTTCATATTCGGTCTCCTTGCCCTAGAAAACAAGGAAAACGATACCTCACAAGCTCGTGCTTATTCGATGATTCTAGAGATTTACCATATTAATTGTTATATTGGGTTATATTGGATTCTCGTTTTCAACGATCATTGTTTACCTATCTGGTTAGTTTCACCAGTTATTGCGTCAGGGGCATTCGAAAAACGGTTGCCAAGTTTAATGGTGCATAGCTTCCGACAACGATCGAAAGATCATTAACACACTCAAACCACGATGAGGTAAAAGCAAAAAGAAGGTAAAATTGGATAGATAATTGGGATTAAGGTTAGCGCATGCGCATTGGCTATACTAATAATCCCATCGCGATTAAATTTATGGGGGGGGGGAGACCATCTAGGAGCTACACTCCAACTACCCACACGTTGAGCAAGTTCGGGCCATTGATTCGTGATAAATTGAGTACCTACCAGTACTGCCTTAAATTTGAGAACTCGATTTCGAGTTTGAGCATGCGGAGTGGCCCAAAAAAATCTTGTGTTTCTGTGTTCTGCAGTTTATAGGGGAGCATCTAGCGTTAACCCCACATGATCTTGGAAAATTTCAGCAAAACCGGATTCGAATTGAGGAATTTATGCGTGTGGCAAGAATTTGCGGGCACACAGACACCAAATCAGATCTGTTGAGAAAGCTCTAAAACGTAAAAGACGAGTGGAAATTCTGATTTCGGAAACAAAATTTCCTCTCAAAATTGAAAACAAAGCCTCCGCTACCTCGGTCGACTCTGAAGCAGAATTACCTAACGCGTATATGATAGGAATTAATTCATACTACGCTATCCATGCACATGTAATTGGGTTGCTAAAATTAACAGGTATTATTTTCCCCTACGTTTGACAGTTGCCTGCCAAACTTTGGAACTAGTTTGTCCCATGTTTAGCAGTTACCGGCTTCTTTCCTGTATTGTTAGCATCCCTTTTCCAGTTTTTGTACTATTCTGAGGCCGAAGGTTTTGATCGAATCTCCTCTGCTCAAATTCTCAAGGTAGGTCAACAAGGTCCTCCAGACGGGCGGATTAATTAGCAATTAGGCTCCAAGACGCTGGGGATAATTCAATTTCATCAAAATGCGAGGGTCGCCTGAGGGAATCCCGAAGCACAAAGCTTGTGCGGTATAATCACTGGAGGGGTAAGGGTAATACCAGAGTAAAATGTAGATAGAAATCAGGATTCATGCATTATAAATGAGAGGAGGGTTGCGACGTTACCGAGGCCAGTTTTTGTTCAAATAGAAATAAACAACGAGTGAGGGTCATCAGTATTGGTCATTTTCGCTAAAATTTTAATTTATTAAGCTTCTGTGAGAGGACTCCCATCGATATGGGAAGATCAACATAGCTAGCATTATTATTTGTTAAGCGTCTCTGAAGAGGGTTTCATTTTTGATAGTTCGCATGATGGAGCATTTTAATGTTGGTTTAGTGAAGTTGATCCTATTAGGCAAAAGCCTCGATTTTAGGATTTGTAATCAGATGTAAAAAACGCTGCAAATCCCTGCACAACGGTTTATTATTTTGTACAGAATACACTTCTTTTACAGATCACAGCTCTCTGTATAGATAACCCGTCTATATAATATGTACTAGTCTATACTCACCGTTGTGTAATAATTTACCCATCAATAATACTTCAAAGTTTGTTCAAGTTTCACAAGTACCTACCAACAAAATCCAATAGTCCATCACTTATCAAATGAAATAATATCGCACAACAACCAACTCGACTTCATGCAGCCATCCTTGATTGTAATCAGGTGCTTCTTAGTGATGATATCCCAGCCGTTAGACCGTTTGATTCACGATCGTGCTGACGAAGCTTTTTGGTGCACACGAACGGCTGAACGTACAATGCTCCAGGTGGTCTCAAAAAATTGTTTAGCTCAAGACACATTTAATATCGTTAAAAAAAGCCATACCCTTCTATCGAAAGTTTTCGAGCTACGGCGTTCTGAAAATTTCAACCCCTATTTTGAACCCCTTAGAGATGACTGACAGTAACGCCGAGCTTCGAGGACCAACTAGACCCCGAACGGAACCTATAACCCGAATTTCATCAATTTTTATTCATGGTAACCAAGAAAAGTGGCCCGTACGGCGTACGGCGGACAGACAGAAATATTTGTATTGCATTTTCGGATTCTACGTACCTTGAAACGTAAACCATCAAATTTTGAGGGGGGAGGGGGGGGGGGGTTAGGATTATTTTTTTTCATGCTTGATTCCAATGGTTCATTATTGAAAATCATAAACCAAAAATAAGAAAAAACCTAGCGTGTTATACAATTACGATTCGTCGTTATAATGATGCAAGTATTACTACTTACTGGGCAAGTATTCCGACAAAAATTCTTACCTGTTTCTTGTCTTGCTTTCCCGTAGTTATTGTGGTCATGATGAAGAAGTCTCCATGTCGTCCATTAGCGGGTCCATCATTATATAACAAAAATGCTTAAATTTCTCATTCGCTGGAAAACCGTGAGACTGGGTATAGTTAGAGATGCCTTGTTATGTGATGTGGAGTGAACGTTAACGTGAGAGCAAGATGCGAGTTCTGATGTCCTTGAGTTCAACGAAGCGCGACTTCCAAAGACGAGATGACAGTCCAGACCGAAGTGAGTTATCCTGCCTCTGTCCCAGTGACAGGCAGCGATAGAAAAAAAACTGATAACACATCGGTGGACGATCTTGACAACCGTGACAGCGTAGGAGACGTACCGCCGTGCGCGAACAAATAAAGGCCAGTAACGCCTTGAACGTCACGTCCAAGTTATGAATTCGCTCACGAATATTTCAGCTGTGATTTGGTTCGTTAGGTAGTGTTCCTCCCATGAAATCTTTATTTGCATAGGTACGAAGAAGTCTGCTTCTTAAATGAGCTCCACGCGTGCCTTGTACACAAACCTCCCGTAAATTGATATTGTAAAACTCCGAATACAAAAGGGCCCGGCAAGGAGAAACCCAAAGGGAGTTAACATAGAGTGAAATTAATGCCCTAAAAATAGAAATGTTCACCTAATTCGAATGATCTGTTTGGCCGTGAACAACAAACCGGTAGGTCTGTGCAAAAAAAAAGGTAAAAAAAGTACCTGTCAACAAAATCCAAAATAACCATCTTTTTTCAGATGATAATGTTATAATGTCATGAAACAACAAACTCGATTTCATAAAGCTGAGCATGATTATAGTAAGCTTTTTCCTGTCAGTGATAGCTGGGCTGCAGTTACGTATACCGTATGATTCGTACTCATGTTCACGGAGCTTTTAGCTTTTCGGTTCAAACTTCGGGGCTTTACTTTGAACGAACGGTTGGACGGGAAAATACCCCGGGTGGTCTCAAAAAATCCTCAAGTTCAAATCTATTTTTAAAAGTTTTGAACTCCCATTTCTCACCCCTTAGAGACGTCTGTCAGTATCCTTATCAGATAGGTAGAACCCAAATGGGACCCACTAACCAAATTTATTAATTTTGATTCATGGTAACTAAGGATCAATCACCACTACCAAAGGGTCATCACTGATAATAATTATTCAGTCACCCAATTTATGAAATTTTTCGTCAAAAAGCCGACTACTTGGCGGAAATCGTGGAAACGGAATTATCAGCATTCCTGGGCTTTTCACTCCTATTTAGAAATCAAGGATTCACCGAAATTGGGCCTCAAACTCACAAGTCAATTAAAATTCAGCAGTAGTAGAACGCATCGAAAAATGAGTACCCACCGACCGTAGGTGGGTTTTTTATTAAATATTTCCAACACCTTGCAAATATCCTGAAAACATTTAATGATCGTAGGTACATTATTTAGAACAGGTACATATATAGATACAGTTAATTTTCATCGTGACAAAATGTGAAGTATTGGCTAAATCTAGGCTCTTTTGTTTTTTGTAATTTGAGAAGTTGCTGAACTCTCTCTTTCTTTGTAAATACTCATAATATCCTATAATTGATCTCGCCTAAAATCATGAAACCATGAAAAATTGAAAATAATTAATTTAATTCCACCAAATTAACGGTTTGGAATGTTCGTACAAATTAAATACGATTAGTACCTTGTGCACTAGAAATACTCGTATGCAAATACGAAATACTCATAGGTAGGTAGGTACTGTTATGTAGCTTCGGTTGTTCAAACCCATTAACCATTACCTGATGAGTAGTTTCAGTTCATTAGGAATTATGGTTTATGTTAGAAACTCAGTGTACTTATCTTTGATGCGACGACCCAACATTTCGTTTGTGCGAGTAGGCAGCACTGTCGCATCGTATTTTGTTACTCTATTTGGGACCTCTGTAGAACGATTGTGGTTATCTGCGAAACTTTCACAGCTGGAAGTGAGGGCACGAGTTTGCATCTTGCTGATACCTCAGTTATTAAAGTTGATAATCGTGTGGTGCCCTCTCTGTGCGGCTTGCCTCTGCGCTGGCATGCCCTTGGACTGAAAATTCACGTGGTATTATGGTAGCCAAGATTCAAGTGCATGCAACTATTTGGATGGAGTTCGAGCTCCTGGCATCTGCAGATTGTGTGGTAACCTACACTAGATAAAGTGAAAATCGACGTAGGTACTTCGTGTTTGAGTTCAAGTACAACTAGGATGTACATCCCGGTTCTTGCTAATCGCATGGATGTGAATGTTCTAGGCTTGATACGTTAGGCGGAATATTCATTTGCTTAGGATAGCCTCAATTATGATTAATTGCCGACTTGCAGCGAACTTCTGGCTCTGTAGCTTCTTCGATCTGTTGACTTGGCATACGTAGTACTTTGTAAGAGTCATAGAAACTCCAATGAAGTTCCGACAACTTGAAGTTTATAGCTGTGATATGACTCCGATCTGTACTTCGCCAATCGTTCCCTTGTTGACTCACACCTCAGTCCACGTTGATAGTTCGTAGGTAGGAAACATAGTACATGCTGCGTCCTCGCTGATGTGTAGTCTAGGCATCCTCTAGTTCTGGAGCCCCCCCCCCCACTCCTTCAACGTGTGCCAACATTTTCATTATACGAATATTCTAATGGTAGTTTTTCTGATCTATTTCAGGAAGATGGACTTGATGCAGCTGTTTTCGTTATTGTTGGCGTTAATGGTGGCAGCGGCGCTTGCTTCAAAAACGGAATCGCCTGAGGAGAAGTCAGTCAGTCATTCGTCTTCTCACCCATGGGTACCCACTACGACGAGCTCACCCACGCCGGGCTGCCCTACAGGGTGCAGGTGCTCTATCAGTTTCACAGGGCCTAAGGTTGTCTGTGACTTCTTGGATCTGGATATCCAGCAGTAAGTATCTCTAGCATATGCCATAATTTCAAAGGTCCCCTTAGGCAAGAAATAAAGGCAGAGGCTACTCAAAACATCAAGATATTCATATGAAAGCATAAACGCCGTAGAAGCGAATAAGTTATTGGATGATCAGTTCTTGTTTCCAGAATAACTATGGGCTCCGCTAGTACCTGTTGAGAATTACTAATATTGAAGGATTACTTACTAGAAGACTACTTGAAAGATTACTTACTTGAAGATTGGCCACTATTAAAAATAGTTATATAAATCCTAGCAATAGCTCAGGTATCCTCGCTTACGGGAGAAGTCAGAGGGAGAAAAGCTTGTCAGAATTGTAAATAATTTGTACCTAATAGCTACTTCGAAACCGTACCTCTCATTTTACTAGTGATTGGCCGAAGGAATAAGATGGTGTTTCTGGCGGCTGGCAAAGTCCTGAAACGCTGAAGTCTGACTCTGTTAATTGAGACGTGAGTCTGAATCAATAGTTATTATTATTTACTCGCAGTAAACCATATAGGTAGTAGGAATAGCACTAGTTTTAGTTGTGATCAGAGCCTTCAAGAGTTGAGAATAGAGAATGAGTGTTCTGTGTCGATGAGTGTTAAACACTTGTCCAGACATTAATAAACCTTACTCTTTTTCCTTATGCGCCCCTCTTCAAAGTTGAGTCGACGAGTGTAGTTATGGATGAGAACAAACAAAATGCAGTTAGGGATTTTTTCTGTTGTTATTATTATTTTAATTTATTTATTTATTCTTCCGGAGCTGCCTTTACTTGTTAGTTTACATCTGTAGGTATATGTATCGTGCTCTGCCATCCTTCCATGCTATATGCATGTTTCTTAGATCCTTCGTCCGCAAATATCCAACTATTATATTGAGAGACGTCCCATGACGTGATAGAGATAACTTTCAGGGAAGATGAGTGATGAAGTGAAATAATATAACTATTTATAATAGAACGAGTAGGATTAAAAGATCCTGCCCCCGCATTAACCCTTACAAAGAAAACACTGCAAGAGTGCTCTGTAAATCACAAATTATGTTACAACACCTAGGAAATGTGTATCTTACGGCAACAGGAAACCAGAGGAAAAGAGTGTGAGTATCGAAATCGCGTTAAATTCGTCGGTAGGTACGTTGACTCGTTCATAAAGGTAATTTTCCAATTCCTAGCAGGAATAATGTAGTATTTTTATTAGTAATTTCGTTTTGTCATCGTGTTGTATTTCTCGTAATTTCCTGCTACAGTTTCCTGCTTACTTGCTAGTAAATACAAATTGCTATTTAGTAGGTTGTTCAATTTTTTCTTAATATTCTGAACTTTGTACCATGTAATATGAGGTACGGGCAGTTTTAGACTTGCAGAGATGCAACAGGGGAACATCTTAATTCAGAAGGACGGATATTTTTCAAATGATTGAAGGTTGAAATCGCAACGCAATCTTTCTATAATCGATTTTTGTCATCGTTGGTAATCATCATTAGGAGTAGGTACAGTGCAGGTTGCAATTTTTTGGCAGGTTCCTATTGCGGGGATGCTTCATAATCCATCAATGCGCGGGTTGTTATTGCCCCGTACAGAACCCGGTGATAAAAGGCCACTTTGATAGATCCATTCAGCTTCAGGGAGTCCGCCTTATTAAAATTGAACTGGTAATTAGTAGCCGATTGAAGTTGGCCACCGAAAATCGGGCGAGCTCCGCGTCAAAACCCGTTCTCTCTCACCCTTTCAAAATTAGGACAGCATTTACCTGCGCTACGAAACCATCGTTTAGGTATAATCTTCTGCCCGAATGACCGACTCCGGGTCAGTGCCACTATAAAATTTACTTGCATGGCTCCTTAGAAGCGGAAAAAGCCGTAGGTGTGAACTTTTTAGACAGATCTGAACATTTCAGTCAGCAAACGTCGTTGCTTTTGAACACTAATGCAACGATGAAAATTCATCGCAGAAGATAGGTACCTATATCATCGGAGAATGACTCATATATTATTTATACTTGAATGATTGAAAATGTCTTTACAGTGAATAGTCGTTTGGAAAGTAGACACCTCCGCTTATCGGATTTCTTATTTCTCAGTCCTTTACTGCCCCTTTCTAGTTTATATCGCGTGGGTGCTACAGCGAACGATCGGTTTGGGATTCAGCATCAAAGGCCTTTTGAAATCGCGGATACCTACCGACTACGATGACGTATGAGGTCATAGCTGTCATATCGGCTGTATAATTTCGTAAACTACTTCGATGTACATATTTTCAGTACCTACCACGGTAGATCTACACCATGAGAGAAACTCATAAAGCCCGTGTTCGGCATCAGAAACCTTCGTCGAGGTTAGGAATGGTTGGATGATAGTTACATGAGCTCTGATGTGGGTAGTTGTTTTATTTGGAATAATGAAACTAAATTATCTCATAGCAAACTTTGTAGGGGAATATGATCTGCTTCTTGTATCTAGTTTCAAACTCCATCATAGCTTCATTAAAACACTCCACGTTGTTTAAATAATTGAAACATTAACCTTACTCCTTGCTCTCTCTCTCTTTTATTCAGATCCCCGCTGCAATATTTTGTGTTTTTCACAAAAAATTGGGATCACCCATTGAAATCTCGATTATTTTGACGCGATTAGTTACTATAAAACATCTTTAGCACCTGGGAAATCGTATGAAAACTTCCTGGATCTCAGCTTTCCTGCTGTTTCGTTTCTCATAATTTTTTACAGTCCTGGTTTAGAACGTCGAATTTTAGTAAAAGTGAGTGTATTGCATTCAAACTGTTCATGAATTTATATAGGCTAGAGGATTACAGTCAGGCATGCTTGAAGATGTAACCTTTCGATTCAGCGAAGAGTCCTTAGATTGAAGTCGATCCCCGACAACAGGTGATGAGGGATTCAGCGCCCTTGTATTAATTTGGTACAAATTTCACGGTTTTTGTTTAATTACTTTTAATAATGTCTCGCATTTAGAGGAGCTGTCCCTCTAGACGCCAGGTTTTTTCTCATATTCCTTGTTTTGTGGGTTTTAGCGAATTTTCAAAGAAAACAAGCATTGCAATGGGTCTTCCATTACTCCATAGGTAATATTTATATGATAATATGGTGGTAATATATATTTATATGATCATAGGTTGGTACTAGTTTCGAACGCTGAAACTCAGAAAACATGCTTAGAGTCATCACTTTTTACCTTTAGGTATTTTGATGCTGTCGGTTTCGAGCTGAATGCTGCAGCCTTTTCAGCCCTACTTCGCATTTTGCGTTTTGTATATTTCTGAACTTATTAGTTATGGTTTCATGTCTGTCTGCTTGTGTCGAGAAAACATTCGTCACCAGCATTGTCAGTAAATGTGTGGCTCAGTCTTTGAGCAGTTTGTTCTATGTAGATTCTCCTATGAATGCCAGTTTCGGATACGAGTCAATTGTCATGCTTCCTACTACTACTGTCTATTCCTCCTGATCGTGTTCAGGTTCAAGTCTGACGTGAGGCACCTCATAGTGAACGGGAAGCGCGGAGATCACGGGCCCAAGCTCGCCTACAAGTACTTTTTCAAGGCTGGTCTCGCCAACTTGGTGACGCTGACTATCCGTAACGCTTCCCTGTCGAAGATCAACCGCGGGGCGTTTGAGGGAATGGACCACTTGGAAGAACTCGATCTCTCCGACAACGAAATCGTCTACCTTCACCCAAATACCATAGAAAACAACGGAAACTTGAGACATCTGATTCTTCGCAACAATCCTGGTAAATATTCTATCCTGCTTTCAGTATTGTATGAACGTCAGTTCGATAATATTCGTAATACTAATAATTTAAATTCATCAGGACCCCTTTATTCTGGCTGAAAATGTCAACGTTACACGGTTTTTGGTTTATTATTTTCAGTAATGATCCTTTGGAATCGAGCATGAAAACACAAATTTTAAACCCTCCCTAAAATTTGATGGTTTCCGTTCAAAGGTATGTAGAACCCGAAAATGGAATAATGGAATCCGCCGTGCGCTATACTTCGCACTTTTCTTAGTTGCCATGAACCAAAATTAACGAAATTTGGTTTGTGGGCCCCGTTTGGGGTCTATTTGTTCCGTGAAGCTCGGTGTTACTGTCAGTAATTTCTAAGGGGTGAAAAATAGAGGTTGAAATTTTCAGAACGCCGTAGCTCGAAAACTTTCAGTAGAAGGGTATGGTTCTTTTAAAATGAACGAGGTGAGAATCTGTTAGAGTACATGCTTGCATGCCAGGTAACGGTTCTCAATAAGCGCAATGTACCTACCTTCGTTACTAGGTCACGACAAGAGGTGCTTGACCTCACTCTAGCTAGTTCCTTTGTAACTAACTATGTGACTAACTGGCACGTATCAGACGAAATAACGCTGTCTGATCATAGGTATGTTATGTTTAATTTGGAGACTAACCAGCCACATGTAGAAACATACGGTATTCCGAAGAATACTGACTGGTCACTCTATCGGGACATCTTAAGGCATGAACTTGATGGACTCGATGGGGATATATGCACGCCGGAGCAGCTAGACTCTTTTGCACGGCAAATGCAAGCGGCAATAATCAAGGCTTACGAAGAAAGCTGCCGACTTATTACCAAGAAGAGCAACCGAGATGCTCCTTGGTGGAACAGTGAGCTGGCAAGACTCCGTTCCTTAGCGAGGAGGTTCTTTAATAGGGCTATGAGGAACGGTGAATGGGACACCTATAGACGATACCACACCAAGTACACAGTCGCCCTACGAAGAGCAAAACGGTTGTCCTGGAAGAGCTTCTGCGAAGGACTGGAGGGTGTCTCTGCCGTTGCCAGACTCCAGAGAGTTCTGTCCAAGGATAGACCAAACCCAATTGGGTTACTACAGAAGGCGGATGGAAGTTATACCAATGACACGAGGGAGACCCTGGAGTTGCTCATGGGGGTACACTTCCCGGACTCCAAGGTCATGGAAGGGGGCTACAGCCCCGATGCGCAGGATGCCGAAAATGCAAGCCACCTGCTAGACAGAGGCATCCTGAAACAAGCCAAAAAGATTTTTACTTCCAACAAGGTTAAATGGGCAATTAACTCATTTAAACCGTATAAGTCTGTGGGGGGCGACGGCGTTTTCCCGGCGCTGCTTCAACAGGGCCTGGACATGCTGGCTCCCCTCATCATAAAGACTTACAGCGCAAGTTTTGCACTCGCTTACATCCCAGAGGTGTGGAGGAATGTGAGGGTGGTGTTTATACCGAAAGCGGGCAAGACCTCCTCCACACAGCCCAAATCGCAGAGACCCATCAGCCTCACATCCTTTCTGTTAACAAGTTCCGAGCGGAATGGATCGATCGATCCAAGGCCTGCCGTTCAATTCACCCAGCCTGGATCTATCGATCCAGCTACGGGGAGCGTTTCTACCCAACATTCTGCTCTGAAACTGAACTATCGCGCACTCTAGTGACTGCTGAGTTTAACACCTTTATTCTAGATGATCTGACCTCCGAGAGACTGCGTTCCGGTTCGTTATTCCAAGCTGTTTGTTTACCAACATTTTCTCTCCGCGTTTGGATGATGTTTTCGGGTACAATCTCCAGTTTTGTTGTGATTATTGCGTTCCTTTTTTCCTCGAGGAATCTGTTTCAGTTCCCCTTTGGCATCCAACCACGGTAGGCCGTTATTCATGAGTCTAGGCCTCAAAAGACCGCCGATTGTATTGCGGGTTTCCTATACCGCCGAAGTGCGATACAACGTCTATAAATCAATGATTTTCATCCAATTTTGGTACCACATTGTAGTTTTCGTTCATAACTAATCATGATAAGCAGTTATCAACAAATAACTCGAAAAAACGGGTGCCGTCACAGAGAGTCTCCACCAAAACCCGCTGATTGTATTGCGGGTTGCATATTCCGTCGTACGTTACCGCCGAAGTGGATCGATAGATCCAACGTCTATAAATCAATTATTTTCATCCAATTTTGGTTCACATTGTAGTTTTCGTTCATAACTAATCATGATAAGCAGTTATCAACAAATAACTCGAAAAAACGGGTGCCGTCACAGGGAGTCTCCACCAAAATCGGCGCCGCTCGGAACGTGTTAAAGGCCATGGAGAAGATAATTGGCCAGATGATCAGAGATAACCATCTCTTAACTAACCCTGTGAATAAGGCCCAACATGCCTATCAAAAGGGTAAATCAACGGAGACGGCTTTGTCCGATACTGTGGTGTTGATTGAAAAGGCCCTAGAAACTAAAGAAATAGCCCTCTGCTGCTTTCTGGATATAGGGGGTGCTTTCGACAACACCAACTATGCATCCATTGAAAGAGCAGCGAGAAAGAAGGGGATAAATGACCCTACCATTAAGTGGATAAAGGCAATGCTGGTGAGCCGAGTTATCACAACCACACAGGGAGAGGAGAGTATCACTGTGGTGGCCAGCAAAGGATGCCCCCAAGGAGGGAATCTCTCCCCCCTGTTGTGGCTACTGGTAGCTGATGAACTGCTTGAGATCTAATCTCAAGCCAGCTACGAAGTTGTAGCTTATGCGGACGACATAAACGTAATTGTAAGGGGCAAGTTTGACAACACTGTGTCAGAACGGATGCAGGGTGCCCTAGATGTCGTTCAACGGTGGTGTTCAAAAGAGGGGCTTCATTTAAATCCTGAGAAAACCACCGTGGTCCCCTTCACTAAGAGAAGGAAACTCTTTCTAACAGCTCCTAGCCTTCAGGGTAAGAGGCGGAGCCTCGCCACTGAGGTCAAATATTTGGGGGTTATGCTGGACCAGAAACTGTCCTGGAACAAGCATCTGGAGTACACAATCAGTAGAGGTACACGGGCATTGTGGTCCTGCCACAGAATGCTCGGCAAGACGTGGGGCCTGACACCCACCATGACGGCATGGGCCTATAAAGCAATTGTCAGACCCATGGTCACCTATGCTTCAATGGTATGGTGGCAAAAATCCTGCCAAGTGACAGCACAAGAGGTTCTTCGGAAACTCCAAAGGCAGGCGTGCTTAGGCATAACAGGAGCCATGAATACCACGCCAACTGCAGCAATGGAGGTCCTTCTGGACCTCACTCCTTTGTACATTCATGTGCAGAGGACTGCCTACCTGGGGGCATCAAGAATGCAGCAGTTGGGGAGGATCAAGACGCCTGTACACAGAGAGAGTCATCTGAGTATACTGGATACTATCAGGACAGACCCAGTGACTCGGTCAGATCCCGATTTCATGTTGGAAAGAAAGAACTTCGACCTTCCCTTTAAGGTCATTATAAATGATCGCGAGACCTGGAAAAGAGGCCTGCCTCAATTTGAACCATGCTCACTAGTCTGGTATACAGACGGGTCTGTGATGGGGGGTAGGGCTGGGCTCGGGGTACATGGGCCGAACTTTAGGTTGGCCAAGCCCCTTGGCAGCGCAGCCACTATCTACCAAGCAGAAACCCATGCTATAGAAATTTGTGCGCAAGAGGTTGCCAGGAAAATACTCAAAGGCGCAAGGATCTACATCCTATCTGACAGCCAGGCAGCTTCAAAGGCCATTTCGTCCTTTTCTATAACATCTAAGCTGACCTGGAGTTGCCTGAATTCCCTTAAGGGGGCTGCCCGTGGCAACAAACTTACGCTGCTATGGGTGCCCGGCCATGAGGGAATCGAGGGCAACGAGACCGCTGATCGCCTTGCTAAAAAGGCATCGGAGTCCATCCCATATGGTCCCGAACCACAGCTCGGGATCACCAGGAGCTTTATTGCTCTACAAGTGAAAAAATGGGAAGACGAACAAAGGGGCGCTCACTGGAGCAACACCCCTGGGCTGCGACAATCGAAGCGGCTGATAAGCTTTTCCAAAAAGCGGGCTCAAGCCCTCCTATCAATGAGGCGCAAAGACCTTCGTACCATCGTCGGTCTACTCACTGGCCACTGCCCTCTAAGGTACCACCTTAAAAACATCGGCAAAGCCAGTACTGATATCTGCCGCCTCTGTACTGAGGCAGTGGAAACAGCAGAGCACATCCTATGTGAGTGCCCTGCTGTAGCATCAACACGATTCCGGCACTTCGGGAAGGGGTTCATTAACACCACCGATGTTGCCGGAGAATCACCCGTAAGCCTCCTCCACTTTGTGAGAGAAGAGGCCGTCAACCGGGTTCTTAAATGAAAATAGGGACAGATGTCAAAATAGATCTCTTAGGCCTCATTGACAAGGGGCTCGATACCCGTCCCATTAAAAAAAAAAAAAAAAGGTTCTTTTAACGATTTTAAATTGATCTTGAACTAAAGAATTTTTAGAGACAACCCGGAGCATTGTACGTCCAGCCGTTCGTTTGCACCGAAAAGCTTCGTCAACATGATTGTGAATGAAACGTAATGAATCCGGCCCAGATATCATTGCTAGGGAGCACCTGATTATAATCACGGATGGCTGTATGAATTCGAGTTGGTCGTTCTGCGATATTATTTCAATTGAAGAATGATGGCTCGTTTGGATTTTGTTGATGGGTACTTTTGGAACTTGAACAACGTTATGCTTTATGAATAACAATAAATAGTTAATGGTCGAATTATTGAATCCCACGCAGTTTTATGACATGTAATTCCCGGGCTGGCTCCATTACTCGATTTAGGGCTTTCCTTGGGGTAGCATGAGGGTAGGTACTGGTACTGACCACACAAAACAGTGAGCTACGCAGATCTTGACAAGGTAAATTATTGCACAGCGGTTTCTTAAACTACGGTTTATAACACAGCGGTTTATAATTTACCTTATGCTTCATGAATAACTACAAATAATTAGTGATTATAATAATTATGTAATCCCGCGCATTTTTATGAAACAATAATTCCCGGCCCGGCTACGGGGGATTTCCTTGTGGGGGGGGGGGGGGGGGGTGGCTCGAGGGTATTGACCATAGAAAACAGTAATCTACGCAGAAGTGGCATATATATGCAGGTAAATTATTACAAAACGGTTTAATGTTTTACTTATGATTCATGAATAACAACTAGTTAATGATTGAATCCCGCGCATGTTTATGATATTTTTTCCCGGTCCGGCTTCAGTACTCCATTTAGGGCTTACGTGGGGGGAGCTCGAGGGTAGATGTTGACCCCAGAATACAGTGGTCTACGCAGAATTGGCATCTATACAAGTAAATTGTTGCACAGCGGTTTAATGTTTTCCTTATGCTTCATGAATAGCAACAAATAATTATGATTGGATTATTGAATCCCGCGCATTTTTATAAAACTTTAATTCCCCGGCCGACTCCAGTACTCAATTTAGGGTTTTGCTGGGGGAGCTCGAGCGCTATAATTTCCATTTCTCTGGAAAAGATCAGAGATTTTGGAAGAAAAAGAAATTATTTGAAAAATTACAGACCACCCGACGGCAATGAAACATCTGATATTCGGCCATTAGTAGTACCTACCTACCTAATCAAGGCAGTTGTTGACTTCATAGTTATTATTTCTTGAAAAGTTTACCGTTTAATAGTAATATTTGATGATAAGTATGAAGGTTGGTGTTGGGAACGTCTGAATGCACATGATTTTTGTGATAGGTAAGAGAACTCCCTGCACCGCTCAGCACTAAATTAATAGCCGCCACAATTATTGTCTTCCCATTTCATAGTTTAGTGAGTTTCCGAATGACATTCATTGTTCGCAGGTATTCAGCTGACTGACCCCAAATCCCCTCGCCATACTCCATTCCTGGTCTCCGGATCTCTCATTCAACTCGTCCTCGCCAACTGTCAAATCAAGGACATCCCCCCGAGAGCGTTCGCTAACCTGGGAGGCCTTGATTTCCTAGATCTTTCAGGGTACAACTGCCTTTCACAATAATAGCATAACAATAAATCACAACATAATAATAACATAACATAAATCACAATAATTATTATCTCTTTTAATGGGTGATGAAAGGTAAGCTAACGGGTGCCTGTTGCTTCATGTTGTTTCTCGTTGCACAGGAATTACTTGACCGAACTGAAGGACGACGGCCTTGTTGAGCTGATCAACCTTGAGACTTTGGATGTCTCTGATAACTCAATTTCCAAAATCTCAGCCGACGCCTTCGTTGACATTGACGATCTGACGACTCTGTACTTGATGGGTAACCCGCTAAAAACCCTGGAGGGTATAGAGATCTCTGGACTGGAAGAGCTTGATGCCAGTCGCTGCGATATCGAAGTAAGTAAGAGCCGTCACCGGCAAATAGTTTTCGTATAGATTTTGTCATAGATTGTGTAGTTTCGTTACTAACGTGTGATTCATCAAGGTGCTGTCCCCTGCTGTTTTCGACGGTTTTCCGGAGCTGGTTCTCCTCAACTTGTCGATGAACAAGATCAAGGACATCGATGACGAAGCGTTCCTCGCTCTAACTGCTCTCCGTTACCTCGATTTGTCCCATAACCTCATTCGTTCCCCTCTTGACAAGTAAGAAATAATAGTAGCTTCTACTATTATATATATGCTTCTACTATATTCGCATATTTGTTAGTTAACGAGCTTGACAGTTCTTTGTATTATTGACTTCCTTCTGAAATTTTTTCCTAGTCTCTCTGAGATGCCAACTACATTCAAGAATTATGTACCGCTGACACCTTCTCTATTGTTAGCGGCATATAAGAAATTATGGTCTGGTTGGCACCTTCACATTTACCGTATATAATAGTATACTTCTGACGGTTTTTTTTTCCAGATTCATGTTCCAAAACTGTAATGATTTGGAAACATTGAGTCTTGCTGACAATCGAGACTTCCGTGTACTGGACAAGTTCGAAGGGCGCTTTAAGCTTTTGTACAGTCTTGACCTCTCGAACTGCGGACTCAGTCAGATCACTGATGGCGTGCTGGACAACTTCAAATACCTGACGTACCTCAATGTCAGCGGCAACAACATCGGTCACATCGACGCCAATGCTTTATCATCTCTGAACCACCTCGTTAACCTCGACCTGTCGAAGAACCGTCTCATGGGGCTCAACAGCCATATCTTCCTTCACAACACGATGCTCAATCGGCTTTCGATTGCAGGCAACAATTTCAAACATGTGCCCGCCATCTTGTTCCAACCCACTATCGATCTTGACTACTTGGACGTGTCCAACAACCGCATCAACGGTCTCTGGAACCTCAGTGAAAGCTTCGTCATGAAGAACAAAAACATCCTTGGGCGTCTCTCAACACTCAACGTCGCTGGTGAGATAGCAATAATTACCTAATATTCCATCAATTCTATCAAAAACCCTTGGCTCACTTAAAGGAACCAAACCTTCATAGACTTGATGCCCTGGTCCTGCGTTAAAATTAAATTGGTTGATTCGAATATTCCGTTTTTTTTCCTCAGGTAATAAGATCAGAAAGCTGCACATGCATTCCTTCATCAGCATAACTCAGCTAGCCAGGCTCGACATATCGAACAATCCGATCGAATGCACATCTGACTTCAGTCACATGATGCAGTGGCTGATCCTCAACAGGGTCATCCCCAACCGCGGCAACAACCCTCGTCCAGTTGAGGTCAGCGTTATTGACAATAACATCCAGTGGGACCAGTTCATCAAGGAAGTCTGCCCTGAAGGCCGATCAGATAAGTACGTTGGCAGCAAAGGTGGGGACAACAACAAAGGTTGGCCAAAAGGCGGGGTTTCTTTAATTAAAAACCAGTTACCCATAGTACCAGTAGTTTTACTATAATCCTCTTTGGAATAAGGCAGACGAAAAGAGTAGGTAAAACTTCTGCTAAGAAAATGAGGAGCTCCTGGCTATAACAAGGTAGGTATCTACAAATTATAAAAATGTACGTTTATACATAAATATTTAAGTCTATAGCAAGTTAATTACAATTATGCAGTCTGACCGTTCCGATGTGACGAGGAGAGCACGTGTATTGGGACGGTATATGGGAATCCCGTCCATCTTGGTTGCGGGCTCTTCCCGATCTTTTTGACACGCGGCTGAAAGGGTGGTCGATTCGCGGAAACGAATCGTCAACTCCTGGAGGCATTGCGTTATAATCAAACCAGTGTCTCCGGGGGCAGCTGTCACACTGCCTCCCTACCTTTTTGGAGGATGGAACCTCTCATCCATTACAATAATGAGTGGTGTGCAACCAACGTGATGGGAATCGACTACTGAGACTCCAGTGATGAGAGACCGCAAGCCAGACACCGGTGCTGCCAGAGACGCCACTTGGAGCTGTTAACAAACAATACAGGGGTGAACCGACAGCAGATAGATCGTGGCAGGTAGATTGGGCTTGTAGATAGTATTTTGCAGGAGTCATAACTTAGTTGAAATGGACAGAAATGTTGTAGACGGAGACTCAATTTCAGTCGGGATGCTTATGGCCCCAGGTTGAATCTTGCGCAAGATACTGATGACTCCGACTTACAGACAGCCGACGAGTTTCCCGAAATGTGCAGTCCGGAAGAAATGAGGGTTGGGAGCAGCGGTAGGTGGTATCCAAGTATGGGGGTTATCCGCATTAAGGTCACACGTAGAAGTCACACGCAGTAGGTACGTAGTTGCTTATAAGTAAATAAGAAATTGCTGAGGATTTTTGTTAATAGGGTTCGAAGATTCTAAGAAGTATTCTCGAATCGTTGGATCAGTTTGCATCTTTTGATTGACCCTTAAGAATCTCATTATATTATTTATTTCAGCGGCCGCCTCGTCATAATGATATTAGTAATAGTTACCATTTTATTATCCTCTTAATGCACAGTGCACAAACTCTAAGGTTTTCACTGTCCGTATCACAGTCCTACCTGCTCATTATGGTTCTTTTCAACAATAAATCCCTCGCTGTTCCTTAATTGAATGTCTCGAGTCTTGAAACCTTTATAACCGTAAGATGGGAGTATATATTCGGCGGTTGGTTTTGAATTCCCTAGTAGAATAAAGTCCGATTTAAGAACTTCTGCATGAAAACTTTCAATTGCTCGCCCACGAATTAGGTTTTTACTCCGCTTGGGTTTCCTTCTTGACGAGACTTGCAAGCCAAACTTGCCAAACTCGGCATTCTCCCAACGTGCTCTCCCTAGAGACTCCGCATCAAAACCTCGGGAGAACTGAAACTCTGTTAACTTTATCAACAGTATTGTTTACAAACTCTCTGTTGGTCTGATGGTAAATAGGTACCTCAACGGCATAACAATTTTCAGTGAGATTTACAATTACATACTCGTAGATACTGCCCAAGGGTACCGTCCATAAATAAATCATTAACGATCATCCTCCCAGATTGTTGGAACCCAACATTTAATCGTGAATCGTACTCATGAAGTACGATCGTAGGTACTTATCTATGATCATCAGTTAGCTGTCGCTTCCTTCTACCTGGGGTCCACGATTCTGCGGATCTGGATACTTTCGTACCCATCTAACAACTAATTTAACAATTGTTTTCACCAAGACGCCATGCGACGAATACAGGCTTTTGGTAATAATTTATTGAGTTTAAATTTTGGGAGGCAGACCGTTGTACTTATAGGTGTACAGTGAAACTTCGCGTTAACGGACAGCCATGAGGAACGAAAGTGTGTCCGTTAGAGAGAGGTGCCGCTAAATGAGGGAGGAAACAAGAAAAATTGTCAAACGTAATTTTAACCCTTTATAGGGCAGAATTCTACACTGGTAGAGGGGAAATGTCCTACGCCAATATGTTCTTTGGGACTCCAGTAACAATGTTCAGTAAGTGTTTTATGTTGGGAAAATCATGTTCATGGAAAATAGGGGTGGTACAGGGTTTGTACCAGTCCAGTGGCGTAGCCAGGATTATTGTTGGGGGGGGGGGGGGGGGGGTTTATCGGTAATAGAAAATGTAAGGTTTGACTTCACAAAAAAAGCTGAATGTAAATTTAACGAAGCACTAACAGATAACGTTCGGTAAGATAAACTGGTCAAATAAAACATATTTATTCGGCAACAATGTTAGCGAATTTGTAAAGGAAATGGAGCTATTGCAATGGGTCCAAAATCTTCAGAACATGAATTTTCGAAATTGTTCACGCAAATCGGTTTCAGAACATCCTGATTTCATCCCTAGATTTTAACAGACATTTATGTGTACCTATGTTGTATTTATTTACCTATTTATTTATGTGTCAATCTAGACCAGTGGTTCTCAACCTTTTTAAACCTGTCGCCCCCTTTAGGAGTTGAATATTTTTCAACGCCCATCTAATGTGAAAATTCTCAAGTTTGGGTATGAAAAATGGGGGGTCCAAATATTAAAATTCGAATTAAAGGAATAATTTAATTGAATAGACGACTATAACAGAACGTAATTTACAAAAATAATAGTATTTTTTACGAATGGAATACACACAGCTGTGTGTGGGATTATTGTAGTTCAGAGCCAGGTTCAATGTTAGTGAGATAAAGGCGCAAGTCTCATTTACTAGATGTCGAGTCGATTTCTTTTAGCATGGGCCTACCGACCGAAAAACGTCACGACATGAAAAAGCGACCCAAAAAAACGTTACTGGTGACTCATCAACAGTTTCGAATTTCTCTCGTGACTTTCTTCCTTTTCAACGTCGTTGCTCCGTTGGCACCAGACATTCCGTGGAAATTTCGAAGTGGTATAAAAATAGTTGGTGAAAGGGAGGTTCCGACAACTTTCAACCAGTACGGTTGTGAAATTTTCTGTCATTTCCCGGAAAACGCACGGGTAAAAATTGATTCTAACATCTCAACACGATGCAAGAAGACGGTGCAAAAATCTCCATCAAAATCGGTCCAGTCGTGTAGAAGTTGGGCACAACTGACCTTTTACCTTTGCTCAGAATCGTCGCATTATCGGTATTTTGAGCATGAGCGCGTACACACCATGTTTCATAGTTTCATTCGAACGAAATAAATCACTGGGAGGCAATTAACTTTTTTTTACGACAGTCCGCACTTCAGCGTAGAGGTAACTGATATTAGCTTTAAGCCAAAATTCCGTGAGCCTACCATCATCCTGGAATCTGGCTTTCTACGTCTCACTAGTTGAAAGTTCAATAAATATTTCCTAAATCTCAACCCCTGTTTTCTCAACGTGCACAGAGTTCATTACCCATTGAGGACAGAATATCCTCAAACTTCGGAAAAGGTCTTATGCAAAGACTCCAGGTGTTCACAGTAAACACATCAAAGGGATTTCAATATTCTGTGCAGGATACTATTCACTATTCTTATCCGACAGGATTGAAAACTGGCAAATCACAACTTCGTTGCGGCCGAAATAACAGATTTCGTATTTATTAAATTGAGTTCATCACCTTGAAGTTGCGAATTGATTCCATTGAATTTGGCGAATTTATCGGTCAAGTAAGCAACGTCGATTATAAATTGTAGCCATCGGCCTCTCAGGTGTACCTAAATACATCTCAAGCGCAGAATCGAACAGATTCCTGAACCTGTTGAAGTGTTCAGGTAGGCGCCTTTGGAGTCAATATAAACACGCTCACCGCCCCCCCTACCGCCCAAAACAAGTTCGCCGCCCCCTCAGTATCCCCCCCCCCCCCCGGGGCGTTATCGCCCACGTTGAGAACCACTGCTCTAGACAATATCTGACCTGGGGTACATGATGAAATACCATATTTTGCCAAAACGTTCTTATTGTCAAACAAAAGGATGAGCAATTTTCGTAAATTCTAAGGAGGTCAAATTTTAGTTTTTAGGGGTCAAAAATCTGTATAAACGGCTAAAATCGCAAACATTGGATATAAAATCACTGGTATCCATACCCATACTGGAGGTATGGAAGGTTGAGTAAAGGCCGAAAAATATCATTTCAGTGGTTTTTCATACAGAATAGTGGGGGGGGGGGGGGGGGTTAAAAGTGTTATTAAGGGCTAAAATCAATATTAATTCACCTGAAGTTCTTTGGGATGGTGTGGGACTGTTTCGATGATGAAAATATTTTTATTTTTCTCCAGAAAGTTTTGAGGTTTGTTCTCAATTTTAAGATTATTTTTAGCCTTCAAAATGGGTGACGAAAAACTGATTTGAGTTCGTGCGGACATATCCCCCGCTCTATGATATCTCCAATTCAAAATACATCTGGAGTAAAATTGGAGAGGAATTTCAAACAACTGATAAGGATTAGGTGTGTATTGGTTTATTATTTTCTGTAATAAACCTTTGGAATCGAGCACGGAAAATTTGTTACCCCCTCCTCAAAATGTGGTGATGTCCGTTTCAAGGTACGTAGAATCCGGAAATGGAATACAACAGTTTCTATCCATCCGCCGTAGGCCGTACTTTCCTTAGTTACCATGAACCAAAATTGATGAAATTTGATTTGTAGTTACCATTTGGGGTCTGGTTGGTCCGCGAAGCTCGGCGTTACTATCTTTCATCTTAAGGGGTGAAAAATAGGGGCTGAAATTTTCAGAACGCCGTAGCTCGAAAACGTTCAATAGTAGGGTATGGTTTTTTTTTTAACGTATTCAAATTGGTATCGAACTAAAAAAGTGTTGAGACCGCCCGGAGCATTGTACGTCCAGCCGTTCGTTTGCACCGAAAAGCTTCAACATGATCGTGAATGAAACGTTATACATCCAGCCCAGAGATATCATTGCTCGGCAGCAGCTTATTATAATCACTCAAGGCTGTATGAGCTCGCGAGTTGGTTGTTCTGCGATATTATTTAATTTGAAGAATGATGGTTGTTTTGGATTCTGTTGATAGGTACTTTTTTAAATGAACAAACATTACGCTTCATGAATAACCACAAATAATGATCGAATTCTTGATTCCACCGCACATTTATTAAATTTTGGTACTTAGGTACTCGATTTAGGATTGTCTCGTGGGAAGCACAAGGGTAGGTATTGACCAAAAAAACGCTGCAAAGTCCTTGTCACATGGGTTTATTATTCTACTGGACATACCTACAGAAACGTTGGCTGTTCAGTTATTGTTTCTTTCATGTGCGATAATTGAAATATCTATTTCTGATTGTTTCCACCATTTTCGGCCCCTAAAACACGAATTAGGTAGGTAGGTACGCTCCTTTTTTTCCCAAATTATCTTTGGTCATTGGTTGTGCCATTTAATCGTCTTGATCCACGTGTTGATGCTACTTCCAATGTTATTTTACAAATTGATGGTGATTTCAGGCGATTTCCCAGGTTTTTGACTCATGAAAAATCAATTTTGGGTGCTGAACATTTGGTAGAACCTCGATTATCCACTCTTTGTGGTCAAAATCATCATATTCGGTCTTCTCGTCCCCAGAAACATGGAAAACGATAACTCAAAAGCTCATGTTACTAATATGTTACTAAAACACAAAAAGTACCTATTTTTGAGCACATTTTCGCTCATAACACCCCTGGGTATATTCCGATCGGGCTGAAAAGGTTCGGGACACAACTAGGGCCCAAATGGAGCATGTGTGGGAAGGAACGACTTTTTTAGACTTAAAATGAAGCCGGTACACGTGATACGGCGTACGGCGGACGGACATTGCATTTTGGTGTATTATTCTGTGAATAATACACCTAGGTATTCGCTCAGCAAAAAACTTTTATAACACCCCCTCAAACTTTTTTCTTTTCCGTTTCAAGGTGCGTATATTCCAAAACGCTGCAAAGTCCTTGTCACATGGGTTTATTATTCTACTGGACATACCTACAGAAATGTTGGCTGTTCATTTGTTATTTCTTTCATGTGAAATAACTGAAATAGCCATTTCTGATGGTTTCCATTAATTTTGGCCCCTAAAACACAAATTAGGTACCTACGCTCCTTTTTTTTTCTTTTTTTTAACGATCTTTGATCATTGGTAGTGCCATTTAATCGTCTTGATCCACGTGTTGACACTTTTTCCAGTGCTATTATACAAACTGATGGTGATTTTAGACGATTTCCCAGGTTTTTGACTCATAAAAAATCAATTTTGGGAGCTGAACATTTGGTAGAACTCAATTTCCCACTCTGGTCAAAATGGACTTCATATTCGGTCTTCTCGTCCCCAAAAACATGGAAAACGGTACCTCAAAAGCTCATGTTACTAACATGTTACTAAAACACAAAAACGCTGCAAAGTCCTTGTCACATGGGGTTTATTATTCTACAGAAACGTTGGCTGTACATTTATTGTTTCTTTCATGTGAAATAATTGAAATAGCTATTTCTGAAAGTTTCCACCAATTTTGGCCCCCAAAACACAAATTAGGTAGGTACGATTTTTTTTTTTTTTTTTTCAAATTAACTTTGATCATTGGTAGTGGCATTTAATCGTCTTGATCCACGTGTTGACACTTTTTCTAGTGTTATTCTACAAACTGATGGTGATTTCAGACGATTTCGCAGGTTTTTGACTCATACAAAATCAATTTTGGGAGCTGAACATCTGGTACAACCTCAATTTTCCACTCCTTGGCCAAAATCGACCTCATATTCGATCTTCTCGTCCCCAAAAACATGGAAAACGATACCTCAAAAGCTCATGTTACCAACATGTTGCTAAAACGCAAAAAGTACCTATTTTTGTGCACATTTTCACTCATAACATCCCTGGGTATATTCCGATCGGGCTGAAAAGTTTCGGGACACAGCTAGGGCCCAAATGGAGCATGTGTGCGAAAGAACGACTTTTTTAGACCAAAAATGAAGCCTGTACACGTGATACGGCGGACGCA